>CM040128.1:254543429-255143429 GCA_022559845.1 Amorphophallus konjac | reverse complement strand
CCGTTCGAACCCAGAGCTTATCCAGGGAAGGATCATGTTAATCTAGTAAGTGGTTAATAGGGCAAGGACTCTAATAGGGATATATTACCCTCACTCAAACTCTAACCCTAATAGGACCCCCAAAATCCTATAAATACCTTTGATCACCCAAGCCCTAAAAACTATTTGGTCGATCGTCTGTTACGGTATGTATTCCTGTAGCCTTTCCTATGATTCTTTAGAGTTCGTGAAGAATAATTCTTCTTCTTCTTGTTCAGGAAACTCTGCTGCTACCGTCGAAGAATAGGTAATATTCTTCTATCTTTTTCCTTAAACGTCGATTATAACTATGAAGATTATTAACATCTTCATCTTCCTTCTTTTTCTCTTCCTCTACAGGTTCTGTAGCGTGAAGATCTCTGAAGAACATTTGTTCTACCTCCTGCTGCTGTTGAAGCAACAGAGCTCATATTCTATCTAATCCTTCACGTTCCATCTTCCCAAAACTTCTTAAGGTAGGTTTTCTCAAGTTACTGTAGCCCAAATAAATTAAGACAAGACTTATATACGTATTAACATGACATGCATACGGTTTAATATGGTTTTATTATGTTTCTGCAATATTTTGAAAGAAACGCCCCTGTCCAGGGCGCTAATTTACAAGACACGACCCTGCTCATGTCGTCAATTTTATATTTGACGCCCTGTACACAGGCGTTAATTTCATGTAAATGTTAACCACCTAGCTTAAGAACTGATTATCCATGCAATTACATGAAATCAATAATTGTTAACGGTTAAAAGTCAATAAACATGAAACATCAAATCTAATATACTGCATCTGAATTCCTGCCAATTTTCCTGTCATGACTATATGATTGTTATCCTTGATTATCGTGCAAATCTTGTTTTCCTGGTATTTCTTGAATTCACGACCTAGACTAGGTCGTTTTCCATGTGTTAACGCCCCATCACAGGGCGTGAATTGAAAAGTAACGCCCCTTCATAGGGCGCGTTTCTGTTAAAATCCTGAACAACATATCCTGTAAAAATAAGAATTTAATGATTAACACCCCTGCCAAGGGCGCATTTTTGATAATTTCTGAAAATAAATATGTTCTGTAAAATATTGTAAATAAAAAGACGCCTGCTACTGTAGTCGTCTCATTGCAAAGAAACGCCCCTGTCTAGGGCGTGTTTTAGATAAATTAATGAAATATTGAAATTCTGAAAAAAAAATAGAAACATGTGTAAACGCCCTTCTGTTAGGCGTTAATTACTTGATAAACGACTCTGCTTAAGTCGTTACTTTACTTTAAACCTGATTTTCCACTGTTTCTGTTAACCGATGGTTTCATATGTTATTTAATATATATATCGGCACTATTCTCCACTCCGTGAGTATAGTCCCACGTTTCACGATTGTTTTATCTATCACACTCAATTCTCATTGACATACAAGCTCTCCATTGGACATTCCGTTCCTTTGGACTAGCGAGTTAGTCATAGAGACCTCTGTAAGACTCCTCGTAGCCTTGGATTCCCTAAAGGCCGACTGAGCTGGTTGTACCCTAAAAACCCATTACACCATTGATGCCATGTCACTCTAAAGAAACATGGTATACCGGCCCTTGTGATTATACAAATAGTATATCATAAGAAATTCTTAATGGGATGATGATATCATGCCATATCATGTCATTATTGTAAACCTCAATTCTATGATAAGAATGAGGGTATCTTACCTTTGATATACTGTTCATGTGGACCTCAATTCTATATATAGAATGTCCATATCGATTTGTCATGGTGCCTAAGTTAAGGGAACCTAATTCCACCCAGTTTATCGACATGTCATGATTTATATGCTTTGCGTGGATTTTATCGCCAGTATGTCCTTACTCAAGGGTCTTGCCCTTGAATTCCATGAAAATCTTATCTTATCATCCTAATTAAAGCTTGTTCTTGGAACTCCTTATTGGCTATAAACTATCGTGGATGTCTAGATCTATCATGAATGCTGTGCATATAGGGCCCGATCTGGTCCTGGGAGGAGCGCTCGAAAGTACTAGTGCCCATGGGAGTTTTAATGATAACGGTGTCTAGCATTGCACCGGAGTACTCTTTATCTTGATCTTTTGCATTCCACGATCTCTCTTTTCTTGCGTGCGTGACTTGACTTGCGTGACTTTACTAGCGTGGCCCGACACGGGCAATGTACTTGCGTGAAATAGCCAATAATCTATAAAGTCACTCATGAAAGTTCTTGTTTATTATTCGCTTGAAGGTTTTGCCCGATGTGTTATTCTCTTGATTAGTTACTTGTTCAGTTATTTCTACATGCATAGCCTTGTTGCATTCACATGTGAAAAATGTAATTACTTAAACCCATTGCTAGTGCTTGAGATATAATTTCCTACTGAGCGTTCGCTCACTCCGTTTTATTCCAACATTTTCAGGTAATTAGGTGGCTAGCAAGACCGAGACCCACACGGGCGGGACAAGTGTGCAAGCGAGCTGTGGAAACTAGTGAACCCGAGTCTTTTATTTTTCTTGAGTCTAGATAGTATTGTCTAGCTAAGTTAGCTTATCGTCTCTTATTCAATTATCTTGTCTAAGTCTGTTAGTATGTCGTTATCTTCTTTTCCATTATGTTGAAGTCTCCAAGATGGACAACAAGTTCTTGTAAGAGATTCATATTAGAAATAAAATTTCTATTGTTGTTCAAAATTATCTTGGTCTTATGCGATTGCTCTTGATCATTCACGACTGTTTTACTGCCACGTTCCGAGCAAACGACACGTTCCGCTGCTATCGGCCCGGGACGTGACATAGGTGGTCATATGGAGACCGTCTTTGCAATCATACATATATGTGTTCAGTGACATTTCACGAAATGGTCTATTTCTGACTGTTACTTTGTCGACGGTCCTTCATTTGACCATTTAAGTGTTGACGCTTGAAGTCTAAATCTGGCTGATCTGTGCGGTCAGATCTGTGACCGTTTATTTCTTAGGTGGTCTGAATGGGACCGTTTCTAGGTAGCCTATTTGGTCTAAAAGAATTTATGTTGTTTATTGTCTGAATCCAAATGTTTGGCTGTATAATGTGCTTAATTGACAATTCTTATGCCTTGATTGGTTTATCCTATATTGCAAAACATTTTTTACAGTATCTTGTAGCTTGCTACAGACTTCAATCCGGCAGGTAAGTCAGGCAAGTATTATGCATCCCTTATCCCTTAAATGCATTACTTAATGGTATCTATGTTAAATTATCTCGAGAACAGGCTGGTCATTCATGTGTTCTGAGATCTGATGTTCCCCTTTACCAAAAACGATGCTGATCTAGGTATACATGTTTAATCGCTGGATAAGGCCGTTAAGTTGGAGGAGTTAAGGGACGATAGTTCTATCTCGCACGCCGTGGTTGCGAATAGTGTCTTGACCCTGAATTTTCCGGTCTAGTAATATTAGTCTCGGGTATTTTCTATTTTATCTTTATTTGCATTCATTTTAACGATTTCTTTTATTTTAGCCCAACATGCACCATACGCATTTTTGAGGATTCATATCCCTAATATGTCTGAAAATGTCTCATCGGTGCTGGACATGTGTCCGTCCATGGTCCTTGGTAAGAAAGGGTATTCCACTCAGAATTGGAAGGTCTTTTTCGGTCTGTTCACATGGTTCAATCGATTGAGAGTCCTTGTCTGGAGTTTAGTTTGCTCTTTTTCATTTTCCGTTACTGTTTATTCCGGTCCCCTCATTGGTCCGTGGATTGTGTCCCCTGATGAGGTTAACCGTGTTTTCTCCTTCCCTTTATTTTATTAGTTCCTCCAAATTGGTGTCATTTTGGTCTGACTATTCCGTGTGTTTGGTTTGGAGTTTTCTAAAAGATTCCTATCGCTCATTGGTTGGGAACCGGTGTCGTTTACCTTAACGTCCGCTTTTCAGTCCACTCCGCTGCATCTCCGTTTTGTCTCTATATTTTCATCTCGCTTTCGCTTCACCTCGGCTCGCTCCCCTGCAAAGAGGACGTTAAGGAGGGGCATCTGTTGACACCAATTTTTTACCTTTGAGTTGGGCTATTTTCTTACCTTTATTTATGATGTCCCAAGGTTGTCCATTACTCAGTGGGCCATTTTTCAGATGGTTTTGGGCCTATTTTATGGGTCACTTTCTCCCTGGATGGGGTTTGCTCCTATGTTTTCTCGAGTTTGAACTTAGTGAGATGTTGTTCGACTAGGTCTTTGGATGGAGTGTGCCTACTTGCCTCTTATTTGCTCTTTTCCAACAATCACCTTAAATAATGGTCTCGCGATAGGCCATTTTCAGGAAGGTGGCAGTCTGTTGAGTGACCGTTTATGCTCCCTACGTCGACCTGTCATTTTCTGAGTCAACCTGTTACTTTTATAAACGGTCTCATTTTTGACATGTTTTTACTTACACTTTACCGGCTTAAAAGATGTCTTTCTATCCCTTCTACTAAATTGATGTGAGAAATAAATAGAAAAAAGTAGGGATATAGAAGCAAGTAAACAAGGGTGATCGCCACCAAGGTGCCTAATGTGACTGACAGACCGCACCTTAAAAAGAGGGAGGTACTCACCTTAAAATCAGCACTGACGCGTTGAACGGCTCCTTATGGGCCGCATGTAGGTACGCGCGGTCTCACGATAGGCCGCTCGTCAGTGCTGAGGTGGAACGTGGGACGACGATGGATGGAGGGTTGAACGGCTTTATGGTGACCGCAGGGGGAGGAAGAACGGTTGCCACTGAGCCGTACGTCTTCCGTAACGGTCTGGAAGAAGCCGCACCAGACCACCACGCCAGAAGTTGTAAGGGTCCAACCTCCACCCTTTCCGGCCGGCCAGAAAGGATGGGCCTCGTGCTAGTGGGTTGCTGACCTACGAAATAGAGTGTAGAACACAAAAAGAAACCCAAATCAGAACTAGAGAATGTAGCGAATGCTCAAACGGAAAGAAATAAACATAACTAAATGAAATGGGAGATACCTGGGGAGTTTTAAACCCTTAGGGGCACCAAAAAACGTGAGAGGGTGTGTGAATGATGCATGGGAATGACAAAAACGTGGAGGAAACGTGGAAAAGATGATGCATGCAAACAAGAGAGAATGACGGACTAATGAACTGAAGACACCACTAATGAGATACTACCTAAACCGGAGGCCTGTATGGACGTAGAAGGCCTCCCTCCTTGGTCGTAGGTCACTCTAGAATTCGGCAGGGCTTCGCCGTGACCTGAAATCTCCCCCCCTCTCGAAGGTAGTCTTTAGGGTCTATTTATAGAGCCTAGAGAGCCAACCCCGAAATTAGGGTTTCTAGGTATTTTCAGGTCGAGATAATCGAAGGAAAGATGAAGATAATCGAATTATCTCTCATCTAGAAGAAACGGCACTCGAAATGGCTCAATATCCGCGGAGAAAATGACGGGATAAGTTAGGGATAAAACTACGGATAGAGAGAGAAAATCTGTTAATCTTTCAGGAATCGAGACGATGAACGGTCGCACGATAGACCACCCAACGGGATGAGCGGCCACCTCCTAGGCCGTCCAACCCTGTTGGTGGAAATTCAAATAAATCATAAATATTATCCAACTATCCATCAAACCGACCGAAAACCTCACCGTTGGACTCTCATAGATGAACGGTTGATCATAGACCTTTCATCTACAAGAGCGGCCAACAGGCAACTGCTCATCCCTGTCGGTGATAAATCAAAATAAATGAGATAAATAGATAATTATCTGAACAATCAATCGAACGCAGGACTCTTTGAGATAAATAGCTAAGTATGTACCGCACAATGGTCTTATGCGGCTATGTATAGGCCGTATATATGCTTGTCAGTGATAATTCCGAAAATCGGCTAAATATCCCATAAATATATGAACGGCCATGTATCAACTGCACATATTGTTGAACGGCTGGAGGTTGACCGCACATGTACATGGGCGCTTGAAATTCATAAAAAGCTCAATCAACCAACACCAAGGCCCATTAAGCCCTGAATCAACTCGGACCTAGCCAGGGAGGGAGGCCACCCATAAAATTGTCCCAGAACGTGCCAGAAAATAGCCCAGCGAGTGATGGACAACTCGAGGCATCAATAAATGGGAGTAAGAGATATGACCCAACTTATCGGCAAAAAATGGGTGTCAACAGATGCCCCTCCTTAACGTCCTCTTTGCAGGGGAGCGAGCGGAGGTGAAGCGAAAGTGACATGGAACATGGAGATGAAGCGGAAATGAAGCAGAGCGGACCGAAAAGTGGGCATTAAGGTAAAACGACACCCATTTTTACCAACAAGCGACAGGAATCTTTCGAAAAACTCTGAACCAAACACAAAGAATGATTAGACTAAAAGCGACACCAATCTGGAGGAACTAAACTAAATCAAAAGAAACACACGATCAACCTCATGGGGGACACAATCTCTCGGACCAATGAGGAGACCGGAATAAGTAGTAACGGAAAAATGAAGAGACAGATTAAAACTCCAGACGGGGACCTCTTAATCAACCAAACCAAGCGAACCGATCAAAGAGAACCTTCCAACTCAGAGTGGAATTGTTCCTCTTACTCAAGCACTGAACACACAGCTAACCACCACTGGTGGGACACTTCGCAGGCAAACTATGGGTCATGAATGCTCAAAAAAATGCGTATGATGCATGCTGGGCTAAAATAAAAGAAATCATTAAAATAAATTTGAAGAAAAAGATAAAATATAAAATACTCGAGAATAATATTGCTAGGCTGGGAGAATGAGAGTCAAGACACTATCTGCAACCACGACGTGTAGGATAGAACCATCCTTCCCAGGACATCCCAACCCAACGGCCTGTTCGGAGATTAAGCACGTGAACCTGGATCATCATCGTTTTTGTTAAAGGGGAACATCAGATCCTGGAACACATAGATAACCAACTGGTTCTCGAGATAATATAGCATAGTACCCTACAGTAATGCAGTGAGGGACATAGGGACAGAAAGCCATACTTGACTTACCTGCGCAGGTGAAACGACATGCTTTTTTCTGGATTTTCATTTTCAAATTTTTATGAATTTTCATGTATAAGATAAATACGATAAACAAGCAAGTATAAACATAGCAGAGATAACATAATGATTAACTGAATGACAAACGACATGACATAACATGAAGATCAACATAACATAGCAAAGGCAAATGAGCGCATATGCAAGGGCATAAATAAACAACACGCATGCATGAACACAGTGTGACAAGATAACAATGCGATGGGACAACACACGGTTGGGACAAGAATATGACGGATGATCACGTGGTTGGGACAAGAATATGACGGATGATCACGTGGTTGGGACAACACAAGGAACATAGAGGGACGACTATCATCATATGCAAGACAACTAACAACATATGGTGAGGAACAAAACAATAAGTGTGGGACGATACGGTGGGACATAGACACGAGACAAGGACACGGCGGAACAAAAGACATGAACAAAGTATGTCCTTCAATCAAAACCCAAGATCAGAATGATGTAGAACCGCCAGGTTCATAATCGTGAGGTGAAACCCTCTCACATGGATATAATCATTACGAGCTGAGAAGGATATGAGCTTCAAAACAGATCGAGAGAGTGGATTGAAGAAGAGAACAGATCAGAAGATGTGAACAGGAGGCAGATAGAACAAAATATAGAGCAAGGAATACCTGAGTACTTGCAACCTGCACACTTGGCAAACAGATTACGTATCTATCCTCAAAATAAATAGCTAGAGACAAAAGATAAATATATATTTTTTTCAATTTTCTTTTTTTGGATTTTTTTTGAAAATATTTGATTTTTTTTATTTTAGGGTTTTGAAAATATTTGACCTTTAGAATTTTGACAATATCTGATTTTTTTAGATTTTTGAAATAGTAATCCGCAGCACCTAAAGACAGGCTCAAACTGCTGGCCAGGCATCGTCGTACCTCCCCTCTCATTAAAGACTTCCCTTGAGCAGGGCGTGCATGTGAGGGTGGCTGGCCACAACCAACCGCTTTTAAAGAACGGTGCCCCTACTAAGGCCATACCCAGGATACAACCCAGCCTAAGAGGGAGAAGCAGAAGAAAAATTAGAGTCAAGCTTCGTATAAGATGGGAAATATCAGGACTCGATTTCCTTCCAGGGCACCACCCCTCAAAGAGTAGGTCTGTTGCACCGGGGCTTTGTGTCTTTGATTTTTAGACCCATATTTATCAGGCACGCATGCGACCGGGCTCATGACGTCCCGCGGGGAACAGTACTGCCACTCTTGCCATGCCTTTGATTCATAATTTTCTTTTTGATTCGTCATTTTGATAGCCCTTATCGGCTAGAGATAGCATGAAGGCTCATTTTTTTGAGGGTCAAGACTGCCCCTATTTGAGACCTCTCTCGTATTAGGGAGCACCCAGGTTGGTCATCTTATCCATCAATCTCTTGCCCCTGCACTTGGCCGAGTAGAGAAGAGAAAAGGCCTTTGTGCATACCCATAGTATGGTCGAAGCAGCAACGGTGTTGCTCAAAGGAATCGGCTATGGCTCGCCGTGAAGTGTGTGAAAAACCCATGCTCAAAGGTCACTCTCAACGATCGGGGAAAGAACTAGACTCCCAGCACGGAGCTATCACCAGCCTAAGGCTGCTGCAGAAGCGAACTCATTTTAAATGACCTAAATGAACTATGCAAATTTCTAAAAGCCACTTAACCATGTTGAGGAATAGCATTATAAGCATGTGCCGAAATAACAGAGTAATAGCAATGATAACACTTTCTTGCACAGAATAACGATACCTTTGCAAATCCGTGGCGTGGAAACCGGCATCCTGAAGCGAACACGATCATCGAGCTTTGATCATCATGAGCTTTATATTCCTTGCTTGCCAGGATAAAAGGGTGAAAAAGGATAGCAATGTGTAGATATTCCTTGACATGGAGGAGCGGCATACATCAAACTAGACGAAGAAGAAATAAAAGGAAGAGAGACGAGGGCTAGAACTCCCTCGTTAAGGCACAGAGGCCCTGATAACAAGGAATCAAATACAGAATGAACAGAGATTAACTGAGATCAAGGCGGGCTAAAGCCTCGAAAATAGCAAGAAAAAGGGTAAGAACCCTGAAAGGGTGAGGAGGAAAGAACAGAAAGACGATGAAAGGATTGCTGCGAAAACAAGGAAAAAAGAGAATGATCATCCGACGTGGTCTGAGAAAAAAGAATAGCGATCACCCGCCTGAGGCGGGGAAGAAGATGCATGAACACCCGACAAGGTCGGGGAAAAGAAATGGAAACCACCTGACAAAGTCAGGGAAGGATCAGGAAAACCACCCAACAAGGTCGGGGAACGAGCACAAGGAATCCCCAACAGGGTCGGGGAAAAAGGATGAGAAACGGAATCCAGACGTATCCGGGGAGAAAAACTAGAAGATGCCTCTGGACCAGGGGAAGAGGAGGACATAGGCCGAGGCCTAGAATGGTGAGGATAAGAGAAGATGGTAGAAATATAGTCAGGTGGTGGAAGGTACACCACCCAAGGATAAGAGCCGAGTAGAAGAAAAGATGAATGGACGGAAGAAGAAGAGGAGGAAGTGGACCCCCGAGTGCACAACTGACGGCCCTTGAACTTATGCCATCACCTCTTCTTAGCAGAAATCTTCTTGAAACAACTCCGCCTGGCGTGGACTCAGGCCTTCGAGCTTCTTAATCTGTAATACTTTCTCAAATAATGGGCCCACCTGGCAGACGGCATGGCCCAGTCATGAATATGCAGCTTCATCGAGACGGTTGCCCCTAGCTGTGCGGTGCTAACCATAGAAGGACATTCCAGAACAGTCAACTCCTTGTGTTGTTTATTAGAAAAACAGGGAGCTATGTTGCTTGGCGTCAACAGCATAAGATTCGGCATCTCCTCTCGGTAATCAGGCATGAAGTACAGCTCCCTTGCTAGAAGTGCCGGACGGAACTGAGGGAGGGCGATGCGCGGCGTTGACGTGGCCACCTCACCAATAAATCGAGGGAGATGAGACATAAAATGTAGAATGCCCCTGGTCAATCTCGAGGACACGGCCAATTGTCCCTTGAATGCGGAATTCATTAAACTTTTGGTGGCCGTGTGGGTTAGCACCATCCGGGCAGAAAACTCTTCTGGGCCAGTGAACTGAACAACAATCAGGTGAGAGGTGATAACAACATCAACAGTGAATTCTCCGGTGAGCAAAGAGATTGCCACCGGCCTCGCTTTATAAGAAACTGGCACCAATGCACATGAACTCTTCTTAGCAACCGTCTTCATAGAAAGTGCAGGCTGATTATCCCTAGAATAGCCAGGGACCAGGACTCGGACCGGCATGCGGCAAATGAAATCTTGAAGCTTGTAATGCTCGGTCAAAACCTGGTTCGGCTCTTTATCTCCCTGGGGACTAGACCCGTGGGGCACCAAAGGCAGCGTGTACCTGCTCCGCGAAGTGGGAAGTGGTAGAGGGAGGTTAGAAGTGAGAGGTTTGAAGGGCACGGGTGGCGATGGGGCAAGTGATGGGGGAATAATGATGATGATGGGCATGGGTGGAGGTAAAGGCAAAAGTGGAGGTGTGGGTTTAGGCTCGACCTGCTCGGGCTTAGAGGATGATGGCAAAAGGGGGAGTGAAAGAAGTGGTGGCGGTGGTGGCAAAGGTGATGAGGGTGGCAAAGGGGGTGATGTGGTTGATGGAGATGGTGAAGGTGAAAGGGAAGGAGATGAAGGTAGGGGTGGGGAAGAAGGAGGAGAAGAAGATAGTGGCATAGTGGGGGAAGTGGCAGGTGGTGGTGCTCTTCGGCGTATCTTTACAACACGTCGAGAGGCGTTGGGGACAGGTGTGGTGGTGGAAAGGGAGGGTGAAAGAGAAGTTGCCCGAGCGGAGGCTGGGGTAGGTAAAGGTGGTGGAAGAGATGGGATAGAGGAAGAAGTGGGTAACGGAGCAGGTATCTTATTAACTGAAGAAACACCAGGGTGCCCCTGGTCTTGAAGTGGAGACGGTTGCCTAGGCGGCACGGCTTGCTGCTGAGATCTGAAATAACTTTGTGCATAACTGCCTAATCAATCATCTTCTTATCTTCCAAACTGTAAACAAACTCCCGGAACTCGGGACAATCCTCAATCAAATGCCCCTGTTGACGATGAAATTCACAGAAATGGAGCAAATTCCCGACCGCGGGTTGGCAAGGCATAACCGGAGGGAGTTGCAATGCATGGGTGGCTATCAAAGTCCTGAAAACATCTGTAAAGGATTCTGGCAACGGGGAGCGAGGAGCCCACTTCGGGAAAGGTGGATGCCGAGGGGTATGAAAAGGTAATGGGGATGGTAGCGGGGGTTGCGTAGGCAAGGGGATTGCGTAGGTGAAGGCAGAGGGCTAGTAAGTGAATGAGATGGAGGCGTAGAGGGAGTGGGAATATAGTGGACGGCATCCACCAGCTCAGGGTATAGTGTTTCCTTGACCATAAGTGGAGAGGTGTGGGGAGATGAAACAGCGGAGGGTTGACTCGTGGAGGGAGATGTAGTGGAGGCATATGTGGAGGCATATGGGGAGATATGCGGGTAAGCGGGGGCGGAAGGCCGACTCGTGAAGGGATATGTAGTGGAGGGCTGACTCGTGGTGGAGGGCGGAGGGAAAGTGTATGTAGAAGGCGAAGGTGGAGGAGACTCATGGTCAAAGGAAACTAGGAGTTGTTGGCTAACGAAGCGGGCTCGACTGTAAAGCTGTTGCCAGGAAGTGATATCATCCAGGGCTAAGATGCATCTAAGCTCAGGCGTTGCATTAGAAATAACCATTTTGATCTGCTCGCCCTCCGAAATATGCCCCGGGACTTGCGTGGCTAGGTGATGAGGACATCACCAGCAATTTCATTTGATCGAGGACCTCGATGCTCGCCAACTATGCTACATCTCGTTTGCCACTTTATTTCGAGTCATATGATGTAATTTTCATTTTCTTATCTTGTACTTTTTCTTTTATTTGAGTCCAATACCTAGGTTAGGTAGCTATTTACCTAAGTCTTAAGTCATTATGTGTGTTATTGGGCCCAATTATATGGGCTAGGCCCAGGGGCGCCCCCTTCCCCTTGGTTTAGTGTTAGTAGTCCAAAAGTCAGGGACTTAAGTTAAATTGTGAGATTCCTATAAATAGGACCCCAATCCCTCATTTGGAGGCTAATGAATTGTTGAATGAAAAATTTGAGTTGAATATTGAAACCCCTGTGCTCTCTCTCTCTCTCTCTCTCACTCTACCTCTCTAGCTCTCTCTCTATTTCTCTCTCTCTCTCTAAAGGGGGCGAACCCCATTCTCTCTCCTCCCCTCTCCAAATTTCGAAATTCACTCTCTCTCCTCCCTATTCACCTCTAATTAAGACCCCTCCCCCTTCCCCATACCTCTCATTTAATCCCCCTCCAACCCCTAGGTGGAATCCCCTTCTCCTAGGCACCTCTCCCTCCTCCCAAGCAACCTTTCCCCTTCCCCATACAACCTTTCATTTTCCCAAGGGAGAATCCCATCTCCCAAGCACCCATTCACATCCCCAAGACACCCCTTCCCATTCCCTAGACCAGAATTAAACCCTCCATTAACCACACATTCAAACCAAAGGAGAGATCTCTCCTCCCTCTCTCATTCCCAACCCAAATTCGCAGCTCCTCCTTCCTCCACTTGCTAGACCACCTCCCAGCCCCCTTTCTGCCTCTCCCACACCTTGTATCACCCCCTAACAGACCCCCACATAGTCATGTGCCATCCCCACACCCATCCACCCCATTTCCCACCCCATCTACTCCGTCTCCCATCACCTTTCACCACCATATCCATCTCAATTCGCAGATAGCAGTTGGAGCTCAACTTGCAGAGGCTGCTCCGGAGTCGTTCGACGTCCTATGGAGGTGCATCATACATCGACGGAAAGCTCTTCCAGACGGCTTCGCAACCGAGGTGGTCTCGCTGGCATCCGACATCCCTGCTATCCGGAGGACTCGTTCTCGTTCGACTGTGCAACCAGGACCTGAACCAGGACTAGAGCTGCAGTGTAGAAGCTCCCACGGTCACACCCAATCACTTCTGAAGGCGCCGCTCAGCCGAGGTCTTCCACCTCCAATCTACTTCCATCAGCAGAAGAAGGAACCCAGTTTGGCATCCGGAGGAATGTTTTCCAATTTTTCTCCCTCGGGTGCGCAGATCAGGCCACTCAGGACCTGACCCGACACCTACCCACTCAACGGGCTCTCTCTCTCTGCCCCGACATCATCTCGTGCCCATCTTGGTTTCTGCTCGGAGAAGACTCGTCCATGGTCATCCTCGACTTGGTCCCGCATCATTTGGACTTCGGGAGCGGGCGTGGTGGCTTCGTCCATCTGCTGTTGCACCCTGGGAGCAGTCCGAGCCTGATCGCAGGGACCCTGTTCCAGAGCCCGCCCCTACCGGTGACGACATCAGAACCACCCACAAAAATTTACAGGAATTCTTTGGTCTGTCGGTGACGTTTCAGCACTGGTTTCGTCAGTTTTTGAGTTCGGGAGCATCGGCAGGACATCCAACAGTGAGTACCTGTCAGCTGGCAGAACAGGCGGGTAGAACCGACGGTGGGATCAAACGGCTACCTCCTTAGCTAGTTTCCCTTCCCCGCCTGGCTGGCTTAGCGCCCCTCCCTGCGTGGAGGTAGTGTTTGAATGTAACCTCTATTTTCCCCACCCCACGATCACCCTCCTGCGCGAGGAGTAGTTGTGTACTAGCAGGTCATCGGCTGAAGCATCATCGGCGCGGCGTGTGGGTAGCCCACGCTTCCCCGCTCGCCCTCGTCTCCGACCGGGATCGGTGTCTTCACACCGATCAGGTGAGCTTTGAGCCCCCATCCTCTTCTGGTTTTACCATTGTTTGTCTGAGTATCGTTTCTAGTTGCCCGTCGGCGGTGAGGCGAGCGCCCGATCTCAAATTGCCATCTAATTGAGTGCCTCCGCGGAGCGAGTTGTGAGAGAGCCACTACATCCCACGCCCTTGGCGTGCTGGCCGCCCACGAAATTGGGCATCCCAGGCCCTTAGGGGTTCAGCCCAAGCTAGTCAAATCCTCGGAAAGGCAAGGTCCATCCTCGGACCCTCACCACTATCGCCGGTCCACCTACGGACCAGGGTGCGCGCGACGCGGGTGAACCCGCTTGAGTGGGTCCGCCGTTCAGTTCGATTGCTTGCAATTCTAGGTCCAAGGGGTTGTTTCACATCAAATTGGTATCAGAGCAAGTTCTAGACTTGTCTCTACTAAGTCTTATTCTAGGGCCATTGCATTCATCAGCCGTTCATCATGACCACTTCCTACTTAGCCTATTCGCCATCCTTAGACCCATTAGCGGCTTTTGTGTTTGATGGATCCGACCCTAGTATATATCTAGAATGGGAGAGCTCCGTAGACCGACATTTTGCGAGGTTCACTCTATCAGGGCCGATACAAGTCAACTATGCCAAAAGTTTGCTCTGGCGCCAAGCTAGGAATGAATGGCAAAACATTGTAGGCTTAAGGGAAGTTGGAAGGCAAGAGCCCATCAACTCTTGGGTTGAGATGAGAAATGCGCTTAGGAAGATTTATGCCCATCTAGACCCTCTTATCACCATAGAGGAAGCCCAAGCTACCACCAATAAGGAAGAAGAGCCTCAATCTTCCCCCACCCCTCATGGTCTGGATCCTCAAAAGCCTTGCACCATCACACATGGCACCCTCACCATAGATGAGTCCATACTCCAATGGCTCAAGCAAAGTCCCACCCTCCCTAGCTCAACACCATTGGGATATCAATCCCAAATTGTTCCCACCCGGCCTCCCCATGTCACTCTTCAAACCTTCTACTTTGTGGGAGACTTGGGAGACCTAGTGGATTGCCTATATTGGCAAGTCCACTTGACCGGCTTGCTTGCCATGGGACCATCGGAGCCTAGCACCATTAACTTTGCCCACCCCACCATTGGCTCCATCACCTCCATTTGCACGAGTGGGCATTGCACTATTGAGATCCTCCTATTTCTCCCCTTGGAGGAAGAACCCACTCTAGTCTACTCCCCACCCTTTGAGATCCCTAATGCCTTAAACGGTCAACACACTAGAGATCTTGGACCAATTACTTTGGAGGAGGATGACTCACCATCATTTAAAGACCTTGAGGACATAGAATATCTCTTCCTTGGCAACCCATTCCATGACCCCTTTGATCCCTCCCAATGGAAGCCAATGAACCCATGGGACCTAGTCGCCTTACCCACCACCCTCCTTTTCCTAGCCTCACCCACCATGTTGAACCTAAACCACCCATTCCAAAACTTAGTCCTCGCTATGAGAGCCATGACCAAGGGTGACATCCACCCAGGAAATGAGGAATTGACCCATCCCAAGATGTTCACTTTCTGGGACCCCTTCGAACACCATGAGTGGAGACCCACAAATCAACCCTCACCAAAAGATGGGACCATCTTGATAGGGATGCATGTGCCACAACATTTTGCCCCATCTGGTAGGGCTAGTCGTCTCATTTATGTCACATACACACTAGGTCCAGTGCATGACAGGTTCACATTTGGATATGTAGGTCCACCCCCATTCATCATCCATCTTATGCATGATAGGAGTCTACATGGAAGTCCAGGTCCTCCGGCATTCATTGCACCCATACCTGATAGAGCCACATTTGGATGTGCTGGTCCTCCCACATTCGTCATAGCTCTTATGCATGCATGGAGCATACATGGATGTCCGGGTCCCTCGGTAATTACCGCCACCATGCATGATAGGTCCACTTATGGTTGCCCCGGCCCCCCTGAGTCCATGAAAGTCTTCATCACATCTATGCATGATAGGTCTATCTACGGTTGCCCCGGTCCACCTTTGCATACTATCCTCTTTCACACCCACTCACCGCATTATGATACACGGCATGAGCATACACGTAAGGAATTCTTGATGAGCGGTGAGGTTCACAAAGAGCGGACAAGAGCTCGCGAGCGCCACTTGGAATTCCAAGTAGGCAATCTGGTGATGATGACATTGGAGTGGCTCTACCCTAGGGTCACCTCCAATTCGAGGGCACGAGGACTTGGATCTTCCCCAGTTCCGAGCGACTTTGGCAACCTGGCTAACGGTTTGGACTTACTAATGGGTTTTTGGGATTCACCCCATTTTCCACGTGGCGGATCCGTCACCCTATATGGGCACCACGATGGATCCTAGTGAGTGCCTCGAGCCTTTATCTTCCTTTGAGAGGGACACCCTCGGAGAGCCACCAAAAATTAGCCTGAGAATCCGACGTATGCACACGGAGGCAATACTGAGCAAGCAGGGTTCCCTCGCCAGCAAGAGGGTGGGCCTGAGCCACCTCGAGAGGATGAAGGACCGTCCCCTGGTTGCAGACGCAGGGTTGAGTTTTGGAGGTTGAGGTTCACTCTGAGCCGCTGGAGAGGACCACTTCCCCGGTGGGCCCATACTCGACGGAGTCGAGTTTTCCGCACCCCGGGGGTATGATGAGGACATCACCAGCAATTTCATTTGATCGAGGACCCTGATGCTCGCCAACTATACTACATCTCGTTTGCCACTTTATTTCGACTCATATGATGTAATTTTCATTTTCTTATCATGTACTTTTCCTTTTATTTGAGTCCAATACCTAGGTTAGGTAGCTATTTACCTAAGTCTTAAGTCATTATGTGTGTTATTGGGCCCAATTATATGGGCTAGGCCCAGGGGCGCCCCCTTCCCCTTGGTTTAGTGTTAGTAGTCCAAAAGTCAGGGACTTAAGTTAAATTGTGGGATTCCTATAAATAGGACCCCAATCCCTCATTTGGAGGCTAATGAATTGTTGAATGAAAAATTTGAGTTGAATATTGAAACCCCTGTGCTCTCTCTCTCTCTCTCTCACTCTACCTCTCTAGCTCTCTCTCTATTTCTCTCTCTCTCTCTCTCTAAAGGGGGCGAACCCCATTCTCTCTCCTCCTCTCTCCAAATTTCAAAATTCACTCTCTCTCCTCCCTATTCACCTCTAATTAAGACTCCTCCCCCTTCCCCATACCTCTCATTTAATCCCCCTCCAACCCCTAGGTGGAATCCCCTTCTCCTAGGCACCTCTCCCTCCTCCCAAGCAACCTTTCCCCTTCCCCATACAACCTTTCATTTTCCCAAGGGAGAATCCCATCTCCCAAGCACCCATTCACATCCCCAAGACACCCCTTCCCATTCCCTAGACCAGAATTAAACCCTCCATTAACCACACATTCAAACCAAAGGAGAGATCTCTCCTCCCTCTCTCATTCCCAACCCAAATTCGCAGCTCCTCCTTCCTCCACTTGCTAGACCACCTCCCAGCCCCCTTTTTGCCCCTCCCACACCTTGTATCACTCCCTAACAGACCCCCACATAGTCAGGTGCCATCCCCACACCCATCCACCCCATTTCCCACCCCATCTACTCCGTCTCCCATCACCTTTCACCACCCTATCCATCTCAATTCGCAGACAGCAGTTGGAGCTCAACTTGCAGAGGCTGCTCCGGAGTCGTTCGATGTCCTATGGAGGTGCACCATACATCGCCGGAAAGCTCTTCCAGACGGCTTCATAACCGAGGTGGTCTCGCTGGCATCCGACATCCCTACTATCCGGAGGACTCGCTCTCGTCTGACTGCGCAACCGGGACCTGAACCAGGACTAGAGCTGCAGTGCAGAAGCTCCCACGGTCACACCCAATCACTTCTGAAGGTGCCACTCAGCCGAGGTCTTCTACCTCCAATCTACTTCCATCATCAGAAGACGGCACCCAGTTTGGCATCCGGAGGAACGTTTTCCAATTTTTCTCCCTCGGGTGCGCAGATCAGGCCACTCAGGACCTGACCCGACACCTACCCACTCAACGGGCTCTCTCTCTCTTCCCTGACATCGTCTCGTGCCCAGCTTGGTTGCTGCTCGGAGAAGACTCGTCCACGATCATCCTCGACTTGGTCCCGCATCATTTGGACTTCGGGAGCGGGCGTGGTGGCTTCGTCCATCTGCTGTTGCACCCTGGGAGCAGTCCGAGCCTGATCACAGGGACCCTGTTCCAGAGCCCTCCCCTACCTGTGACGACATCGGAACCACCCACAAAAATTCACAGGCATTATTTGGTCTGTTGGTGACGTTTCAGCACTGGTTTCGTCAGTTTTTGAGTTCGGGAGCATCCGCAGGACATCCAACAGTGAGTACCTATCAGCTGGCAGAACAGGCGGGCAGAACCGACGGTGGGATCAATCGGCTACCTCCTTAGCTAGTTTCCCTTCCCCGCCTGGCTGGCTTAGCGCCCCTCCCTACGTGGAGGTAGTGTTTGAATGTAACCTCTATTTTCCCCACCCCACGATCACCCTCCTGCGCGAGGAGTAGTTGTGTACTAGCAGGTCGTCGGCTGAAGCATCATCGGCGCGGCGTGTGGGTAGCCCACGCTTCCCCACTCGCCCTCGTCTACGACCGGGATCGGTGTCTTCACACCGATCAGGTGAGCTTTGAGCCCCCATCCTCTTCTGGTTTTACCATTGTTTGTCTTAGTATCGTTTCTAGTTGCCCGTCGGCGGTGAGGCGAGCGCCCGATCTCAAATTGCCATCTAATTGAGTGCCTCCGCGGAGCGAGTTGTGAGAGAGCCACTACATCCCACGCCCTTGGCGTGCTGGCCGCCCACGAAATTGGGCATCCCAGGCCCTTAGGGGTTCAGCCCAAGCTAGTCAAATCCCCGGAAAGGTAAGGTCCATCCTCGGACCCTCACCACTATCGCCGGTCCACCTACGGACCCGGGTGCGCGCGACGCGGGTGAACCCGCTTGAGTGGGTCCGCCGTTCAGTTCGATTGCTTGCAATTCTAGGTCCAAGGGGTCGTTTCACATCACTAGGTGACGCCAGCAGTCGGCAAACGTGGAGAATTTTTCGTCGGGCTTCATCTTCTCTCGGGCTAGATCAACCATAGAATATCTGGGTCTAACCTAGTCCTGGTACTGCTGAATAAATCTTGCTTTGATGTCTTGAAAATTCATCATCTGCTCTTGCGGTATTGTGAAGAACCAATCCTTGGCCGAGCCCTCTAAAGATAGGCCAAACAAATAGGCCATCAAGCATTGATCATGCTGGAACCGGGCCGACTCATACAGGAAATCCTTCAAATGGACGTAGGGGTCACCAATTCCACCATAGCGACGATATACGGGGATCTGTGAACGTGGTGGAAGCTGAAGACCTTGAAAGGCAAATGGGGCATCCAAAGAAGTTTGGGGATTGATTCGGCGTTGCAATTCATCAAGCTAGTGTTGGCCCTGAGCGAACATCTCCTCGGTAGGAAGAGTCCGAGAAGGATATGAGCTAGCCTGAGCAAGAGATGATGAATTTAGACCAGGATAATGATGATGGGCCGGATAAGGGGATCCGGCCTAAGAAGAAGGAAAGCCCATTCCGAGAATGTAGGAATGCATGGGCCTGGAAGAATCATGTATGTGGGGATGACAATTGATTGGGCTAGCAGCAGCGCGGGCGGGATAAGAAGGCCCGTTTAAAGAATGGGGTCCAATGGAGGAATAAGGAGATGGGCCCGCATAGGAAGAGGAATCCACACGGGGATAAGAAGATGGAGAGGTATAGGAATAAGGTACAGGGAAAAAATACTTCATGGGGAGAATGGAGACTTTATACAATGAACTTCAAAGGAATTACAAGGAGGAAAATGACTCTTAGACAAATGCAACTAGATGGAGACACACAAAGATGAACTAGGCCAAATGAGCTTAATCTGATAAAAAGATGCAAATGATGACACCACCTCATACCATGGAGGGAAGAGATGAGAAAAGAATCAACCAATTGACCACCCAAGTTATAAATGATGCACAAAGATTTTATAAGTTCCTCTTTAGGACCTTAGTGGATTAATATCTGAATTCACTCAACCATAAGGTACCTAACCAGGGTAAGAATGGAAAATTGGGTGACTCTAAAGGACTCTCCCTCACATGGATGAAAACTCTAGACTGGGGGATGATGTGGTACAGCCTGCCCGGCGTCCGTGTGGGAATCCATGGCTCACGGGGACTTACAGAGGTCCTCGGCAAGGTCCCCTAGTCGGCTCCAAGGAGTATAGAGACGAGAGGAAACCCTACCTCGGTAGGAATGCAATTAAAGTGTGAACGAAATGCATGAATCCTATGTGCACCGGAGTGCATGCAAAGTCTAGCCTAGCAACTAGCAATCAATGATCAATCAAATATGTAAGAAATGAAAACAAGTATGCAACAATGATACAAGAGTAGGGGGGAGATCAATAATCAGTACCAAATATCATGACAATCATATAACGTGGCAATCAAAGTGGAGCACGGGTGCACTGTAGCACGACAAGGACGGCCTCTGGAAGACCGCTCAGGGAGACAGACGGTTCTTGATGAACCGTTCAAACCAAGGAATAACGACAATGTAATAGAAAAATCAGGAAATGCTGGAATGAAAGATGATAGAAATGAGAAGCGTACCCGGATGAGCGGTCAATTGACAACCGTTTAAGAGCTGGAACGGACCTGAAGCAACCGTGCAACAGTAACCAAACAAACAATATGAAGACAGAGGCATAGCTATGCCAGCACGGTGGACAGCCAAACAAAGGCCGTTGAGATGATGAACGGGCGGTAGGAGACCGCATAAGACAGCGGGCTCACAGGACGAACAGGGCTGGAAGCAATGAAATACGGACGGTCCTCAGCCGCACTAGGTCCCAGATGGCTCCCACAGAACCGCACAACCACGAGAAACACTTGACCTCAAATCCAGCAAACAACCTGTGACAACTCAACACAAAGGAGACTAACAAACACCAAACAAGGGGTCAGCAAACACTAACACGATGGGCACTAGGTGTCACACCGTGATCGCCAAAAAAAATGGGATGTTGACATGTTTTTACTTACTCTTTGCCGGCTTAAAAGATGTCTTCCTATCCCTTCTACTAAATTGATGTGAGAAATAAATAGAAAATAGCAGGGATATAGAAGCAAGTAAACAAGGGTGATCGCCACCAAGGTGCCTAATGTGACTGACACACCGCACCTTGGAAAGAGGGAGGTACTCGCCTTAAAATCAGCACTGACGCGTTGAACGGCTCCTTATGGGCCGCCTGTAGGTACGCGCGGTCTCACGATAGGCCGCTCATCAGTGCTGAGGTGGAATGCGGGACGACGATGGATGGAGGGTTGAACGGCTTTATGGTGACCGCAGGGGGAGGAAGAATGGTTGCCACTGGGCCGTACGTCTTCTGGAACGGTCTGGAAGAAGCCGCACAAGACCACCATGCCAGAAGTTATAAGGGTCCAACCTCCACCCTTTCCGACAGGCCAGAAAGGATGGGTCTCGTGCTAGTGGGTTGCTGACCTGCGAAACAGAGTGTAGAACACACAAAGAAACCCAAATCAGAACTAGAGAATGTAGCAAATGCTCAAATGGAAAGAAATAAACATAACTAAATGAAATGGGAGATACCTGGGGAGTTTTAAACCCTTAGGGGCACCAAAAAATGTGGGAGGGTGTGTGAATGATGCATGGGAATGACAAAAATGTGGAGGAAACATGGAGAAGATGATGCATGCAAACAAGAGAGAATGACAGACTAATGAACTGAAGACACCACTAATGAGATACTCCCTGAATCGGAGGCCTGTATGGACGTAGAAGGCCTCCCTCCCTGGTTGTAGGTCACTCTAGAATTCGGCAAGGCTTTGCCGTGACTTGAAATCTCCCCCCCCCCCCCCTTTCGAAGGTAGCCTTTAGGGTCTATTTATAGAGCCTAAAGAGCTAGCCCTGAAATTAGGGTTTCTAGGCATTTTCAGGTTGAGATAATCAAAGGAAAGATGAAGATAATCGAATTATCTCTCATCCAGAAGAAACGGCACTCGAAATGGCTCAATATCCGCGGAGAAAATGACGGGAGAAGTTAGGGATAAAACTACGGATAGAGAGAGAAAATCTGTTAATCTTTCAGGAATCGAGACGATGAACGGTCGCATGATAGACCACCCAACGGGATCAGCGGCCACCTCCTAGGCCATCCAACCCTGTCGGTGGAAATTCAAATAAATCAGAAATATTATCCAACTATCCATCAAACCGACTGAAAACCTCACCGTTGGACTCTCATAGATGAACAGATGATCATAGACCTTTCATCTACAAGAGCGGCCAACAGGCAACCGCTCATCCCTGTCGGTGATAAATCAAAATAAATGAGATAAATAGATAATTATCTGAACAATCAATCGAACGCAGGATTCTGGGAGATAAATGGCTAAGTATGTACCGTACAATGGTCTTATGAGGCTATGTATAGGCCGTATATATGCTTGTCAGTGATAATTCAAAAAATCGGCTAAATATCCCATAATTATATGAACGGCCCTGTATCAATCGCACATATTGTTGAACGGCTGGAGGTTGACCGCACATGTACATGGGTGCTTGAAATTCATAGAAAAGCTCAATCAACCAACACCAAGGCCCATTAAGCCCTGAATCAACTCGGACCTAGCGAGGGAGGGAGGCCACCCATAAAATTGGCCCAGAACTTGCCAGAAAATAGCCCAGCGAGTGATGGATAACTCGAGGCATCAATAAATGGGAGTAAGAGAAATGACCCAACTTATCGGCAAAAAATGGGTGTCAACACTCACGATAGACCGTCCCGTGATTGTGGCGGTCTTCCGAGAACCGTTTCTACTTGGTGGGAATGCCTGTTGACTCGATTAGTGGATAATTAAGTGGATTTATCTTGTTTCATCTTTCAACGACCAGGGTAAAAGCGGTCAGGCAATAGAACGTTAAGCTAAGTGGCGGTCGGACAAAAGACCGTTTCTACTTGGCGGGAATTCCCTTTGACTTGGTCTTTGGATAAATGGGCGCATTTTTCCTATTTTTATTTTTTTACCGGCCAGATGCATAACGATCATTTGATAGCTTAACACACTGGGCGATCTATCGATGCACCGTTTATTTCAACCGAGATTCCTGCGTCGATGGGCAGTTTCTCTTTCTATCAGTGGTCAAACCCCTTGCTTGATCCATGGATTTCTCTGCGGATTCTCAGCCAAATCGAGCGCTGTTTGATCCAGATAAAACTTGGGAGTATTATCTCCATTTTATTCAACATAATCCAAGTCTAATTCCCACCCAAAAGCCCTCCATTCGAGCTAGGGTTTCAAGTGTCTATAAATAGAACCCTTGAGTCATGGCCAGGGGGGGGAGATCTAAGTCGAAGTCGAGGTGCTGTCACTTTCTTGAGTGAAGTCTAGCCAGGGAGAAAGGCTTTCTACGTCCTCTAAGCCTTTGGTTCAGGGAGTAGTCTATTTCCTTCACGTTTTGAGTCATAGCTTAAGTTCTTTTTTGGCCATTGTTATAGTCATTTCTTCATCATTCTCCCTCGTTTTCTCTACATTTTTCACTAGCATTCTGTCATTTCCACAACCTCCCATTATTTTTCATGCCCTATAGGGGTTAAAAACCCAACCCCCAGGTACTTTCCTTTTCAATCATGTGCTCTCTTCATAGTTCCCAATTATAGATACTACACTTTCATAGACTAATTTGGGGTCATTATTGTCTATCATTTGTGTTGTTTTGCAGATCAGCAAGTGTTTAAACGTGAGGCCCATCCCTCCTGGCCGGCCGGAAGGGGTGGAGGATCAAGTTCCCTGGCTTGGGAGCTGGAAGCTATTGCAGTCTACCTCTGACCGTTCACTTGGGAAAGCGGTCTTCCTCAGACCGTCTACCCGATGTATGTGGCCGACTGGAAACCGTTTGACTCCAACGCCTGTGTCTTCTTCCCGTGTACTGCTCCAGCGCTAGAAGCAGCCTATCGACCCGCCGTCTTCACCATTCAGAGGTCATCTCCAAACCATCTTCAACCTGTACTAGCGCTGCATCTTTTTTTTGGCGAGTGTCTTCATCCTCTCCCCTTTCCAAGGTATGTAGTGCATCCTTCTTTGCACTATATATCTTGGTGGCGATCACAACTTGATAGCGTGTGTGGATGTTTGATTTGATTACTTTTTGTGTCCTTCTATGTTTAATTTGATGCCATATTAGTCACATCCATTCACACACACTCCATTCCTTCTTTTCCTTTAGATTGGAAATAAAACCTATCTATAGTGGCCCCATGGGAATCTTTTAGTGCAAAGAATGAACTAAGGGAATCTTCTAATATTTCATTACTTTTTGTGTCCGCATCCCATTTCACTTTCAATGCCTGAACTAAGGTGATGTCACCTTCAACACCTCTATTCCTAAGAATTCCCTAAACCCCATCCTAGCCAGTTTGGTGTTCTGAAATGCCAACAATGCAAGATACACCGCCCGGACTAGCAGCCATGAGATCCGAGTTTGAGTGGCTCCCTATGAGATTATTCATATGCATATTCGGGTCTAATTACATTGAAAAGAAAAAGAAAAAGAAAAAAGCTCTTTGTTATGGACGCGATGTCCACAGTCACCGTGTTCTTCTGAACGTGGTGCCTGTGGCAACCGTGTTCTCATAACGCCTACAGTCCAATTTTCCTTTGCTTTGGAAGTCTGCCCATGGGGAAATCACGCCCTACATCAGTTCTCTAAGGCACGATTGCTTCTCCCTACCTCTCCTTTCATCATTCCATCAAAGAAAAAATTAATATTTTAAAGGTTTAGGGACTTACCTCAGGCGCATGGCGGTCCCCTTCGCCACTGACCTCCTCCTTCGTCATTGTCGTCTCCTCTACTTCTTCCTACACCAGAGTCGACGCTTCGGCTTCCTCTCCTTCACCTCCTACCTCCGATGCGGCCGCCATCGCTTCACTCTCCCTCACTCCTCCTTGTTCCTTTTCTCCTTCGTGCACCATGGGGGCTGCCACTTCCTCTTCAGCTCGTCAACGGCGCACTGGCCTCCTTGCTAGTTTCTTCACCCTCTTTGGGGCCATGGGGATGGGGGGAATAGAGGTGCTTGGGCTTTCCTTCACTCTACCAGAGAAGGGGGAAGGGTTGTGTTCACATAGGGCTTGAATGAATTTCAAATGGTCGTTTGTATTTTATGGTAACCCGATCATGGTCGCAGTCTCCACCGAGGCCTTGTTCACTATGGTTACGGTCCCTGAGGAAATTGCGTTCTTATGTGAGTGTCCTATCACCTTTGTATGTTGTCCCATCATCCTTTTATAGCCCCACCATATTGTTTGTTGTCACAGTCACCACCGTGTTCTGCTCACAGTCCCACTGTTCTTTTACAGCTCTATTTCATCTATTGTTTGTTCAGATTGTGTTTGGGGCAATGTCTGGATGTTTTGTTTAATTTAGTCTTGTGTCAATATGCTGTCTTATTGCAAAAAAAGGTGTGAAAATCCAAAAATGTCATCCCGCCTGCATAGGTAAGTCAGGTATGGCTCTCTATTCCCTTTATGCATTACTATATATTTTCTACTCTAATATATTATCCCAAGGACCGGCTAGTTCTCTATACATTTTAGGATCTGATGTTTCCCTTCAATAGAAACGATGATGATTTAGGAACATACGATTAATCGCTGGATAGGGTGTTAGGTTAAATCGATAGGGGGACAATGGATTCTATCTCACACGTCATGGCTGCGGAAGATTCTTGACCCTAATTTGTTCAATCTAGCAATATGATCCTTGAGTATTTTACATTTATTTTGATGATTTCTTTTATTTTAGCTCAGCATGCATGATGTCATTTTGAGCATTC
Source organism: Amorphophallus konjac (assembly GCA_022559845.1). Lineage (NCBI taxonomy): Eukaryota > Viridiplantae > Streptophyta > Magnoliopsida > Alismatales > Araceae > Amorphophallus > Amorphophallus konjac. Next base: position 255,117,649 of record CM040128.1, on the reverse strand, counting down.
ATGTCTCATAACTCATCACAAAGTCCCTCTAATTTTGGTCAATCATGCTTAAATTCCTTGGTTAAAAATCTTTATTGTCGTATGAATTTGAAGGTTTCCACTGAACCTATCACTTGGTCCAGTTGGTCAGCATGATCCTGTTTGGAATCTCCTTTCTCAAATTTCCATTTAGTTTTTCTCCTTCTGATCCTCTCATTAGGTGTGAATCGCACACTCGTGAGAAGTCAACTAATGAAGTTGGTCGTGTTTCCTTTTAGTTAGATAGTTCTCTTTCAGACATGTGTCATCTATGCTAGCCTGCCTTGTGGTTAGTTCAGAGTTTTTCATATTATCATGGATGGCAGTTTCGGTTGAAACCGAAACGTTTCGGATGAAACCGAAACGGTTATGGACCGGAATGATATGAAACTAACCAGCCGAAACTGGGCGAAACATGATGCCCTACAGTTGGTAAAAAAAGTATTTCATTTGGTTTCAGACTGAAATCAAAATCAAAACTGAAACGGGTTCAGTTTCAGACCCAACTGAAACTGACACCAAAATCAAAACTACCTTCTATGCAGATTATTTCTATCGCTTGTTGGTTGTGATGGGTGTCCTTTTCCTTGATACCCACTTTTCAATCTGCTCTGCTTCGCCCTCACTTCATCTCCTTTTTCATGACACCTTTGCTCCATCTTCGCTCGCTCCCTTGCAAAGCGGATATCAAGGAGGAACATCTGTAGACACCCATTTTACACCTGCATGTTGGGTCAATCTCTTATGCATATTATTGATGTCTTGAAATGTCCTTAGTTATTGGTCCATTTGCTGGCGGGTTTTGAGCCCATTTTTGATCCTTTTGTTTGCCTACAAGGCCCCAATTTTCAAATTTTTTGAAGTCCAATGGTCTGGTCAACGCAGCCTGATCGTAGTCAGCCGACTAACCGCGTTCATCAGATTATGGTCGCCCGACTGACTGCATTCTCAGAAGAGTCCTGTTTTGGCCGAACTCAGTCTTCTCTGATCATGGGAGCTCTAGAGTGCTACTTTACACAGGGGATATAGGTTTGTTTTGATCCTAAGAGGGTTCTAAAGGCCGTAGGGTCTTTATCCAACCTAATTTTCATGGATTTTTAGCTCTATGACTCTTTAAACTAGAGATTATCTTTTATCTCCAAATTATGGTTTTTAGCCCTCTATAGATAGCACGCTTCACCCAAGGGCTGGAAGAGGAGGGCGTCTAGAGCTCACAACAAAGTGTTGCCAGAGTTTTCTCTCGAGCTTCAACCTAGGAGTTGTGCTTTCCTCTTTCCACCACTGGTTTTTCTTCAAGTTTTCATATTTCTTCTCATAGTTCTCTTCTCAAAGTTCCTCTCGTATTCTTCTTTGGTTTACTTGCATCGTAGCACTAGTTTACTTCATTTTGCATTATTCATTACATTACACATGCACCTAGTTTTTTTATGGCTCCTAAAGAGAGGTTAAAAACTACCAACCTCCCAGGTAAAAGCCCTGATAGGTGGTATGAGTTGATCTAGAGGGGGGGTTGAATAGATCCCACACCTCTTTTTTGGTCACTTCAAAAATTAAACAGAGACTGCAAGGTAGAAGAAGTGACTTTAAGTATTATCCTATGATAATACACAAGATGTTTGAATCACACACACATGAAAGCACGTTGATCGAATTACAACACCTATGAAGGGGATAGATGAAAAGGAGTCGCCACAACAAATCACAACACATAATTTTTAAGGTGGTTCGGCTGCAATCCTGCAAGCCTACGTACACCCCTCTCCAACTCGGTGAGGCTTTCACTTCTGGCCAATAAGAACACACACCCACACACACACACATGCTGTCAAACAGCTTGCACGAGGAAAGCATTCCTCAACACACACACACACACAACTGCGAGGCATCCAATACACACTCTGGTCCCTGAAATAGGGTACCAAAAAAATCGCTGAGGAAGCTCAACAAACACACATCAAATGTCTAAGGGAAGAAACGAAAAATAGCAAAGAAAAGCTCTAAACAAGAGAGCTAAAATGCAGCTTCTGACAGAAGTTAGGAAACTGAATCAAGAAGATGTAAACCATGATATGAAATTCCACAGCCTTTGGACGAATCCTCTCCTCTCTTCTTTTTCTCTCAATGTTTCTGCTGGAGGCTTTAGGGAGGCTGATCACTTTCTCTTTTTTCACTCTCTATTTGTTTTTCCTCTTTTCTAAGCAGTGGCATCGACAGCAGCAGCATCTTCATGCAGAGAGCTTCATATTTATAGAGGGAAGGGGCAAACGATTTTTCCCTCCCAGATCCTGCCTTGTGATTGGTTGGAATAGAAATAAGGTTCTTGGATAAAGAGCTCTTCCAGATCTCTTCCCTCATTGGCTTAGGATAGAAAAGGACGGTCCTCTATCCTAGGTACTTTTTGAGACTACAATCTGATTGGCTTGTTGCAAAAAGGAGATTTCCATGAAAAGGGACATTTCCCAAATATGTTAATTGACAAATCTTTCTTCACAAAAAGGTCCTCTGATGTCTTATGATGAAGCGGATAGTTTTCTATACTAGGAGCTTTTTCAGACCTTGATTCACGTGATTTAGGATCCTGCAACGTTGACTCCAGATGAGATTACGTATTTGACTCGAACAGGTTTGAAACAGACGAAAGTCTTCAAGTGTGTTGACGCAGCAAGCTCCCTACGTCGACGCAGCCTTCAGTCTTGTGAGCTGCCAGGTGTCAGGGTGAAGCATGAGTCGACACTGTGAATGAGTTACATTGACACAACTGGCTTTCTGCTCATGCTGTTTGTGAGCTACCCCATTGCGGCGACGCAGCTTGATGGGTGTGTCGACGCATCCTTTGAAGAATGCATCGAAGCGGTCTCTGTGAGGCATCCTTGTGTCGACCCACTGTAAAAGTAGTGTCGATTGACTTGAGGAGTATGGCTCGTTTGACAGAGGATGGTGCTTAGCCTACGTCGACGCCGTGGGACGCTTGCGTCGATGCACTTGTTGATGTGTGCTTGAGGATGCCCCTGAAAGCGTCTGGAGTCGACGCGGTGAAGGGATGGAGTTGACGCTGAAGGGTGCCTTGTCTGCTCTTCTTCTTGTGAGAGGGCGAGTCGACGCAGCCTGTAGAAGGAGTCGATGCAGCCTTGAAGATCTGTTAAATTCTTCACATCTAGCAAATAAAAAGATGTTTCATATTTTCTCACAATGACTAGCCAATGACTTATAGTAAGACATCATTATAAAACAATGTATCCAACATTCTCCCCCTTTTTGATGATGGCAACTTTGAGTCATTGTGCTAACATGTTTGAAATTGAATTCAAGCAGTGGATTTTGGCATGCAGTAGGTTTTGATATGAATAGCATGAAAACACATCAACAATATGAATTTATCAATTCAACAGGGCATTCAGTGGAGATAAGCTGACTCCAGACCGACCAGACTAAGACCCATCAATGACTTCTCAAAGACTTCTCAAATTGACTCATCAGTAACTTCTCCCCCTTTGACATCATCAAAAGACTAAGAGAGGTGTGTAAAGATGTGGAAATAAGTTGTGGATATAAGTAAAAAGATAGAAGGCTTAAATAGATAGGATGCTGAAATGGGAATACAGTGAGGAGATTCAAGCCTAATGCAGATTGCAATATTGGGCATGATTGAGTCCGAATTTGGACATCTTCCTCAAAGAAACATTGCATGGTGAACTTATTGCGTGAATGATTTAAGGTAAATAACTGCAGAGGTTGGAGAGGCTAAGAAAGCAATAGGAGTGCCTGCTTACAAGATTACTAGAACTGAGGCATTACGGCACACTGAAAGACCTTAACACTTAATGTGGAGCCTTTCTTATTCAAGCCCAGTGACATTTTAGGAGAAACTGCCATTAGCATTGAGGCCAAACACCTTGAATCAGTGAAAGTCTATTCAATTGAGCACCTCTGGTTTTCAGTGGAAGGCACAAATCAATTATCTTATATAAGCTGACAGTCAGGTTGAACTAGCACCTTTGGACATGAAAACGGACATTGGTTAGATGCAACCTTCCCCAGTTACTCAGTACAATAAACCATTCTGCCTCATTTTGACCAGAGATAGCTTGTCACCTCATGCCTTAGCCCACATCACTTCTTTGGTAAAGGGGCATTGTTTCTCAGTAGACTGGAGATTGCTCTGTGAATATTTGCAACATTTTTTTTCAATGGATGAAACCAGAGCAGAGTTAGTTACAACACTACCTTTTTATGTGAACAACCTCACATCTTAGGTGAAGTGTGCCCGATTACTCAGTAGGCTTGGGCCATTGCTCTACATCAAATGCTTCAGATAGACTGAGATATCATGAGTGTTTGAAAGCAATGCTCAATGTGAAGTCAATCAACCAAAACATTACTGAGCTCTCATAACTAGGCTAGAGGAGCACTAGGTTTCAGCACACTCAATGGCTCGACAAGAGTAAGCCTGAAGAAGCTTTCCTTTAGCTAGCCACTTTCAGACCTCTCAGAGTTATTACCCTTAAACCTTCAATTTATTTCAACAACCATAATGCTAGAGGCTGGAAGATTGTTGTTTCAGGAGCATCAGTCACTGGGGATCGATTATTAAGTGTGAATCTCCCCCTGAATCAGAGTTTCGAGTGGAAGGATGAAGCATAATGATGAGCAAGCCAATGAAGGGTTAATATACAGGACATATGATCATGGATAAGCAGAAACATGTTGACTCAATTTTGGAGTACACCAAGCATGCAGATCAAGGGCAATTTACTCACAAGATTCAGATGGTGTCGACGCACAAGAGGAAGTGTCGACGTAGGTGACTGACCAGAGCTTAACGTGCAACAGAACTACAAATAAACCTGTCTCACAAAGATTCCACTAGCTCCCCCTCAACCCATGGACTCTAGAATTCTGTATGTGAGGACCCTTAGTACCTGGCGGAGTATCTTCTCACGCATAGTGAGTGCTTTCAGACTGACTGTTTATCCTTTCACACATCACCATTTTATATACTAGTGGGTCATTCACACACAAACTGTCTACGACTCATGGAACAGACTAAGAATGCAAAAAGAACTCCCCCAGACATAAACATCTAGTGACCTCTCAGACTCACCTGACCTGAACTTACATAGAATTAACGAGTAGGGGGTTTACACAAGCCCAACTCTCTCCTTAGAGTAGAGAAACATTCATTGTTCAGAGGTTTTGTGAAGATGTCAGCAATTTGCCTTTTAGATTCAACAAAGTACAGTTCAAAGTTTTTCTTGCTTACCTCATCCCGAAGGAAGTGATGCCTTATTTCAATATGTTTGGTTCGGGTATGCTGAATGGGGTTCTTTGTTAAATTAATGGCACTAGTGTTATCACACATGATGGGTGTGCATCCAAGATCTACACCGTAGTCCTGGAGTTGGTGCTTTATCCATAGCACTTGGGTCCCACAACTCCCTGCAGCAACGTATTCTGTCTCTGCAGTGGAGAGTGCAATCGAGTGTTGCTTCTTGAAAGCCCAAGAAACCAAACACCCATCCAAAAATTGATAGTAGCCACTAGTGTTTTTTCTATCAAGTTTGCATCTAGCATAATCAGCATAAGTGTAAGAAATTAACTCAAAATGGCATGATGCAGGATACCATAGCCCTAAATCATGTGTGCTAGCAATATATCATAAAATCCTCTTTACTGCAATCAAATGTGATTCTTTAGGATTGGCTTGGAATCTTGCGCACAAGCACACATTGAACTGAATATCAGGCCTAGAAGTAGTGAGATATAAGAGAGACCCGATCATACCTCGGTATATCTTAGGATCTACAGGTTTACCGTTCTCATCTGCATCTAGAGATACATTTGTTCCCATGGGCGTGGAAATGTGTTTGGCATCCTTCATCCCAAATTTATTTAGAATCTCCAATGTATACTTGGACTGGTTTATGAAGAATCCATCCTTTGTTTGTGTGATCTGCAGTCCAAGAAAGAATTGGAGTTCACCCATGAGGCTCATTTCAAATTCCTTTGTCATTAGTTAAGCAAATTGCTTACACATATTTGAATCAGTCAAACCAAACACTATGTCATCTACATATATCTGCACTAGTATGATATGGCCATTCAAAATTTTTGTAAATAGAGTTTGGTCAACTTTACCTCTGCTGTAGCCCCTGCGTACTGAGTCTGTCATGCCAGGCTCCAGGGGCCTGCTTTAGTCCATACAGTGCTTTATTTAACTTATATACATGGTTAGGCAAATCATCATGTTCAAAACCAGGAGGCTGTTCTACAAACACCTCCTCTTTTATCAAGCCATTCAAAAAGACACTTTTTACATCTATTTGTTGAAGTTTTATGCCTAATGAGCATGCAAATGCTAATAAAATTCTAATGGCTTATATTCATGCTACAGGAGCATATGATTCTTCATAGTCAATTCCAATATCCTGATTGTATCCTTTGGCTACCAGCCTTGCTTTATTTCTAGTTATTACCCCATCTTCATTCAACATGTTCTTAAATACCCATCTAGTCCCAATGACAGGTTGGTCTGTGGGTCTGGGAACCAGAGTCCACACTTTGTTCCTTTCAAATTGACTGAGTTCCTCATACATGGCATTAATCTAATTTTCATCCTGCAAGACTTCTTCAATTGTTTTGGGTTCAATTAGGGAAACTAATGCAATGAGGTCTTCATTATGCACATCTTTATGAAAGGATATGGTCCTAGGGGGGTCATGGAGACTTCCTATTATGTTTTGGACATGGTGGTCTTTTAAAGTTCGAATGTTGATGGAAGACTCACCGGGCATGGTTGATTGGACATAATTTTTGATCGACTGACCGGTTTCTTGTTCTGCAGATGGCAGTTGGCTGCCTTGCCCTGGTTCTTCCTTAGATTCCAGAAATGTTCCATCATCATCCTCCATTTTCCTATCATCAACAGTTTTATCAGACTTATCAGATATCTTAGCGAAAACTACACGTGGAGTTTCTTCCACAGTTTGATTTTTCACATTGAACACCCTATATGCCCTAGATGTTTCAGAATATCCCAAAAATGTTCCAATATCACTCTTAGCCTTAAATTTATCAAGATCAGCTTTGTCATTGTTATGGATGTAGCATTTTGAACCAAAAGCTCAAAAGTAGGCTAAGTTGGATTTTTTACCTTTGAGCATTTCATAGGGGGTTTTCTTACTTTTTGGCCTTACCATGGCCCTGTTGATTATATAACATGCTGTGTTTGATGCTTCAGCCCAGAATCTCCTTTGCAGCTTACTCTCAATCAGCATTGTCCGGACAATCTCCACAATTGTCCGGTTCTTTCTTTCTACAACGTCATTTTGTTCTGGGGACCTAGGAGAAGAGAATCTGTGAGTCAGTCCTTCCTGGTTACAGAATTCAAAAAATGAAGAGTTTTCAAACTCTCCTCCATGGTCAGATAAAATAGTAGAGATTCTGAATTTACCTTCTTGCTTTACTTTTCTTAAGAACTTCTGAAATTCATGGAAGGCATCATTTTTATTGGCTAAGAAGAAAATGCATGTGAAGCGACTGAAATCATCAACTAGCACATAGCCATATCTCCTTCCATTGATGCTGGCAGTTCTTGTTGGTCCAAACAAGTCCATGTGTAGAAATTCAAATGGCATGGACGAAAGGGATTCATTCCTAAGTTTAAATGGTCTTCGGGTTTATTTTCCAAGAGAGCATGCTTCACAAACTTTGGTGTTGTTTTTGAAAGATAAATTGGGCAGACCCCTTACCATTTCATGCTTGGCCAACTTCTACAGAACACTGTAACTGACATGCCCCAATCTTCTGTGCCATAGCCATGCATCATTGGGCTGACTGGCAGATAAGCAAAGATTTTCTGAAAAGGAACTATCAAGATCTACCATGTAGACGTTATTTATCCTATGACCTACAAACTTCACAAAATCAGAGTTTTGTTCAAATATCTTACATTCACTAGCATCAAACAATAGCTTGTTGCCTTTGTCGCATAACTGGCTTATGCTGAACAGATTATGCTCAAGGCCTTCAACAAGCATGACGTTCTCAATGAAATTGGAAGAATTCTTACCGACTGTACCTGTGCCAATGAATTTTCCTTTATCTTTGTCTCCAAATCTCACTTGTCCTCCTTCCTTCTTGATCAGATGACTGAATTTCTTTCTATCTCCTGTAATGTGCCTCGAGCAGTCGTTGTCCAAGTACCACTGATTATGATGGGCTGCTAGGCATTCCTGCATAGAATAGATTAAACAAAAGCTTTTGGAACCCAAGCAGATTTGGGTCCACAATCATTGTTGAAAGCATGCAGTAGAATTTTTGGAATCCACACTTGCTTGAATGGCCTCATTTTCTAGCTGCACCAGTATTGGTTGCTTGAGTGTTTAAGTCGGTTGCAGGTATGGGAGGCAGGTTTCACAGAGTTCATGAAATATGAATCAGATTGTGGTCTTATTTTTTGGTTTCTAAATGTGTTGAAATGGGTATGGAGTGTACTCAAGTTTGGCTGGTTGCAAGTCATTCTTTTATTGTTGAACCAATCTTTTTTTTTGGAATCAAAGGCTGAGCTGCGTCGACTCGGATCCTTGGTGTGTCGACCTGACTGCCTGACCAGTCTGGGTTGGGTGGTGGTGCGTCGACCTAATTGACTAATGTGTCGACCCAGCTATTCAATCGATCTAGGTTGAGCAAAGGTGCGACGACCCAGTGGACTAGTGCGTCGACCTGAGAGTTCAACATTTTTCTTGTAATCATACTGTTGATTGCTTCTTTGATTTTTGATATTTTGTCCTTTGCCTTGAAGGTTATGAGTCTTGATTGTTCTGGGCTTAGGGACATCCTTCCTTGCTGGTTCTTCCATTATTAATTTTCCTCTCCCTTTTTCAGGAAAGAATGAAATGGTCTTCAATTCAAATCTCTTTTTCTCAGTGGGGTTGAACCCCATCCCTTCTCTTTTAAAGTTTACCCGGGTTCCTAAGATAGCATCTACATTGGACTTACCCTGGGTCATTTTCTCTAGGACAGACTGCTTGTCCTTCAACTCATTTTCAGCATTCTCAAGATTTTTCTACATTTCATTATTGATGGCTTCTATGGCTTCATATTTTTCAAGATTGAGTTTGCTTTCTTTCTCATGTTCCTGACATTTCAATTCGACCTCTTGGAGTTGTTTTTTGAGATTTTCATTTTCCATTTTTAGATTTCCAAGTTCTGAGTTGTTAGGGTCACATTCCTCAATCTGTTTCCTTAGTTTTTCATTTTCAATCTTTAAGGTTTCTAGTTTTTTATTGACAGGATTGTCATTAACTAAAGCATTGATGTTCTTCTTTAGATGCTTGTTTTCTTTCTTAAATGCTTCGTATCTTTCAAACAGATCAGTATACGCATCCTCACATTCTTCAATTGAAAAGCTTTCAAAGGGAGAGTTTACCTGATCTTCTTCTTCACTGGCCATCAAGCATAGGTTGTCCTCATCCTCATCTGCAGAAGATCTTTCATCTTCCTCCTCATCGTCGCTCCAAGTGCAAACCATTGCCTTGGGCTTCTTCCCCTTGGCCTTGGTCATTTTCTTGAGCAGCTCGGGGCATTCTCCTCGCATATGCCTGGGCTTCCTGCATTGGTAGCATAAAAATTTATCAGATTTCGTTGCTTGTTCATGTATAGGATTGGAAACTCTACTTACCTATGGTGACAGTCTTTTCCTGTGGAATTTACCTCTTGATCTTAAGAATTTTTTAAACTACCTGGTGAGTAAGGCATGATCACCGAGGCTCTCCTTATCATCATCTTCTTCTTCTTCCTAACTAGACTCATCGGTGCTTTCCGAGACTCTGAGATCTATAGTCTTCTTTTTCCTATGATCTTCTCCGTTTCTTTTCAAGTTAAGCTCATATGTCATGAGTGATCCTATTAATCCATTAATGGTTATGGTTGACAGGTCTTTTGAGTCTTCAATCACCGTGGCTTTTGTGTGCCACGCTGGTGTAAGGGATCTTAGGATCTTTCTAACAAGCTCACTGTCAGAATACTCTTTACCCAATGATTTCAGATAGCTTGTTAGTTGGGTAAGTCTAGCATACATTTCTGAAATGGACTTATTAGGTTTCATCTTAAACATTTCGTAATCAGAAATTAGCATGTTTGCCTTGGTGGCCCTTACCTCAGAAGTTCCTTCATAGATCAGCTGTAGTCGATCCCACATCTCTTTAGCAGACTTACAAGTAGACACGTTGGAGGACTCTGTAGGATGAATAGCACACTGCATGACATTCATCGCACTCCAGTTGACAGTAGATTTCTTTATCTGATCTGCAGTCTAGGTATCCTCATCTTTAGGGAGTTCATAAGGACCTCGACTAACTACCCTCCAAATCATATGATCCTGAGCGCAAAGAAACACTTCCATTCGATTTTTCCAATATGTGTAATTTCCCCCATCAAAGAATGGAGGTCTGTTAATGGAGTGGCACTCAGCTATGAAGCTGCGAGGGACGTTCCCATCAGATCTCCCTTGGTCGTTGGATCACATTTTCAAGGAATCTGCTCTGATACCAATTGATAGGTGGTATGAGTGGATCTAGAGGGGGGTGAATAGATCCCACACCTCTTTTTTGGTCACTTCAAAAATTAAACAGAGACTGCAAGGTAGAAGAAGCGACTTTAAGTATTATCCTATGCTAATACGCAAGATGTTTGAATCACACACACATGAAAGCACGTTGATCAAATTACAACACCTATGAAAGGGGTAGATGAAAAGAAGTCGACACAGTAAACCACAACACACAATTTTTAAGGTGGTTTGGCTGCTATCTAGCAGGCCTACGTCCACCCCTCACCAACTCAGTGAGGCTTTCACTTCTGGCCAAGAAGAACACACACACACACACGCTATCAAACAGCTTGCACGAGGAAAGCGTTCCTCAACACACACACACACACAGAGATGCGAGGCAGCCAACAGACACTCCGGTCCCTGAAACAGGGTATCGGAAAAACCACAGAGGAATCTCAGTAAACACACACACTCATACTTTTTCTTCAATAGCTCGGCCTGCTACAGTGCTCAGCCTGCTACAGTGCTCGAACTTCTTCTTCTTCAGTAGCTCGGACTGCTACAGTGCTCGGTCATGCTGTATTTCTCTCTCTAGGCTCGGTTGCTACAGTAGCACGACCTTCTTCAAGTTTAGCTTGGTCTGCTTCAGAAGCTCGGACTGCTACAGTGCTCGGTCTACTATTGTGCTCGGACTGCTACTGTGCTTGGCACACTACAATCTCGGCTCTGCTACAGTGCTCGGTACACTACGATGCTCGGCCTTGCTACAGTGCTCGGCACGCTACAGTGCTTGGCCATGTTGCAATGCTCGGCACGATATAATGTTCGGCCATGCTACAGTGCTCGGTCTTGCTACAGTGCTCGGCCATGCTACAGTAGTCGGCCATGCTACAGTACTCGGGCATGCTATAGTACTCGGCCACGCAACAATGCTCGGGCATGCTACAGTGCTCGGCCACGCACTGTAGTGGAGAAGCCAATGAGGTGTGCCGTTGGAGAGGCCAATAAGTGTGTCGTTGGAGAAGCCACTTGGGCGTGTCGTTGGAGGAGCTGAAGAAGTGTGCCGCTAGTGGGCTTGAAAAGGGGTGTGCCACTAAAGGGGCATAGGGAATGTGCTGTTGAAGGGGCACAAAGGGTGTGCCGCTGGAGGGCATGAACTAGTGTGCCATTGAAGGGGCACAAGGGTGTGCCGCTGGAGAACCCTTAGGGGCGTGCCGTTGGAGGCCACCTTAGGCGTACTGTTGGAGGGCTTGGGATTTTCTTTAGGAACTTCAGCAACCGTGAGCTCCCTTTTCTTTGTCATTTTTAATGCGCCCGTTCAAGTGCGAGGACTTGCTGGACGGTAGTATTCCCCGGGGTCTTGGGCATTCAGTCCCTCCAGGATCTTCTTTCTTCAGCTCTGTCTCTGATGTAGAAGCCGGAGAATGTGCTGACATGAATTTTTACGTGTCCACAGATGCCCCCCACCCGCGGGCAGCGAGGATGAAGGATGAGACAAGCGGTGCCCGTGGGTGCACTTGCCTTTACAGGGTATACCCTTTATTTTCTTTTCTCTCTTCCCCCTTCTTCCTTTTCTTTTTTTCTTATTTTTCTCTTTTCCCTCTTTCCCTTTTTCTTCTTCTTCTTTTTTTTTATATATTCTTTTCTCCTCTCTTTCTCTCTTCTCTTCTTCTCCTCTTCTTCTTTTTTTTTCTTTTTCTCTTTTGTTTATAACAACTCTGGATAGCTGGTGTCATGGGTGCCAATGGTGGAGAGTCGTTGACTTGAGTGCCAATAACTGGGAAGCTGTCAGCATAGGAGGCCGATGTTTGAAAAGTCGGGCCACGTGGGGCTGGGACCCGGGAAGCAGGCTAGAAAAGCCGAAGGATGTTGGGAGGTATGCTATAGAAGCCAAAGTTCCTAAGGTGGGCCGTAAAGACGGCAGACGTTGGAGAGTGGGCCGTAAAAGCCAAAGTTGTTGGAAGGCAAACCGCGAGGGCTAAGAGAAGGGTTTGTTTAGTCAATGGTCTGAACGGGAGGTCCAAATCAAAATGGATATTCGTCACTCGAAGGGACGGAGAGAACAGTTCATTTATTCAATGACCCGGACAGGAGGTCCGAATCAAAGGAGTATTCGTCGCCCGAAGGGACGGAGAGAAGAGTTTGTTTATTCAATGATCTGGATGAAAGGTCCAAATCAAAGGGACATTTGTCACTCGAAGGGACGGGGAGAAGAGTTTGTTTATTCAATGATCTGGACAGGAGGTTCATATCAAATGGGATATTCGTTACCTGAAGAGACGGAGAGATGGCCAAGTCATTGACACGGGTTAGTACCAGTGCACGGAAAGGGGGTTGATTCATGACCCGAACGGCAGGCTCGGGCCAGGGTGAAAGGATATCTCGTTCTTCAATGCGCTGGGGGTACCAGATGTATGAAAGGTTTCTTAATCTTCTGGCTGGACAGAAGGTCCGAACCAGAGTGGAGAGAATCTTTTAGTTCTCGAGCCAGACGGCAGGTCCGATCTAGAGTGGGAAGAATCTTTTGTTCTCTAACCGGACGGAAGGTCTGATCCAGAGCGGAGAGTTACCAATCTATTTATCAACACCGACGAGCTGTCGGGAGCTGACGCGGTTCATTCATGGACAAGGGGTGAGTGTCCAAGTAAGGGTCTTTTTGTTCTCTGGCTAGACGAAAGGTCCGAACCAGAGTGAAAGAGTTACAAATTTATTCATCAACGCCGGCGGGCTATCGAGAGCTGACATAGTTCATTCATGGACACGGGGTGAGTGTCCAAGCAAGGGTCTTTTTGTTCTCTGACTAGATGAAAGGTCCAAACTAGAGTGAAAAGAGTTACAAATTTATTCATCAACGTCGACGGACTATCGAGAGCTGACGTGGTTCATTCATAGACACGGGCTGAGTGTCCAAGCAAGGGTCTTTTTGTTCTCTGGCTAGACAAAAGGTCCAAACCAGAGTGAAAAGAGTTACAAATTTATTCATCAACGTCGACGGACTGCCGAGAGCTGACGTGGTTCATTCATAGACACGGGGTGAGTGTCCAAGCAAGGGTCTTTTTGTTCTCTTGCTAGATGAAAGGTCCAAACCAGAGTGAAAGGAGTTACAAATTTATTCATCAACGCCGATGGACTGTTGAGAGCTGACGTGGTTCATTCATGGACACGGGGTGAGTGTCCAAGAAAGGGTCTTTTTGTTCTCTGGCTAGATGAAAGGTCCAAACCAGAGTGAAAAGAGTTAAAAATTTATTCATCAACGCCGACGGACTGTCGAGAGCTGACGTGGTTCATTCATGGACACGGGGTGAGTGTCCAAGCAAGGGTCTTTTTATTCTCTGGCTAGACAAAAAGTCCAAACCAGAGTGAAAAGAGTTACAAATTTATTCATCAATGCCGACGGACTGCCGAGAGCTGACGTGGTTCATTCATGGACACGGGGTGAGTGTCCAAGCAAGGGTCTTTTTATTCTCTGGCTAGACAAAAGGTCCAAACAAGAGTGAAAAGAGTTAAAAATTTATTCATCAACGCCGACGGACTACCGAGAGCTGACGTGGTTCATTCATGGACACGTGGTGAGTGTCCAAGCAAGGTTTTTTTTGTGTGTGTGTTCTCTGGCTAGACGAGAGGTCCGAACCAGAGTGAAAGGAATCTTTTGTTCTCTAAAGCGCTGGGGGTACCGGCTATGAAATCTGAACCCGGGGAAGTGGGCCGCACGGGTCGGAATCAGTGTCGCAGAAGTAGGCCGCGAAGGCCAAAATCTGGGAAGCGGGCTACGAGAGCCGAGGATGGAAAGTAGGCTATAAAAGGCCGAAATTGGGGAGCAGGCTATGAGAGCCCAAACCGAGGAAGTGGACTACGAGAGCCAAAGTTGGGAGATCAGCAAGCCGCGAGGGCGGGAAGTAGGCCGTGGGGGCCAAGATTGGGCTCTACGAGCCAGAACTAGGAAAGCAGGCTGCGATAGCCGAAATTGGGTATTATTATTTATTTCTTTATTCAAGCATGCAGACATTCATCAGCAGACATAACATAAGTATAAATAGGGCAGCTCCCTCTATAGGGGATGGGATAGGGACATAGCCTACAATTCGCAGACGCGGTGCGGGCCAGGAGGCACAACGAAGGGGTGGTGCACCCGTCAAGAGGATATCGCATGTCTTGCATGCATAGCTTAAATTCACGCATTTCACCTGAGGCAATTCTCTACGGCGTGGAGGAGCGAACACAAATAAGTGAACAAAGAGCCCTAACCATTGGGATATGCAGGTTTTTCTAGTGACACTGGAGGATTACTCTAGTGCCTACACATGGGTTTCAGGCTTTCGATTTCGGTAGCTTTGCACAGCCCCCATCTGTTTATTTTGGTAGCGGATTTCACCGTTCGACGCGAGTCTCCTCATGTGTCTCAATGGGGATTCCCGGCTACTAGGATTCATCCTTGTTATAATTCTATTGCGGACTCCACTGTTTGACGTGAGTTTCCTCATGTGTCTCAATAGGGATTCCCGACTACTAGGCTTCATCCTTATTGAAGTTCACTTCACCATTTCGCGCGAGTCTCCTCATTTGTTTCAGTGGGGATTCCCGGCTACTTGGATCCGCATTCGACTAATTCATCGTTTCTCTTTTTTTTGCATCATTTTTTCTTTCTCTTTTTTTTTAAAGTGGGGGTAGGTAGCTTTTTCCTCACGATTACCTTTCACGTGAGTGTAGGAATTCAAGTATCCGTAGAGTGCTAAGAAGAAAATTCGGGCAATCCCTATGGTTGAAGACCATTGAACACGTTAAGTACAGAGTGGGAGAGTTGTCTCAGGTTTATTTTGTGAGTTGGGCTTAGCAATTTAGCCATGACTCTTCCCCTTGACGTGTGCACCCGCCATAATTGGGTTCCCTTCGAGCGTATGCTGTGACGCACGTGCATTCGGAATCGGGGCATCATTATTTAGCAAGGAAACAGTGTCCTAGAAAATTCCAAGGAGGTGTATTATTCTATATGATAAGCAAGCATGCAAGCAGGGTAGCCAAGCATTTTTATTTCTTTTGTTTTGCTTTCTTCTCTTTTTTTTTGCATAAGAACATATAGTTGTCACGTATAAGCGTGGTGATAGTAAAAGTATTAGGGAAGCAGACCATAAAGGGCCGAAAAGATATTAGGGAAGCGGGCTACAAGCCGAGGGACATTAGGGGAGCGGGCCATAAGGGCCAAAAGATGTCGGGAAGTAGGCCAGAAAAGTCGAGGGGCATTAGGGAAGCAGGCCATAGAAGTCGGGAGATGCTGGGAAGCGGGCTGCAAAGGCCAAAGGTTGGGGGAGCAGACTACGAGAGCCAAAATTGGGAAGCAGGCCATGAAGGCCAAAGGTTGGGGGAGCAGGTTACGAGAGCCAAATTTGGGAAGCAGGCCATGAAGGCCAAAGGGAAGTAGGCTGCAAGAGCCCAAGTTGGGAAGCAGGCTGCAAGAGCCAAAATTAAGGAAAGTAGGCTAGGAGAGCCAAAGATCGGGGAAACAGGCTACGGGAGCCAAAATCGGGAAGCAGGCCACGAAGGCCAAAGGGAAGTGGGCTACATAAGCCAAAATGTTACGGAAGCGGGCTACAAGCTGAAGCTGAAAAGTGGGCTGCAAAGAGCCGAAGTTGGGAAGCATGCTACAAAGAGCCACAGTTGGGAAGCAGGCTACAAGAGCCAAAATTTGGAAGCGGGATGCCAAGAGCTGAAGTTGGGAAGCAGGCTACAAGAGCCAATAGGTTGGGGAAGCATGCTACAAAAGCTAGAGATTGGGAAGCATGCTATAAGGCCAAAGATTGGGAAGCGGGCTGCGAAGGCCAAAATCAGGAAAGTGGGCTGTGAAAGCCAAAATTGGGAAGCAGGCGACAAAGGCCAAAGTCTGAGAAGCAGGCTATAAAGCCAAAGATTGGGAAGCGAGTCGTGAAGAGCCGAAGCTGGGAAGCAGGCTATAAAAGCTCAAGCTGAGAAGCGGGCTGCAAAGAGCCGAAGTTGGGAAGATGGCTACAAAGAGTCAAAGTTGGGAAGCAGGCTACAAGAGCCAAAATTGGGAAGCAGGCTACAAGAGCCAAAGTTGGGAAGCAGGCTGCAAGAGACAAAGTCAGGGAGCAGGCTACGAAAGCCAAATTATGGGAAGCGGGCTGCAAAGAGCCAGAGTTAGGAAGCAGGCTACAAGATCCAAAGTCAGGGAGCGGGCTACAAAGAGTCGAGAGATGGGAAGCAGGCTACGAAAGCCAAAGTATGGGAAGTGGGCTGCAAAGAGTCGGAGTTGGGAAGCAGGCTACAACAGACAAAGTCAGGGAGCGGGCTACAAAGAGCCGAGAGATGGGAAGCAGGCTATGAAAGCCAAAGTATGGGAAGCGGGCTGCAAAGAGCAGGAGTTGGGAAGTAGGCTACAAGAGCCAAAGTCAGGGAGCGGGCTATAAAGAGCCGAATTCTTGGAAGCAGGCTACAAGAGCCAAAGGCATAGGGAAGCGGGCTGCTAGAGCTGAAGTTATGGCAAGCGGGCCGTGAAGGCCGAAATTGATATTAGAAGTGGGCTACAATAGCAAAAATTGGGAAGCGGACCGTGAAGGCTGAATTTCGAGAAGTAGGCTACAAGAGCCAAAGGTATCGGGAAGTGGGCTACAAGCCTAGAGATGTTAGAAGTCGGCTACAAAGTTGAAAGATATCAGAGAGCGCGGTGGGACGGATGGACTAATCTTGATAGTGGGCCTTGGCCGAAATGACTGAGCCGAAGGGCGTTGGGTAGCGAGATATGAGAGCCGAAGAGAAGGGTCCCCTTTTGTTCTCTGGCCGGGGAAAGGGTCCGAACCAAAGTGGAAGGTTTATTCTTTTATTCTCTGGCCGGGGAAGGATCCGAACCAAAGTGAAAGGTTTATTCTTTTATTCTCTAGCCGGGGAAGGACCCGAACCAAAGTGAAAGGTTGATTCTTTTATTCTCTGGCCGGGGAAGGATCCGAACCAAAGTGAGAGGTTTATTCTTTTATTCCTCTGGCCAGAGAAGGCTCCGAACCAAAGTGAAAGGGTTTGTTCTTTGATTCTCTGGCCGGGGAAGGATCTGAACCAAAGTGAAGGGTTTATTCTTTTATTCCTCTGGCTGTGGAAAGATCCGAACCAAAGTGAAGGGTCTATTCTTTTATTCTCTGGCCGGGGAAGGATCCGAACCAAAGTGAAGGGTTTATTTATTTATTCTCTGGCCAGGGAAGGACCCGAACCAAAGTGAAGGGTTTATTTATTTATTCTCTGGCCAGGGAAGGACCCGAACCAAAGTGAAGGGTCTATTCTTTTATTCTCTGGCCAGGGAAGGATATGAACCAAAGTGAAGGGTCTATTCTTTTATTCTCTGGTAGGGGAAGGATCCGAACCAAAGTGAAGGGTTTATTTTTTTATTCCTCTGGCCGGAGAAGGCTCCGAACCAAAGTGAAAGGGTTTGTTCTTTGATTCTCTGGCCGGGGAAGGATCCGAACCAGAATGAAAGGTCTCTTGATTTTGTTGGGTGGCCAAAGGCCGAAGATGGAGTTGTTCGTTGGCTTGATCTATCGGCTCGAATGTCGATGGTTGGAAAGCTGTCAGTTGAAGCCCCGATGGCTGAATATCTGTCGACTTGCACGGAAGGTCGTGACGCCAACTACATGAGAGGTCTATTTGCTGGATAGCTGAGGGCCGAAGGTAAAAGACCATGACTGCCCCATAACTTTCTTTCTTGTCTTCTCTTCTTCTTTTGTGTAGATAGACGGGTGCAAAGATCACGTTCGCCTCATGACTGTTCTTTTTGTTCTGCTCTTCTTTTCTTCTTTTTGTTGTGAAAAGGCTGGTGCAAAGACCACATCTACCTCATGACTTTTCCTTCGTTATGCTCTTCTTTTCTCATTAATGCCCCCGTACTGGGGTGTATTTCTCTTAATGTGCCTCCCAGATTAGAGTGTAGCTTTCCTTCATCTGCCCGCCTTGGTCGGGAGGGTATGCCTTTTTGCTTCTATGCCCCCAGATTGGAGTGTGTGTTTCTTCTTCAGATCCCCCTAAGTCGGGGTGTATCTCTTCCTTAAATGCCCCTAAGCCGGGGTGTGCCTCTTTCTTTGTGTGCCCCAAGGCAGGGTATAGTTTTTTTTTGCTTCTCATGCCCCCAGGTCGGGGTGTAGTTCTTCTTTAAGTGCCCCTACACCGGGGTAAATTTTTTTCTTCGAATACCCCTAAGCCGGGGTGCGTTCTCTGTGGCTCCTATGCCCCCTGGCGGGGTGCAACTCTATCTCATATGCCCCTCGTGCAGGGTGTATGTGGCTTCTAGTGCACCCAAGGCGGGGTGTGCTTCCTCACTGACTCCCGGAGCAGGGTATATTTTTCTTCATGTGCCCCCGGCACGGGGTGGGTTGTGCCTCTTCTACCCCCTAGGGCAGAGCATACTTCTCTTTACATGTGCCCCTGGAGCGGGGTGTAGATCCTTCTTTTATATGCCCCCGGGCCGGGGTGGATTCTTTTGCTTCTTACGCTCCAGAGGTGGAGTGTGGCTTCACCTCTTATGCCCCCAGGCCAGGGTAGATTCTTCTATTTCTTATGCGCCAGGGGCGGAGTGCAGTCCTTTCTTCGTGTGCCCCTAGAGCGGGGTGGACTCTTTTCTTTTTATGCCCCCGTAGCGGGGTGGACTCTTCTTCTTCTGCCCCCAGACGGGGTGTAACTTCTGCTTCTTATGCCCCAGAGCGGGGTATCTTTCCCTCCGAATGCCCCTAAACCGAGACGTACCTTTTGCTTCTTAGGCCGCTAGGGCGGGATGTAGCTTCTACTTCTCGTGCCCCTAGAGCACGGGTGAGTTTCTTCCTTTGTGTGCCCCCAGGCAGGGTATAGTCTTTGCTTCTCATGCCCCAGTAGTAGGGTGTAGTTTCTGCCTCAAATGCCCCTAAACTGGGGTAGATTTTTTGAATATCCCTGAGCTGGGGTGAATTCTTCATGGCTTCCATGCCCCCGTGGTGGGGTATGTTGGTTCTTCAAATGCCCCTAAGTTGGGGTATACCTCTCTTCATATGCACCCAGGTATGGATGTACGTCTCTTTGCTTCTGTGCCCCTAGACCGTGGTGTATTCTTGCTCTCTTTTCTCTTATACGCCCTTATAGCGGGATATATTTCTCTTCATGTGCCCCTAGATCAGGGTGTAACTCTGTTGCTTGTTGTGCCCCCAGGTTAGGGTAGATTCTTTTGCTTCTTCTGCCCCAGAGTGGGGTATATTTCTCTTCGTATTCCCCTAAGTCGGGGTGTATTTTTTGTTTCATATGCCCCCACATGGGGTGTAGTTCTTCATCAAATGCCCCTAAGCTGGGGTGTATTCTTTTATGGCTTCTATGCCCATAGGCGAGGTGTATGTTTCCTCTTCAAATGCCCCCAGGTCGGGGGTGTGTTTCTCTTACGGCTTCTATGCCCCAGGCGGGGTGTGTTTGCTTCTTGCGCACCCAAGGTGGGGTGTGTTTCTTTATGGCCTCTATACCCCAGGCAAAGTGTGTTTGCTTCTTGTGCACCCAAGGTGGGGTGTGTTCTTTTCTTTATATGCCCCTAGGCCAGGGTGTATTCTTACTTCTTGTGCCCCCATATCAGGGTGGATGCATGCTTCATGTGCTCCCATATCGGGGTATATTTCTTCCTCAAATACCTCTAAGCCGGGGTGTATTCTTTGTCTCATATGTCCCCCGAGTCGGGGTGTGTTTTACTTCTTGTGCACCCCGGGCGCAGTGTGTTTCTTTTTTCGTGTGCCCCTATGGCGGGGTGTGCTTCTTCTGCTTCTTGTGCCCCCAAGGTAGGGTCTGTTTCTTCTTCAAATGCCCCTAAGTCGGGATGTGCCTCTTTTTGGCTTTTATGCCCCCAGGCGGGGTGTAATTTCTACTTCAGATGCACCCAGGGCAGGGTGTATGTTTGGGAAGCTGCACATAGAGCGTCTTTTACTTCGGCTAGCTTGGTTGTTTTTTTTTTTGATGGCGAGTCACATCGGCCAAGCAGTAGTAAAGGGGGACAACCGTGAGGCCCCGACATCTTCTTCTTTATCTTCGGCCACCTGGACGAGCCATTCTTTGTTTCCATTCATGAAAAGTCTTACCTCAAAAGGGAGGTGGCATGCAAACGTCCCAAGTGGGCGTGTTAGGTTGATTCCCTTTTCCCTCTCCACATTGTGGTGTTTGGTGCATTGACTGAAGCCGGAGGACGCCCTGCCGCTGTGCTTCGATTGTTGCATCCCTACGGTTTTGATGATGTCTCACACTATAAATCAATTTGTTTTTATCTCTAGATCAATTTGCTCTTATACGGTGCATTTCCTTGTTTCTAAGCATGAAGGGGATATGTGCTAATAGAATGATTTAGGTCCGTGCAATTCAGGTTATTCGTTCTTTTGGCTTAATGCATATTCAGTCAGTGCTAGTTCTGCATCTTTCACATAAAGTACTTGCCTCCGTGCAAGTCCTCGTTCATACAATAGATTTTGTTGTTCATAATTTTATCTTTATGCATTTCTCGAGATCGTGAGCATTAAGGTCCGTGCATATCATGTCTCTGCATCTCACCTCTTGAGGTCAGTGCAATTCCTGACCAGAATGCATTGGTTAGGTTGGTCGTTCCTTCATCTCGGTGCAAGCTTTGTCTTGTACTTCTCATTGCCATCTCGGTGCAGTTCCTGCTTGGACTACATATCCCGACTCGGTGCATGCCTTTCTTAAAACAACTCATGATCGGTGGATAGTCTAGCCTATACAAGTCCCTGTAGCAATGAAGTCAGTGCTGTTCCTGTTTCAAGTCTTATTAGACTCGGTGAAAAGTCCTGTAGACAGCTAACATAGATTGGTGCATCTTCTGATTCATTTCTGGTCGGTGCTTGTCATAGCCCGACTTAGCCGATGCTTACTCTTTTGACTTGGTGCAAACTTTTCTCTCTGGCAAAATAAAGTCAGTGCACTTTGTGTTTTGCTGATTCTTGTCCGTGCATATCTATTGCACGATTAAACTCCTACTCAGTGCAGCTTTTACCTTCTTACTCAAAACACCAATACGAATTATGCTAAGAGTATGACGAAATGTTTATTTCTTCTCTGATAGTTTGTCTGTGCATTCACCTGGATGGCACGTGATCCGATGTAGATAGACGTCCAGAACATTCTCACACGTACCCCAACATCTTCAGGCAGGAAACGTGGTATCCACACGCCTAAGGTTCTGGATCAGATATATATATGCTGAGGAAAAGGGTTCGAAAGGGGATGGAATAGTGAGAAAGAAGAGCAGCGTGGGAGCAGTGCTTCAAGAGAGAAAACTAGAGACAACCCACTCCATCCAGAGCTAAGAGAAAAATCTCTGAGAGAGAGAAGCGATTGTGAATGCGAAGATCTGCTTCTACGGAAGCTACATTGCTTTTGTTTTTCTGAGAAAATTATCGTTCATCGATCGTTTTATTTTCGAGTTTCTCTTACTTTTATTTCATTATGTTACCCTCCACTGTTCGGAGGAAGGGAGAAGTTATCCAGTTCCCTCCATTGTCTTGGAGGAAGAGAGGCTCGATCCTCTGGTTGTGTGAGTTACTTAGGAGTAACTACACAGGGTTCCCTTTGCAGCGTGTAAAGGAAGGGAGATTGGTTCTCCAGTATTTTCTTCTGGTCGATCAGAAGACTGAGGAGGTTGTTCCTCAGGGCAAGCTGTTTGGCAGCGGTTGTTGCAGACTGAGTCTGCTGTGTGCGAGGGGTGGACGTAGATTGCGGATAGCAATCGAACCACCTAAAAATTCCCAGTCTCCTCTGTGGTTTGCTTGTTTACACTGTGCTGTTCTCCATCTACTTGACACATTGCTTCCTTGTGGGTGGCTTTCTCGATATCATTTATCATACTTGTCATCTTTGTTGCCTGTCTCTGAAGTCTTTTTCACTGCAACTTGAGGGGTTGAGAAATCGTGTCTGAGTTGTTTGAATCTGGGAGTGATCTATTCAACCCCCCCTTCTATCTCACTTTCCGCTGCACGTATCAATTGGTATCAGAGCAGGTTTTCATCATGTGGGCCAACGGTCAGGGTAATCCTAATGGTCCTCGAGGCTTCATGGCTAAGGGATAGTCTATCAGCCGCCCTCCATTCTTTGATGGTAATAATTATCTTTTCTGGAAAAACAGGATGGAAGTATTCATCAGAGCGCAGAGCCACAAGCTGTGGAGGGTGATCACCATAGGGCCATACGAACTACCACCGAACGAGGACGCGTGGACAGATGATCAAGTCAAGCTCTCGTCACTCAACTGGACGGCCCTGAACATCATCCAATGTGCTGTACACCCAGACGAATACGCCCACATCTCAGCTTGCAAGACGGCCAAGAAAATGTGGGACGAGTTGGGTCTAATCTACGAAGGTACACCTCAAGTGAAAGCAACAAAGGTAAATCTCCTCACCTTTGAATATGAGATGTTTAAGATGAAACCAGAGGAGACCATAACTGAGATGTATGCCAGATTGTCACTGATTACGAATAGTCTTAAGGGGTTTGGGAAAGAGATAGCTGAGGGAGATATAGTCAGGATGATACTTAGATCTCTAACCCCTACATGGCACACTAAGGCCATCGTGATAGAGGACTCTAGGGATCTGTCGACAATGACCATCACCAAACTCATAGGATCCCTAATGACGTATGAGATGAACTTCAAAAGGAATGGTGAAGGAAGCGACAGGAAGGGCAAGAATATTGCCCTCAAGGTGTCCCGCAGCAAGGGAAGTAGCAGCAGCGAGAGTAGTAGTTACGAGTCTGACGGACTGTCAGACCTTGATCAGGAGGAGCAAGCAATGCTCACTCGACAATTCAGGAAATTTTTAAGGACTAAGGGAAAGGCCTTCAGAAGGAAGAGGTCATACCCTTCTGGTAAGAATTTTGATTCCAGCAATGATAAGAATAGGAGCACCAAGAAAATCACATGTTTTCATTGCAGGAAACTAGGACATATGAAAGGGGACTGCCCTGATCTTCAGAAGAAGGGTCCCTACCTTCAGAAGAAGAGCTCAAAGGTGCAGAAAAAGAAGAAGCCACAGGCAATGGTCTGCATGTGGAGCGATGAGGAAGAAGATCCGAAAAGCACTTCCTCGAAGGAAGATGAAGAAGGAATTTTCCTAATGGCAAACAGCGAAGAGGAGGTAACAAATATCTTCGAGAATTTTTCTATTGATGATTGGGAAGATGCCTATGCTGAACTGTTAGATTAGTTCAATTCTCTGAGTAAAGAGCATAAGGTCCTGAAGAGAAAATTTAATGCTAATATTGAAGAACAAACTCAAATCAGTGAGGAAAATCAGAAATTAAAGGAAGAATTAAAAGAAATGACTTCTCTGAAAAAGGAAAATGAAAAGCACAAATCAAAGAACCAGGAAGTTCACACACAGCTCAACGAACTCAAGATTAAATTTGAAGAAAGTCTGAATGAAAATAGTGTGATCACAGAGAAGTATGAAGCTGTTAAGAAAGTGAACACTGAACTCTTAAAAAATTGTGAGTCTATGCAAAGAGAGCTGGAAGACAAACAAAAGGTTCTAGAAAAAAATTTGTTGAAGAGAAAACGAACCTGGAGTCTATACTAGGAACAAGGGTTAATTTCAACAAGGAGGGTCTAGGCTATGACCCGACTAACAAGAGACCCTTTCAGTTCAAGACCGTTACCTTCTGCCCAGAGAAGGGAAAAGAAAAGCTAGACACACCATCCAATTCAAACAGCAATCAAAACATTCAACGTCCAAAGGAAAATTCAACAAACAATGCTGGACGACCATCTAAAACAAGAATAAACTTTGTGAAGAACTTCTCTAAGCCCTTTCACCAGAACAGAAGTGGTAGCTGGACTGGGCAAATGTATCAGAATAAAAACTGGAACTACTATAAAAGAATGGGTCCGAACAACA
This sequence comes from Amorphophallus konjac, assembly GCA_022559845.1. Lineage (NCBI taxonomy): Eukaryota > Viridiplantae > Streptophyta > Magnoliopsida > Alismatales > Araceae > Amorphophallus > Amorphophallus konjac. Next base: position 255,093,184 of record CM040128.1, on the reverse strand, counting down.
GTTACTGGAGAAATAACACTCACCCTCAAAAAATTGTTAATCAACAAGGGCACAAAACATACACCAGGAATGAGAAGCCTAATAACTGGAATAGATTTCACCTCTCCAGACCAGCTGGACATAACCTTGGTCGCAGTTTCAATAAACCTGAAATTAAGATGCAAGAGAAAACCAAGTTGAAACAACTGTGGATTCCTAAAAATCTATTTAAAGATTTGAATAATGTCTTTGGACCCAACTTATCTTGGGTTCCAAACCACTTTGCTTGATTTCGTATGTGTAGGTTTGCCTGGCAGCTGAAGACAACAAATGGTACCTTGATAGTGGCTGCTCCAGGCACATGACAGGAGACCGATCCAAGTTCAGCAAGCTAGAAATGAAGGTAGGGGGTTTGGTCAAATTCGGAGGAAAGAACAGAGGTAAGATCATTGGGGTTGGCACAGTTTGTATGTCCTCCACTAACTCAATAGAGAAAGTCTTACTTGTGGAAGGTCTTCAACACAATCTGATTAGCATTAGTCAATTATGTGACAAGGGTCACAGGGTTGTGTTTGACAATAACTCATGCAAAATTTTTGAAATAAATTCTGATCGTGTTAAATTTGTAGCAAACATGAGCAATAATGTCTACATGGTAGACTTAGATGTTGAGTCTGAATCTAATCTCTGCTTGTCTGCTGATTCTGAAAGTGATGCTTTTGATTGGCATAGACGTTTAGGCCATGCTAGCTTTTCTACTTTGAATAAATTAATCAAGCATGATTTAGTTAGAGGCATGCCTAAAATCAAGTTTTGCTCTATCTCAAAAATCTGTGATGCTTGTGCTCTAGGCAAACAGACCAAAAAGTCCTTCAAACTAAGATCTGAGCCATTATCTTCTAGACCAATGGAACTTCTTCATATAGACCTCTTCGGTCCTACTAGAACTCAGAGTCTTAATGGAAGTAGGTTTGGTTATGTGATCATTGATGACCACTCTAGATTTTCATGGATCTTTTTCTTAGCCAACGAAAATGATGCTTTTCAAAATTTCAAACAATTTTTCAATAAGGTCAAACATGATGGAAAACATAAGATTTGTTCAATTCAATCTGACCATGGAGGTGAATTTGAAAACTCCATGTTTTCTGACCTTTGTGAAAGTGAAGGACTAACACACAAGTTTTCTTCTCCCAGGACACCAGAGCAGAATGGAATTGTGGAGACAAGAAATCAAACCATTGTGGAGATGGCCCGAACTATGCTGATTGAAAGTCAACTACCAAGAAAGTTTTGGGCAGAGGCGGCCAATACAGCAACTAATACAATCAACAGGGCCATGGTAAGACCAATTCACAAGAAAACCCCCTATGAGCTATTGAAAGGTAAGAAACCAAACTTGGCTCATTTCAGGATTTTTTGAGCTAAATGCTTGATCCATAATAATGGCAAGAAAGACTTAGATAAGTTTGATGCTAAAAGTTGTCCTGGAATATTTTTAGGATACTCTGAAGTGTCAAGAGCATATAGGGTCTTTAACATAACTGATCAGAAAGTTCAAGAGTCTCCACATGTCATTTTTGGTGAAACAAAAGATGCTGCTAACATTGAAGATGCTGACTGGGATTCTAAGCACGATGGAGAATTCCTAGAAGACAAAGAAGAAGAGGAGGTTCAGCCGAATGAAACATTAGATACTCCCAACCAGGTAGGGCCAACTGAAACATGTGAGTCTTCAAGAAATGTTAGATATCTTAAAGATCACCCAATAGATAACATCCTAGGCAACCTTGAAGATCCTCTTAGAACTAGGTCTCACTTTAGGAATGTTCATAACCAAGACCTAATTGCTATGGTCTCACAAATCGAACCCAAATCAGTAGAAGAGGCCTTAGGTGATCAATCATGGATTAATGCTATGTGTGAGGAGTTAGGACAGTTTGAAAGAAATAATGTCTGGGAGTTAGTTCCAAGACCAGAAAATTCTAATGTCATAGGAACTAAGTGGGTGTTTAAGAATAAAATGAATGAAGATGGAATCATTTCTAGAAATAAAGCCAGACTAGTAGCCAAGGGCTACTGTTAGGAATTTGGAGTTGATTTCGATGAGTCATATGCACCTATTGCTAGGATGGAAGCAATAAGAATATTGTTAGCATTTGCATGTTCTAAGAATATAAAACTCCAACAAATGGATGTGAATAGTGCATTTTTAAATGGAGTTATCAAGGAAGAGGTTTTTGTTGAACAAACCCCCCAGATTTCAGTTTTCTCAACAACCTAACCAAGTATTCAGGTTGAACAAAGCCCTGTATGGTCTAAAGCAAGCTCCTCGAGCATGGTATGAAAGACTGATAGAATTTCTGATTAGCAAGGGCTACCACAGAGGTAAGGTAGATCAAGCTTTATTTTCCAAGAGTTCAAATAAATACCTCATCATAGTTCAAGTATATGTAGATGATATTGTGTTTGGGTCAACTAGCTCCGAACTATGTAATGAATTTTCTAAATTGATGTCTACTGAATTTGAAATGAGTTTGGTAGGTGAATTAAAGTATTTTCTTTGCTTGTAGGTACAACAGTTAGAGGATGGATGCTTCATCAACCAGACCAAGTACACATTGGAAATTCTCAAGAGGTTTGACATGAACAACTTGAAGCACATTACAACACCAATGGGTACCAATACCTCATTGGATGTAGATGAGATAGGTAAAGAAGTAGATGCCAAGATCTATCGAGGTATGATTGGATCTCTACTTTATTTGACAACTTCAAGACCTGATATACAGTTCAGTGTAGGAATGTGTGCAAGGTGTCAATCTAGACCCACTGAATTGCATCTAGCTGCAGTGAAAAGAATTTTCAGATATCTGTCTGCTACACACACCCTTGGTTTATGGTTTCCTGCATCACACACACTTGATTTAGTTGCATACACAGATGCAGATTATGCCGGGTGTAAACTAGATAGAAAAAGCACAAGTGGTCACTATGAATTTCTAGGTGGGTGTTTAGTATCTTGGGGTTCCAAGAAACAACATTCTGTGGCCCTCTCCACTGCAGAGGATGAGTACGTGGTTGCAGGGAGTTGTGGTACACAAGTCATTTGGATTAAACACCAGCTTCAGGACTATCAAGTAGACCTGGGATGCACACCTGTTTATTGTGATAATACCAATGCCATCTGTTATGCGCAGCGAAGAGTGATATAGAAGGGGGGGATGAATAGATCACTCCCGATTTTAAAAACTTCAGTGGAAAATTAGTTCTACGGTTTTCAACCCTTCAGAAACAGCACAAAGAGTATTGCTAATGCAATCAATAACCAAGACAGAATAAGTAAGAGCGATTGAAAGAGCTGTCCACGGTCAAACAAAATGCCAAGCAGATGGAGAGCACAAATGATAATAGCAAACCACAGAGGAGACAAAAATTTTTAAGGTGGTTCGATTGTAGTCCACAATCTACATCCACCCCTCACTCCAACTAGAGTGAGTCTTCCACTAGCCACGGCGAGAAACAGCAGACTCAGTCTGCGAACAATATGCTGCCACACAGCTTGACCAACCAAGGGAAACAAATCCCTCAACCCAAACTCTTCTACCCAAAGAGCTTGACACCTGGACCTGCTACCTGCAAGACCAGAACCGGAGATGGATCTCCCTTCCTCCAACCCGGAGGGAACCTGCTAGTGACAACCCGTCACTGGCAAAACCAGAGATCACAGATCTCTCTTCCTCTGTAGTCCAGAGGGAAACCGAAGTAACTCTCCCTTCCTCCAAACACTGGAGGGTAACAATTCGGAATCAGAAATATGAAGAAAGAAACTGAAAAACAAGACAATCGATGAAGACAATCGTTTCTTAAAAACAAAACAATGTAGCTTCCGAAGAAGCAAATAGACACTTCTCTCTCACTCAGACTTTTCTCTCAGAACAATTCTCAAATCATTCTCTCTGTCTTCTCTCTGGAACGTGGAGGCTCTCTCTTTTCTTCTTCTGCTCAGGGATTCTTCTTCTCAGCTTTTTCCTCCAGTCAGGTTCTATTGATCGCAGAAGACTCCTTTTATATGGCATCCGACCTGAATTCCATGACTTTCACACGAGTGGCGGGAGTGAGGCTCGTTCCCTCCTTTTCCAGAGCATCCTCGGATCACGTGCCAAGCATCATCCTCGGATCACGTGCCCAATCATCAGCCTGAATCATCTGCAGGTAGAGAAGAAAGGAATGTAACTAGTTAGTTCAGGTTTTTAACACAGCGTGTATAGACTTTAGATGCAGTAAATAGGCAAGTGTGTACAATGTGAGAGTGTGTAGACTTGAAGCCCTTCAAGCGACCTCAATGTACAGACTTGCGGGGGATGCAAGAACAAGCGACAGCAAAATGTATAGACTTAACCGCTGCGAGCATAGGCTGTACACACTTTGATTGCGTGCATGTGAAAGCAGTGTATGGACTTAGAATGCACGAGACAGCAGTGTACAGATTTTATGATGCACAAGCATATCCAATGTAAGGACTTTGAAGTAAAGGCTGGAGTTACACAAGCAATGTATAGACTTCAAAGTATGCACAATGCAAAGGCTGTACAGACTTCAGACTCAGCCGTGAACTGAGTTAAAGAGTGTATAGACATGATGAATGCCATGGACAGACGCACGACGTACAGACTTTGTGAGACGCTAAGTGAGATAGATCTGGATGTACAGACTTTGAGAGAGAATGCACTGTTGGGAAACTCTGTATAGACTCTGAGAGACGATGCACTGTAGCCATGCGATGTATAGAGTTCCCAGCAGCAAGGCTTTGCTATGAATGTGCAGACTTGATGAAATGACGCATGCACAGACTTGAACTCTTGCAATTGAAGGCTATACAGACTTGGTTATGCATGGCGAGACAAGGTAGACGCTGTACAGACTTGGTCGAGACGATGCATAAGACGCTGCCAGATGCTGTACAGACTTGGACGTAGGTAATGAGTGTAATGTGTAGACTTAGTGTGTAGCTAAAGCAGCGAACGTAGGAAAAGGTTGGAATGTATAGACTTACGTTCGATCGGCAATGTATAGACTTTACAGTGTGCATGCTATGCGTGCGATGTACAGACTTAGTGGCGCTATGTCTGCGATGTACAGACTTAGTGGCGCCTGCATTCTATGCAATGTACATACTTTGAACGCCTGCATGCTATGCAATGTATAGACTTCGAGGACTGCATGCTGTGCGATGTATAGACCTACCACCACTTCAATGTATAGACTTGATGAGCGCCAAGGCGATGAATAGACTTCAATGACTCATGCAGTGAAAGCACAGATAATGGACAGACTTAGTGCATACAGGATGTGCAGACTTGTAGTATGCAATGTCTAGACTTGATATGAAGGAATGCAAAATGTCTAGACTTGCTATGAAGGAATGCACTGGCTGTACACACTTGAAGTAATGCATGCAGGAGACGATGTACAGACTTGGTCTTGCGACCAAGGGCTGTACAGACATGATGTGCAGACTATGTGTGTGTGTGCGAGACAATGTTTAGACTTAATAGGTGAAGCATTCATTGATCTAGAGATAGAAACAGATTGATTTATAGTGTGAGAGATCATCAAAACCGTAGGGATGCAACAATCTCCCCCCTTTTTGATGATGGCAACACTATGAATCAAGCAATATCAATGCTTAAAAAGAAATCAACAGCAGCTTTAACAATCAAGGCAAATTCAAAGCAAGTGCATGCTGAGCCAAAATAAACACTACTGCTGAAACACTTCTTTCTCCAAAACCACTCCCCCAACAACTCACTCTCAGCTCCCCCACATCTCACTCTCAGATATTGCCATGACAAACTATTCTCCCCCACAACTCATGACAGCAAATGATCTACTGATATTGCAAAACCTCTCTCCCCCTTTGACATCAGCAAAAGGAAATGCAGAATATATGAAAGTGCTGGAGACATGAGGAGGAAGTACAGTAACATCTTAGTGCAGAAAGGCACGAGCAAGTCTTAAGAGAATAAGTGAGGTGCTAAACTCAAGTGAAGATTCTTGAACTCCAATAAACAATAGAGAAATAGAATGATAGAAAAGTTTTTCAACATACATAGGATATGATTTAGAACATGAGTTAACAAGTATGGCATGATTTAGCTGAACAAGTAACTATCCCAGAAGACAACAAGAGACAAAGTTAAAGAAGGTGTTCTCAGGTATTGAGGACAAGCAATCCATTAAAGTGTAAAACGACAAGGGATTTTGAGATGATTTTCAAGAAGACCAATGAGTAAGTTGGTAATTCACACTTTTGACACTAGGGAGACACCTTGATTAGAGGCCTGAATCCCCAGTTACTCAGTGTGAGTACCTCATTACCTCCTCCTTTTTTTAAAAAAAGGAACAGAGTTAGTAACTGTGACTTTTGACATGAGAAAACACCTTGATTAGAGGCCAGAGTCCCCAGTTACTCACAAGCTAGCCACCATTGCTCTGTGATGGTCAGAATATTAATGTCATGTTTTTTTTTGTTAAGCATTTGACACCTCATGACATAGGAGAAAATTTTATTTCATTGATGAAGCTCCCAGTTTATCAGTGAGCAAATCAGAACCTTGGTTCATTCAGTTTATCCCTTGTGTTGAGGAGATGGAATGATTGAAAACAATACCAGAAGGATTATTTCTTGAAGTGAATCTTGAAGTCTAGATTTCAAGTTGTTTGGGTCAGATATCAAGACATACAGGTTTTGGCCTGAACCAGAATCACTAACAATGTAGGAAGATATACTTTATACAATTAATCCAGATCTCTGAAAGACTACCAGAGGAAAGATTCTAGCTGGACTTTAGTATCACAGACTTATAGACTTAAGAGATGAGTGAGATTCTACTGTCTGAGAGAACCACACTAGATCAGTCATGAGAACTAGCAAAGACGCACATCTGGTCAGTCTTTTTGAATCTATCAAAGAACTCTCCCTCTCACAGCTCAACTAGCTCCCCCTTAAACATAGCATTTCTGAAAGCTAACCATCAGACACACATAACTCCCCCTCACAACAAGAACAGACTTCACAATTAAGACAATTTGAATAAGCCTAATTCTCTTCTCAGTGTAGTGAATTTTTCATTATCCAGAGGTTTAGTGAAGATGTCTGCAATCTGATTATCAGTGCCTATAATAATCAGTTTAAAGTTATTTTTAGAGACCTCATCTCTTATGAAATGATGCCTTATCTCTATGTGTTTGGTGCGTGAATGCAAAACAGGATTCTTGGCAAGATTGATGGCACTGGTATTATCACAATAGATAGGTGTGCACCCCAGGTCTACTTGGTAGTCCTGAAGCTGGTGTTTAATCCAAATGACTTGTGTACCACAACTCCCTGCAGTCACATATTCAGCCTCTGCAGTGGAGAGGGCCACAGAATGTTGTTTCTTGGAACCCCAAGACACTAAACACCCACCCAAAAATTCACAGTGACCACTAGTGCTTTTCCTATCTAGTTTACACCCTGCATAATCTGCATCTGTGTATGCAACTAAATTAAGTGTGTGTGATGCAGGAAACCATAAACCAAGAGAATGTGTAGCTGACAAATATCTGAAAATTCTTTTCACTACAGCTAAATGTATTTCAGTGGGTCTAGACTGATATCTAGCACACATTCCTACACTGAACTGTATATCTGGTCTAGAGGCTGTCAAGTAAAGTAGAGATCCAATCATGCCTCGATAGAGCTTGGCATCTACCTCTTTACCTGTCTCATCTGCATCCAGTGAGGTATTGGTACCCATGGGTGTTGTAATGTGCTTCAGGTTATTCATACCAAACCTCTTGAATAGTTCCATTGTGTATTTGGTCTGGTTGATGAAGCATCCATCCTCTGACTGTTGTACCTGCAAGCCAAGAAAGTACTTTAGTTCACCGACCAAACTCATCTCAAACTCAGCAGACATCATTTTAGAGAATTCATCACATAGTTCACAGCTAGTTGATCCAAACACAATGTCATCTACATATACCTGAACTATGATGAGATGTTTATTTGTACCCTTGGTAAATAAAGTTTGATCAACCTTACCTCTGTTGTAGCCCTTGCTGATCAGAAATTCAGTCAATATTTCATACCATGCTCGAGGAGCTTGCTTTAGACCATACAAGGCTTTGTTTAACCTGAAAACTTGGTTAGGTTGAGGAGAGAATTGAAATCCAGGGGGTTGTTCAACAAAAATCTCTTCCTTAATAACTCCATTTAAGAAGGCACTTTTAACATCCATTTGTTGGAGTTTTATATTCTTGGAACATGCAAAAGCTATCAAAATTCTTATTGCTTCCATCCTAGCAACAGGTGCATAGGATTCATCAAAATCAACACCAAATTCCTGACAGTAGCCCTTGGCTACTAGTCTGGCCTTATTCCTAGAAATGATTCCATCTTCATTCATTTTATTTTTAAACACCCACTTAGTTCCTATGATATTGACACTATCTGGTCTTGGAACAAGCTTCCAGATATTATTTCTTTCAAACTGACCTAATTCCTCACACATAGCATTGACCCAAGCTTGATCAGCCAAGGCCTCTTCTACTGATTTGGGTTCAATTTGTGAGACTAAAGCAATTAGGTCTTGATTATTAACATTTCTAAAATGAGACCTAGTCCGAAGAGGATCTTCAGGGTTGCCTATGACATTATCTATCAGATGATCTTTAAGAAATCTAACATTTATTGAAGACTCATCTGTTTCTTCTAGCCCTTCCTGGTTGGGAGGATTTGATGTTCCACTCGGCTGAGTCTTCTCTTCTTCTTGGTCTTCTAGGAATTCTCCATCATGATTGGAATCCCTGTCAATATTTTCAATGTTAGTAAGACCTTTCTTTTCACTAAAAATGATGTGTGGAGACTCTTCAACTTTTTGGTCTGTTGTGTTAAAGACCCTATATGCCCTTGACACTTCAGAGTATCCTAAAAATATTCCAGGGGAGCTTTTAGCTTCAAACTTATCTACATCTTTCTTGTCATTGTTATGAATAAAGCATTTAGCTCCAAAAATTCTGAAATGAACCAAGTTTGGTTTCTTACCTTTTAGTAGCTCATAGGGTGTTTTCTTGTTAATGGGTCTTACCATGGCCCTGTTGATTATGTAAGTTGTTGTGTTGGCCGCCTCTGCCCAGAACTTCCTTGGTAGTTGACTCTCAATCAGCATGGTTCGGGCCATCTCGACAATAGTTCTATTTCTTCTCTCCACAATTCCATTCTGTTCAGATGTCCTGGGAGAAGAAAACCTGTGTGTTAGTCCCTCTCTTTCACAAAGATCAGAAAACATGGAGTTTTCAAACTCACCTCCATGGTCAGATTGAATTGAGCAAATCTTGTGTTTTCCTTCTTGTTTGACCTTATTGAAAAACTGATTAAACTTTTGAAAAGCATCACTTTTATTGGCTAAGAAAAAGATCCATGAAAATCTAGGAAGGTCATCAATGATCACATAGCCAAACCTATTCCCATTAAGACTCTGAGTCCTAGTAGGACCAAAGAGGTCCATATGGAGAAGTTCCATTGGTCTAGAGGACAATGGCTCAGATCTTAGCTTGAAAGAATTCCTGGTCTGTTTGCCTAGAGCACAGGCATCACATGATTTTGAAATAGAATTGAACTTAATTCTAGGCATGCCTCTAACTAAATCATGCTTGACCAATTTATTTAAAGTAGAGAAACTAGCATGGCCTAGACGTCTATGCCATTCAAAAGCATCATTTTCAGAATTAGCAGATAAACAAATGTTAGGTTCAGATTCAGCATCTAAGTCTATCATGTAGACATTATTCACCCTGTTGGCTACAAATTTAACCACATCGGAATTTATTTCAAAAATCTTGCATGAGTTATCATCAAACACAACCTTGTGACCCTTGTCACATAATTGACTAATGCTAATCAGGTTGTGTTGAAGACCTTCCACAAGTTGAACATTTTCAATGGAGTTTGTGGAAGACTTACCTACTGTGCCAACTCCAATGATCCTACCTCTGTCCTTTCCTCCAAATTTGACCAGACCCCCTACCTTCATCTCTATCTTGTAGAACTTGGATCGGTCTCCTGTCATGTGCCTGGAGCAGCCACTGTCGAGGTACCACTTGTTGTTCTCAGCTGCCAGGCAGACCTACACAAACAAAGTCAAGCAAAGTGATTTGGAACCCAAGATGAGTTGGGTCCAAATATATTATTCAAATCTCTAAGCAAATGTTTAGGAATCCAGATTTACTTCAACATGGTTTTCTCTGGCACCTTTACTTCTGGTTTATTGAAATTATAGTCGGGGTTATGTCCAGCTGGTCTGGAGAAGTAAGTTCTATTCCAGTCATTAGGCTTCCCATTCCTGGGATATCTTCTGTGAGCTTGTTGATTAGCAGATTTTTGAGGATTATAGTTATTTCTCCAGTACATCCTGTTTGGACCCATCTGTTGGTAGTAATTCCAGCTTTTCTTCTGAACCACTTGCTTGGTCCATCTACCATTTATGTTCTGGTGAGTGGGCTTAGTGAAGTTCTTTACAGAATTCATTCCCATTTTAAATGGTCGACCAGCATTGTTTGTTGAACTTCTTTCTGGCATTGAGCTCTTGACTGCTATTTGAGCTGGATGGTGTGTCCAGCTTCTCTTTTCCCTTCTCTGGGCAGAAGGTGATGGTTTTGAATTGTAAGGGTCTCTTGTTAGTTGGGTCATAGCCTAGACCCTCCTATTGAAGTTAACCCTAGTCCCTAGTATAGCATCCAGACTAGTTTTTCTTGGACAAATTTTTCCAAAACTTCTGTTTGTCTTCCAGCTCTTTTTGAAGAGACTCAGAATTTTTTAGAAGTTCAGCATTGACTTTCTTAACAGCTTCATATTTCTCTGAGTTCACTCTACTTTCATTCAGGCTTTCTTCAATTTTGATTTTGAGTTTGTTGAGCTGGGTTTGACTCTCCTGGTTTTCTCCCTTGAGCTTTTCATTTTCTTTTCTTAGGGAAGTTATTTCATCTAACTCTTCTTTTAGTTTCTGATTTTCCTCAGAGACTTGGGTTTGTTCTTCAACATTGGTATTGAATTTTCTCTTCAGAACCCTATGCTCTTTACTAAGTGAATTGAACTTATCTAATAATTCAGCATAGGCATCTTCCCAGTCATCAATAGAAAAATTCTCAAAGATATTTGTTACCTCCTCTTCGCTGTTTGCCATTAGGAAAATTCCTTCTTCATCTTCCTTCGAGGAAGTGCTTTCCGGATCTTCTTCCTCATCGCTCCACGTGCAGACCATTGCCTGTGGCTTCTTCTTTTTCTGCACCTTTGAGCTCTTCTTCTGAAGGTAGGGACCCTTCTTCTGGAGATCTGGGCAGTTCCCTTTCATGTGTCCCTGTTTGTTGCAATGAAACCAAGTCACTCTCTTAGTATTCTGTTCTTATTATTGCTAGATTCAACGTTCTTGCTAAAGGAGTATGGCTTCTTCCTCCTAAAGATCTTCCCCTTATTCCTTAAAAATTTATTGAACTGTCGAGTGAGCATTGCCTGCTCCTCCTGGTCGAGATCAAACTCATCGGACTCACCGCTACTGCTGCTGCTACTGCTTCCCTTGTTGCGGGATGCCTTGAGAGCAATATTCTTGCCCTTCCTATCACTTCCTTCACCACCTCTTTTAAAGTTCATCTCATAGGTCATGAGGGATCCTATGAGTTCAGTCACTGTCATAGTCGTCAAATCCTTTGACTCTTCTATCACGATGGCCTTAGTGTGCCATGCTGGGGTAAGATACCTAAGTATCTTCCTGACTACATCTACTTCAGCCATCTCTTTCCCTAGCCCCTTAAGAGTATTCGTGATCAAAGACAATCTGGCATACATTTCAGTGATATTCTCCTCTGGTTTCATCTTAAACAATTCATATTCAGAGGTGTAGATATTTACCTTCGAGGCTCTCACTTGAGCTGTACCTTCGTAGATTAGTTGTAGCTTGTCCCACATTCACTTGGCCGTCTTGTAGGCTGATATGCGGGCATATTCATCTGGGTGTACAGCACACTGGATGATGTTCAGCGCCGTCCAGTTAAGTAAAGATAGCTTGACATGATCATCTGTCCACGCGTCCTCGTTCAGTGACAGATCATACGGCCCTGTAGTGATTACCCTCCACAGCTTGTGGCTCTGTGCCCTGATGAACACCTCCATCCTATTTTTCCAGAAGAGATAGTTATTACCATCAAAAAATGGAGGGCGACTAATGGATTGACCCTCAGGCATGAAACTTCGAGGACCATTAGAATTTCCCTGACTGTTTGTCCACATGATGCAAACCTACTCTGATACCAAGTGTTATGCGCAGCGAAGAGTGATATAGAAGGGGAGGGATGAATAGATCACTCCCGATTTTAAAAACTTCAGCGGAAAATTAGTTCTACGGTTTTCAACCCTTCATAAACAGCACAAAGAGTATTGCTAACGCAGTCAATAACCAAGATAGAATAAGTAAGAGCGATTGAAAGAGATGTCCACAGTAAAACAAAATGTCAAGCAGATGGAGAGCACAAACGATAACAGCAAACCACAGAGGAGACAAGAATTTTTAAGGTGGTTCGATTGTAGTCAACAATCTACATCCACCCCTCACTCCAACTAGAGTGAGGTTTCCACTAGCCACGGCTAGAAACAACAGACTCAGTCTGCGAACAATATGCTGCCACACAGCTTGACCAACCAAGGAAAACAAATCCCTCAACCCAAACTCTGCTACCCACACAGCTTGACACCTGGACCTGCTACCCGCAAGACCAGAACCGGAGATGGATCTCCCTTCCTCCAACCCGGAGGGAACCTGCTAGTGACAACCCGTCACTGGCAAAACCAGAGATCACAGATCTCTCTTCCTCTGCAGTCCAGAGGGAAACCGGAGTAACTCTCCCTTCCTCCAAACACTGGAGGGTAACAATTCGGAATCAGAAATATGAAGAAAGAAACTGAAAAACAAGACAATCGATGAAGATAATCGTTTCTGAAAAACAAAACAATGTAGCTTCCGAAGAAGCAAATTAGACACTTCTCTCTCACTCAGACTTTTCTCTCAGAACAATTCTCTCAAATCTTTTCTCTCTATCTTCTCTCTGGAACGTGGAGGCTCTCTCTTTTCTTCTTCTGCTCAGGGATTCTTCTTCTCAGCTTTTTCCTCCAGTCCAGGTTCTATTGATCGCAGAAGACACCCTTTTATATGGCATCCGACCTGAATTCCATGACTTTCACACGAGTGGCGGGAGTGAGGCTCGTTCCCTCCTTTTCCAGAGCATCCTCGGATCACGTGTCAAGCATCATCCTCGGATCACGTGCCCAATCATCAGCCTGAATCATCTGCAGGTAGAGAAGAAAGGAATGTAACTAGTTAGTTCAGGTTTTTAACACAGCGTGTATAGACTTTAGATGCAGTAAATAGGCAAGTGTGTACAATGTGAGAGTGTGTAGACTTGAAGCCCTTCAAGCGACCTCAATGTACAGACTTGCGGGGGATGCAAGAACAAGCGACAGCAAAATGTATAGACTTAACCGCTGCGAGCATAGGCTGTACACACTTTGATTGCGTGCATGTGAAAGCAGTGTATGGACTTAGAATGCACGAGACAGCAGTGTACAGATTTTATGATGCACAAGCATATCCAATGTAAGGACTTTGAAGTAAAGGCTGGAGTTACACAAGCAATGTATAGACTTCAAAGTATGCACAATGCAAAGGCTGTACAGACTTCAGACTCAGCCGTGAACTGAGTTAAAGAGTGTATAGACATGATGAATGCCATGGACAGACGCACGACGTACAGACTTTGTGAGACGCTAAGTGAGATAGATCTGGATGTACAGACTTTGAGAGAGAATGCACTGTTGGCAAACTCTGTATAGACTCTGAGAGACGATGCACTGTAGCCATGCAATGTATAGACTTCCCAGCAGCAAGGCTTTGCTATGAATGTGTAGACTTGATGAAATGAGGCATGTACAGACTTGAACTCTTGCAATTGAAGGCTGTACAGACTTGGTCTTGTATGCGAGACAAGGCAGTCGCTGTACAGACTTGGTTATGCATGGCGAGACAAGGCAGACGCTGTACAGACTTGGTCGAGACGATGCATAAGACGTTGCCAGGCGCTGTACAGACTTGGACGTAGGTAATGATTGTAATGTGTAGACTTAGTGTGTAGTTAAAGAAGGGAACGTAGGAAAAGGTTGGAATGTATAGACTTTACAGTGTGCATGCTATGCGTGCGATGTACAGACTTAGTGGCGCTATGTCTGTGATGTACAGACTTAGTGGCTCCTGCATTCTATGCAATGTACACACTTTGAACGCCTGCATGCTATGCAATGTATAGACTTCGAGGACTGCATGATGTGCGATGTATAGACCTACCACCACTGCAATGTATAGACTTGATGAGCGCCAAGGCGATGAATAGACTTCAATGGCTCATGCAGTGAAAGCACAGACAATGTACAGACTTAGTGCAAACAGGATGTGCAGACTTGTAGTATGCAATGTCTAGACTTGATATGAAGGAATGCAAAATGTCTAGACTTGCTATGAGGGAATGCACTGGCAGTACACACTTGAAGTAATGCATGCAGGAGATGATGTACAGACTTGGTCTTGCGACCAGGGGCTGTACAGACATGATGTGCAGACTATGTGTGTGTGTGCGAGATAATGTTTAGACTTAATAGATGAAGCATGCATTGATCTAGAGATAGAAACATATTGATTTATAGTGTGAGACATCATCAAAACCGTAGGGATGCAACACCATCAACCTAGCCAAGAATCTTGTTTTGCATTCCCGCACCAAACACATAGAAATAGGGCATCATTTCATAAGAGATGAGGTTTCTAAGAATAACTTTAAACTGATTCATGTAGGCACTGCTAATCAAATTGCTGATATCATCACCAAACCTCTGGACAATGACAAATTCACCACATTAAGGAGAGAATTAGGCTTATTTAAATTATCTTAATTGCTGATCTCTTGATATTGAATTGTTTTACCTTGGCAAGAGATTGTGTGAGAAGCCTGTCCTGATAGTGAGGGGGAGTCCTGAGAATCTGTTGACAAAATTCCTTTAGTGCATCGTTTGAGGGGGAGCTGGGCAGTTAGTGTATTTTGACTGATTCAAAAGATTGACCAGACATGTGTCATTGCTGGTTTTCATGATTGAATGAGTGCGGTTCAATCTCAGACTGTGGAATCTCATTCATCTCTTAAGTCTATAAGTCTGTGTAAGTAAAGTCTAGCTAGAATCTTTTCTCTAGTAGTTCATCAGAGATCTGGATTAAGTGTTCGAAGTATATCTTCCTACATTGTCAATGATTCTGGTTCAGGCTAAAACCTGTATGTCCTGACATATGTCCAGAACAACTTGAAATCTAGACTTCAAGATTCATTTCAAAGAAACAGTCCTTCTGGTATTATCTTCAATCATTTTATCTCCACAACATAAGGGATCAACTAAATGAACAAAGATCTATGGTTTGACCACTGAGAAACTGGGAGCTTCATCAATGAAGTGAAGTAATTCTTATGTCATGAGGTGTCAAATAAAAAAATGTCTGCAAAATGACCTTAATATTTCTGATCATCACAGAGCAATGGTGACAAGGTGGTGAGTAACTGGGGACTCTGACCTCTGATCAAGGTGTTTCCTCATGTAAAAAGCCATAGTTACTAACTCTGTTCTTCCAAAAAGAGAGGTAATGAGGTACTCACATTGTGTAACTAGGGATTCAGGCCTCTGATCAAGGTATCTCCATAATGTCAAAAGTGTGATTTACCAACTTACTCATTGGTCTTATTGCAAAACTCTATAATATCCCTTGTCTTTGTGCAAATTATTGAATGCTTGTCCTCAATACCATGAGCACACCTTCTCTGCTTTTGTCTCTGGTCGTCTACTGAGTATTGTTGTTTTGATCAGCAATGTCTTGCCATACTTGTTCATTCCTACTCTACATCATATACCATGTATGTGGATATACTTTTCTCTCATTCTAATTCTCTATTGATTACCAGAGTTCAAGAATCTTTACTTGAGTTTAGCACCTCACTTATTCTCTTAAGATATGCTCTTGAGTTTTTCTACACTAAGAAGTCACTGTACTTCTT
The DNA here is from genome assembly GCA_022559845.1 of Amorphophallus konjac. Lineage (NCBI taxonomy): Eukaryota > Viridiplantae > Streptophyta > Magnoliopsida > Alismatales > Araceae > Amorphophallus > Amorphophallus konjac. The sequence continues at coordinate 255,077,026 of CM040128.1, read as the reverse complement.
TCACATGTCTCCAGCAATTTCATATATCTTTCATTTCCTTTTGATGATGTTAAAGGGGGAGAGAGGTCATGCAATATCTGAGAGAGGTCTTGCTACTGTGAAAAGGTCCTTTGAGAGTGAGCTGTGGGGGAGTGGTTTTGGAGAGAGAAGAGATTCAGAAGTTGTGTTTATTTTGTCTGCTTGATTGGCTTACTCTTGAATATTTTTAATGCCATGATATTGCTTGATTCATAGTGTTGCCATCATCAAAAAGGGGGAGATTGTTGCATCCCTACGATTTTGATGATGTCTCACACTATAAATCAATTTGTTTTTATCTCTAGATCAATTTGCTCTTATACGGTGCATTTCCTTGTTTCTAAGCATGAAGGGGATCTGTGCTAATAGCATGATTTAGGTCCATGCATTTCAGGTTATTCGTTCTTTTGGCTTAATGCATATTGAGTCAGTGCTAGTTCTGCATCTTTCACATAAAGTACTTGCCTCCGTGTAAGTCCTTGTTCATACAACAGGTTTTGTTGTTCATAATTTTATCTTTGTGCATTTCTCGAGGTCGTGAGCATTAAGGTCCGTGCATATCATGTCTCTGCATCTCACCTCTCGAGGTCAGTGCAATTCCTGACCAGAATGCATTGGTTAGGTTGGTCGCTCCTTCATCTCGGTGCAAGCTTTGTCTTGTACTTCTCATTGCCATCTCGGTGCAGTTCCTACTTGGACTGCATATCTCTACTCGGTGCATGCCTTGCTTAAAACAACTCATGATCGGTGCATAGTCTAGCCTATACAAGTCTCTGTAGCAACGAAGTTAGTGTTGTTCCTGTTTCAAGTCTTATTAGACTCGGTGCAAAGTCCTGTAGACAACTAACGTAGATTGGTGCATCTTCTGATTCATTTCAGGTCGGTGCTTGTCATAGCCCGACTTAGCCGATTCTTACTCTTTTGACTTGGTGCAAACTTTTCTCTCTGGCAAAATAAAGTCAGTGCACTTTGTGTTTTGCTGATTCTTGTCCGTGCATATCTGTTTCACGATTAAACTCCTACTATGTCCAGCTTTTACCTTCTTACTCAATACACCAATACGAATTATGCTAAGAGTATGACGAAATGTTTATTTCTTCTCTGACAATTTGTTTTGCATTCACCTGGATGGCACGCGATCCGATGTAGATAGACGTCCAGAACATTCTCACACATACCCCAACATCTTCAGGCGGGAAACGTGGTATCCACACACCTAAGGTTCTAGATCAAATATATATATATATGCTGAGGAAAATGGTTCGAAAGGGGATGGAACTGTGAGAAAGAAGAGCAGCGTGGGAGCAGTGCTTCAAGAGAGAAAACTAGAGACAACCCACTCCATCCAGAGCTAAGAGAAAAATCTCTGAGAGAGAGAAGCGATTGTGAATGCGAAGATCTGCTTCTACGGAAGCTACATTGCTTTTGTTTTTCTGGGAAAATTGTCGTTCATCGATCGTTTTGTTTTCGAGTTTCTCTTACTTTTATTTCATTATGTTACCCTCCACTGTTCAAAGGAAGGGAGAAGTTCTCCAGTTCCCTCCATTGTCTTGGAGGAAGAGATGCTCGATCCTCTGGTTGTGTGAGTTACTTGGGAGTAACTGCACAGGGTTCCCTTTGCTGCGTGTAAAGGAAGGGAGATTGGTTCTCCAGTGTTTTCTTCTGGTCGATCAGAAGACTGAGGAGGCTGTTCCTCAGGGCAAACTATTTGGCAGCGGTTGTTGCAGACTGAGTCTGCTGTGTACGACTCTATATTGCAAGGAAACCTTACTCTCTTGAGTAAGGTGTGGACGTAGATTGCGGAATAGCAATCGAACCAACTAAAAGTTCCCAGTCTCCTCTGTGGTTTGCTTGTTTACGTTGTGCTGTTCTCCATCTACTTGACACATTGCTTCATTGTGGGTGGCTTTCTCGATCTCATTTCTCATACTTGTCATCTTTGTTGCCTGTCTCCGAAGTCTTTTTCACTGTAACTTGAGGGGTTGAGAAATCGTGTCTGAGTTGTTTGAATTTGGGAGTGATCTATTCAACCCCCCCTTCTATCTCACTTTTCGTTGCACGTATCATCGATAACCAGTCCCCTAGCGGGGCAATCTTCATGCTCCTGGCTCGCGTCAGGTGTACATTAACGTGTTGTTTGTTTGTTTGTTTTTTTTTTTGCAATCCTGAGAGGGGAATATGCTGCTAAGTGCCCTTAGGCAAATTGAAATTTTCCGCTAGGGTTGATTGCTCTGTTGCCCCCCCTCTCCGCGTGGAGTGACCTATCGGGGGGGTTGTAGAGGGGGATGCGTGTTCTCTTTGGGAGTCGTGCCCGTGCTTGGCCTCATTGCTGTGAAGTATTCCCCGCAGCGGGCAGTAATTCATCAAGCCACAATTGCGGCTTGTTGGATCTTCTAACAGCCACTCGAGGGACCGTCTTATGCCGGATAGAGGCAGCAGAAAGGTGGAGCGGACCAGGACATTGCACCATGGACTTGGACCCTCCTAGAGTCGGGTGGGATGCCGGCCTTCTTCTTGTCCTTTTGGTTGGCAATGCTTGTCAACTTTTCTTTTTGTCCTTTCTTTTCTTCTCTTCTTTTTTTTGTGTAATAGACCAAGGCGGGTGCACAGGAGAGCGCTCACCCCCTCAGGGAGGGAATGAGTGGTTCGCTCCACCGCATCACTCCCACAGTGGTAATCTTTGTTCAGCATGGGTCTCGACGGATATGGCCGTACAACCCTCTCTCGCCAATTCTTTCCCCCCTTCTTCTTTTTTTTATTTCTTTATTCCCTTTTTGCTTCTTCTCTTTCTTTTCTTCTTCTTAGGGATCGGGGGATGATTTCCCCTCCCTTCTTCTTTCTTTCGCTTTTTTTAGCGGCTTCATGATTTCTCGAAGCTGCAGGTCCCTCGGAGTAGCATCTTCGAGGCCACAAAGATAATTTCACTTGTCTGGCTTTTCTCCCCATAGGGCTGACAAAGACAGCACCTGTAATTCATCAAAACAGGCAAACATCATTTATTAGGAGGCCATAAGGTCCTAAATCCCAGCGATGAGATGAAGGGTGGTTTACGTCCCACCGGGCGTGCCAGACTTGTGGACGTACTTTCCGTTCGCTCGTTAATGTTTGTTCGTCTGTTCGGATGGTTGATTCGTCTATTAAGTGCGTGGGTGTGCCAATCACCGAAGTGACAATTTGTTCGGGCTTCGAAGAGCCCATGGTGCGCTCGATCTGACTAATCAGATGACTATGTGGTTCGTGTCGGGACCAATACCTGCCGCGCCATAAAGGTCACAGCGTCATTTACATTCCCTCGGAGAGGGGAACACCCTTGATTAATCGCCGGGAATCAGGGCCTCATGGCCAGAGAATTAATTGCATGAAAGGTCTATTAGGAATTATTGAAATCCCCGTACGAGGGTGAGAAGAAAATATTCGAGATCATGTCGGTCATGTGCTGACCATTTAATGTTCGGACGAATGTCCGGCTCGAGAAAAGCGCAATCGTCACTGGAAAATCGGAATATATGTATGCCGGGGTATGGCAAATTTATTGTTCAGAGGAACGAGGAATATTTAGTTAAATCCCGGTTAAAGCGGTCAGAAACCAACAAGTTTGTTAGCTCGATGCAAGAGCAAGCCGCAACCATATTACAATGGGCCCCCCGAGGTCGAAACAAGACTCGCATGAGCATCATTAATATTTCCGGTGTCAAGGGGCAACGGGGGAGTGTCCCGGGATCAGATCCCAGAACCAATATGTATTCAGAGGGAGCGGGTTGTAGGCCGAGGACACGGGTCGGACAATGATCATAATCGAGACGGTCCCGAGGTCTAAGCGTGACCCATGAAGGCCTTATTGATATTCCTGTGCGTAGGGTCCGGGTATGATGAGAGCCTCCTCGTTCCATTCAGATTTTGTCAGTCATTCATGGACCACTTTATGTTCGGACAAAGGTTCGTATTGGAGGTACGACGTAGATAGAAACGACCCCGTACAAATGTATGCCGAGTTCACGGTAATTTCAATAAAGAGCGGGAATGAATCCCAATAGAACGAATCCGATTTGACGAACTATCGGCCCAGAGCAATGCCGGGTTACCGCCGTATCGGGATGGTTCCCAAGGTCCGAACTCGACTTGGATGGGCGGCATTAATATTCCCTTTATACCGGGTCTTGAGGAGAGACAAGGCTGTAGGGCAGATCTCGCCATTTTATTATTATTTGAACTTTTTATTATTTTTTGCTACTTATATTTTTGGTGGGTTTATTATTATTATTATACATGTTTTTTTATTTTTTTATTTTTTTATTTGTCTATATATTATTATATTATTTTTTGAGTTTATTGCTATTATTACTTATTCCTTTATTATTATTAGTATTATTTATTTATTTTTTTGAATTTGTTATTATTATTATTGATTTATTATTGTTATTTATCCTTTTTTTATGAGTTTGTTGTTATTATTATTATTTTGTTGCATTTGGGGTATGTGTGGAAGGGTTTGTGCGAGGTTTGTGCAAGTGATGGGTCTGTGCACGTTGTGATGAGAGTTTGAGCAAGCCTGGTACAAGATTGGAGTATACATCAATGCCGTTGAAGTGTACCGGGGAAGGCTTGATTGAGGGTGTACCGGGTAAGCATGGGCCAAGGCTGTACCGGAGAGAGGAAGGGAGGAATAGTGTACCGCTGAGGGAGTGTATCGGACAAGGCGTTGGAGGGATAAGGGGGGCACGAGTGTGCCGGGATATGTAGGCTGAAGAGTGTGCCGGGCTGGAGCCAATTGGGATGTGCCGCTCAAGGCTGGCCAAGGGAAGTTAGGGGCAATGCCATTGGGGCAGAACCCACATGAATGGGGTGAGGTTTAAAGGGAGGTTTCTGGCTTGAGGTGTTCAGGTGGAGGGTTCTAAACGACAGGCTTCCACTTCTCTGTCAGGTGATTGAGTCCCAAGCCATGTTCAATAGTCCAGTTCTCTGAATCTTGCATAGTTCCCCTGTCTTAGTTAGAATGTTTTATTGTTGCTCATCTTTATTTGTTTGTTACTTCCTTTTGTCCTTTAACATATTGTTATTTCTGACAAAAATTCGGCAGCATCTCCCCTTGACCCGAGATGAAAGGGGATAACAAGGGACATGCCCACAAGGAGTGGCATGAACCAACAATTTGAGGTGTGTGCCTAGGCAGCCACCTTTGAGAAAACTTCAGAAAACTCAGAGAAAACACCGAATGAGAAACAACTTAGGCTGACATAGACTGGGGATGCACTAGGTGAATGTATCTACGGGAAGCTGTGGTACTCAGAGGCAGACAATGGGGAGCCATGAAGAAAGTAAAACAGCGAGAAATGCAGACATAGAAGAAATATTTGTAGGAAGATATAGAAAACGTTTGCAAGCTTTTTTTCTATTCCTCATAAAAAAGGGGGAGAAATACATGGGCTAGTACATTATAGGGGGAGAGAATGAAAACAGAAGTACAGTGGGGGGAAATAATGGAGCATCCGCTCCTTCCTCTCTCTTCTCTCTTCTTCTTCTTCTCTTCCTTTTTCGCACACAATCGGTGGTGGATGGAGCAGCAAGGGGGAGCAGGAGCTTCTCCTTCCCTCTCTGTTTTCTCTTCTTCTTCTTCTCTTCCTTCTTTCCACCGAGTCCTTCTTCTTCAGCCCTCTGGGAGGCCCCATTTATACAGACGGACGTGAAATCATTTCTTCACTGTATTAGAAGTCCAGGTCTCCATCATACCGGATGGCTTCTTGCAGTGCAAGGTAATGAGCTGTCAGCCGAAAAGGTGAGACTACTGATCAAAAGCAGTCCTTTTGTCAGACAGGAGGACTGCTACAGTGCTGGGCCTACTACAGTGCTCGGCCTGCTATGGTGCTTGTACTTTTTTTTCTTCGGTAGCTCAGCCTGCTACAGTGCTCGGCCTGCTGCAGTGCTCGGCCTTCTCCTTTAGTAGCTTGGCCTGCTACAGTGCTATGCCTGCTACAGTGATCGAACTTCTTCTTCTTCAGTGGCTCAGCCTACTACAGTGCTCGGACTGCTACAGTGCTCGGTCATGCTACATTGCTCTCTTCAGGCTCGGTTGCTACATTAGCACGACCTTCTTAAACTTTGGCTCAGTCTGCTTCAGAAGCTCGGATTGCTACAGTGCTCGGTCTGCTATAGTGTTCGTACTTCTTCTTCAGTAGCTTGGCCTGCTACAGTGCTCGGACTGCTATAGTGCTCGGACTTCTTCTTCTTCAGTAGCTCGAACTGCTACAGTGCTCGATCATGTTACATTTCTCTCTCTAGGCTCGGTTGCTACAGTAGCACACCTTCTTCAACTTTAGCTCGGTCTACTTCAGAAGCTCGGTCTGCTACAATGCTCGGTCTGCTACAGTGCTCGAACTGCTACAGTGCTCGGCACGCTACAGTACTCGGCTCTGCTACAGTGCTCGGTACACTACGATGCTCGGCCCTGCTACAGTGCTCGGCCACGCAACAGTGCTCGGGCATGCTACAGTACTCATCCACGCACTGTAGTGGAGAAGCCAATGAGGTGTGCCGTTGGAGAGGCCAATAAGTGTGTCGTTGGAGAAGGCACTTGGGCGTGTCGTTGGAGGAGCTGAAGAAGGGTGCCGCTAGTGGGCTTGAAAAGGGGTGTGCCACTAAAGAGGCATAGGGAATGTGATGTTGAAGGGGCACAAAGGGTGTGCCGCTGGAGGGCATGAACTAGTGTGCCGTTGAAGGGGCACAAGGGTGTGCCGCTGAAGAACCCTTAGGGGCGTGCCGTTAGAGGCCATCTTAGGCGTACTGCTGGAGGGCTTGGGGTTTTCTTGAGAAACTTCAGCAAACGTGAGCTCCCTTTTCTTTGTCATTTTTAATGCGCCCGTGCAAGTGCGAGGACTTGCTGGACGGTAGTATTCCCCGGGGTCTTGGGCATTCAGTCCCTCCGGGATCTTCTTTCTTCAACTCTGTCTCTGATGCAGAAGCCGGAGAATGTGCTGACATGAATTTTTACGTGTCCACACTCACTAAACTGGACATTCCTCTGCCTTGATTCTATACCACCAACCTCTGATACTTTGATAGCCGAGTTGCCATTGAACTTTATTGGACCGACTCCTGTTCCAATATCAATCTCATACTGGGCTCTCATAATGCACAAGAAGTACAACACCATCGGCCTCCCTAGGCTTCACAATGCCACAGTTAACGATACACTACCATCCATTGATACTCTTAACAATGTCCAGGTCGCTGAAATTCATCTGCGGTCATCGGCCATCTGTCGATTATGAACCTCTACTCGTTAGATACCTGGAATAACATCGATTCCTCGAAATTCAAACCAAATGTGCTAACCACGATCTTACTTGCATGAATCGCCTTTTCCTTACTCCCGCAAGCTACCATCCACTGCCACAGCTGTCCAACCGAGCACCATAATACTCCACCATCTGCAGCCGTGGAGGAGAGGAGAAGAACAGAGGAAGTCAGAGGAGGAAGATAGAACGGATGAGAGGAGAAGAACAGAGGAAGTCAGAGGAGGAAGATAGAACGGATGAGAGGAGAAGAGCGTAGGAAGTCAGCGGAGGAAGATAGAACGGAGGAGAGGAGGGATCGTAGGAACCTCAATTAATCACTGCCTCTAGATCTAGACTGTAACGACCTAAGATCCGGATACCGGGACGTACCCGATACCATCCGAATCATGTTGTGGTTATTTGGAGTGTTGTGGTTATGCATTGAAATTCTAAACAATAGCAGGAAATATAGTTCTGACAAGAATAAAATTACATTTTATAACAATTAAACAACTACATAGGCCATTCCACAAGTACAATCAAAGAAAAGGAATGTACATTGCCTCGGGGCATACCCCGGCAACTTGGCGAGCTGGAAACTAACGAACCACCGACTGGCACACTCCACTAAGAGGAGAAACACCACACCTGAAAAATAGGGAGTGAGCCTCATCTCATTCGCTCAGTAGAGGTCCCGTGGATCCCCACCACAACTAAAGTAGTAAACAGGAACAGCGTAGGTGCAACAAGCAAAGAACAACATCGGCATCAATAAAATAACACCGGTACAACATAACGACGGTGACCAGAACCAGAAGGTGGTAAACGAAGGAAACACATACAAGACCTCTACGGTAGCCCGACTCCCACGGTCAGATGGACCGCCCTCGCAGATGGAACCTCTAACAAGGCCACACGGCCACACACTGAAGCAACACCCTCGGGAGAACCTCCGAACATCATAACTCCTTGATCCTGAGCTAGAACCAGTGAATGAACCACACCCAACACACAGGGCGACACCAGCCTGTCTGCCAGAAGGGCCACGAAAATGCTATCGGTACCTCCACCTTCATGGCATAGGGTCCGCCACTCGAGTAAACACAACATGGCCAGATGCATCCACTGACATCTTATACTGCGCCAAGGCCGCATATGCGCGTACACCACTCACACCCTGGTCTCAAGAGGAGCAGAAGAGACACTCACACACACCATACCCTCGGACTGGCTAGGATTCGTACCTCTACACCCAATGGTACGGCTGTGTCCAGCTACTTGACACGGGGTACATGCCACTACACCTGTCAACAACGTACACTTGTCCTAACCAAGGTACATACGCTCAAACGATCTCACCTCTATAGGAGTGTTGTACACACACAAGGCGCTCTCATCCGGTCCAGTCATGACAAGCCCTCCAGGCAGTGGAAACAGTAGGGCTCAAGCCCTCCGCGCCCTCGCTGAAAACCCAAGGACACATGTATGAACGCGCCTGAACCACAGGGGACCTCGGAACCATGCTGTCGGCCAACGGGAAAACTATCAAAGGTGGATGACGGGAATTCTAGAGCCTCATCTCACAAACCTATGAAAATATTTAGTCACGATCACAACCCTCACACTGGAATACCTTCCGCAGTCACAAGACTCTCGCGGGGATAGTCGACACGGATTGCCCAACACGGGACTGATTGCCCACACTACATAACCACACATGGATGGCCCACACCACCCATCCAGACTTGGCAGAACCTCCGGAATCACGCGGACACACATCACGCAAAGCCCCAACTCCTACAGACACCTCGGGAACCAAATCTCAGAACAGGACCACCCTTGGGCTGATGGGAGTTGGGCGGCCAAAGCACTGGCCGCCCAGAGGGCTGGGCAGCTAGAGTAGTGGCTGCCCAACAGGGCTTGGCGGCCAACTCCCTGGCCGCCCACCCCTGGGCCCAACTGCTCTGGGCGTCCACCCCTCTGGCCGCCCAGAGCCCAAACCCAGAAACATTGAGCGGCCATGGCCAGCCTAGTGGTCACCCACCCTAGGAAAGCAGGGTTTGGGCGGCCAGTCCTCTGGCCGCCCATAGGACCTGGGTGGCCACCACTCTGGCCGCCAGACCACGGGCTACAGAAAGAAGGGGAGAAGGCAGGACGGCTAGAGTGTTGGCCGCCTACACCCCTAGGCGGCCCAACCACTGGCCGCCCAACAGACCTGGGCGGCCAGACCCTTGGGCGCCCAGTCCTGGACAAGGGCCGCCCTCTGTCGGTTCTGCAAAAAAACACCCGAACTTCACACAGAGTCCGATCAAAAGCCCCATTCGTGGCGAGACGAAGGGGAAAACATGGGGAATCCGTCCCCGGGCCTTCATATGACCGGAAAGGCACGATCAAACCATAAAACAGGGCCCCGATCGGCTGAAAATTGCCGCTCAACCCTGACATGCATTTAAACCCCAAATACAAAATACACCTGCTCTCGGCCTCACCGGGGCATGGACATGCGGGGAAAGCACGTGGGAACAGTAGGGATCCGTCCCCCTACCCGAATAGAAGCTTTAACCTCACCGAAACCTAGAAACGACGATCACCCCACGTGGCCGGCTCCCTCGAACACGTCCACCTCCGCCTCATGCTCTACACGCCCTCAGCCTTGCCCTCGCCACACGTCGCCGCTGCTGTCCCTCTGCCTCGGTCCTCCCCACAGCCGTCGGCCACCGGAAGTGGGAATGGGGAAGGGAAAGAGAGACTGGAGGGAGTGGGGAGAGGGTTAGTCGAGAGAGACAGGAGGACGGAGGGGGAGAGAGGGGGATTAAAAATGGGGATTTTTTAATTTTTATTTATTCATTATTTTTTTCTATTTCTCTTTGAAAACCATGGGAACTCCAGAAAAACACCGAAAACTAGATTCCGACCCAGAAAAATTTTGGGAAAAAGTAGGACCGCTCCACACACTACCATGGACCTAGAATAATCCACAAACGTGCCAACAAAGGGTTTGAAAGACCATTATAAAAAGTCCAAAACCTGCTCAGACATGATCCGTAACCTGTGAAAAACCCGATTCAAAAATCGGGGGCGTTACAGCCCTCCCCCCTTATAGAAATTTCATCATCAAAATTTAGGACAGAGCACAGAATTTAAGGGGAAGAACTCACCCAACGGGTAGGACTTCACGGTTACAGCACCACCGCACTTTATGCCGCACAATCAACGCTGAGGAACACCAGCAGACCAGCACAATCAAAAGAGCCCTCATGCTCTACCACACCACTTCACGCCTGACCCCACATCAATCGGGGTGCACGAACTCAACAAGTATGGCATCACCTTAGCGCTCTTGAAACCCTCAAGGGCACAACACATCCAACACACTCCGCACGCGAAGAAACACACAATCCTCACAGGGGACTACATTTAGCACCTACTCGGGTCAACAACTTTTCCAGCTGCGAGACACCGAGCACTCCCCCCAAGGAGGACCATCACATCCGATCTCATATGGTAGCACACCACCAACCTTGATTGGCCTCAACTCTTCTGTCGACTCCTCACAGCCACGACACACACATTCTAGAGCCGAAAACCTCTAATACTCACCAGCCAACACCGGTTCCAAACCAATGCCTCACCGGTCACCCACAACACCAAAGGGCACCTTACGAACAACCGCCAGGGGCTTCACTAACCGAAAATCAATTGGCGATCACGGTGGGACATCTAGTGCCCATCACTTTGTCCATGGTTTCCTGCGATCTTGGTGTGTATATTCATGTTTAGATAGCATTTCATATTCTTCATATTGTTCATCTTGTTTGCATCCATCTTGTTATGTTTGCATATGTTCATTATATCTTGATTTACTAATTTTAGGCTAGAAATTGCATGCACTCCGGTGCACATCGGGCATGCATATTTCCACATTATAGTTGCATTCCCCCTTGGTAAGTGATCCTCTCGCTCCCATATTCCTTGAGCTCAACTAGGTGATCTTATCCGGGACCTCCGTAAGTCCCCGTGAACCGTGGATTCTCACACGGACGTCAGACTGATTGTACCTTTCCACCCCTTAGGCTTGCATTTTGTATCTGCGTGAGGGAGTTAACCTTAGATTAACCCAAAGTTTGGCCTCTTCCCATAGGGCACCCATGTCTTGAGGGAATTATGCTTAATTAAAATCATTAAAAGGACCCACCAAAACTTTGAAAACTAAAAATTAACGACCGTATCAACTTGTTTGATCTTGGTTGACCCTCTCACATTCATATTGTTTGTTAGGTTTACCCCTAAGTCCATTTGTGGTTTTGTGTGTTGCATTTTCCCATTCATTTAGTCATTTGTGGTCCATTGTTCCAAGTCGCATTCGCATTTGCATAAGTCCGTTTGTCTCCCACCTTCTTCCCTCATGTCATCTTCCCCTCTCCTTTTAATCTTTGAGCCCTTACTTCCTAATTGTATTTCCTTGATTTTCCATGTATTAAGTCTCCACTTGCCCTCATGGAGCACCACCTTAATCTCTTGTATCCCCCTTCATTTTCCTATTCCCGTGTGGATTCCTCTTCCCATGCGGGCCCATCTCCTCGTGGTCCCTCTGACCCGTCGGATGGACAAGCCAATGTCATGGCCCACTTATCATCTCTTGTTCGCCAAATGGAATCGGCCCAGGCCCAAGAACTCATTGCTAATCATTTTAATGGGCCTCATTCTCATAACGGGCCTCATTCATCTAATGGGCCTCATTCCTTTAATGGGCCATCTTCCTTGAGTGGCCCATCTTCCTTCAATAGGTCCTATTCTCTTAGTGGGCCCCATTCCTTTCATGGTCCTTCTATTCCTAATGGGCCCCCATCCTTTAATGGGCTGCCATCTTCCTCCAATTGGCCCTCTTCTACTCTTAATGGACCTTCCTCCTTTAATGGCCCCATTCATTCTCTTAGTGGGCCTACTCTTCTTACTGGGCCCACTCCCCCTACCCATGTTGCTACTGGCCTAGTGGGTCTCCATGTTCATGATTCTTCTAGGTCCATGCATCCTTCTACTTCCGGAGTGGGCCTTCCTTATTCTTCTCAATATGGATCTTCTTATCCGGCCCAATATCATCATCCTAGTCCAAATTCACATTCTCTTGCTCAAGTTGGCCCACATTCTTCTCGATCTCTCCCTACGCAGGAGATGATTACTCAAGCCCAACGCCAGCTTGATGAACTTCAACGTCAGATCGATCCCAGATCCTCCTTGGGTATACCGTTCGCATTTCAAAATCTTCGGCTTCCACCTCCCTCTCAAATTTCCACATATCGCCATTATGGTGGAGTTGGTGACCCGTATGTGCACTTAATGGAGTTTGTTTATGAGTCGGCCCAATCTTGACATGACCAACGTTTGATGGCATATTTGTTCGGTTTGTCATTGGAGGGCCCGGCTCGGGATTGGTTCTTTTCTCTTCCGCAAGAGCAGATCGTGAGTTTCCAAGTTGTGCAAGAAAGATTTATTCAGTAGTTCCAGGATCAGGTTGGGCCCCAATATTCTATGGTGGATCTGACCCATGAGAAGATGAAGCCCGACGAGGAGTTCTCTGCTTTTACCGATCACCGGCGTCGCCTCCCCGCGCAAGTCCCGGGACATATTTCGGAGGGAGAGCAGATCAAAATGCTCATTTCCAATGCAACGCTAGAGTATCGATTCATCTTAGCTTTGAATGATATTACCTCTTGGCAACAACTCTATAGTCGAGCCTGCTTCATTCGCTAACAACTCCAAGGTTACCTTGACCCTGAGTCTCCTTCACCTTCTACTCCCACATACGCCTCCTATCCATCATCTCCCATGAGTCAGCCCTCCACCACATATCCTTCCATGAGTCAACCTTCCGCTCCTACATACTCGTACACCCCCGCATATCAGCCCTCCATGAGTCCACATTTTGCCTCCTCGCACCCCCATGTGTCTCCGCCTGCGTCTCCACCCCCAGTCAAGGGAATACCACACCCCGAGCAAGTGGATGTCGTCCACTACATACCTCCCCACTCCGCTCATCATGCACCTTCACCGAGTCTCTACACTAGTTGCCATGCACCATTGCCTACACAACATCCATCATCTCATACTCCTCGGCATCCGCCTTGCCCGAAGTGGGCTCCTCACTCTCCGTTGTCGGAATCTTTCACGGATATCTTTCGGGCTTTGATGGCCACCCACGCGTTGCTGCTCCCTCCCGTTGTGTCTTGCCAACCCGTGGTCGGGAATATGCTTCAGTTCTGTGATTATCATCGCCAGCAGGGGCATTTGGTTGAGGATTGCCCCGAGTTTTGGGAGTTTGTTTATGACCTGGAAGATCAGAGAAGGATCGATTGGTCCGCAATTCACAAAGTTGTTCTATATCTTCACAGCCAACAGTAGCAACAAGAAGCGTCACCCAGGCAACCGTCTCCATCACTACAAGACCAGGGGCACCCCTGTGGCTCTTTAGATTGCAATGCACCCGCTCCATTGCCCGTTCCCCCACCTACTCCATCACCTACTCCATCACCTACTCCACCTTCACCTTCACCATCTCCTACCCCGTCTCCATCATCTCCACAAACCCAAGCCCTTACTCAGGCTAGTACATCCACTTTTTTCACCACTACTTCCATTCCCAATGCCGCTCGACGCACTGTGTCAATACGCCGACGATGGGCACCTTTACCCTCTCCATCTCCACCTTCTCCATTACCTAACCCTTCCCCATTGCCCTCTTCACCGCCTTCATCTCCACCACCAGTGCCTTCATCTCCATCTCCGCCGTTACTCTCTTCGCCCGAGCCTAAGCAAGCTCCGCACTCGCCGCCTTTGCCGACTTCGCTCGAGCCCAACGTTGCCGCACCACCTTTGCCCTCACGTTTGCCATCACTAAAAACCCCGTTGAACCTCCACGCCTCCCAAACCTTCACCTCTGCCATCCAAACCTATTACCTCCATTTCTTCTCCATTCACTTCCACCCCACAGAGCGGGTGTACTCTACCTTCGGTGCCCCTCGGGTCTAGGCCTTGGGGAGATGATGAGCCAAGTTAGGTTTCAGTTGTGCATTTCAAGATTCAAGATTTCATCTATCGCATGCCAATCCGCGTCCTGGTCCCAGGCTATTTTGGGGATGATGAGCCTACACTTTTGAAGACTATTGCCAATAGGAGTTCTCTCGCATTGGTGCCAGTCTCTTCTCAAGCGAGACCGATGGTAATCTCTTTGCTCACCGGAGGACTTGCTATTGATGCTCTTATTACCACTCGCTCCGTTACAGTTCAGATAACTGGCCAAGAGGGGTTCTCTACCCACATTGCGCTAACTCATACGGCCGCCAAGCCGATTATGAATTCTATGTTCAAGGAGCAATTCGCCGTGTCCTCAACATTATCCAAGGACATTATGCGCACCCTATACAATCTCCCACGATTTGTTAGTGGGCCGGCCACGTCAACGCCGCCCATTGCCCTCCCTAAATTTCATCCTTCTCTTCTATCAAGGGGGTTGTGCTTCACAGCTGACCACCAAGTGGTGTTGCCGAATCCCCATATCTTGGCGCTGAGTGATAAGACTATGTGGTTCCATGATGTTCAGCATTTTGAGGAGTTATCTATCCAAGAATGTCTGATTGTTGTTAGCACCATATGTCTAGGGGCAACCGCCCCGACAAGGCTGCATGTTCATAGTCGGGCCAGGCCGTCTGCCAGATGGGCCTGTTATTTGAGAAGACATTGCAAGTTGAGAAGGCCGAAGGAACGAGCCCGCGCCAGGCGGGTCCATTACAAGGAAGTTTCGGCTAAGAAGAGGCAGCGGCGCAAGTTCAAAGGACGTCAGCTGTGCACTCAGGGGTCCACTTCTCCTTCTTCGTCCTTTCATTCATCATTTCTCTTGCTGAGCTCCCACCCTTGGATGTTATATCTTCCTTTCTCTGATCCAATTCCCATGATTTTCTCCTCTCTCCCCAGGTCCGCGAACCCCCATTCTTTTTTCTCTCATCCAGATTCTCTTGATTCTTCTCACACTAACGATTCTATGCCTCGACCTATGCCCTCTCATCATCCCGATCCTGGGAGATCTTCTGATTCTTCTCCTCCGGTATCTTCAGGTCCTCGTTCTTTTTCCCCGACTCTGTCGGATGGTTCTTATTCTCCTTCTCTGACCATGTCAGGTGATTCTCGTTCTTCTTCCCCGACCCTATCGGGTGGTCCTCATTCTCTTTCCCCGACCGTATCATGTGTCTATGGTTCTTCTTCCCCGACACTGTCGGGTGATTCTAATTCTTCTTCCCTGACCTTGTCGGGTGTCTCCTATTTTCCTTCCCCGACCTTGTCGGGTGGTTTTCCATCTTATTCCCCGACCATGTCAGGTGATTACCCTTCCCTTTCCCCGACTCTATCTGGTGTTTCTCATTTTCCATCAATCTCCGACCCTATCAGATGATTCCCATTCCCCTTCTTCGACCACGTTGGATGATTTTCCTTCTCATCTTCCTATTCATTCTTCTTCCCCCTTTCGGGGTTCTTGCTCTTTTTCTTGCTGCTTTCAAGGCTTTAGCCCGCCTTGATCTCAGTTAATCTCTGTTCATTCTGTATTCTGTTCCTTGTTATCAGGGTCTCTGTTGCTTAACGAGGGAGTTCTAGCCCTCGTCTCTTTTCCTTTTATCCCTCTTCGTCCAGTTTGATGTCTACCGCTCCTCCGTGTCGAGAAATCTTGGAACCTTGTTATTCTCCCATCTTTGTCTTGTCAAGCCAAGAATACAAAGCTCGCGCTATGCGAAGTTCGCAGATCAAGATTGCTTCAGGATATTGCTGCGTTCACTCCATGGATTACAAGGTATCTTTATTTTGAGCAAGAATATGATGTCATTTTCAATATTTACTCCTGCGCATGATTATAATGTTCTTTCCTCAACATGGTTTGAGTGACTTTAGGGAGTTTACTTAATTTAATCAAAATGAGTTTGCTTCTGCAGCATTCTCAGGCTGGTGTTAGCTCTGCGCTGGGAGTCTAGTTTCTTTCCCCGATTGTTGAGGGTGTCTCCCTTTAGCATGAGTTTTTCACACACTTCATGGCGAGCCATAGCCGATTCTTTTGAGGCACATCGTTGCTGCTTTGGCCATACTATGGGTATACACAAAGGTATTTTCTTTTCTCTGCTCAGCCGAGTGCAAGGGCAAGAGATGGATGGATGAGATGACCAACCTAGGTGCTCCCCAATACGGGAGAGGTCTCAAATAGGGGCAGTCTTGACCCTTGTACAAGTGAGCTTTCGTGCTAAATCTAGCCAATAAGGGTTGTCAAAAAGAAATCAATGAGAATCAATATGCAAAATTAGAAATTGAAGGCATGGCAAGAGTGGCAGTACAATTTCCTGTTGGAATTCATGAGCCCGGTCGCATGCGTGCCTATAACTATGGGTCTCAAAATTAAAGACACAAAGTCCCGATGCAACAGACTGTATCTTTGAGGGGTAGTGCCCTGGAAGAAATTCAAGTCTTGATATCTCCCATCCTGCATAAAGTTTGTCTCCTAATTTTTCTTCTACTTCTCCCTCTTAGGCTGGGTTGAATCTCAGGTATGGCCTTAGTAGGGGCACCGTTCTTTATAGGCGGTTGGTTGTGGTAAGCCACCGCCAAATGCACGCCCCGCTCAAGGGAAGTCTTTAATGAGAGGGATAGGAACGACGATCCCTGGCCAGTAGTGTGAGCCCGTCTTGGGTGCTACAGATTGATATTTCAAAAAAATCCAAAAAAATCAGATATTGTCAAAAAAAATCCCAAAAAAATCAAATATTTTACAAAAATCCAAAAAAATCAAATATTTTCAAAAATGCCAAAAAATCTAAAATTGCAAAAAAAAAATATTTGTCTTCCGTTCCCTTCTTCATGTGTTTTCTGTCTATTTGTTTTGAGGACAGGTATGATTCGTTTATTCAGTGTGCAGGTTGCAGATACTCAAGTCCTTTGCTCCATATCATTTGCACTGTCTCTTGTCCATATCTTTGATATGTTCTCTCTTCTTCAATCTTATCTCTCGATCTGTTCTGAAGCTTGTGTCCTTCTCAGCTTTTACTTGCCTCGCTTCATCATATCTCTATGAGAGGGCTTTGTCTCACGATTATGAACCTGGCGGTTCCGCTTCATCTGATCTTGGACGTTGATCGAAGAGCGTATTTGTCATGTCTTTTGTCCCGCCGTGTCCTTTTCACACGTGTCTATGTCCCTCTGTGTCTGTCATGCTTTCGTCCCACTGTGTTTTTTCATCCCAGTGTGTCATCATGCCATGTGTTGTTGTTGTTGTTGTCTCACACATGTGTTGTCTATATCTTTTGTCTTCCGTGGTATTGCCATCCCACGTGTCTTTGTCCCACCATGGTCTTGTCCCACCCCGCATGCTATGCCACTGTATTGTGGTGTTGTCTTGTCCCACCGTGTCCCACGCACGCCTATTGTTAGTTCTTGTGATGTTTTGCTTCATTCATCTTTGTTATGCTATGTTTCGTTCATCTTCACTTGTTTTGATGTGATTCATTGTTATGTTATGTTCATCCTCGTGCTTGTTTTGTTTGTTGTTGTCTTATATCAAAAATCCAAAAAAAATACCGTTTCGCTTGGCAGGTAAGTCAGGTATGGCTCTCTATCCCTACTCATTGTTGCATTACTATATGGTATATACTTTATTATAGCCTCTCAAGGACCGGCTGGTTGCCCGTGTGTTCTGGGATCTGATGTTCCCATTTAACAAAAATGATGATGATCTCAGAACATATGGTAAATCGTTGGATAATCTGCTAGTTTGAGTCGGGTGGGGGACGATGGACTCTGTCTCGCATGTCGTGGTTGCAAGAAGACTCTTGACCCTGTCCTGCTGAGTCTAGCAATAGTATCCTTGAGTACTTTCTATTTTATTCTTTCTTTGCATTCGTTTTGATGATTTCTTTATTTTAGCCCAGCATGCATCATGTCATTTTGAGCATTCATGTCTCGTGATTCTTTCAAAGTTTCTCCACAGCAATAGTTAATTGCGTTTCAATTCTCTTGGGAAAGAGATCTCTCATTCCACTCTGAATTTGAACGATTTCATTGATCAGCCCGCTTGGACTGGTTGGCCAGCGTGATTCCTATTGGGTTCGATGCGCTCTCTCCTAGTTTGTCTTTGATAATGGTATTGATGATAACAAAATATTATGTGCTTTATGGTAAACGAGCTAATATGTTGTCATCCTCTTTTGCAGGTTGTCTTACAGGGCTGGAATGGACGACATTTCATGAACATATTTTAGATGGTGATTCAGGCATATTGCTCATGACATCTTGGAGAGTACATGTGAAAATTGCACTCTTAAGTGGATTGTCATATGGGTTGAATGAGTTACATCTTGTTTAAGTGTCCCTTGTTGTATGGGGGATTCATGTATTCACATCATGCTATTTAATATGCTTCAATTGTGATACAATTCTAGGATTTCTGAACTTGCTCATGCATTTAGTTATTGTGGATCTCATGTTTTTCACAGGCATAACCCATACCTAGAACTCATGTAGATCATGGTAAAACATGGGCAGATTTGCTCTCATATTGTTTAAATGGTTGGGTTATTGTATTTGATCCATGAAGAAAGGAAATTGAGTTCAGAGTGTTCTGGACTGAACTTGGATTTTGTTTGGACTGATCTTGATAGTCCTGGCGTGTAATAGAACTCATGTTTAGCTTGCATAAATCTAATTGATTTGTGAGGGCTGTGAAGGTTCAGCTTGCTTGGACTGAATCAATGTTGGGATGGGTTGAATTGCAAATGGGTCTTTCATGGATGAAGCTATATTCCTGAAGCATTGGGTTGAGATTAAAATGACTGTATTGTTTGTCGTTAGTGCAGGCTTCATGTGCAAATTGCTTTCAATCAGTTGGATCAATGGTATAAATGCACTTCTGAATTTGATTGTCTATTGCCTTAATTGTGTTTGAAGTGGTCTTCATGTATTGAGTTTACAAGTGTTTTCATGTATATTAGTTCTTGAAAATCTGTGGTGGTTTGTGTGTTGGTTATCTCGTCTCTTTTACCACTAAATGATTCTAGTTTGTCTGGTGTTTTTAGGACCCTCTATCCATGTCATTTAACTTGGCAAAATTTGTTTTTCAGATGGGGTCGAATGGTGTTTAATGGGTGTTTAAGGTTATTTCATTTTTTCATGATTTAATGCTTGCTTGACTCTTGTCAGAACAAGTGTCGACTCCTAGAGTCGACACTTGTGACTGGGTTGACCTGCATTTTATAGTTTTGGTCGGGATACAACAAGTGTCGACTCAAGGAGTCGACACTTATTGCCCTGGGCCTTGTTCTGTGCGCAGACAGAACTGGTTGCAAAAAGTGTCAACTCGAGGAGTCGACACTTTTGCTCTGGGTTCTTGTTTTTGTGTTCTGGCAGAACACTTGGCCAAAACTGTCGACTCCAAGAGTCGACACTTTTGCCTGTGTGTTGTTTTTCTATCTTCTGGCAGAACACCCGTGAACAAGAGTCGACTCTGAGAGTCGACACTTGTCCCAGGCATCCCGATCGGGTTTGCCGATTTTGGTGACGAACCTAATGAAATGAGATCCAAATGGGTTAATATTTTACCCTCTTACCCTTAGGGTTTCACCCTTTGATTGGGTGAGGTTCTGAAGGGTTTTTAGCTTGGGGTTACATGTCTTTTTGTTGCTGCTCTTGGTTGGTATATGTAGCCGCATTCTCCCACGACGGGAGGAGAACCCTTGCGCTAATATTGCTCTATCTGCTACAAGTGAAGAAGAACAAGGAGGAGAAGGTGCTTGCATCTACTGGGGAAGGAAGACTACGTTGCCAAGGACCACGTCTCACAACCCCAAGCTTGAAGCTGGAGGCGAGCTGCCGCTGCTCTCCACCGTTGCTTGCTTGGGCGCATCTCTACAAGGGGGCTGATTTCTTCTCTCATGCTATTATTGTTCCATAGCACTCTTCTATTTTATCTCCGAGTTGTGTGAAGATAAAGGGGATATCTAAATCATTCATTTCCATAGTTTTTTTTGAGATTAGCTTAAAGTTTGGACTGGTCATCTTATGGTTGCAAGATATATATATATATATATATATATACACACACACATATGTTCTGGGATTTGCAGACCAGAAAACAAGGGGCTAATATTTTCTATCCTTTGTAAGAAGAGGAGGTGAAAGGTCAATGCCATTACTTGGAGGAGGAAGAGGAAGATCAGGAGGACGCGTCTATGAGCTTTCCCTTGCCTATCTGATCCCATTTCTGAAGTCATTGATGAATACTCTACCTAGACGGCTCCTGCGCTCCTTGCAAGAAGAGGAGGTGAAAGGGCAACGGCATTACTTGGAGGAGGAAGAGGAAGATCATGAGGACGCGTCTATGAGCTTTCCCTTGCCTATCTGATCCCATTTCTGAAGTCATTGATGAATACTCTACCTAGACGGCTCCTGCGCTCCTTGCAAGCTTCCACTCCACGGATGATATTCTCTAGCGCACCCTACCACTTCTATAAACTGGCTTAAATGCAGATTTGAGGGGGATCTCTTCATCTCTCATTTCTACTCTTTTATTTGAGCATAGATTAATATTTTGGGCAATCATTGTATATCCTTTTGGTTTGTTAAATTAAGAATATTTATGTATGAAGGCAGAGCTATGTCTCCGAGTGTGTGGATCTATTGCGGGGCAAGTTTCCCCGAGTTTGTGAGTGAAGACGGAGCTGCGTCTCCGTGTGGTTTTTGCGTCCGGGGTGTGTTCCCCGACTGTGTGTGTGTGTGAGTGCTGCGTGGCAAAATTTTGGGGCTAGGCCCTGTGTGTGCATTGCTGCGGAAGCAGTGTGTATGTGTTGGGGTTCATCCTAGTTCTGCTACGGTTCGTAGCATGTAGTGAAGCCTCACCGGGGTTCGGTAAAGGGTGGATGTAGGGAGCCCGTCGTGGTCTTGAACCACCTAAAAATCTACGTGTTTCTTGTGGTTGCCTGTGTGATTGTTCATTTCCTCTATCTCCATTCACAGGTCAATTATATTGGTTTTTATTCACGGCACCATCGCACATTGCTTCATCCGCTATCCGTGTTAGGATTAATTTTAATTGTTCCTTGCATTGATAATCTGTGTGAGATGAGAAAGATTGAGAGATCAATTGTATCTCACGTCAGTTTAGATTAATTAATGTAGTTAATTTTAAATCCACCATGATTACTTTAGAATGTTTTTAAAATCCGCCATCTCGGAAAAGGGGACAATTCAATCCCCCTTCTTGTCCGCCATCTAGTCTGGGCCAACAATTGGTATCAGAGCCCAGTCTCTGATTTTTATTCAGCAGACCTCATGGTCTAGGAGAAAAGATCTTTTTATGATGGCTAGCATTAATTTGGTTCCTGTCTTTGATGGTTTTGATTATCCTCTAAGGCTTGGAAAATTTTATGTTTGAATTACCAATATTGGTCCGAAACTTATGAATCTAATCACTCATGGTCCTCACATTCTTCCGAAAAAAGAGTTAAGGTGGACCGATGAGGATGAGAACAAGAATTCTGATAATTCTTTTATTTTGAATGCTCTTAAGGCTGCTGTGGACCCTAATCAATTTACTTTTGTTTCATCTTGTAGGTCAGCCAAAGAG
This sequence comes from Amorphophallus konjac, assembly GCA_022559845.1. Classification (NCBI taxonomy): domain Eukaryota; kingdom Viridiplantae; phylum Streptophyta; class Magnoliopsida; order Alismatales; family Araceae; genus Amorphophallus; species Amorphophallus konjac. Next base: position 255,055,093 of record CM040128.1, on the reverse strand, counting down.
ATCTGGGATGGGCTAAGCGAAGCCCAAGAAGAAAGCCGAAATAGTGAATGTCTCGTGGCTAACGATGAGATTGAACGTCAAAGCGAGAAAAGCTCCAAGGTAAACTCTGATTCTGATGATGGAGATGAGTTTAGCTATGATGAATTGGTGAATGCCTATGATGAACTTTTTGTTAGATATAAAACAATAAAATCTGAAAATGGAAAATTGAAAAAGAAACTTGATAAGTCCTCATGTGGAAAATGCACTGAGCTTGAAAGATTAGTTGAGTCTCACATGTTTGATGTTGAAGAACACAAAGAGATAATTGCAAATCTTAAATCTGAAAATAAATCCTTACTGGCCAAAATTTTAGAACTTCACAAACAGATAAAGACAATTAAAAGCTAAAAGAGTTGAATAATGCCATATCTGAAAAATTGCTCCTTCTTGAAAAATGGAAAACTACTCTGAATGTTGACAAGTCTGAAAAGCTGAAGGAACTAAGAGAAAAAATAGAAAGTTTTAAGAACATGAATGACAAAACTGATGAAATAAAATAGGAGTTGAGAAATCTGAAGAATGATCTGCCTAAGTCCGTCGACCCAAATGAAACCATGAATGAAATCCCTGATAAAAAATTGAGTTTTCAAAAAAAGGAACTTGAACACACCTCCATGAATGGAAACTCATTTGAAAAACTCCAAAACGAAAATAGTGCTATGTTAATTCAAATTTCCTTGCTTGAAGGTAGATTGAAAAGTCTTGAAAAGGTTAAGAAAGGAAAATAAGTGATCATTGATGATTGTGACAATTTGCATGCTCTTCAAAGAGAAATTGAAAGCCATAAAACTGTTAATACTTTATTGAATAAGAAAACTGCATCTTGTGAAGAAGAGATTACTAATTCTGAATTGCATATCTTGAATCTGGAAAATGAAATCAAGAGCTTAAATGAGTCATTGTCCTTGTGTGATAAAAGAAAACAAAAATAGAAAAATGTCGTTGATTGTTCTTGTGTGCATGTAAAATCTCTGACTATGAAATATGATCATGCATCCAGAAGAAGAATGAACGTTTCATACTTTTATTGTTGTAAATTTGGACATGAAATGTACGTTTACTTTTTGATGAAAAATGATAATGAATGGTCTATTAAAATTTTTTGTTCATGTCATTACTGCGGTGAAGTTGGACACATGATGAATAATTGTTCTTTATTGAAAAATGATGAAAAGTGGTCCATGAAAATAAAATCTTCTCACTGCTTTTATTATGGCCAAAATGGTCATTCTATGGACGATTGTGCCACAATAAAATATGATGATGATTGGTGTTCCAGGAGATATAAGAATACATGTCCTCATGCTAGAACTAACCTCTCGGGGCCCAAGATGGCTTGGGTACCCAAATCTCCAAAATGAGAATTTATTTTGCAGGGGCACCTTGAGGCCAAGGAAAGTTAATTAATAAAGGACTCTCAAGGCGAGAAACAACAATAGTTTGTTTTGAAATTTATTTTGCTTAAGTTCATTTTGAAAGATCTAGAAAGGTAAAAATTGAGTTTGGAGCTATTTCACGTTTTGTGAATAAATTTACCTTTTGAATGCTTTACTCTGTACACAAAGTCTCTTACATCTTCGTTCACTCTTTGTGAATAACAATTGCATGTTTACATAGTTTAGACATATCGTACACATCCTTGCATGCTTGTAAATAGGGATAATCTTCGATCATCTATCCATTTACATACGTATACTTGCATACATAGAAAACACATGCACATATCCTTGCATACTTATGAATAGAAATAATTTCTCATCAACTTTGCATTCACGTGCATATAATTATGCATACCTTCTATTTTTATGTGCTTGAATGTCATGATTCTTCGGTATATAAAATGGCGTTTGTGGAAGAGTGGATTACGTCCACTTGGAAGTACTCCCTATGCGTGAGTAGGGTCTTCGAACCTCCACCTCCGCCACGTACCGAAAGTCACTTTGCTTGAACATATTGCAATATCCTTGCTTGATTCCATGTATATATTTATTTCTAGAAAATCATTTCTTGAAAACCTTCTATGACCTCACCTCCTTGCTAGATAAAATACAACGATTCTGATCTTTTGTGAACCATGACATATACAAGGGAGGAGGATTTGCTTCTAATTGTGCATACATTTAGGGGGAGTCATGACTATGTCTAGGTAAATTCACTTTCTACATACAAAGCAATTACCCATTCATTATTCAAAAATTAATGCATATGACTTTGATTGATAAGGATTTCAGAAATTCCTTTTAACACTTCAAGGGAAACCAATTTCTACATGGAAATTAAAAGAATCGTGAGGAAAAAGCTGTCTACCCCGCAAGCTTCAATAAGTGGAATGTCTATGTAAGGTCCCAGAATTTTTATAAATTATTTTTGGTATATTTAATTATTTTCTAAGAATTTTAAAGACCCAAAATGGATTAATAAATAAATATTGGATTAAATAAGTCATTATAAAGCCCAATTTATGTTAAGCAATTAATCTAGCTTTGATAATTGAAACCCAAAAGGTTAAAAGACCAAGCCCATTAAGTTTGGCCCATATTCTAGAAGGTTATTTAGCCAATCCATGAATTTTAAGGATAAATACTCTTTTATATAGATAATTAGAAGGATAAACGAATAAAAGAGTTTTAATACATTAAAACTATGTACACGTTTGATCTAACGGTCTATCGGGCGACCGCTACAGCCATGTAACACACTAGTCATGATGCGTTACACTCTGTAAGTCCGTGAAGTGAAGAACAAGCCAAAAGATTGGATTTTTGCTAGCTTATCTCTTAGGGATCGAGATGGGAAGACTAATAGAGGTGTTAAGGACTCTTAGAAGTTGATCTAAGCTTTAACAATGACTCTAGAATCGATCTAATCCTCAAACCCTAGCCAAAACCCTATAAATAGGACCTAATTCTGAACTGAGCAACCCTTACTTTTGGCTCATGAAGAAATAAGGTAAGGAGATAGAATTTTGGGTAAGTTCTTTAGAAGATTTTATTTATAATACATTAGACTAATAGCTCTCCAAAATTTCGTGCTAGGAGATCAACTACACAAAAAGTTAGAAGCTTCCAAAGTGGCTGGTTCGACCTTAGCAACCTAGGAAACTGAACACAAGACCCCTGAAGATCAAGAGATTAGGACGTCTAAATGTGGTAATTAGAGTTCAATCCTTTAGAACTTTTTGTTCACCTTAGTTTCATCTTCGTACCCTCAAAATTTCACATCCTTAGGTCAAGATTATGAGGAGCTAGAGCAGCGTGAAGTTGCTGGAAACTCATTGGAAAGGGAGAACTAGGGCACGTCTTTCAGACTCAAATTAGAAGTTTAAAGCCCAGTAAGCGGTAGGTTATCTCATGATTGGCAAAAACATCTCGTTAGGGATAAAAGCCCTCTGATTGTGCTTGATTTCATGCACCATAGATCATGGATTTCATGTTTTAGTGGGTTCATGCATACATACATATCCTTAGCCCTAATCAAAGATCAAAGATATTATCTTGTCAATTCACTGCAACCTGTGCATTTAGATGACCTTTACTTCATTTTGTCATGGTTGGGGTAGTTAAATCTTTTCAAAACATGACATGGTTTCAAATCATAGTCTTTTAATTTCTTTATATTGTTAGCAGGGACTCTAACGCATCATACTTAGACCGTCACAATACTGTAACGGCCTTACGATAAGCCGTCACACCCTCTATTGCATTTTAATTACTCTGTTGTATCTGACGCACCATAACAGGAGCGTTACACTACTGTAACAGCCCTTCGATAAACCGTCACAATCACTGTGACGCACCCACTCTCGACCGTCAGGAGAACTAGAGACAGAATTGAAAAATAGTCAATTTTACTTATAAATAAGCCTAGTTATCTAAGTTTTGACCTGTCAATATGATTTTAAGTTTATTAATTGGTTCATAATAGAAGCTGCATGTTTAAAAGCATCTTGAGTTGTTTTAAAACATATGTTAATTTCATTGGCTAACTCTATAGTTTTGTATTTAAATCATGATTTTCAATGATGTATGGACAGAGTTTTATCTTGGTTTCACGTTGTTACACACACTCTCTCTATCAATAGAGTCATTTTCTTTAAGTACATGGCATATATTCCGGTATATGGCCATTAGTTCACACTTTGCACTATAGGAACATATTCTTGAACATGAGGACCTCTCTATTGGATATTCATTCCAATGGACTAGGAAATCTTGTTTCAATGCCTCCGTATTTCTCTGCGAGCCTGGGATTCCCACTGGGACGCCGAGTTGGTTGTACCATTAAAACCCAATTGATTAGAAAGCACTATCGATGTTTTCTGGTTCTAGCAATGTAACGGACCTGTATTGGACCGTCAGGCCCAGATAACGGCCCAATATCCGACTGTCACATGTTACTGAGTCTCTTCTATCGTTCTGAATTCAAACCAATGTAACGGCCCAATACTGGAGCGTCACATTAGTGTAACGGCCCAGTCTTTGACCGTCATAATGCTTGAGTATGTTAACCCGAGATTTTGACCAAGAGTTGATATTCTAAAGTTCCTAGATGGATTATTGATAGTCTAGGACTTGTCATATTGTCCAAAGAAACTTAATTTAAATTATGAAAGTTAAGGAATGTACCGTTATGCTGTCGATTTATTTCCATAAGCATAACATTGTCTTAATTCATTCTTGATCTCTCATGTTCTAAAATTGAAGCATTCATTCAATTGAATTATTGTTATCATGAACTTGTTGAACTTATTACATTCTTGGCCATACTTTATTGTTACACTCATGGAAGTAGCTTGATTTATACGTGAAGATGCAGTTCGGGCGCTGATTGTGTCCAAGGGCTCTATGCTAGTCCCCTCAGCTGATTGTCGAAAATATACTATTATAAACCATGGGGTATGATGATACTGGCGTCGCATTACACTGGAAGTACTTTCTTTATAAATAAGTGAAATCCATGAGCACTCGTGAAAATCAAGTGAATTGCTACATGATTGACGTTCTCGTGCGTAACCTTTATGGTTATGAAAGTGAAAAGTGAAAGTGCATTCTCGTTACATTCTTGTTCATGAAAGGGCATGCTATATTCTTGATCATACTTGTTACATTCTTGCTAGTTCATACTCGTTCATCCTATCTTACATGATCGTCTTGTTACTTTGATTATTCGCATGATTTATAACATTTCGCATGATTTTACCTTATTTATCTAGAGCTAAAATGCTAATTACTTTAATAGTGCTAATCATGTTGATGCGAAGATACCTACTTGGCAAGTGTGCTCATTACCTATTTCTAATCTTTTTCAGGAGATGGAAGTGATACGAATTCGGATTCGAGTTATACAAGTAGCGGGTCTGAGAGTGAATGAAAGTCATATCAAATTGAGAGTGAAGACTTAGGAAGTCAATCTTGTATAGAATGAGTCTATGTAATTTTCCTATTTCTTAAGTCTGATAGATTGGAAGAAGATGAGAGTCATTGTATTTGAATATTTGATTATCAATGAAATAAAGTTGGAGTTTGACTAAATTATTGTGCAATTATATTTATGTGTGTGATTGTCTTGCGCTCTGATTATTCTTGCTTGTAAGAGGCTTACCATGCCGACTATTCACGTTCCTCGAGCGAGTCTTCCGCTGTCATAAAGGCTCGGGGCGTGACAATTAAGTTGGTATCAGAGCCTAAGTCTCAGGACTTAGGGAAAAGAGTTATGTCGTAGGATAAGTCCAAGGTTTGAGGACCCCTACCTTTGAACCAAAGGAAGAAATTTCCTTACCTATGTGAGAATTGGGTAGAGCCCGGGATGAGATAGTTATATAGAAATTATCTTAGGATAAATCTTCCCGACTCGAAATAACTAAAACTGTCCATGTTCTCAGGTACCTTGATTCTCAATGGCTCATCGTGTGAACTGGGAAGAGATGCAGCAAATTGTTGCGGGACTTACCCAAGCCCTATAGACAGTGGCCCAAGCTGGTGGAAGGGCTGGCGCAGGGAACTTACATAGTAATTTTTGAAGTTTAAATCCTCTATGATTCTCTGGATCTTCTAACCCAGATGAAGCAGAAAATTGGATCGACAAGATGAATCGAATATTCGATGTCATGCAATGCACCGACCAGGAGAAAATTTGACTTGCCATGTTCCAACTCAACAAGGATGCTCATACATGGTGGAAATCCATTCCGACGCCACCTGCAGACGCACCTCATACATGGGAGGGTTTTCTTACACTTTTCCGAGCCAAGTACTTCTCCGAGCATGTAAAGGAGAGGAAGGCTATGGAATTTGCCTCCTTAAAATAGGGCACGATGTCCGTGGTAGAATATGAATTACAATTATCTCGACTAGCACCGTATGCTCCTCACTTAGTAAGCACAGATTTATTGAAAGCCAACCGATTTATGGATGGTTTAAGGTCCGGATTTATCCAACAACTTGGAACCTAAAATATCCGCATCTATATAGAGATGGTACAAAGAGCACATCTATGTGAAAGAACCATGGAGAAGGTGGAGATGCTCCGAGGAGAAAAGTTAAGCCGAAAACATGATAGGCATGAAGAGAAAGAAGTGGATGAAGATGAAAATCGTCACATTAAGAGGTCCCGTAATGGGAACAATAATGGAAATGGAAATGGAAAGAACAAGAAAGTTAAAGAAGAGAAGGAGCAAGACGTGGCACCTTACTCATTTTGTGAAAAATTTGGGCACTCAGCAGAAGAATGTTGGAAACGTCTCGGTACTTGTCTCAAGTGTGGAAGCCGGGAACATCGCTTGCCCCTGTGTCCTTTCATCAACGGACAATCATCAAGGGATAACAACAGACGTGATAAGCAAGGTCGATTAAATGCCATTCTAGACGAGGGAGGTGAGATGATTAAAGGTACCCTTTTAACCCATTCGCCTTACATTAATTCTTAATACATTAAAATACGTACACTCTCTGTAAAAACTCATATATTGAATTTGGGGACCAAATTCTCTTAAGTGGGGGAGGGTTTAAGGCCCCAGAATTTTTATAAATTATTTTTGGTATATTCAATTATTTTCTAGGAATTTTAAAGACCTAAAATAAATTAATAAATAAATATTAGATTAAATAAATCATTATAAGGCCCAATTTATGTTAAGTAATTAATCTAGCTTTGATAATTGAAACCCAAAAGGTTAAAAGACCAAGCCATTTACGTTTGGCCCATATTCTAGAAGGTTATTTAGCCAATCCACGAATTTTAAGGATAAATACTCTTTTATATAGATAATTAGAAGGATAAACGAATAAAAGAGTTTTAATAAATTGAAACTCTGTACACGTTTGATGTAACGGTCTATCGGGCAACCGCTACAGCCATGTAATGCACTAGTCATGATGCGTTACACTCTGTAAGTCCGTGAAGTGAAGAACAAGCTAAAAGATTGAATTTTTACTAGCTTATCTCTTAGGGATCGAGATGGGAAGACTAATAGAGGTGTTAAGGACTCTTAGAAGTCGATCTAAGCTTTAACAAGGACTCTAGAATCGATCTAATCCTCAAATACTAGCCAAAACCCTATAAATAGGACCTAATTCTAAACTGAGCAACCCTTACTTTTGGCTCGTGAAGAAACAAAGTAAGGAGATAGAATTTCGGGTAAGTTCTTTAGAAGATTTTGTTTATAATACATTAGACTAATAGCTCTCCAAAATTTCGTGCTAGAGCTTCCAAAGTGGCTGGTTCGACCTTAGCAACCTAGGAAACTGAACGCAAGACCCCTGAAGATCAAAAGATTAGGACGTCTAAACGAGGTAATTAGAGTTCAATCCTTTAGAACTTTTGGTTCACCTTAGTTTCATCTTCGTACCCTCAAAATTTCACATCCTTAGGTCAAGAGGCTGAGGAGCTAGAGCAGCGTGAAGTTGTTGGAAACGCACTGGAAAGGGAGAACTAGGGCACGTCTTTCAGACTCAAATTAGAAGTTTAAAGTCCAGTAAGCGGTAGGTTATCTCATGATTGGAAAAAACATCTCATTAGGGATAAAAGCCCTATGATTGTGCTTGATTTCAAGCACTATAGATAATGGCTGTCATGTTTTAGTGGGTTCATGCATGCATACATACATATCCTTAGCCCTAATCAAAGATCAAAGATATTATCTTGTCAATTCACTGCAACCTATGCATCTAGATGACCTTTACTTCGTTTTGTCATGATTGGGGTAGTTAAATCTTTTCAAAACATGACATGGTTTCAAATCATAGTCTTTTAATTTCTTTATACTGTTAGCAGGGACTCTGACGCATCATACTTATATCGTCACAACACTGTAACGGCCTTACGATAAGCCGTCACACCCTCTGTTGCAGTTTAATTGCTCTGTTGTCTCTGACGCACCATAACATGAGCGTTACACTACTGTAACGGCCCCTCAATAAACCGTTACAATCACCGTGACGCACCCACTCTCGACCGTCAGGAGAACTGGAGACAGAATTGGAAAACAGTCAATTTTACTTATAAATAAGCCTAGTTATCTAAGTTTTGACCTGTTAATATGATTTTGAGTTTATTAATTGGTTCATAATAGAAGCTGCAAGTTTAAAAGCATCTTGAGTTGTTTTAAAACATATGTTAATTTCATTGGCTAACTCTATAGTTTTGTATTTAAATCATGATTTTCAATGATGTATGGATGGAGTTTTATCTTGGTTTCACGTTGTTACACACTCTATCTATCAATAGAGTCATTTTCTTTAAGTACATGACATATATTCCAGTATATGGCTATTAGTTCACACTTTACACTATAGGAATATATTCTTGAACATGATGACCTCTCTATTAGATATTCCTTCCAATGGACTAGGAAATCTTGTTTCAAGGCCTCCGTAATTCTCTGCGAGCCTGGGATTCTCACTAGGATGCCGAGTTGGTTGTTCCATTAAAACCCAATTGATTAGAAAGCACTAACGATGTTTTCTGGTTCTAGCAATGTAACGGACATGTATTGGACCGTCAGGCCCATAAAACGGCCCAATATCTGACCGTCACATGTTACTGACTCTCTTCTATCGTTCTGGATTCAAACCAATGTAACGGCCCAATACTGGAGCGTCACATTAGTGTAACGACCCAGTCTTTGACCGTCACAATGCTTGAGTATGTTAACCCGAGATTTTGACCAAGGGTTGATATTCTAAAGTTCCTAGATGGATTATTGATGGTCTAGGACTTGTCATATTGTCCAAAGAAACTTAATTTAAATTATGAAAGTTAAGAAATGTACCGTTATGCTGTCGATTTATTTCCATAAGCATAACATTGTCTTAATTCATTCTTGATCTCTCATATTCTTAAATTGAAGCATTTATTCAATTGAATTATTGTTATCATGAACTTGTTGAACTTATTACATTCTTGGTCATAATTATTGTTACACTCATGGAAGTAGCTTGATTTATACGTAAAGATGCAATTCGGGCGCTGATTGTGTCCAAGGGCTTTATGCTAGTCCCGTCGGCTGATTGCCGGAAACATACTATTATAAACCATGGGGTATGATGCTACTGGCGTCGCATTGCGCTGGGAGTACTTTCTTTATAAATAAGTGAAATCCATGAGCACTCGTGAAAATTTAGTGGATTACTACATGATTGACGTTCTCGTGCGTAACCTTTATGGTTATGAAAGTGAAAAGTGAAAGTGCATTCTCGTTACATTCTTGTTCATGAAAGGTCATGCTATATTCTTGATCATACTTGTTACATTCTTGTTAGTTCAAACTCGTTCATCCTATCTTACATGATCGTCTTGTTACTTTGATTATTCGCATGATTTATCGCATTTCGCATGATTTTACCTTATTTCTCTAGAGCTAAAATACTAATTACTTTAATAGTGCTAATCATGTTGATGCGAAGATACCTACTGGGTAAGTGTGCTCATTACCTATTTCCAATCTTTTTCAGGAGATGGAAGTGATACGAATTCGGATTCGGGTTATACAAGTAGCGGGTCCGAGAGCGAATGAAAGTCATATCAAATTGAGAGTGAAGACTTAGGAAGTCAATATTGTCTAGATTGAGTCTATGTAATTTTCCTATTTCTTAAGTGTGATAGATTGGAAGAAGATGAGTGTCATTATATTTGAATATTTGATTATCAATGAAATAAAGTTAGAGTTTGACTAAATTATTGTGCAATTGTATTTATGTGTGTGATTGTCTTGTGCTCTGATTATTCTTGCTTGCAAGAGGCTTACCATGTCGGTTGTTCACGTTCCTCGAGCGAGTCTTCCGTTGTCATAAAGGCTCGGGGCGTGGCAGTCTAACTAAGTAGTCGGGAATCTCCATTGAAATAAATGAGGAAACTCGCGTCGAAAGGTGAAACAAAAATCCACATTGTGTGATGAATCCTAGTAACCAGGAAACCCCATTAAGACACATGAGGTGACTCGCGTCGAACGGTGAAATCGAATAAAAGAAAAGCAAACAAAAAGGGGTTGTGTGAAACTACCAAAAGTCGATGATTGAGATGGAAGTGTAGGAAGGAAATAACCCTCTAGTGTTTTCTATAAATTCTATTTGTATCCATATTTTAAAGTTCATTGCTCATTTACACAAATTTCAAATTTGGGTATTATTGTGATGATTATATATCTTGAATTTATTCTTATCATGGTTTATGTGATACCTTTAGCAAATGCATGCACTACCTTTTTTTGATTATACTTCATGTCTCACATTTTGGTCTTGAATGAACTGTTCAGTTGTTATCCTCTTACCTCACTGAGGGGGAGTAATAGAGATACTTGTCTGCGTGATTCTAATGCTTGCATGCTTGTCTGCTTGCCTGCATACCTCATTTCATACTTCAGCTCGCATAGATGCATCTTGAGGTTATACATGTAAATAACAGATTAAACAATCCCATTGTCAGTTGATTTCTGTTCATGACAATAGTGGGAGAATAATGTGCTCTTTAGCATAATACATATTATGCATAGCTTAGTCATACATTCTGCATATAATTCAAAAATCGAGCATCTGCACAGAATTCAAATTTCAGTTCTAGATACATGCTCATAGTTTCACAGATGTTCTTAGTTTTATACTTGTTCATGATTGTTATACGTTCCTTTCATGGTAGGTTATTGCTGGTTTCGTGTGCCATTGATTTAAAACTTCTGTCTCACTCGTGTTTGAATTTTCACATCTGTTACTCTAATCCCCCACCTTTTGATAATGTCAAAGGGGGAGAGAGTTTTGAGTTTTGATGGCCATAATATTTTGTCATCATCAAAAAAGGGGAGATTGTTATGTTCGATGCGCTCTCTCCTAGTTTGTCTTTGATAATGGTTTTGATGATAACAAAATATTATGTGCTTTGTGGTAAACGAGCTAATATGTTGTCATCCTCTTTTGCAGGTTGTCTTACAGGGCTGGAATGGACGGCATTTCATCAAAATATTTTAAATGGTGATTCAGGCATATTGCTCATGACATCTTGGAGAGTACATGTGAAAATTGCACTCTTAAGTGGATTGTCATATAGGTTGAATGGGTTACATCTTGTTTAATTGTCCCTTGTTGTATTGAGGATTCATGTATTCGCATCATGCCATTTAATATGCTTCAATTGTGATACAATTCTAGTATTTCTGAACTTGCTCATGCATTTAGTTATTGTGGATCTCATGTTTTTCACAGGCATAACCCATACCTAGAACTCATGTTGATCATGGTAAAATATGGGCAGATTTGCTCTCATATTGTTTAAATGGTTGGATTATTGTATTTGATCCATGAAGAAAGGAAATTGAGTTCAGAGTGTTCTGGACTGAACTTGGATTTTGTTTGGACTGATCTTGATAGCCCTGGCGTGTAATAGAACTCATGTTTAGCTTGCTTAAATCTAAATGATTTGTGAGGGCTGTGAAGGTTCAGCTTGCTTGGACTGAATCAATGTTGGGATGGGTTGAATTGCAAATGGGTCTTTCATGGATGAAGCTATATTCCTGAAGCATTGGGTTGAGATTAAAATGACTGTATTGTTTGTCGTTAGTGCAGGCTTCATGTGCAAATTGCTTTCAATCAGTTGGATCAATGGTATAAATGCACTTCTGAATTTGATTGTCTATTGCCTTAATTGTGTTTGAAGTGGTCTTCATGTATTGAGTTTACAAGTGTTTTCATGTATATTAGTTCTTGAAAATCTGTGGTGGTTTGTGTGTAGGTTATCTCGTCTCTTTTACCACTAAATGATTCTAGTTTGTCTGGTGTTTTTAAGACCCTCTATCCATGTCATTTAACTTGGCAAAATTTGTTTTTCAGATGGGGTCGAATGGTGTTTAATGGGTGTTAAAGGTTATTTCATTTTTCCATGATTTAATGCTTGCTTGACTCTTGTCAGAACAAGTGTCGACTCCTAGAGTCGACACTTGTGACTGGGTTGAGCTGCATTTTGCAGTTTTGGTCGGGATACAACAAGTGTCGACTCAAGGAGTCGACACTTATTGCCCTGGGCCTTGTTCTGTGCGCAGACAGAACTGGTTGCAAAAAGTGTCGACTCGAGGAGTCGACACTTTTGCTCTGGGTTCTTGTTTTTGTGTTCTGGCAGAACACCTGGCCAAAAGTGTCGACTCCAAGAGTCGACACTTTTGCTTGTGTGTTGTTTTTCTATCTTCTGGCAGAACACCCGTGAACAAGAGTCGACTCTGAGTGTCGACACTTGTCCCAGGCATCCCGATCGGGTTTGCCGATTTTGGTGACGAACCTAATGAAATGAGATCCGAATGGGTTAATATTTTACCCTCTTACCCTTAGGGTTTCACCCTTCGATTGGGTGAGGTTCTGAAGGGTTTTTAGCTTGGGGTTACATGTCTTTTTGTTGCTGCTCTTGGTTGGTATATGTAGTTGCATTCTCCCACGATGGGAGGAGAACCCTTGCGCTAATATTGCTCTATCTGCTGCAGGTGAAGAAGAACAAGGAGGAGAAGGTGCTTGCATCTGCTGGAGAAGGAAGACTACGCTGCCAAGGACCGCGTCTTACAACCCCAAGCTTGAAGCTGGAGGCGAGCCGCCGCTGCTCTCCACAGTTGCTTGCTTGGGCGCATCTCTACAAGGGGGCTGATTTCTTCTCTCATGCTCTTATTGGTCTATAGCACTCTTCTATTTTATCTCCGAGTTGTGTGAAGATAAAGGGGATATCTAAATCATTCATTTCCATACTTTTGTTTGAGATTAGCTTAAAGTTTGGACTGGTCATCTTATGGTTGCAATATATATATATATATATATATATATATATATATATATATATATATATATATATATATATATATATATATATATATATATATATATATATACATATGTTCTGGGATTTACAGACCAGAAAACAAGGGGCTAATATTTTCTATCCTTTGCAGGAAGAGGAGGTGAAAGGGCAACGCCATTACTTGGAGGAGGAAGAGGAAGATCAGGAGGACGCGTCTATGGGCTTTCCCTTGCCTATCTGATCCCATTTCTGAAGTCATTGATGAATACTCTACCTAGACGGCTCCTGCGCTCCTTGCAAGCTTCCACTCCGCGGATGATATTCTCCCACGCACCCTACCACTTCTATAAACAGGCTTAAATGCATATTTGAGGGGGATCTCTTCATCTCTCATTTCTACTCTTTTATTTGAGCATAGATTAATATTTTGGGCAATCATTGTATATCCTTTTGCTTTGTTAAATTGAGAATATTTATGTGTGAAGGCAGAGCTACGTCTCCGAGTGTGTGGATCTATTGCGGGGCAAGTTTCTCGAGTTTGTGAGTGAAGACGGACCTACGTCTCCGTGTGGTTTTTGCGTCCGGGTTGTGTTCCCCGACTGTGTGTGTGTGTGTGAGTGCTGCGTGGCAAAATTTTGGGGCTAGGCCCTGTGTGTGCATTGCTGCGGAAGCAGTGTGTATGTGTTGGGGTTCATCCTCATTCTGCTACGGTTTGTAGCGTGTAGTGAAGCATCACCGGGGTTCGATAAGGGGTGGACGTAGGGAGCCCGTCGTGGTCCTGAACCACCTAAAAATCTCCGTGTTCCTTGTGGTTACCTGTGTGATTGTTCATTTCCTCTATCTCCATTCATAGGTCAATTATATTGGTTTTTATTCACGGCACCATCGCACATTGCTTCATTCGCTATCCATGTTAGGATTAATTTTAATTGTTCCTTGCATTGATAATCTATGTGAGATGAGAAAGATTGAGAGATCAATTGTATCTCATGTCAGTTTAGATTAATTAATGTAGTTAATTTTAATTCCACCGTGATTAGTTTAGACTATTTTTAAAATCCGCCATCTCGGCAATGGGGATAATTCAACCCCCCTTCTTGTCCGCCATCTAGTCTGGGCCAACAATTGGTATCAGAGCCTAGTCTCTGATTTTTATTCAGCAGACCTCATGGTCTAAGAGAAAAGATCTTTTTATGATGGCTAGCATTAATTTGGTTCCTGTCTTTGATGGTTTTGATTATCCTCTATGGCTTGGAAATTTTAATGTTTAAATTACCAATATTGGTCTGAAAGTTATGAATCTAATCACTCATGGTCCTCACATTCTTCCGAAAAATGAGTTAAGGTGGACCGATGAGGACGAGAACAAGAATTCTGATAATTCTTTTATTTTGAATGCTCTTAAGGCTATTGTGGACCCTAATCAATTTACTTTTGTTTCATCTTGTAGGTCAGCCAAAGAGATCTGGGATGGGCTAAGCGAAACCCAAGAAGAAAGCCGGAATAGTGAATGTCTCGTGGCTAACAATGAGATTGAACGTCAAAGCGAGAAAAGCTCCAAGGTAAACTCTGATTCTGATGATGGAGATGAGTTTAGCTATGATGAATTGGTGAATGCCTATGATGAACTTTTTGTTAGATATAAAACAATAAAATCTGAAAATTGAAAATTGAAAAAGAAACTTGATAAGTCTTCATGTGGAAAATGCACTGAGTTTGAAAGATTAGTTGAGTCTCACATGTTTGATGATGAAGAACACAAAGAGATAATTGCAAATCTTAGATCTGAAAATAAATCTTTACTGGCCAAAATTTCAGAACTTCACTAACAGATAAAGACAATGAGAAGCTAAAAGAGTTGAATACTGCCATATCTGAAAAACTGCTCCTTCTTGAAAAATGGAAAGCTACTCTGAATGTTGACAAGTTTGAAAAGCTGAAGGAACTAAGAGAGGAAATTGAAAGTTTTAAGAACATGAATGACAAAACTGATGAATTAAAATAGGAGTTGAAAAATCTGAAGAATGATCTGTCTAAGTCCGTCGACCCAAATGAAACCATTAATGAAATTCCTGATAAAAAATTGAGTTTTCAAAAAAACGAACTTGAACACACCTCCATGAATGGAAACTCATTTGAAAAACTCCAAAACGAAAATAGTGCTCTGTTAATTCAAATTTCCTTGCCTGAAGGTAGATTGAAAAGTCTTGAAAAGGTTGAGAAAGGAAAATAAGTGATCATTGATGATTGTGATAATTTGCATGCTCTTCAAAGAGAAATTGAAAGCCATAAAACTGTTAATACTTTATTGAATGAGAAAACTGCGTCTTGTGAATAAGAGATTACTAATTCTGAATTGCATATCTTGAATCTGGAAAATGAAATCAAGAGCTTAAATGAGTCATTGTCCTTGTGTGATAAAAGAAAACAAAAATATAAAAATATCGTTGATTGTTCTTGTGTGCATATAAAACCTCTGACTATGAAATATGATCATGCATCTAGAAGAAGAATGAACGTTTCATACTTTTACTGTTGTAAATTTGGACATGAAATGTATGCTTACTTTTTGATGAAAAATGATGATGAATGGTCTATTAAAAAAAAATTCATGTCATTACTGCGGTGAAGTTGGACACATGATGAATAATTGTGCTTTATTGAAAAATGATGAAAAGTGGTCCATGAAAAGAAAATCTTCTCATTACTTTTATTGTGGCCAAAATGGTCATTCTATAGACGATTATGCCACAATGAAATATGATGATGATTGGTGTTCTAGGAGATATAAGAATACATCTCCTCATGCTAGAACTAACCCCTCGGGACCCAAGATAGCTTGGGTACCCAAATCTCCAAAATGAGAATTTGTTTTGTAGGGGCGCCTTGAGGCCAAGGAAAGTCAATAAATAAAGGACTCTCAAGGCGAGAAACAAAAATAGTTTGTTTTGAAATTTATTTTGCTTAAGTTCATTTTGAAAGATCTACAAAGGTAAAATTTGAGTTTGGAGCTATTTCACATTTTGTGAATAAATCTGGCTTTTGAATGCTTTACTCTGTACACAAAGTCTCTTACATCTTCGTTCACTCTTTGTGAATAACAATTGCATGTTTACACAGTTTACACATATCATACACATCCTTGCATGCTTGTAAATAGGGATAATCTTCGATCATCTGTCCATTTATATACGTATACTTGCACACATAGAAAACACATGCACATATCCTTGCATACTTGTGAATCGAAATAATTTCTCATCAACTTTGCATTCGCGTGCATATAATTATGCATACCTTCTATTTTTATGTGCTTGAATGTCATGATTCTTCGGTATATAAAATGGCGTTTATGGAAGAGTGGATTACGTCCACTTGTAAGCACTCCCAATGCGTGAGTAGGGTCTTCGGACCTCCACCTCCGCCACGTACCGGAAGTCACTTTGCTTGAACATATTGCAATATCCTTGCTTGATTGTTTGTATATATATATTTCTAGAAAACCATTTCTTGAAAACCTTATATGACCTCACCTCCTTGCTAGATAAAATGAAGTTATTCTGATCTTTTGTGAACCATGACATATACAAGGGAGGGCGATTTGCTTCTAATTGTGCATACATTTAGGGGGAGTCATGACAATGTCTAGGCAAATTCACTTTCTACATACAAAGCAATTACCCATTCCTTATTCAAAAATTGATGCATATGACTTTGATTGATAAGGATTTCAGAAATTCCTTTTAACACTTCAAGGTAAACAAATTTCTACATGGAAATTAAAAGAATCGTGAGGAAAAAGCTGCCTACCCCACAAGCTTCAATAAGTGGAATGTCTAACTAAGTACCCGGGAATCCCCACAGAAATAAATGAGGAAACTCGCGTCAAAAGGTGAAACAAAAATCCACATTACATGATGAATCCTAGTAGCCAGGAAACCCCATTAAGACACATGAGGTGACTCGCGTCGAACGGTGAAATCCAATAAAAGAAAAGCAAACAAAAAGGGGTTGTGTGAAGCTACCAAAAGTCGAGGATTGAGATGGAAGTGTAAGAAGGAAATAACCCTCTAGTATTTTCTAGAAATTCTGTTTATATCCATATTTTGAAGTTCATTACTCATTTACACAAATTTCAAATTTGGGTATTATTGAGATGACTGTATATCTTGAATTTGTTCTTATCATGGTTTATGCAACACCTTTAGCATATGCATGCACTACCTTTTTTTGATTATGCTTCATGTCTCACATTTCGGTCTTGAATGAACAGTTCAGTTGTTATCCTCTTACCCCCACTGAGGGGGAGTAATAGAGATACTTGTCTGTGTGACTCTAATGCTTGCATGCTTGTCTGCTTGCCTGCATACCTATTTTCATACTTCAGTTCGTATAGATGCATCTTGAGAATATTCATCTAAATAACAGGTCAAATAATCCCATTGTCAGTCGGTTTTTGTTCATGACAATAGGGGGAGAATAATGTGCTCTTTAGCATAATACATATTGTGCATAGCTTAGTCATACATTCTGCATATAGTTCAAAAATTGAACATCTGCACATAATTCAAATTTCAGTTCTAGATACATGCTCATGGTTTCACACATGTTCTTAGTTTTATACTTGTTCATGATTCTTATACCTTCCTTTCATGGTAGGTTATTGCTGGTTTCGTGCGCCATTGAATTAATATCTCTGTCTCACTCGTGTTTGAATTTTCACATCTATTACTCTAGTCTCCCACCTTTTGATAATCTCAATGGGGGAGAGAGAGTTTTGAGTTTTGATGGCCACAATATTTTGTCATCATCAAAAAGGGGAAGATTGTTGGGTTCGATGCGCTCTCTCCTAGTTTATCTTTGATAATGGTTTTGATGATAACAAAATATTATGTACTTTGTGGTAAACGAGCTAATATGTTGTCATCCTCTTTTGCAGGTTGTCTTACAGGGCTGGAATGGACGGCATTTCATTAACATATTTTAGATGGTGATTCAGGCAAATTGCTCATGACATCTTGGAGAGTACATGTGAAAATTGCACTCTTAAGTGGATTGTCATATGGGTTGAATGGGTTACATCTTGTTTAATTGTCCCTTGTTGTATTGGGGATTCATGTATTCACATCATGCTATTTAATATGCTTTAAATGTGATACAATTCTAGTATTTCTGAACTTGCTCATGCATTTAGTTATTGTGGATCTCATATTTTTCACAGGCATAACCCATACCTAGAACTCATGTTGATCATGCTAAAACATGGGCATATTTGCTCTCATATTGTTTAAATGGTTGGCTTATTGTATTTGATCCATGAAGAAAGGAAATTGAGTTCAGATTGTTCTTGACTGAACTTGGATTTTGTTTGGACTGATCTTGATAGTCCTGGCGTGTAATAGAACTCATGTTTAGCTTGCTTAAATCTAATTGATTTGTGAGGGCTGTCAAGGTTTAGCATGCTTGGACTGAATCAATGTTGGTATGGGTTGAATTGCAAATGGGTCTTTCATGGATGAAGCTATATTCCTGAAGCATTGGGTTGAGATTAAAATGATTGTATTGTTTGTGGTTAGTGCAGGCTTCATGTGCAAATTGCTTTCAATCAGTTGGATCAATGGTATGAATGCACTTCTGAATTTGATTGTCTATTTCCTTAATTATGTTTGAAGTGATCTTCATGTATTGAGTTTACAAGTGTTTTCATGTATATTAGTTCTTGGAAATCTGTGGTGGTTTGTGTGTTGGTTATCTTGTCTCTTTTACCACTAAATGATTCCAGTTTATCTGGTGTTTTTAAGACCCTCTATCCATGTCATTTAACATGGCGAAATTTGTTTTTCAGATTGGGTCGATGTTTAATGGGTGTTTAAGGTTATTTCATTTTTCCATGATTTAATGCTTGCTTGACTCTTGTCAGAACAAGTGTCGACTCCTAGAGTCGACACTTGTGGCTGGGTTGAGCTGCATTTTGCAATTTTGGCCGGGATACAACAAGTGTCGACTCATGGAGCCGACACTTATTGCCCTGGGCCTTGTTCTGTGCGCAGACAGAACTGGTTGCAAAAAGTGTCGACTCAAGGAGTCGACACTTTTGCTCTAGGTTCTTGTTTTTGTGTTTTGGCAGAACACCTGGCCAAAAGTGTTGACTCTTTGGAGTCGACACTTTTGCCTGTGTGTGGTTTTTCTATCTTCTGGCAGAACACCCGTGAACAAGAGTCGACTCTGAGAGTCGACACTTGTCCCAGGCATCCCGATCGGGTTTGCCGATTTTGGTTATGAACCTAATGAAATGAGATCCGAATGGGTTGATATTTTACCCTCTTACCCTTAGGGTTTCACCCTTCGATTGGGTGAGGTTTTGAAGGGTTTTTAGCTTGGGGTTACATGTCTTTTTGTTGCTACTCTTGGTTGGTATATGTAGCCACATTCTCCCACGATGGGAGGAGAACCCTTGCGCTAATAATGCTCTATCTACTGCAGGTGAAGAAGAACAAGGAGGAGAATGTGCTTGCATCTGCTAGAGAAGGAAGACTGCACCGCCATGGACCGCGTCTCACAACCCCAAGCTTGAAGTTGGAGCCGAGCCGCCGCTGCTCTCCACCGTTGCTTGCTTGGGCGCATCTCTACAAGGGGGCTGATTTCTTCTCTCATGCTCTTATTGTTCTATAGCACTCTTCTATTTTATCTCCGAGTTGTGTGAAGATAAAGGGGATATCTAAATCATTCATTTCCATACTTTTGTTTGAGACTAGCTTAAAGTTTGGACTGGTCATCTTATGGTTGCAATATATATATATATATATATATATATATACATATGTTCTGGGATTTACAGACCAGAAAACAAGGGGCTAATATTTTCTATCCTTTGCAGGAAGAGGAGGTGAAAGGGCAACGCCATTACTTGGAGGAGGAAGAGGAAGATTAGGAGGACGCATCTATGAGCTTTCCCTTGCCTATCTGATCCCATTTCTGAAGTCATTGATGAATACTCTACCTAGACAGCTCATGCGCTCCTTGCAAGCTTCCACTCCGTGGATGATATTCTCTAGCGCACCCTACCACTTCTATAAACGGGCTTAAATGCAGATTTGAGGGGGATCTCTTCATCTCTCATTTCTACTCTTTTATTTGAGCATAGATTAATATTTTGGGCAATCATTGTATATCCTTTTGCTTTGTTAAATTGAGAATATTTGTGTGTGAAGGCAGAGCTACGTCTCCTCGTGTGTGGATCTATTGCGGGGCAAGTTTCCCCGAGTTTGTGAGTGAAGACGGAGCTGCTTCTCCGTGTGGTTTTTGCGTCCGGGGTATGTTCCCCGACTGTGTGTGTGTGTGAGTGCTGTGTGGCAGCGTTTTGCGGCAAGGCCCTGTATGTGCATTGCTGCGGAAGCAGCGTGTGTGTGTTGGGGTTCATCCTCGTTCTGCTATGGTTCGTAGCGTGTAGTGAAGCCTCACTAGGGTTCGGTGAGGGGTGGACGTAGGGAGCTCATCGTGGTCCCGAACCACCTAAAAATCTCCGTGTTCCTTGTGGTTGCCTATGTGATTGTCCATTTCCTCTATCTCCATTCACAGGTCAATTATATTGGTTTTTATTCACTGCACCATTGCACATTGCTTCATCCGCTATCCGTGTTAGGATTAATTTTAATTGTTCCTTGCATTGATAATCTGTGTGAGATCGGAAAGATTGAGAGATCAATTGTATCTCACGTTAGTTTAGATTAACTAATGTAGTTAATTTTAATTCCACCGTGATTGGTTTAGACTGTTTTTAAAATCTGCCATCTTGGCAAAGGGGACAATTCAACCCCCCTTCTTGTCCGTCATCTAGTCTGGGCCAACAATTGGTATCAGAGCCCACTCTCTGATTTTTATTCAGCGGACCTCACGGTCTAGGAGAAAAGATCTTTTTATGATTGCTAGCATTAATTTGGTTCCTGTCTTTGATGGTTTTGATTATCCTCTATGGCTTGGAAAATTTTGTATTTGGATTACCAATATTGATTCGAAACTTATGAATCTAATCACTCATGGTCCTCACATTCTTCCGAAAAATGAGTTAAGGTGGACCGATGAGGACGAGAAAAATAATTCTGATAATTCTTTTGTTTTGAATGCTCTTAAGGCTGCTGTGGACCCTAATCAATTTACTTTTGTTTCATCTTGTAGGTCAGCCAAAGAGATCTGGGATGGGCTAAGCGAAGCCCAAGAAGAAAGCCGGAATAGTGAATGTCTCGTCTCTAACAATGAGATTGAATGTCAAAGCGAGGAAAGCTCCAAGGTAAACTCCGATTCTGATGATGGAGATGAGCTTAGCTATGATGAATTGGTGAATGCCTATGATGAACTATTTGTTAAATATAAAATAATAAAATCTGAAAACAAAAAATTGAAAATTGAAAATTAAAAATTGAAAATTGAAAATTGAAAAAGAAACTTGATAGGTCTTCATATGGAAAATGCACTAAGCTTGAAAGATTAGTTGAGTCTCACATGTTTGATGTTGAAGAACACAAAGAGATAATTATAAATCTTAGATTACAAAATAAATCCTTACTGGACAAAATTTCAGAAATTCAACAAATAGATAAAGACAATGAGAAGCTAAAAGAGCTGAATACTGCCAGATCTGAAAAATTGCTCCTTCTTGAAAAATGGAAAGCTACTCTGAATGTTGACAAGTCTGAAAAGTTGAAGGAACTAAAAGAGGAAATAGAAAGTTTTAAGAACATGAATGACAAAACTGCTGAATTGGAAGAGGAGTTGAGAAATCTGAAGAATGATCTGTCTAAGTCCGTCGACTCAAATGAAACCATGAATGAAATCTCTGATAAAAATTTGAGTTTTCAAAAGAACGAACTTGAACACACATCCATGAACGGAAACTCATTTGAAAAACTCCAAAACGAAAATAGTGCTCTGTTAATTCAAATTTCCTTGCTTGAAGGCAGATTGAAAAGTCTTGAAAAGGTTGAGAAAGGAAAATATGTGATCATTGATGATTGTGACAATTTGCATGCTCTTGAACGAGAAATTGAAAGCCACAAAACTGTTAATACTTCATTGAATGAGAAAACTGTGTCATGTGAAGAAGAGATTACTATTTCTGAATTGCATATCTTGAATTTTGAAAATGAAATCAAGAGCTTAAATGAGTCATTATCCTTGTGTGATAAAAGAAAACAAAAACAAAAAAATGGCGTTGATTGTTCTTATGTGCATGTAAAACCTCCGACTATGAAATATGATCATGTATCCAGAAGAAGAATGAACGTTTCATGTTTTTACTGTGGTAAATTTGGACATGAAATGTATGATTACTTTTTGATGAAAAATGATGATGAATGGTCTATTAAAAAAATTTCATGTCATTACTGCGGTGAAGTTTGACACATGATGAATAATTGTGCTTTATTGAAAAATGATGAAAAGTGGTCCATGAAAAGAAAATCTTCTCATTACTTTTATTGTGGCCAAAATGGTCATCCTATGGACGATTGTGCCACAATGAAATATGATGATGATTGGTGTTTCAGGAGATATAAGAATACATCTCCTCATGCTAGAACTAACCCCTTGGGACCCAAGTTGGCTTGGGTACCCAAATCTCCAAAATGAGAATTTATTTTGCAGGGGCGTCTTGAGGCCAAGGAAAGTCAATAAATAAAGGACTCTCAAGGCGAGACATAAAAATGGTTTGTTTTGAAATTTATTTTACTTAAGTTCATTTTGAAAGATCTACAAAGGTAAAAATTGAGTTTGGAGCTGTTTCACGTTTTATGAATAAATCTGACTTTTGAATGCTTTACTCTGTACACAAAGTCTCTTACATCTTCGTTCACTCTCTGTGAATAACAATTGCATGTTTACACAGTTTACACATATCATACACATCCTTGCATGCTTGTAAATAGGGATAATCTTCGATCATCTGTCCATTTACATGCGCATACTTGCATACATAGAAAACACATGCACATATCCTTACATACTTGTGAATAGAAATAATTTCTCATCAACTTTGCATTCACGTGCATATAATTGTGCATACCTTCTATTTTTATGTGCTTGAATGTCATGATTCTTCGGTATATAAAATGACGTTTGTGGAAGAGTGGATTACATCCACTTGGAAGCACTCCCAATGCGTGAGTAGGGTCTTCGGACCTCCACCTCCGCCAAGTACTGGAAGTAACTTTGCTTGAACATATTGTAATATCCTTGTTTGATTGCATGTATATATATATTTCTACAAAATCATTTCTTGAAAACCTTCTATGACCTCACCTCCTTGCTAGATAAAATACAGTGATTCTGATCTTTTGTGAACCATGACATATACAAAGGAGGAGGATTCCTGTCGCTTGTTGGTTGTGACGGGTGTCTTTTGCCTTGATGCCCACTTTTCAGTTCTCTCCGCTTCATCTCCACGTCATCTCCATTTCTCATCGCTTTCGCTTTTGCTCTATCTACTTTCCACTCCACCTCCGCACCACTTTCGCTTGTTCCCTTGCAAAGCAGACATCAAGGAGGGGCATCTGTTGACACCCGTTTTCAACCTACAAGTCGAGTTATTTATCTTATTCTCCTCTATGATGCTCTAATTTATCCATTATTTTGGAGTCTTCTTTAAACCTATCTCGAGCCCATTTTTGGTCATTTCTAAGCCTATTAAGCCTTGGAGCCCTTGGAGGACGTTTTCCTTTTTTATTAAAAAAATAAAAAAATAAAAAAATAAAAAAATTTAAGGTTGCGGCCAACTGTTGACCGTCACGGTCAACTATTGACCATCGTGGTCAACTGTTGACCGTCCCTTCCCCTCTTTTGTCTTGAGAGTCCTAAGTGTGCTGGACTCTGTTTCTGGGCATTTTTGCTCGCCAGGGGCTTCTTCTAAGGCCTCTATCTTCTAGAATTCTCCACCAAATCGGGTCTTGTTTGTCCCTATCTCTTTTCCTTACTATTATCTCAAGTTTGATTTATAGAACTCAAATTTTGGTGGACTATTTTGCTTGAAAACGTGACCGAAAGTTCAGGGTTTATGCAATCCCAGTTCAAGTCAAAACTCCACCCGATTAGGCTCCGGGCCCTTCTTGCGATGCGAATATCTTCTAGAATCCTCCACCAAATTGAGTCTCGCTTGTTCCTACCTCTTATCCTAACTATTATCTCGAGATTGATCT
Organism: Amorphophallus konjac; assembly: GCA_022559845.1. Lineage (NCBI taxonomy): Eukaryota > Viridiplantae > Streptophyta > Magnoliopsida > Alismatales > Araceae > Amorphophallus > Amorphophallus konjac. Next base: position 255,030,605 of record CM040128.1, on the reverse strand, counting down.
ATAGATCTCGAGATTTGGTGGACTCTATCTCTTGAAATCGTGGAAGAAAGTTCAGAATTTATGTAGTTTCTATATAAAGGGCCCAAGTGCGAACCTCACGACGGGGGCGCGTTTTCGAGGCGGTGGCGAAGCCATGCCGGATTTTCTACTCAACCCTTCGACCCTAACCTGAAAATGGAAGTATAAGCTTCATTTTTGTTCTTTATTTGCTTGATTTCATCATCGTTTGCCCTCTTAACTTCGCCCCTACTTCTTGCAAATCATCAGAGTTTCTGGTTTTCCTGCTACAACTCCGCGACGGGGGCCTGTTCTTCAAGCCGGGGTGAAGTCATGCTTCATCTTCTTCGTCCTCCTTTGACTCCATATTGAAGAGGGGAGTATTATCTTCGTTTTGATTATATAAGTTCCTTATTTCTCTCATCTTTTCCCCCTCTTTCAAGCCCCTACTTTTCAAGTTTCAACAATTTGTTCTGTCAATCTGAAACCAAGATTTCTTGAGATGGGGGAACGTTTGCGTCGCCAGAGCGAAGCCATGGTGCACTTCTGATCCTTCCCTTCGACTCCAAGCTCTTAAGGAAAGTATACTCTTCGTTTTCCTCCATTATGGGCTCATTATCGCATCCTCTTCATGCATATTTTTCTCAATCTTTTTGCACTTTCACTCTATTTTGACACAGTCATTTTTCTGTCCTATTCTGCACCCTTTTTTTTCTTGTATTTTCTTCCCCGTTTTTCACTGGTCCCTTCCCCGTTTTTAACCCCTCTTTTGCCCTGGGTTCATCACAATACTCCCACCTTTCCATAACATCTTTTCTTTTCCTTTCTAGTGTCCTATCCTGTGAGTTATTCTCCATTCTTTGGGTCCGATTTGTGCACTGTTCTGCATTTCTGCACAATCTGCATTTTTCACCAAATCTCTGATGCTATACCTTTCTGTCCAGACCTCCTTTTGGCATGATTCTTGTTTCCACTTGTTCATAACATTCAAGTCTTATGTCATCCTTGTTTTCTCCCTATTTGGACTTCGTTTGACATATTGTTTTCATCATTCTTTGCACAATGTTTGCTCTGTTTGCACAATTCTTCTCATGCACTGCATTTTTGCATCTCGTTTATCTTTGTTAGTTGTGGCATATTAAATCAATCTCTGCATTTTAATCTCATCACAATATACACACCTATTATTTCCACCCATTTATAGGGGTTAAAAACCTTCCTCCGATAAGTTTTCCCTCAATCTTTCATGCTACTTTATGCACTTGGGCAGATTTCTACACTTAGCATTTTCTAATGGATTTTGCCTCTTGTGTTGTCTTTGTTTCACAGAAAAGCATGGAAAGTGAGGCCCTTACCTTCTAGCCAACTGGAAGGCGAGGAGAGGTAATCCACATTGTCCCCACATTCTTTATCTTGAGTGCGGTCATCTTCTTTTTCCAAGGTACACAACGCGCACGTAGTCTTCTTTCACATTCTTTGGCGTTGTCTTTCCTTGGTGACGATCACAGTATTTCTTCTACATCTTTTGACGCCTTTTTCTTGCTATATGATCATGCTATCATATTCACATAGTCACATGTTTATGATATTCATTTGATTGGCACATTATGTTATCACTTATGCACACATGCTTGTCTATGTGACTTGTGACGCCGCGTTTCACAGTTTCTACACCCACACCAATACACACTACAAGCAACTCATCAATCTCACACCGGTTGCAGAAAACTGCCTGCCAGCCGTCGGCCACACATTGACCGAAAGTCCCTGGCTACGAACCTCAACTGCTTCTCAGTAGGGCCACCGATCAGATCTTCCGAACATCAGCCACACATCACTCGGCACCATCTAGGTCCTCCCTGGCCATCCGGCCAGTTCCAACTTCTCGAGGAGAGATAGAAAGTGAGGTCACTCGCGGGAACCTCGAACTCCTCAACTACTATAATCTCGGGCACATGCCCCACACTCCTTTCCCAAAGGCGGGGTTCCCAACTCATAATCACACTTTGGGGGATTCTTTCATCGAGAAGATAGCTGTTCCATATTACAACTGTCCAAACCACAGATCTCGACACCACAGTTCTACCTGAACCGCTGACCAACATCGACCAACTCTCAGTGCCCAAAGACACAGTGTCCCCTTACACAACTCCCTTCGCGTCGATGGAACACTACAGTCCTGACAGTGGCACCACCAGATGCACCAAGCTCCAAACTCTCTCGAGTCTTGTCATAGGCAAGGACTCCATCCATAACTGACACACCTCTTAATCGATCTCGAATATCACGCCTGTCGAACAATCGGCGCAATAAACCACATCTCATCAGGGTGCTTAACAATTTCAGCAACTTCTCGACTACCCAACTGGGCATCCACACGGGATCTCCCTGCCAATACCAACACCTCTCGTTCCATAGATCCACCCCCGAAACATCCGCACCGACCAAGGTGGATCAGCTCACTAACTCACCCCTGAGCACGGAGCACCAGCACCAGCACCATACAACGGCCCAAAAGGCCATGACCTGCCCCAATACCAGTCGCTAAGTGGCTCCACCTTAAGCCATGCCACACAATTCACGGGAAAAACTGGCGTAACATACAACCTCATCCGACTACTCTCACCGCTGAGCTCCCCGGTCCTCAATTCTACTCACGCCACTCAGCACGATACTGCTGCCCATGCACGGCAACCAAGGCCACTCACATGGCCAAACACAGGATTTCACCGAAAGGCAGCTCTCTATAGCCGACTCCGAAACCTCCAGGACACACATACCATGGGAACACATGCCATACTCCACTACAAATCTGATCTTGAAGCCTGTGGGTTATGGGCCCACCACTCTTCCGCTGCGCAACTCTGCACCGCACACCCCGCAGAAATGGGAAAATCGGGCATCCGCCAAGGCAATCCATCCATAAACGCAGGTCTCAACAATAGGGCACCTAGAGAGACCCCACACCAGCCCTATAACATGACACACAATCATGGCTGGTGCCCCTACTAGCCCAATTCAGCACGACCTCGACAACCCTTACACCAAGGCACGACGTGGGATGATCACACTTCCCTCACCGACAGCTCCACTTTCCTCACAAAAGACGCTTCCGGGGACTCCCAAACACACCTCGGGAAAAACACAAGCACAAGGAAGCACGATTATAATAAGGAAACAGCGGAATTAAACACAAGCACAGCATACAAAGACCAAAAAATTACATGTACCTTCCACGGAAAGGGTACGACAACATTGTCCAGTAAAGTGCCTCGCGCACATGGGGAACCCTAACTCGCTAGGCTAGTGGAACGCTGCAACGATAGCTAGGACTGGGGCGGCCGCCATGGGCACTCGTTAGCAATATGATCGATCTGACCACACCTGAAACACTCCAGCTCTGCTTCATCTATAGTGCACAGCCAGCCCTCGTGAAACCCGCCACATCTAGGACACTTTTCTGGCTTCTCATTCATACCATGGTGCAATGGTCAAACCACTAGCTGCTGAATAGTCACCGCTGACACCTGCTCCTCCTGCTCTCGTCGCCTCCTGCCAGACCTGCTTCTCCTGAACAACCTCGTCACCCGACTGAACCTCGATCTTGAAGAAGAAGAACTCGAGCTAGGAGACGGAAGAGATGCCAATTCTAACTGCCTCTGAAACTGGTGGGGAACATGTTGCTATTGAATGGTCCTCAGCTGACCTTGACCTGACTGAGACTACCCTAACCCGACCTGCTCTTGGGTCCTTAGCTAATCCTCCTCTAAGTCTGCCACAGCTTGATAAGCTGACTCCAAATCCGCAACACGGGTCGCAATGACTAGATGTCTAAGCTCTGGCCTCAAACCTCTAACGAACTACTGAGTCTTCAATCTCTCATTTGCCATGATATGGGGTGCGTAGCGACCCAGCTCCACAAATCGAGATCGATACTGCATCATTGTCATATCTCCCTATGATAGCTCTATGAACTGATACATCCTCCTCATCTTGATATGCTCCGTGCTGAAAACTTGCTCCAAGGCCGCAAGAAACTCCTACCATGGAATCTGACGTAGAGGACATGACTGAAAAGTTGATTACCACTCTGTGGTCCACCATGACGAAGCTGGTCCCTACAACTGGTAACTCGCTAGCAAGACCTTCTCATCCTCGGCACACTCCATAGACCGGAACATCCGTTCCATCACATCAATCCACGATCTCGCTGCATCAGGATCTGGCTGGCCTTCAAACGTCAGTGGGTGAAACTGCAGAAACTCTCACAAGATTCATCCATGACCACCATGTGACGAACTGCCCTCATCAGCCACCTAATCATGGTGCTGCTGACTCATCCGCCGTACAAAGAACGGATACATGCTGGCATAACACTTGGCCTGACCTGGAACACCGGGGGCCACTACCTCTGGAGGAAGAGACTCGCCACCTGGATCCTCATGATTCAGCTCCTCCTGAGCCCCCACTGGCACTCCCGACAACACTCGAGCTCACGTCCTCGGCGCCATCTAACCCTTAACACAACCACAGAAAACAAGGGGGGTGATTGAAACAAAACACCATAAGTTAATTGTACTGGACTCTCTAGACTCCATGGACTCATAACCACTGCATCCTCCTGAATTTTCATGCATTTTCACGACCACGCTCTGATACCATCTGTAACGACCAAAGATCCGAATACCAGGACGTACCCGATACCATCTGAATCCTAGCCCGCCACCTACGAGTCGGAGGGCTCGGAAGGGTTAGTTGGAGTGTTGTGGTTATGCATTGAAATTCTAAACAATAGTAGGAAATATAATTCTGATAGGAATAAAATAATATTTTATAACAATTAAATAACTGCAGAGTCCAGTCCACAAGTATAGTCAAAGAAAAGGAACGTACACTGCCTCGGGGCATACCCCGGCTACCTGGTGAGCTGGCAATTAACGAACCACTGGTTGGCACGTTCCACTCCGAGGAGAAATGCCGCACCTGAAAAATAGGGAGTGAGCCTCATCTCATTGGCTCAGTAGGGTGTTGACCCCCGTTTTTAGCCTGCAAGTCGAGTCTTTCTCTTATTCATCTTTCATGATGTCCCGAATTGTAACGCCCGAGAATTTTCTAAGAATTTTTTTTCAGATTTAAAATATAAGTATTAAGCATTTAATAAGCAATAATTGAATTTTGGTTAATTAAATCTAATTATCTAGGCCCTATATTAATCCAAGAGGATTAGGCCCATATAATAAACCTAATATTCCCAAAAGGTTGTTTTGGATTATTAGCCCATATTCTAGAAGCTAGGAATGGGTGTAATCACGGAATTAAGGAGATAATTACTCCATGGGATATAAATAAATAGATAATATTGGGGATAATATCAAAAGAGTTGGAATTATTTCAAATTCGGCGTCTGGAATGAAAAATGGTCTATCGCGAGACTGCTAACAGATAGAAAACGGTCATCCCAGTGACCATTACCAACTACAGATTCCGTGAGAGAAGGAAAACGTGAAAAGATTGGATTTTTCAAGTCCAAATCATCTAGGATCGACCCTATCAGCTAAATTAGATAAGTCTAGAAGGTTGTACATCGGATTGAAAGTCCAATTGGGACTCTAAGTTTGTTCTAATCCTCAAAACCCTAGCTAACCCTATAAATAGATCCCAGATTTGACGTGTGCGACCCCTACTTTTGGCACGCGTGGAACTAAGGTAAGGAGGACGAATTAGAGGTAAGTTTCTTCTAGGAATTTATTTATTATAGTTAGAACTAACTACTCTCCGATTTTTGTTCTAGCAGATCAAGTCTGCAAAGAGTTAGAGCCTCCCAAAGTTGCTGATTCTACATTAAGAACTCAGGAATTAGTGCATCCGACCCAAGAAGATCAAGGAATTCGGATCCCTAAACGAGGTATTCAGTAAAAGTATCTTTAGAACTTTTTGTTACCCTTCATATCTTCTATCTGCCCTCAAAATTTCACGTCTATAGGTCAAGGGAATTAGGAGATAGAGGGACGTGAAGTTGCTGATTTAGTACAAGAATGGGCAGAGTTAGGGCTAACTTCCAGTCCGAAATTAACTATCTAGAAGGATTAATTGAGGTAGGTTATCTCATGGATGGCTTAAACTTTATGTCAGGAATAAAAGCCCTCTTGTTTCAATCGATTTCATGCATTGTACACCATGAATTTCATGTTTTACTTAGGACTATGCATCTAGTTAAGTCTTCATGCATGAACTAGCCTTATTGAGAATAAAAGGAAATTTCTTGTTAATCACATGAACCTATGCATATTGTTGGCCCATATTTGTTCTATCCTGGTTATGGTAGTTTATATATGTTGATTTCCATGCATGATATGCATTAGTTTAGTATTTAGTCTTATTATCTTTTGAACTCAGATTTACACAGGAAGAAATGGTCTTCCTATCGACCGCCAGGGACATCTAGCGGTCGTACCATAGACTGCTAGCCAAAGATAAACGGTCCTGTATTAGACCGTTTTCCATTTCTGATTTCTGCAAATTTGTTACCCGAACCATATTGTAGAATTAACCATAGTTATTATATAGTAAGCCTAGTTAACTAAGTTTTATTCCTATTTTAAGTACTGGTTTCATATACTTAGTTATATTTACTGTTCATCATGATAGATTTCATGTTTTCATGCACATTGGTATTATTTTAACTTATGTTAATTTATGACCAAAATAATATATTCTAGTAATTAAATACACGTTTTAAATAGATGATTCATGGTTTAACTTGATCACTATTTTAGTCATGATTCTCTCTTTTCTAAGAGTCATTTCTTAAGTACATGGCACTTATCTCAGTATGTTTTCATTAGTTACACTTTTTACACTTTAGGAACACAATCTTCGACATGATGACCTCTCCTTTGGATATTCCTTCCAACGGACTAGGAAATCTTGTTTCAAGGCCTCCATAAGACTCCGCGAGCTTGGGATTCCCACTAGGACGACGAGCTGGTTGTACCATTAAAATCCATTGTTTAGAAAAGCACTTATACCGATGTTTTACATTCTGGACCCTTAGCGGCCATCTAGTTGACCGCCAGAGTCTGCTAGCGGCCATTCACTAGACCGCTAACGGATCCTAAACGGTTCTACACTAGACTGCTAAATACTCCAGATGTCCTGTTTTCAAAATATCAAACTGTCTTAGTTAACGGTCCTGAACTAGACAGTCATGATCAAGAAACGGTCCGATAAATGACCGCTAATGTCATGAGTTTGATTAACCCGGGGTTTGACTCAAGGGTTAATTTTCCTATATTCCTAGATGGTCCAATTGATCATCTAGAACCTATCACATTATTCCAAACTACCTAAGTAAATTTGAGAGTTAAAGAATATACCGTTATGCTGCCGATTCATTTCTATAGCATAACCTAGTTATTAAATGCATTTATTGAAATCTCTTATTCTCAATAGAAACATTCTTATTTTTTGATTACCTTATCATGGAATTATAGTTGAAATTACACTTTCTTGGCCATATTATTGTTATAACGTGAAAGTAGCTTGATTTATACTTGAAGATGCAGTTTGAGCACTGATTGTGTTCAAGGGCTCTATGCTAGTCCCCTCGGCTGATTGTCAAAAATATACTGTAAACTGTGGGATATGATGCTACTGGCGTCGCATTACACTGGGAGTACTTTCTCTATAAATAAGTGAAATATCCACGGGGTGATCCACATGAATTCACGAAGTACTTGTTACTAAGTGAAGAGTACATTCTTGCTTGTTACATGACTTTCTAGTGCATAGCCTTCATGGTTATGAAAAGTACATTCTTGTTATATTCTTGAAAAGGCCAGATTTACATTCTTGTTATATCCTTGATCAATCATATTCTTATGTCTCGTACTTGATCATATCTTGTTACTTTGGCTTTATTCGCATGTTTCATCGTATTTGCATGATTTATCTTATTTCTCTAGAGCTAAAATGATACTTACTTAAATTTGCCAATCATGTTAATACGAAGATACCTACTGGGCAAGTGTGCTCATTACCCTACTTTCCATTTTTTTTCAAGAAATTCTAGTGGGACGGATTCAGATTACTCGAGTGATGGATCCGAGAGCGATTGAAGGATAAAGACTCAAGAGAAGCCTTAGTTATTCATGTCTAGTCGAGTCAGAATGTAATTTTAATTTTCTTGAGTCTAGAAATGAGAATCAAAGTTCTTATGTAATTTGAGATTATTTTATGAAGGAATAAAGTTAATGGTTTTTAGTGAATTACTTGTGCAATTACTCTTATGTGATTATCTTACGCTCTGATTATATTACTTGCTTGAGGCATACTAGCCGACTGTTCATGTTCCCGATTGTTTCCGCTGCATAATCTCGGGACGTGACAGTGAATGTGGTATCAGAGTACTAGGACTAGAAGTTCTTGGGAAAAGTCATCTCATAAGATAAGTCCAAGGTTTAAGGACCTACACCTATGAAACTAGGAAAGAAATTCCCAACCTATGAGAGGAATTGGGTAGAACCTGAGATGAGATAGTCATTCGAATTAACTCTAAGATTAACCCTACCCATTCCATTAGAATTAACAAATTCATTGATCTTCTCAGGTACCTCATTCTCACGATGGCTCACCGCGTAGACTGGAACAGTATGCAAGAGACCGTTGCGGGTCTTACTCGAGCATTACAAACTATGGCTCAAGCAGACGCAGGGGCAAGAGCTAGAGATTTACATCGTAACTTTCGGAGCTTAAATCCTCTATGATTTTCGGGTTCCTCTAACCCAGATGAACCCGAGAATTGGATAGATGAGATGAACCGCATCTTTGAAGTTATGCAATGTGCGGATCAGGAGAAGGTCCGTTTGGCAACATTCTAATTAAATAAAGATGCCCGCACGTGGTGGAAGTTTATTCCTGCACCACCAGTGGAGGCACCTCATACATGGGAAGGTTTTCTTACGCTCTTCTGAGCCAAGTATTTTTCCGAACATGTTAAGGAGCGGAAGGCCATGAAATTTGCTTCGTTACATCATGGCATGATGACGGTAGCGGAGTATGAACTTCAGTTTTCGAGGCTAGCACCGTATGCTCCTCATTTTATTAGCACCGACTTATTAAAGGCTAACTGATTCATGGACGGTTTGAGGCCTGGCTATATTCAACAATTGGGGACTCAAAATATACGTACATATGCGGAGATGGTCCAGCGGGTGCATCTATGTGAAAGGACCTTGGAGAAGGTCAAAAAATTGAAAGGCAAGGGAGAGGAACCAAGCCGAAGGTCTGATCGGCATGATAAGAAGAACTTTAGTATCACGAAACCCTAAAAATCCCGTGATAGCAAGAAAAGATCCCGGAATGGGAGTGGTAGTGGTAACCACAAAAATAAGAAAGTCAAAGAAGAAGAGAAGCAGGTCGCCACGGCTTGCACTTTTTGTGAGAAGTTTGGTCATTAAGCCGAAGAGTGCTAGAAGCGCCTCAGCGCATGTTTACGATGTGGCAGCCGGGAGCACCGCATGCCGGATTGCCCACTCATGAAGGAACAATCTTCCGGTGGTGGACGTAAGCGTCAGGCTCGTCTAAACGCTATTCTAGAAGAAGAAGAAGCGCCCAAGAATGATGAGCTGATGGAAGGTACTATCCAAATCTATTCCTATCCTGCATTCGTACTATTTGATATCGGTGCTTCTCATTCTCTTATATCTACTACTTTTACAAAAACTTTACCTATTTCATCAGTTCCTCTACCTTCGGACCTTGCTATTACTACACCTTTAGGTCTCGGAACCAAACTTACAAACTATTATCCTGATAGTGAGGTAATAGTAGAAGGTCACAATCTTCCTGCAAACCTCGTATGCCTTGATATGGAGGGCTACGATGCTATTCTAGGCGTGGATTGGCTTGTAGACCACAATGCCTATATAAATTGTCACAATCGGATTATCTCTTTTTGGAAACCTAGTCTTCCAAGGTTTTCCTTCTTTGGTATCAAATATAGAAAGCATCCTGCCATTATTTCATCTCTTCACGCGTGCAAACTTATTTCGCAAGGATGTGAAGTTTTTCTTGCTTCAGTAATCATTACCGAATCCAAGGAGATCGTCTTAGAAGATATTCCTATTGTCAATGAGTTTCCAGATGTATTTCCATCAGATTTGCCCAGTTTACCACCCGACAGGGAAGTAAACTTCTTTATTGAACTCATTCCCAGAGCAGCACCTGTTTCAATAGCTCCCTACAGGATGTCCCCCACAGAACTCAACGAATTGAAGAAACAACTTCAAGAATTATTAGACAAGGGTTTCATTCGACTTGGCACATCCCCTTGGGGTGCGTCAGTTCTATTCGTCAAGAAGAAGGATGGATCCCTCAGGCTGTGTATCGACTACCGGCGACTGAATCAACTCATAATTAAGAATAAGTATCTGTTGCCGCGTATAGTTGAACTCTTTGATCAGCTTTCAAGAGCAGATAATTTCTCTAAGATAGACCTCATGTCAGGTTATCATCAGCTCAGCATTAAAGATGAAGACATTTACAAAACTACTTTTCGGAGCAGATATGGGCACTATGAGTTCGTAGTAATGCCGTTCGGGTTAACCAATGCCCCGACAGCTTTTATGCAACTTATGAATAATGTCTTCAGGCCTTATCTTGACCAGTTTATAGTCATCTTCATTGACGATATTCTTATTTACTCCAAAACAAGAGAGGATCATGAAGAGCACTTAAGGATAGCCTTGCAAATGCTAAGAGAGCACAACTTCTATGCGAAGCTTAGTAAGTGTGAGTTCTGGCTAAAGGAGGTGTCTTTCCTTGGCTATATTATCTCAAAGGAAGGTATCGCTGTTGATCCTTCAAAAATAGAAGCTGTTAAGAATTGGAGCCAACCGACGACGGTGTCTGAAGTCAGAAGTTTTCTAGGTCTGGCTGGTTACTATAGGAGATTTATTAAAGATTTCTCCAAGATCGCCATTCCTTTGACAAGACTCACCAGAAAGAAGAATCCTTTTATATGGCCGAAGGACTGCGAGGAGAGTTTTCAAACTCTTAAAGAACACCTTACCACTGCACCTATATTAACATTACCCACTGAAGGTGGTGGTTTTGAAATCTATACGGATGCATCTGGAATTAGTCTAGGGTGTGTCCTTATGCAAAATAGAAAGGTGATTTGCTATTCATCAAGGCAGTTAAAGCATCATGAAGAAAATTACCCTGTACATGATCTGGAACTAGCTACGGTTATATTCGCATTGAAGATTTGGTGACATTACCTTTATGGGGAGAAATTCACTATATTTTTGGATCATAAAAGTCTGAAATATCTCTTCACCCAGAAGGAATTAAATATGCGACAACGCATAAGGCTGGAGTATCTCAAGGACTTCGACTTCACTATTCAATATCATCCAGGGAAAGCAAATGCTATAGCTGATGCTCTTAGCCGGAAACCAATGGCAACACTAATAAGCCTTAGGAAAGGTATAACTTGTCTTATTGAGGATTTTTCTCATTTAAATCTTGATATTGACAGAGAAGGAGAAGGAGGTATGATTGCCAATATAAGGTCTCAACCTACATTGATCAAGGACATAGTACAATTGCAAGAAAATGATCCCTTATTGATGGAGCCTAAGGGTAACATAGATTAGAGACCAGAATTTTCTATCTCAAATGATGGAAGATTATTGTTTAAGGATCGAATTTGTGTGCCGAATCATGATGACACTAAGAAATTGATCATGGGGGAAGCTCACAAATCAAGGTATGTTATTCACCCTGGTGCTACCAAGATGTATCAAGATTTGAAAAGAAGCTTTTGGTGGCCCAATATGAAAAGAGAAGTAGCAGATTTTGTGTCTCGCTACCTCACTTGTCAGCAAGTAAAGGCAAGCATTTAAGACCTACTGGGAAATTACAACCGTTGAATATTCCCGAATGGAAATGGGAAAGTATAGGGATGGATTTTATCATGGGTTTACCTAAGACAAAAGGGGGACATGATGGTATATGCGTGATCATAGACCGATTGACTAAATATGCACATTTTCTATCAATCAAGAGTCGATGGTCTGTGGATGTACTAGCAACACTATACATGAGGGAGATTGTCAAATTGCATGGTGTCCCTGTCACCATTATATCTGACCGAGATCCTCGGTTCACATCGCAATTCTGGAAGGATCTTCAACATTCATTAGGAACCCGACTTAACTTTAGCACTGCATTCCATCCATAAATTGATGGTCAAATTGAAAGAACAAATCAAGTGGTGGAAGATATGCTCAGGGCTTGTGCTATTGACTTTGGAGGAAGTTGGCACGACCACTCGCCTTTTGTGGAATTTACATACAACAATAGCTACCAAGCTAGCATACAAATGGCACAAGAGAAAGGTAATTTCTTGGTCCCGACATCATTAGGGATACTACAGAGAAGATAAAACTCATTCGAGAAAGACTTCATATGGCCCAATACAGACAGAAGTCATATATTGATAATCGAAGGCGTGCCCTGGAATTTCAAGTAGGAGACCATGTATTCCTTAAGGTTTCTCCATGCCGGGGTATTCGAAGATTTGGTATCAAAGGCAAGCTTACTCCCAGATTCATTGGCCCCTTTGAAATTCTCGAAAGGGTTGGTGAAGTTGCATATCGAATTACTTTACCACCTCAACTATCTGAAGTTCATGATATATTTCATGTCTCAATGCTCAAGAAGTATGTACCTGATCCATTTCATGTCATCACTTATGATAATTTAGAGGTCAAAAAGGACTTAACATATGAGCAAAAGCCAGTCAAGATCATTGAACGAGAAGTACGTCAATTGCGGAATAAAACTATTCATATGGTCAAGATCCAATGGACCAAGTTATAGTCGCATGAAGCAACATGAGAAACTGAAGAAGCCATGCGCAAGAGATTTCTATAATTATTTGAATATAAGTACACTCTCCATAAATCCATGTATTGAATTTGGGGATAAATTCTTTTTAAGTGGGGGAGGGTGCAATGCCCGAGAATTTTCTAAGAATTTTTTGTTAGATTTAAAATATAATTATTAAGCATTTAATAGGCAATAATTGAATTTTGGTTAATTAAATCCAATTATCTAGGCCCTATATTAATCCAAGAGGATTAAGCCCATAAAATAAACCCAATAGGCCCAAAAGGTTATTTTAGACTTTAGCCCATAATCTAGAAGCTAGGAATGGGTGTAATCACGGAATTAGGGAGATAATTACTCCTTGGGATATAAATAAATGAATAATATTGGGGATAATATCAAAAGAGTTTGAATTATTTCAAATTTGACGCCTTAAATGAAAAACGATCTATCGCGAAATTGCTGACCGGCAGAAAACGGTCGTCCTAGTGACCGCTACCAACTGGAGATTCTGTGAGAGAAGGAAAACGTGAAAAGGTTGGATTTTTCGCGTTCAAATCATCTAGGATCGACCCTATCAACTAAATTAGATAAGTCTAGAAGGTTGTACATCGGATTGAAAGTATAATTGGGACTCTAAGTTCGTTCTAATCCTCAAAACCCTAGATAACCCTATAAATAGATCCCATATTTGACGTGTGCGACCCCTACTTTTGGCACGAGTGGAACTAAGGTAAGGAGGACGAATTAGAGGTAAGTTTCTTCTAGAATTTTGTTTATTATAGTTAGAACTAACTACTCTCCAATTTTCGTTCTAGGTGATCAAGTCTGCAAAGAGTTAGAGCCTCCCAAAGTTGCTAATTCTACATTAAGAACTCAAGAATTAGTGCATCCGACCCAAGAAGATCAAGGAATTCGGAACCCTAAACGAGGTATTAAGTAAAAGTGTCTTTAGAACTTTTTGTTACCCTTCGTATCTTCTATCTACCCTCAAAATTTCACGTCCATAGGTCAAGGGAATCAGAAGATAGAGGGACGTGAAGTTGCTGATTTTGTACAAGAACGGGCAGAGGTAGGGCTGACTTCCAGTCCGAAATTGACTATCTAGAAGGATTAATTGAGGTAGATTATCTCATGGATGGCTTAAACTTTATGTCAGGAATAAAAACCCTCTTGTTTCAATTGATTTCATGCATTGTACACCGTGAATTTCATGTTTTACTTAGGACTATGCATCTAGTTAAGTCTTCATGCATGAATTAGCCTTAATGAGAATAAAACGAAATTTCTTGTTAATCACATGAACCTATCCATATTATTGGCCCATATTTGTTCTATCTTGGTTATGGTAGTTTATATATGTTGATTTCCATGCATGATATGCATTAGTTTAGTCTTTAGTTTTTTTATCATTCGAATTTGGATTTACACAGAAAGAAACGATCTTCCTATCGACCGCCAGGGACATCTAGCGGTCGTACGATAGACCGCTAGCCAAAGATAAATGGTCCTGTATTAGACCGTTTTCCATTTCTGATTTCTACATATTTGTTACCCGAACCATATTACAGAATTAACCATAGTTATTATATAGTAAGCCTAGTTAACTAAGTTTTATTCCTATTTTAAGTACTGGTTTCATATACTTAGTTATATTTACTGTTCATCATGATAGATTTCATGTTTTCATGCACATTGGTATTATTTAAACTTATGTTAATTTATGACCAAAATAATATACTCTTGTAATTAAATACACGTTTTAAATAGATGATTCATGGTTTAACTTGATCACTATTTTTGTCACGATTCTCTCTTTTCTAAGAGTAATTTCTTAAGTACATGGCACATATCCCGATATGTTGTCATTAGTTACACTTTTTACACTTTAGGAACACAATCTTGGACATGCTGACCTCTCCTTTGGATATTCCTTCCAACGGACTAAAAAATCTTGTTTCAAGGCCTCCATAAGACTCCACGAGTCTAGGATTCCCACTAGGACGACGAGCTGGTTGTACCGTTAAAACCCATTGTCTAGAAAAGCACTTATACGATGTTTTATATTCTGGACCCTTAGCGGCCATCTGGTTGACCGCCAGAGTCTGCTAGCAGCCATTCACTAGACCGCTAACGGATCCTAAACGGTTCTACACTAGACCGCTAAATACTCCAGATGTCCTATTTTCAAAATATCGAGCTGTCTTAGTTAACGGTCCTGAACTAGACTGTCATGATCAAGAAACGGTCCGGTAAACGACCGCTAATGTCATGAGTTTGATTAACCCATGGTTTGACTCAAGGGTTGATTTTTTTATGTTCCTAGATGGTCCAATTGATTATCTAGAACATGTCACATTATTCCAAAATACCCAAGTAAATTTGAGAGTTAAAGAATGTACCGTTATGCTGCCGATTCATTTCTATAACGTAACCTTGTTATTAAATACATTTATTGAAATCTCTTATTCTC
Source organism: Amorphophallus konjac (assembly GCA_022559845.1). Taxonomy (NCBI): domain Eukaryota; kingdom Viridiplantae; phylum Streptophyta; class Magnoliopsida; order Alismatales; family Araceae; genus Amorphophallus; species Amorphophallus konjac. The sequence continues at coordinate 255,015,238 of CM040128.1, read as the reverse complement.
AATACAAGCATTCTTATTTTTTGATTACCTTATCATGAAATTATAGTTGAAATTGTATTTTCTTGGCCATATTATTGTTATAACGTGAAAGTAGCTTGATTTATACTTGAAGTTGTAGTTCGAGCACTGATTGTATTCAAGGGCTCTATGCTAGTCCCCTCGACTGATTGTCGGAAACATACTTTAAACCATGGGGTATGATGCTACTGGCGTCACATTGCGCTGGGAGTACTTTCTCTATAAATAAGTGAAATATCCACGGGCTGATCCACATGAATTCACGAAGTACTTGTTACTTGGTGAAGAGTACATTCTTGCTTGTTACAAGACTTTCTAGTGCATAGCCTTCATGGTTATGAAAAGTACATTCTTGTTATATTCTTGAAAAGGCCAGATTTACATTCTTGTTATATCCTTGATCAATCATATTCTTATGTCTCGTACTTGATCATATCTTGTTACTTTGGCTTTATTCGCATGTTTCATCGTATTTGCATGATATATCTTATTTCTCTAGAGCTAAAATGATAATTACTTAAATTTACCAATCATGTTAATACGGAGATATCTACTGGACAAGTGTGCTCATTAATGTAGATTATTTTAATTAGATTCATATCCCACCCCCTTTAAATACATACATGCATAAACATGTGAATCAAAGACAAGGGGGATGAAAGGATGAGAAATACTAACCGTGATCGCCACCAATGATTAACAACGCCAAAGGATGAAGAAGTGTAAAGAACGGCACCGTGTACCTTGGAAAGAAAACTTGATCGCGCTTGACAAACGAGGTGCGGGGAACTTTATGGATTCAAACCTCCTCTCCCTCCAGCCAGCTAGAGGAAGATGGCCTCACATTGTATTCATGCTCTCCTGCAAAACAAAGCCAAAACAAGGACAAAAAATCCATTAGAACATGAAGTGTAGCATCAATCCCACAGTGATAAAATAGGGGTAAAAATTGAGGGTAAACTCATCGGGGGGAGGTTTTTAACCCCTGTGAAAGGGTGGAAATAATAGGTGGGTGTGTTGTGCATGCATGAGATTTGAAATCACGAGATTTGATTGAGAGAATAGAGAGAAAACGATGATGCAAAACGTACAAAAGTGCATGTAGCAGAAAAGTGCAGGAAACAGTGATGATTTGTGATTTTAAGAGGAAGAGAACAAAGAATATAGATCATGAAATCAAGTCCAGAAGGATGCAATAGAAAGCTAATACTTCCCTCTTCAAACCAGGGTCGAAGTTGTGAGTTGGAGTTGCAGCATGGCTTCACCCCGAACCAAGAAAGAGCCCCCCCGTCGTGACTGCGAACTGGGCAGTTTTTATAGAATTTTACAAGAAAGCCCCATCTTCTTATCACGATTCTAGGAGATATAGTCCAAGATAAATCGAGTTCTCTAGATCAAACTCGAGATAATACTAAGGACAAGAGATAGGAACAAACGAAGATCAATTCGGAGGAGGATTCTAGAAGATATGGCTCTTGGAAGATAGCCCTGTCGCACTGGAGAATAGAGTTTTAGTTGAACCAAGATGCTTAAATCTCGATCTTGCGACCCAGATCCCGAGAGATATAGCCAATAAAAATTTGATTTCTATGAACCAAATTCAAGATAATAAATCATCTTTTCCAAAAATAATTCCCGCCATTGTCATTTGTCCAGGTGTGATGGAGAGGATATTCATATTGTTAAGCATCGAGCAGAATGCTACCAGGTGTCTTGGATCACGTGCAAATGATTGGGGATCGATTCCACATGAATCCCTCGAGTTTTTCACGTGCAGAGCCATTTTTCACCCTTGGCAGTGTATTTTACACCCTTAACGGCTATTTGTTAGCCGTATCAGCTATTTGTCACCCTTACCGCTGAGAGCCGTCGCCTTAAATGATGTTGCGTTAGCCTTGAGTAGTCGCCTTAGCTATTTGTCACCACTAGTAGCTCTTTTTCAGTCTTGCGACCTATTTGTCACCGCTAGCTGGCTATTTGTCCCCCTTGTGTGACTATTTGTCACTCTTGAAGCCCATTCATCACCTCTATCAAAAGCATCTATTTTTCTTTGCAAAACTGCTCATTGAGTCGACTCTACTTGCTCTTGGAGTCGACTCTTCTTCTTGCTTTTCTTCTTATCAGCCCTTTTTCTCCCGTCCGAGCTATTTGTCACCACTATTGAGCTATTTGTCACCACTAGGTCACATTATTCACCCTTATGAAGTTATTTGTCACCACTGTTCTCTTCAGCTGGCGGGTGTCTCTGGAGTTGACTCGAAAGGCATTTAGGCTTGATTTTTCTTCATCAAATTTCTTTTTCTTCTTCTCAATTTGAGCTCTTCTATGCATGCAACTACTTGACCCTTAACTGTTGGCTTCAGCTGTTTTAATCTGCTTTTGAGCTTGAAAGATCTGCTGGCATGTTGAAGTGTTGTGTTGACCTTGAATGTTGCCTGTTGACTCTGGGGCTTGACTGCGTTGACTCTGGTACTTGTTGCCTCTGCTTGATAGCTTCACTTCTGCGTTGACTTTGCATATGCTGCGTTGACCTCCTCCTTCACGCAATATTCTCATAGCTTATTTCTTGGCTTTACTACAATCTATCCAAGTCGACTTCTTCACCAGACAAGTTGACTTGATCTTCTTCACAAAAATATCCTCAACCTCAACCTGTCCAAGTCGACTTGACCTTCTTCAAGTTGACTTGTGTCTTGCTTCTTAGCAACATCAACTTCACACTGTCAACCTGTGCTTATGCACATGACATTATCAAAACCATTAACACAATGAAACAACTCATAAGTGGGTCATCAAGGTCATAACATAATCAAGACATTAAATCCATGCACCAAAACCAATGCACCAATGCACTGACTCATAGATGAGTCATAGTGTTTGACATCATCAAAATCACAGGGACACAACACCATATTCCTTTTCGAAGCACAAAACTCAAACATTGTTTGAGTGGGCCCGTGAATACGACAAGGTCATCCTCTCAGAACCCAAAAGGTCAAATGATACCAGATGGAAAGATGGTCCTCAGTTCTGTCCCTATCACCGACAGAGGGGCCACTCTATTGAGGACTGCTATGTATTTAAGGATACCGTCGAAGGCCTGATTTAGAAAGGTGAATTACGAATGGGTGAATACAAGGTGGACCCACCTTGCCTGCACAAATTTCCCATCTTTAAGACATCGGCCAACACGGCCTCGCTGTGCCAGCTGAAGCAACACTTATGCTTAAGGGTATTTCAGGCCCCTCAAGCTACAACGAGAAGCTGAAGAGAAATTCAGGATGCAGATGGTGCTCCGCTCTGGGGGCAAATGTTGAAAACAAAAGAAGAAAGAAAAGCTGAAGATAAAAGAAGAGCCCGCTGCCGTATATTGCAAATATCCGATCCTTCGGCCTAGCCGTTTAGGCCAAAGCCTGCTTTCATGTATATTTTAGATATCTTATCTTTTTGCTTAGCCGTCTAGGCCAAAGCCTACTTTCATATATATATATGTCAGATTTCTTATCGTTTGTCTTAGCCATTCCGACCAAGGTTCGCTTTCGTATATATTTCTATTTTCTATCAAAACCCGCTTTTAGATATCAAATATCCCATCTTTCGGCTCGGTGGTCTCGGCAAAAGTCCACTTTCACATATTCAAGATAACCTACCTCTTGGCTTAGCCATTATCGCCAAAGCCCGCTATCTGGGCCAAGCCATCCATCCCACCGTAGTAACCAATACGACTCGATGGCTTAGACCCTCGGTCGAAGCCTGCTTTACAATTTTGGCTTTCAGATCCTACTTCCAACATCTTTTTAGGCTTTATAGCTTGGTTTTAAATACCCTGTGGCTTTTGTGGCCTGCTTTCCCAACATTCGTTGGCTCTTATAGCCTGCTTTCCCAATATCCTTTAGCTTTTATAGTCTACTCTCACAATATCCTGTGGCTTTTATAGCCTGCTTTCCCAACATCCATTGGCTCTTATAGCCTATTCTCCCAACACGCTTCAGCTTTTATAGCCTACTTTCCTAGTGCCGTTTTGGGCTTTATAGCCTGCTTTCGAATATCCTTTTGGCTTTTATTGCCTACTCTCTCAATGGCGACTATCCAAAACCCGCTTCCCTGCTAACTCTGGGCTTTTACAGCTCGCTCTCCCAATATCCGATGGGTTTTACAACCCGCTCTCCTGCGACCCTTTGGGCTTTTACGGCCTGCCTTTCGAATATCCTTTGGGTTTTAGAACCTGCTTTCCTGTTGTCCTCCGGCTCGTACAACCAACTTTCCTGCTCACCTTTGGGCTTTACAACCCGCTTTCCCGTTGTCCTTTGGCTCTTACAGCCAGCTATCTCGCTATCCTTTGGGTTCTACAACCTACTTTCTTGTTGTCCTTTGGGTTTTATAACTTGCTTTCCCACTTTCCTTAGGTTTACGCAGCCTGCTCTCCCGCTTTCCTTGGATTTTATAACCTGCTTTCTCGCTTTTCTTAGGCTTACACAGCCCGCTTTCCCACTTTCCTTAGGCTTACACAGCCTGCTTTCCCGCTTTCCTTAGGCTTACACAGCCTACTTTCCTGCTTTCCTTAGGCTTATACAGCCTGCTCTCCCGCTTTCCTTGGGCTTACATAGCTTGCTCTCCTGCTTTCCCTGGGCTCACATAGCCTGCTCTCCCACTTTCCTTGGGTTTTACAACCTACTTTCCTGCTTTCCTTAGGCATACACAGCCTGCTCTCCCGCTCTCCTTGGGCTTACACAACCCGCTCTCCAATTACCCTTGGGCTTTCACAGCATGCTCTCCAGCTTTGGGCTTACACAGCCTGCTGTCCCGCTATCCTTAGGCTTTCACAGCCTGCTCTCTAGATACACTTGGGCTTACATAGCCTGCTCTCCAGCTATCCTTTGGCTTATGCAGCCTGCCCTCTCGATTTTGACTTTGCAAAGCCTGCTCTCTCACGATCATTTGGCTCTCGCGGGCGGCTCTCCAATTTTCGGTTTGGGCTTCGTCCGAAGCCCGCTCTCTTGTTTTCCACTTAGACTTCCCGTCAAAACCTGCTGCCCTATTCTTGGTCCTACCGGGATTCACCCAAATATCAAAAAAAAAAAAAACTCTCTAGAGTGCTCTTGATTTTGAATGCTTGATTGCCCTGCTTGCATGCTTGTTTACTATATATATTTAATACACTTCCTTCAAACTTTCTAGGACCATGCTTCCTTGATAAATAATGCTACCCTAATTCTGAGTATGAATGCGTCACGACATATTCTGAGGGAAAACCAACTTTTGGTGGATGCACGTGTCAAGGGGAAGAGTCATAGCTATGTCGTTAGCGTGACTAACAAAATATACCAGAGGTAAAACTCCCACACTTTGCACACAATGTGACCAATGGTCTCTAAGCACAAGGATCACAGAATTTCTTCCTAACACACTTGGGGTGCTCAAACCCCTACACTCCCACGAAAGGTAATCGTGAGGAAAAAGTTGTTTGATCCCTTAAATATATATATATATATATATATATATATATATATATATATATATATATGTTGAATGAAATGAATCATGAAAAAGTAAAATGTGAACCCAAGTAGCCGAAAATCCCCACTGAAATAAATGAGGAGACCCGTGCGAAAACGGTGAAGCATATTCTGCAATAAAATTTTAATAATGATGAATCCTAGTAGTCAGGAATCCCCATTGAGACACATGAGGAAACTCGCACCGAACGACGAAGTCCAGTATTCAAAATAAACAAGGGGGCTGTGTGAAGTTATCGAAAATCGAAAGCCTGAAATGTATGTGTAGGCCCTAGAGTAATCCTCTAGTGTTGCTTAGAACGTCTGCATATCCCAATGTTTAGGGTTCACCGCTCATACGCTTGTACTTTCACACAACAGAGAAGTTACCTCGGGTGTAGATTATGATTTAAACTATGCGCATAAGCTATCTAATATCCTCTTGACGACCGCACATCTCCTTTAGTTGTGCTTCGTGTGCCACACTCTACCTGTGAGTCATGGACGCTATTCTTATCCTATCCCCAATAGAGGGGAGCTATACTATATATCTATTTTTGTTTGCTTGTTGTCAATAGATGCCTGCATGCCTGAATAAAAGATAATAACAAGAGAAAATGAATGAAAATAAAATGCATGAATGAAAACTCTCCAAAACTCTAGCTCTCGCAACCTACTCTCCAAATTTTGGCTCTCGCGACGGCCCTAAGCGGGGAATGCGAACTCACGCATTCCCAATCCCTAACGACTCACATTTACGCGTGGGATTCACACACGAATTCAACTATCCGGACTGGCCTCCAATGATCACTAATAGGGCCCACATCCTATGATCTCACATCGGGCAACCATTACCCACGCAGGGTAGAAACAAACCAATTTGATATCATTCAGATGCTCCGGGGTGAGATCCCAATCCCAGACGTGTACCGGGCTATTTAGGCCCCTAATCAGTCACTATAGGCCTACAAACTCTCAAGAATAGCAAGGACAGACGCGGTTTCGGGTCACTCTGCGATAGCATGGTAGCAGTTTATAGCGAAACCGCATACAACAGAGTCGCGGCCTGGGGCATGACACGTTAAAGATGATCACCGTTGGGAGCCCTGCCGCATTAAGGATGGTCGCGGTCTCCTTGGGTGCTGTGACCTCATAGATGCGGTGGGGGAGACGATCGCATCTCCAACCGCCTCTCCAGGTCCTAAACAAGCCTAAACATGGTCTCTGGGTACACCTCGTTCAAAATCCAGAGGCTTAACGCGGTTTATGAGGTGGCCGCATTAGCGTCACGGATCCGGACTTCCGTGAACTAGCACGGGATTGTCCGTTCCACACCATGTTCGTGTCAAACGAAGGGGAAAACATGTTAAGCCACTTCCTTTGCCTTCCACAGACTTGAAGGTGATGGGAATCGACGCCGAGCACTGACATTTTTAATTTACATTTGTGTCCATTTCTTTATTTTTATATCCTTGAGAAAACATATGTGCAATTGTAAGGCTTTATAAGCCAAAATGTGAGTCTTTATGTTTTAGTGGGTTTTTGTGCAAAAGTCCAGTAGGACCAGCAAGGGGCCTTCACACTCTTTCCCATTGGTCCACCTAACCCTTAGGGACCCATGTGGGGCTGGTCAAAGTCCTAGGTAGGCTTCTAGATGGTTTGACATTCACAGGGGACAATGGACTTAAAATGTCCAAGATGCCTCCCCTTAAGTCAAGGGGGTGCCCCCCATCAAAATGACATTTTGTATTTTCTTTTTTTAGGCCAATTGACCACATGGGGGAAGAAAATGCTACCCCTCCCCTCTCTCCCATGAAATTCTAACCCCTCCCCCTTCCTCCCCTTCTATATAAACCCATGTATAGTGTTTTGTAAGGTTTAATGATGAATGAATGAAAAAATTATGAATTTGGTTGAAGCCAAAGAAGGGTGTGCCCTCCTCCTCTCTCCTCCCCCCCCTTGCAGATGGAATTCTGCCATTCCAGGGTGTGAGACCCATTCTATCTGTCCCTCTTATCCTTTGATTTCTGTTTCTGCCGCTGCCGCCATCGCGCCGCTGCCACCATCGCCGGAGTTCTGCCCAAATCAGGATAAAGCCTCAAAGCTCAAATTTTAGCTCTCCATCAGGAGTTCAGATCGAGTCCAAACTTGGAGGGTGAGTCGTCCACGTCCACCCCAGCCTCCACAAAACAAATCCAGTCATTTACCCTTTGTTTTATATTTTTCCATTTTCATGTTTCCCCACCATCCAATTATGTCTACTGTTCAGATCTTGTCACAGTAATTCTGTGTTTCCACGTTTCGAACCCCTTCCCTTTATTTTCTTGGGTCACCAATTTTATTGGGAGTTCTGTCCACCACCCCCATCATCCATGAATTTTCTTGAAATTTCTGGAGTCCTTTTACGATATTTAAAAATTATTATCTTTTCCCAAATCTGTTCTATCTTGTGCAGTTTAAATCCGACCCCCAGCCAGTATAAAATCCTAAAAAAATCGAAACCTCCACCAAAAGTCAAATAAAAATTATCCCCATCTTCCTTGTTTCCCCCTTTACAACTTTTGTGAAGAGTCCAAGTTCCAGATCTATGGTTTGAGTAATGGTCAACGTAAGTTATCAGGAAAACTTAGATCTATCCTGAGTTTTCTTAGTCTGTTAGCCAGTCCCTTGTAAAATCCACCACGAAAAATACATAGTCTTCAAATTTTCTGCCCCAGTCTTTGGTTGAAGATCTCTGAGAGAGCTTTCCAACGGTACCACTTTCGCATCGATCCGACGTCGGGAGTGATCGCAGCAGCGAGTTTTGCCGAGTCACGCATGCCAAAAATAGAAGTGCAGATCCGTGGACAGTAAGTTCACACTTGCCGGTCGGAGTCGCCTCGCCTTCCGCAAGGCGAACCAACGTGCTGCCGTTCCAGGGATCGCTCCTCCAGGTGCTCCATTCACAACGGGACCCACCACGCCAGATTTGGAGGGCTGAGTCGCACGTGGGCCCCACAACCCGCAGCAAGAGTCTTCTGGACGGCACCTGTCACGCCCCATACTCTATACCACCGAGGCGCCTTTTGAAGTATCGACTCAGTCTTGAAAAGAACTCCGAAGTTAAGCGTGCTTAATGGGGAGTAGTATTGGGATGGGTGACCTGCCCGAGAAGTCCCCCATTCTAGAGCCGATCACTGTTAGAATGAACAAGAATGTATCGAGAATGTACTAGCAAGTTCACATACTCCTCACCCAACATCTTTTGCTTATGAGCAAGTATTTGGTGAATTTCTGTGGAATATCCTTAACTGTCACGCCCCGAGCCTTTATTACAGTGGAAGACTAGCTCGAGGAACGTGAACAGAAGGCATGGTAAGCCTCTTGCAAGCAAGAATGATCAGAGCACAAGAGAATCACACATAAGAATAATATAATTGCACAATGATTAACTCAAACTCCAACTCATTTCATTAATAATCAAATATCAAATACAATCACTAATCTTCATCATACTAGACTCAAGAAATAAGAAAATTACATAGACTCAATCTAAACAATGTAGACTTTCTTAAGTCTTCACTCATTCTTCATTCACTCTCGGACCCGCTATTTGAACATTCCGAATCCGATTCTGACTCACTTCCATCTCCTGAAAAGATTGGAAATAGGTAATGAGAACACTTGTCCAGTAGGTATCTTCGCATCAACATGAAGACACTGTTAAAGTAATTAACATTTTAGCGCTAGAGAAAATAATGTAAAATCATGCGAATGCGATCAATCGTGCGATTAAACCAAAGTAACAAGATAATCATGTAAGATAGAATGAACAAGTATGAACTAGCAAGAATGTAACAAGAACATGATATGGCCTTTCATGAACAAGAATGTAACGAGAATGCACTTTCACTTTTCACTTTCATAACCATAAAGGTTACGCACTAGAACGTCAATCATGTAGCAATTCACTAGATTTTCACGAGTGCTCATAGATTTCACTTATTTATAAAGAAAGTACTCCCAGTGCAATGCGATGCCAGTAACATCATACCCCATGGTTCATAATAGTATGTTTCCGGTAATCAGCCGAGGGGACTAGCATAGAGCCCTTAGATGTAATCTGCGCCCGAACTACATCTTCACGTATAAATCAAGCTACTTCCATGAGTGTAACAATAAAGCGTGGCCAGTAATATAACAAATTCAATCAATAAGCTCATGACAATAATCATCAAAGAACGAATGCTTCAATTAAGAATATTAGAGATCACAAATGATTTAAGATGATATTATGCTCATGGAAATAATTCGGTAGCATAACAGTACATTCGTTATCTTTCATAATTTAAATTAAGTTTCTTTGGCAATATGACAAGTCCTAGACCATCAATAATCCATCTAGGAACTTTAGAATATTAACCCTTTGGTAAAACCTCAGGTTAATGTACTCAAGAACTGTGACGGTCTAATACTGGGTCGTTACATGAACATAACGCTCTAGTATTGGGCCATTACAATGGGCTGAATCCGGAATAAAATAGATATGGACTCAAACAATGTGACGGTCATATATTGGACCGTTATATGAGCCTAACGGTCGAACACTGGTCCGTTAGGTGAGCCTGACAGGCTAGTGTAGGTCCGTTATATGAACAAGACTTAAAACTTCGATTTTGTGCTTTTCTAGACAAATGGGCTTTAATGGTACAACCAACTCAGCGTCCTAGTGAGAATCTCAGGCTCGCGGAGAATTACGGAGGCCTTGAAACAAGATTTCCTAGTCCATTGGAAGGAATATCCAATAGAGAGGTCCTCATGTTTAAGAATATGTTCCTATAGTGCAAAGTGTGACTAATGGTCATATACCGGAATATATGCCATGTACTTAAAGAAAATAACTATATAGAAGAGAATAGTATGTGTAACGATGTGAAACCATGATAAAACTCCGTCAATACAATACTTAAAATCATAGTTTAAATTCAACTATAGAGTTTAGGCAAAGAAATTAACATATGCTTTAAAATAACCCAAAATACTTAGAACATGAAATTTCCTATCATGAATCATTTAGTAAACTCCAAGTCAGGAAATAAGGTTAAAACTTAGATAACTAGGCTTATTTATAAGTAAGTTTGACTGTCCTCAGTCCTGTCTCAGGTTGACAGAAAATAGTACTCTGACGGTCTAGTATGGGCGCGTCACAGGGCTGTAACGGTTTATCGGGGGGCGTTACAGTATTGTAACGCACTTACTTTGGTCCGTCAGAGACAACAGAGGAATTGAAATATAACAGAGGGTGTGACGGCTAATCCTAAGACCGTTAAAATTGTATGACGGTCCTACGTTAGTCCGTCAGAGCTTCTGTTGACAAAAAAGATAAGGAACTATGTCCCATGCAAGAAAAATCACAATAACCAACTATTCTAGCCATGATAACAAAGTAAAGGCCATCTAGATGCATAGGTTTCAATGAATTAACAAGATAGTACCATTTTATTTTCCATTAAGGCTAAAGATATGCATGTATGCATGTCCCTACTTAAACATGGAATTCATGACCTATAGTGCATGTAATCAAGCAAAATCAGAGTGTTTTTATCCCTAACATGTTGTTCTTGCCGTTCAGGAGATAACCTACTTCTTAACTGGGCTTTAAAGCTTCTAATTTGGGCTTCAAGACACGCCTTAGTTCTTCCCTTCCTTAGATTTTTCAGCAACTTCACGTCGCTCTAACTCCTCAGTCTCTTGACCTAAAGGGGTGAAATTTGGAGGGTAAGAAGATTAATCTAAGGGGAACAAAAAGTTCTAAAGCACCGAATTCTAATTACCTCATTTGGGTGTCCTAATTTCTTAATCTTCAGTGATCCTTTACTCTGAATCCTGGGTTGCTATGACAGAAGCAGCAACTTTAGAAGTCTTTATCTCCTTGGTTACTTGATCTCCTAACATGAAATTTTGAGAGCTATTAGTCTAAAGTATTATAAACAAAAAGTTATAAAGAACTTACCCGAAATTCTATCTCCTTACCTTGATTCTTCACGAGCCAAAAGTAAGGGTCGCTCAGTTCAGAACTGGGTTCTATTTATAGAGTTTTGGCTAGGGTTCAAGGATTTGAACGACTTTAGAGTCCTTAATTGGCTAAAACCTGATCCCTAAGTGTCATGCCCCGTACTCTATACCATCATGGTATTGTCCGCTTTGGTCTACCGGCCTCACGGTTTTGTCCCTTTCTAAGGGTGATCAGCTCCAGAATGAAGGACTTCCCAAGAGGTCACCCATCCTAGTACTACTCCCCATTAAGCACGCTTAACTCCGGAGTTCTTTTCAAGAACTGAGCCGATACTTCAAAAGGTGCCTCGGTGATATAGAGTACAACTTAGCTATATTTGAGGGTGTTACAATCTACCCCTCTTATATAGGCGACGTGTAACGACCCGAGAATCCGGTTACCGGGAAGGCCCGATAACCCGAGACTCGAACCGCCGCCCACGAGCTGGGAGGGCTCGGAAGGGCTAAAAAGGAGTGTGGAGGTACAAAGAAATAGGAAATAAAGTAGGACAATTCAATAATTAACAGAATTAAATAAATAACTACAACAGAGTCCAATCCAACAGAAGTACAATCTAAAGCAGTAAAACATACCGCATGCCAAGTGAACACTCGGCCCGACAAGCTGGCAACTAAGAACCTCCGCACAGCACCCTCGAACCTCGAGGCAGAATCGTCGCATCTGAAAAGCAGGGGTGAGCCTCCTGTCACTGGCCCAGTAGGGATCCCACGGAACCCCAACTAAGAGACAACGGCGGCACGGAAAGCAGTAACTACGAAAGCAGGAAAGTAACTACGGTGGACGGCAAAACCTCGGCTCTACAGCTACTCCAACTGTACCAGAAAACACGACCCGGTCTCCCAGTCGTAGGACAACCAAGTCACGCACCCGACATCCCGATTCCACGATCGGGGACCACCAGACACAAACCGCCCTAGCCACGCTACTAGGAAAATGCCACGATACCTTCGTAGCGGAAGCCTGCCCTCACAAAAAGGTCCCGAGCCAAAACCACACGGTGAGGGAACACGGTCATGACCTCACCGTCATGAACACAACGTTGTCTGGGGAAAGGCCCTCGGTGACGCTCACAGGAAACCCCAGACCTCGACTCTGGGAACACTCCCGAAACCACTCACGAAGTCCCGTCCCGCGGACGGAAACAGAACCCCGTACACGACAACTCACGTCATGTGACAAGAGCACCGCCCACCAGAAGAACGATCGGACGCGTCCCCTAACGTCTTACACCGCGTCACAAGTGTCTAGCTACAACGCCCCAGACGGAGACTCAGACACACTCAGTAACCAGTAGTACCATAAAACAAGGACTAGTTGGGGTCGCGCCTGCCGGTGCCGTCCGACGCCCCCAACCTCGTGTACACACTCAGACCATACGCCCTAGGCCTGTCCTCTAGCTGGTAATTCCTCCTAAGCCCGGACTCGGCTGTACGTGGGGGCCCTACGGTAACCAGCCTACTCACCGTCTCTCTCGGGTCAGCCGCTCCACCACTCCCGGGTGGGTCAGCACATGCGTGCCGTAAGAAGGCTACGACTAGTGGACGTGTCACAGAACGTGGACACAGAAAACCACGCATGCACCCATCGCGAGTAACGCGAAGTAACAGGTGGCTCAAAGCCACCCGACTCTGGACGGCCCACTAGACCTACTAAACCCAACGGCCTTTGAGTCACAAGACTCGGGGTCAAGACCGTTGTACACGACAGCACTGAGCCGTCAATCTGGCCTAATCCCTAGGTCCAAAACAACGATGGGAAGACTCACGAGGCAGTTCACGACTGTCGAGACCCATCCCTCAAGAAGGGAAACTAAGAAACATCCAGCCCCAGGCTGGGAGACTGGACTCGCCGTCCAAGGCCACACGTTTGGCCCACTCGGAAGCCACCTTCCGGAGAAACAACGACATGCGGGGAAACCTCACCGCACTCACACCGATACACGGTGACTCGATCTAGCAAGAACACGGAAGCCCGGAACACCTGGGGTCACCCTGACCCGCCAAGCCCACGGGCACGCTTATCAAGGTAACACGGTACCTCCAGACACCCCAAAAACACGGTCACAAAACCCACGGGGTGTCCGAGACACTCACGAGGCCAAAGGTCGACCACTGGGTCACAACCGGGTCGACCGGAGACCAACACAACACAATCGGAATGCTAGAAGGTCACCCGGACCCTTAAACCCACTGGCACGCTAATCGAGGTAAGCAGAGCCTCCGGACACCCAAAGACACGATCACGAAACTCCACGGGGTGTCCGGGACACACACGGCCCAAGGGGAGCACGATCAGCCGTAGACTGCCCGCCCTGGGCTGCCCGGTTGGTCGCCCTCATGAACGCGCTAGCCTCCTATAGCACGTTCTTCAGAACGCGCTAGCTTCCTATAGCGCATTCATAACAGAACGTGCTATACACCTATAGCACGTTCAGACAGATCAGAACGCGCTAGCCTCCTATAGCACATTCTTCAGAATGTGCTAACTTCCTATAGCGCGTACATAACAGAACGTGCTATACACCTATAGCACATTCAGACAGATCAGAACGCGCTACTCTTCCATAGCACGTTCTTCAGAATGAGCTAGCTTCCTATAGTGCGTTAAGAACAGCCTTACTGTTCACCTTCCCCGATGAACGCGCTCTATCGGGGTGGCACGTTCTCCAAGAGCGCGCCCACCAAGACGAGTGCATTCTCAGTCCGCGCCCGAAAATGGCAAAAACTACAGGAAAACCCATTCCACGCCTCGTTCACCCCCAAGTGAATGGGAAACAAAGGGAAAAACATTCCCTAACCTCTCTAGCACCAAGACGACCCATTCTAAACCCAAAAACACGGTCAAACCACAAGACCCGGCTCACTCCCCAAAAATATGCTTTTATCCCAAAATGCCCAAATAAGCTCGCTCGGCTCACCACGGCCTACAAAACTCGCGGGAAATGAAGTACACGATCTGGGGGTCCATCTCCCTACCTCCACCGAAGATTCGACGCGCCGTGGACGCCGTTCCACGAAGAAACGCCGTTTAAACCCTCGCCGGTTCATGATCCCATGAACCGCCTCCACCATCGCGATCCCCGTCCCGTGCCCGTCGCTCCACTTCCCACGAGCCACGCCGCCCCACCCTCGCCGCCTCCGTCGGCCGCCCGGACTGAGAGGGGGAGAGGAGAGAACGTGAGAGAAGAGAGAGAGAGGGAAGAGAGAAATGAGAGATGGGCAGAAAGAGAAAAAGGAGGTAAATATACAGAAAATCCAGAAATTCCCAAAAATATCAAAAAATAAAAAAATATACCCCTACGATCCTCGGAACACGCTGATTGCCGTGGTAACATCCCGGCGTCGGAGAACGCAACAGTTCACCCTGTACGGGGTTCCGAAGGTCCGACATATGGAAAACACGCGTAAAACCCAAAACGCAACCCGGGACCCACAAAGGCGCTCCAAAAATTCTAGAAAAATGCCGGCGTGCTCCTTACAACACCACGGACCCAAGAAAACTCACGGGCACACCACCATTAGGTCCGACAATCTGGTATAAAAAGTCCAAAACTCACTCGGACACGGTCCGCAACCCGCGAAAAGTCGATCCGAAACCCACGGATCCTGATCCGAAAAATATCTGAAAAAATCTGGGGCATTGCACGACGTCCTCGTCACTGGGCACATATAGCACACAATCACGCAATCAAACCCCCAGGCAGGTAGGACTCTAGAGGTGGCCCCTACAGGCTCAAGAGGTGGCTCCCACTATGTAGCACTTTGTCCCATTATGGGTTCAAGAGGTGGCTCCCATAACATAACACTTTGCCCTGCATGGCACTTAGTTCCCACACTTCCGGCTGGGGTCTAGCTCTGATACCATTCTTTCACGCCCCATACTCTATACCGTTGAGGTATTGTCCGCTTTGGCCTACCGGCCTCACGGTTTGTCCCTTTCTAACAGTGATTGGCTCCAGAATGAAGGACTTCCCAAGAGATCACCCATCCTAGTACTACTCCCCATTAAGCACGCTTAACTCTGGAGTTCATTTCAAGAACTGAGCCGATACTTCAAAATGCGCCTCGGTGATATAGAGTACAACTTAGCTATATTTGAGGGTGTTACACTAATAGTCCCTAGGAATGTTACAAGTTCTCCCAAGTATGTTTCTAGCCAAGAAAATCCCAAAGTTCCAATCTTTTTGCAAGTTCTTCCTTTCACGGAATCAGCTGAGTGTAACGGACTAGGTATGGTCCTTTACATGGTTGTAACGGTCGCTCGATAGACTGTTACAAAAACTGGACGTGGTCATTCATCTTACTTCAAACTCTTTGGTTAATTATCCACTAAATTGTCTAAATATGATGTATTTATCCTTATAATTCGTAAATAGGCTAAATAACCTTCTAGAATATGAGCCAAACTTAATGGGCTTGGTCCTTAAACCTATTGGGTTTCAATTATTAAAGCTGGATTAATTACTTAACATAAATTGGGCCTTATAATGATCTATTTAACCCAATATTCATTAATTAATTTATTTAGACCTTTAATAATTCTAGAAATTTCTTAATTATATCAAAAATAATTTATAAAAATTCTGGGGCATTACACCCTCCCCCACTTAAGAAAATTTGGTCCCCAAATTTATAACATGAGTTTAGTGTACGTACTTTAATGTATTAAAATTTAACGTTAGGCGAATGGGTTAAAATGGTACCTTTAATCAATTCACCTGCCTCGTTTAGAATGGCATTTAGTCGACCTCGCTTCCCTCGTCCGTTGTTATCCCTTGATAATTGTTCCTTTATTACCATCGAGGTATTGTCCACTTTGGCCTACTGGCCTCAGGGTTTTGTCCCTTTCTAACAGTGACCGGCTCTAGAATGAAGGACTTCCCAGGAGGTCACCCATCCTAGTACTACTCCCCATTAAACATGCATAACTTCGGAGTTCTTTTCAAGAATTGAGCCGATACTTCAAAAGGTGTCTCGGTGATATAGAGTACAACTTAGCTATATTTGAGGGTGTTACAATCTACCCCTCTTATATAGGCGACGTCCTCGTCGCTGAGCACATATAGTACGCAATCAAACCCCCAGGCAGGTAGGACTCTAGAGGTGGCCCCTACAGACTCAAGAGGTGGCTCCCACTATGTAGCACTTTGTCCCATTACGGGTTCAAGAGGTGGCTCCCATAGTGTAGCACTTTGCCCTGCATGGCACTTAGTTCCCACACTTCCGGCTGGGGTCTAGCTCTAATACCATTCTGTCACACCCCGTACTCTATACCGTTGAGGTATTGTCTGCTTTGGCCTACCGACCTCACGGTTTTGTCCCTTTCTAACAATGATCGGCTCCAGAATGAAGGACTTCCCAGGAGGTCACCCATCCTAGTACTACTCCCCATTAAGCACGCTTAACTCCGGAGTTCTTTTCAAGAACTGAGCTGATACTTCAAAAGGCACCTCGACGGTATAGAGTACGGGGTGTGACAGCACCAACGAGCGGATCCAAGTGCTGCCCGTTAACCCAAGATCGGTCCTCCCGGGCCCACTTGTAGCCCGTTACCTCCCTGCGTGGAGTGGGCATTTAAATTCACTACTGTGCTTTAAATATTTACTGTACCGGGAGTTACTGACTTGGCCGGGATCGTCTTCCGCATGCCCGACGCGTGGAGGTAAATTTGCTCCCTCTCTCTTTCGCATTTGCTTTACTCGTATCTATTTATATATGCCGCTGCGAGTGTTAGGATTCTTAGCCTGATATATTGTTATCACCGCTGCGAGAGAGCTAGACTGAGTGACCCGTGCCGTGACTCGATCCGAGTACACGCAGAAAGCCGATACCCGAGACTCACTGCCGGTTTCTCAACCGCGCACGGTCCCACGTCTTCCCTCGCTTAGGGGCGATCGTGAGCTAGAGTCCCAGGTCGCGTGTCTGTCCCGCATCAATTTGGTATCAGAGCGCCAGTTGAGTCTAGGATAGTCATTCGCAAAATCCAAACAAAAAAAGAGTCGTTCAAGTCGGGTCTAAGTCTAAGTCGATCATCGCATTTGCATTCCTTTATTCGGTATATCAAAAGGTGTTCCTGGAATGATAGGTTACGCCTATCGGGAAGGTAGCAGCCTTGTGTGAGTGGATCTTCGGATCGATTAGCTTTGCCAAGTACCGTCTATTGCTTGTGTCTAGGTTGGTAGTCGATTCTCATTTCAACTTTGCATTTGCATCGCATTCTAAGTCGTATCTAGGTGCTTGCATTAGTTGGCATAACATTTTGCTTATAAAACAAAAAAAGAAGGCCTTGCATATCCTTTCCTAGGGGATCCAACCCCATCTTTGCACCCATGGCCGAATCCCGAGCCCATAGTTCTGATGAAGTGGCCGCAATGTTCCAAGCCATTGTGGGACAAATGCAAGGGTTGGCGACATGTATAGATGGGTTGAGTACATGCTTGGATGTGTTGACCACATCGGTAGATCGGATGGAAGGGTTGAGTACGCGAGTGGATGGCCTAGGCCTGCCCGAGCCTCACATCCCGGTGCCACCCCAAGGACCTCTTCTCCTCAAGGAGGACAATCCTTCCCCACCCAGGAGGGCTTCATTGCCATCACCCTCACCTTTCGATCTTTATTCGGAGCCACCTCAGCCCGAGCCACCCGTGTTTCTAACGGGTACGCTTTTCATAGCTGAGTCACTTCTTAGCTGGCTCAAGGATGGCTTAGTCCCACCTCCTTACCCATCCATGGACCCCACCCTATCGTTAGTGCCGGTCAACTCATTCTATACCACATTTCGGTCTAGTCACCATGTTGATACATTGGATGACCTTATTGTGGGATTAGACTCACAATGGAAGTTGATACACTCATTGGCCCGAGGCTTCGACCAACCCACTAGTCTTAGCTTCACCCATCCGACCTCAGGGTCCATTACCTCCTTGTGCACCGTGGGTAGTGTCACCATGAAGATCCTCTTATTCCTCCCCATGTCGGCCGAACCTGACTTCATACCCTTTTGCCCGAGGGAGGAACCATACATACTACATATGATCACCGTCCTACCTACCATAATGCATGAGGGTGACCATCCACACCTTCAAGACTTCCATATGTGGGACCGTGACTTGTGGGAACCCACCACAAGGGGTCATACCTTCTTTGATCCCTTTGACCCATTCCCTAGTGGACCCCTTGACCCACCATATATACTTCACTTCTTCGAGGGAGTCCACTACCACACCCCTACCCCACGGGTCGGGTCTTCTATACCCACCAAGTCCATTCTCGATACACCTACACCTGATTCTCCTAGCCCTCTCAAGTCTCCCAAATCCCAAGGGTCGTCCATGCATGACTGGGTCATACTTGGACGTCTAGGTGTTCCCCATGCTGCCAACCGCCGGTTACATAACATGCATGCTTGGCACACATTTGGGTGTCCTGGTCCACCATCGTCTTTGCGTAGATCGAACTAACATTAGGTGTGTTTAGGGTCTTGTGTGTCTGTGCATACATCGAGTCGAGTCAGTTTTGTACACTCGCGTTGTTAGTCCCTTTCGAGCATGAGACTTGTCGGACTTTGGGTTCGGTTCTACCTCTACATATCGGATCTACTCACATAAGGGACTCAGCGGTGATTCCTAGTGAGTCTTTGCGCCGCCTCCCTCATTTGAGAGTGACCCCACCCCGGAGTGTCCACCTCTGACCTCATTCCCCAGCAGCTGATAAGTGTCCATTTCTTATGACAATTCATTGCATGCACACCATTTTATGTGCATATAATTAGGCAATTATGCATATTTCATAGTTAACCTCAACTCCGCATTTAAATTGGAGCTTTCACGTAAATTGATTAATTCGATTATCTTATTTAATAATAAATTAAAGTTGAGGGCCATGAGCATTAATTCTCCATTGCATAATCACGAGCATTTGAGATTTAGGTGCACATTGTGGTAATTTTTATGGACTAAAGTGTAATTATGTATGTGTAGGACACCGAAGGCAATTACAAAAGAAGCCGGGGGCAAAATTGTCACCATTACTTTGACCAAGTCAAAAAGCACATATTTTGATTGGAGGGAAAAGAAAGTTCAAATTTTTGAATTCAAAATTTGAAAAGAAGGAATTCAAAGTTCAAAGTTTGAAAAGGAGAAAAAGGACATTCAAAGTTTGAAATAAAGGAGAGACATGATGAGCCTTGGGAAATAGGGTGCCTAAAGTCCAAGAAAGGGGGTGCCCACCTACTTTTACTCTTCCCCATGTATCATATTCCACTTAAATCTCAGTCATCCATCTCCTTTTGATATAATCTCCACCCTCTATCTACCAAACTTTCCCTATAAATAGCCCATGGTAAGGAGGAGAAGGGGAGCACTTCTTTTGGCAATCTTTCACTCTCCCTCTTTCTCTCCCAACCTTAGGCCTCCAGTTTCTCCCATGTAAGTTCGTTTTCTCCTTTTGTGTTCTTCATAAAATTTCTTCATTTTTACGTCCTCTACAATTTCTTATTCTTTCTCATCTTCTAATTCCTTCTGTTTTTCAAGATATTTTATGTTTTTCACTGTGTTGTCCTGTTCATCTGCGACCCAGTATTGTTCTCTATTCTTTCCCTTCTTTCTCCCTCTTCTAGTCATTTTCTGCTCTTTCTGTCTTCATGAAAGTTCTTGGTTTTTAAGTCCTCTACAATTTCTTTTTCTTACTCATCTTCTAATTATTTCTGGTTTTGAAGATATTTCTCCTTTTTCAAATTACTGTCCTGTAATTTCACTGTTCATCTGAGGGGCTAGTTTCTGTTATTTCTCAATTTTTGAAGCTCTTATGCTCTTCTTTTCTATCTGAATTCTTCATCAAATTTCTTTATCTCTCCCTCTTCTTCAACTTCTTCTTCTTGGGCATCCCCTAATTCCTCTTGGGTTCAAAGTTATTCACCCTCCAAAGACTGCTTCAACGACGAAGGCGACTTCTTCCCGGCGTAGACGACATCTTCCACAAGGTTGTTCGTGATCCAAGGCCAAGAGAGGATGGCGCTATCTTCACCATTGCTGCTACCATCTCCAAACTCTAAACTCCAGGCTTTTCTTGTGTTATTACTTTTGTGATATTTCACTTCATTGTAATCTCATTGTGTCATTAGTATAAACTTGTTTCACATTTCATGTACTCTTTCTTTTAAGTTAATGAAAGGAGTTGCTCTCTTTATCTAGTTCTTTCTCTTCTTCCCTCTCTATCTCTTTCTTCTATATCTTCTTTCCACTTCATGTAATTATTTTCTATAGCATAAGCGCATAGTCATGCTGTGTTCAATTAAGTGTTTGGTTTGTTCATCATTTCACTATTTTCTTTAAGCAAATCCAAATCACAAGTGTTTTTCAAAGGACTCTAAGGTTTTTAACTCTAAAAATCTCTTCTTCCCTGTGGATTCGACCCGTGCTTGCCATGGTACTACGTTATCTTTTGATCATTTTGTGCGAGTTCGGTTTTAAGATTGTTAGCGCGCGTGTAGTAACGGCATACGCTTCCGCGTTATCAATTTTTGGCGCCGTTGCCGGGGAGGAATGTTGATTTTTGACTTAAGAACTTTGTTTTCCTTATCTATATAGTGTACAAATAAAGTTCTCTTTTCTTATTTTCACAAGGAAAAAAAAAGAAAAAAAAGAAGCAACTTGAAAATTCAAAAAAAAAATCCAGAGGTAAGTCTCCACCTTTTCCTTAGTCTTTTTGTCATTCATTTTGAAAAAAAAGAACGGGGGAACGCTTTTCAAGTAAGTATCCACACTTTTCCTCCTTCATTTTAATTTCATTTCTCTACATTTTATATCTTGTGGTTAGATAGGTTCACTAAATAAAAACATAAAAAAAGCACCACTTGAACTTCAATAAAAATCTTCATTGCAAGAGTAGAAATCACACTTTCATGTTCTAAGTCATGCATCATTTAGGATAGAAGCTCTTTTTCTTTATTGTCTAATTGTTGTTAAGTACATTGTTGAAGATTGCGGGAGGCAAGGTGAGTACTCTAACTTTTCCAAAAGCATGCTCATGCATTTTCATGCTTGCATAGAACCCCTTGTTTGAACTTGCTTTGTTGCATATCATTTCAAAATATCTTAAGGGCAACACCCATAAGCAAGATAAGGTGGGGATTTCATCACCCTTCCTTAGCCCACAAATCATAATTCTCTTGCATCTTTGCATCACCTAGACCTCAAATAAAATTCAGTAGATATTGGCCCTAAGTTCACACTGTGGTTCTTGTGTTATTTGAGCTTACCCTCTTATGAAAACCGGTGCCTAAGGCAAGACGGTCGGACGGCAAACGCCTTAAGCGGGCTAGTGGTTTGGCATAATTAGGTCCCTACGAAAGTAGGGGGAACCTCCCACTACCCCACCCCTTACCTGGCCGGTGAAAATATTGAGGGTGAACTTAAGTTACACGTTAGCCATTTTGTGAAACCCAATTTATAGGTCTAGGTCATATCTAGGTCATTAGGTAATTTATGTGACAACTTGTTTGTGTTTGCATAAAAAAATAAAAAACTAAATAAAAAACTAAAAAAATCTCTTCTCTTCTCTCTTTCTTGGTTCTAGTGCATGAAACAAAAAAAATTAAAAAATTAAAAATAAAATGATGAAAAAAGGGGTGAGAAAATATCTAGTTATGAGTGGGCTCATAAATTTAATAAGGTGGACTTGTTGGCCCATTTTTCTTGATCCATTCATTGGGCAATGAATCCAAACTTCTTAGTGCCACCTTATAATCAAGAGTATGATCAAATGTGGACCAATTCGGCCCATTACACTGTTGATTGCCGAAATCAATTTTCACCTCTCACCCAACATAACCTAACCCCCTATGAAAGTCCATATTCATGGCCGGCTCAACAAGAAAACCCATTACCCTTGGCGGCCCAGTCTCTATCCTTTCCCCAAAACCAATCCCAACTCACTCAGTTCTACCAAGGGGCCCATACTCTACATCTTCCCCAAGAGCAAGCCCAAATATTTCAGTCTTCCCCACACCCTTCATATGAACCATGTCCACACACTCTTAATCATGAGTGGAGAGACCAATCAAATCTGTCTTGGGAAACTCAAGAAAATAAAGTGCAAACTCCTCCTGAGCTAAAATTTCAGAACTTGACTCAATTTTCAAATCATCCTTACGGTCAAGCCCAATATGAAGGACATCCCATCTACACCCCTCCTCCCCATTATCAGAGTAATTACCACTCAGATTGTTATCCACCTCAGTTTGATTATGAACTATCTTATTTCAATTCTTCCACAGTTTGATTTCAATAAGGAGGATAGGTTCAATCAAATGACTCAGCACATCTTGGCCCAACAACAGTCTATTGAAGCTCAAAGTCAAATCATTCAGGCCCAACTAAACCAACTTGCTAAGGGGCTAGAAATAGACCAAATAGCTAGCTACTCCACTTCAAACTTTGAAAATCAATTTATTGATTCTGACTATAATGTTTGTCTAAATAATCAACCCATGAATCCTCAACTCAACAACAATCAAACCATTTTTGACAATGAGGAGAATATGGAACAATTACATGAGGAAGAATTAAGGGAAGCTAGTGAAAATCAATTTGAGGAGGCCAAGCAAAATCATGAAGAAAATTATGAGGAGTCAAATAGTTTTAAGTTGGGGGGAGAGGAAGAGAAAAATGAATTTCAAAATTCTAATCAATTTACTCTTCTGAATTTGATAATTCTTTCTTTGAAGATGATGATGAAGAAGAAGTGAGGGTGAAAAAGAATTGAGTGAATATTTGAACCATTCATCTTGGGTTAATGAGGAGTTGGACATTGTGCATGAAAATCATTTTGATCAGGCAACTCTTGATCTAGGAAAAGATGTAGATCTTGTGACTATTTCTGACCTCGACAATTCCGTGGATACTTATGTCATTCTTCCAGCCGATTGGTTGGATCCGCCTGAAATTCTTGACCAACACCTAAATCTTCATGATCAACCCATGGTACCTCAATCCAATGACATGTTTGGCCTTGATAATGGGGAGAATGTGGAAAAGACATACCAGAAAGGTTTAGAGGGAGCTAGCAATATGGAGCATCAAATTAAGGAGCTCAAGCCCAACCTCATCTATGAAGAGAACCATGATGAGTCTCTTGATCTTAAGTTGGGGGGAGAAGAAGAGGAAGATGATTTGCTAGTTAATGATCAACTTTCATTAATTTCCCTTCCTACTTTTGATGAGTCATTGCTCCAAGTAAAGGACGAAGAAGATGTGAGGGTGGAGAAAGAATTGAGTAAACTCATGAAGCAATTTTCTTGGATTAAGGAGGGACCATATATTCTGCATGACCTTCATCTTTACCGGGCATCTCTTGATCTAGGGGAGGACATTAATCTTTTACCCATTCCTGACCTCGGTGAATCGAAACTCACCTTGGGCACATTGCAATTAGCCAATTGGTCAGACCCACCTGAACCCAATGAGCATCCTTGTGTTGAGGAACATATTTCTTTCATTCCTGATATCACTCTGCTCCTTGACATTAATTATTTGGTGGAAGCCCCAAAAGTCCCTCACCCTCCAAGGTATTCTCACCTCAACCATATGCAAGTAAATTTTAAAACTGAGGTTGTAGAGGAAAATTTGGGGAACAACAAGGTCTGCATTAGCATGTTCAACACTTATAAAGTCCCTATGTTTGAAGAGGAATATGTTATCATTGATGACATGATCACTCCTCTTCCCTTCTCTAACTGGGGGGGTCCGTTTGGATTACTAGACCCACCATGGCACATATTTGGCCCTTTCACTTACATGTATCATCTTTTCCTCCAATGGTACAAGGGTTGGAGTTTAAAAGAGGATAAGATCAGTTGGTGGCTCATTCTTAATGGAACGTGTTAGTTATGAAGCTACATTGCGTCCGACTGAAGACGTTAAACTTAGCGCTTGTTGGGAGGCAACCCAACCATTTTTCCTTCAATAACTTAGTGAGTCATTTTCACTTGTGTGTGTAGGAGCTCGAAGAAGTCATTGCCGTCCATGACATTGATGGAGGTTTCGTCCCGCATATCAGGTTGTTTCTTTCCTACTCAGAAGTATTTATTGATACATTGTTCTATTGCTTTCGATTCTATATGCCATTGAGGACAATGTCATTCAAGTTGGGGGGGAGAGAAAAATTTTCATGATGCATATAGTACAACCTGATAAGAGTTCTGTCTTGCATGTCATCATTGCATAAAAGTAGAAAGATATAAATCCCATTTTTGAGTTTCATGATTCATGCTTAAATTAAAAGTAATTCTGGAATAGAAAAGACTAGGGAGAAGGATGATGGAAATTTTAGTCATTCTAGCCACGGAAAACTGATCTAAGAATCCTTTCAAAGTTCATGTGCACTTTAGAAAAAAAGAAATTCACATTGCACACTAATGAAACAAGCAAGACAATCCCCCTGCCGTTTTAGGTATGATGTCTGATATTCTACACTTCTTAAGAAAAAAGATCTTTTTACAAAGCTTTCTGTCAAATTATCTATCAAATAAGTGCAATGGCACTATGAAAAAAGAAAAAAAGGATAGAAAAAAATACCATGAAAAATGTCCCTAATCTTAGTAACCGGGCCTACTTCACCTAAGACGTGTTGATGTTCGCGTAAAACGGAAAAGGGAACTTGGATCTGCGAAACTGGGCCTGCTTCTCCTAAGGCAAGAGTCAAGGTTCACGTTTAGTAGTGAAGGGTAGTGCAGCATCATGTGTGATATAAAAGATCCCAAAGGGATAAAGCAATAAGGTAGATAAAAAGCTAATATACTTAATGCTCTAATCTAAGAAGTGTGAATTGAAAGGCATTTGCTTGGAATAGCAAATAGGGGATGCAATTGTCTAAACTGTGGATTTGGTAGTTACACATGCACAAGTGCTATTGAACTTTACTTTGAATTCTTGATCATGTACCTAAATTTCCAAACTAAGGCTAGTATGCATTATTCCGGACTCCTAATCTTTGGTTGATTCTATGAAGGGAGAGCTGGATATAAGAGCTTGAATTTTACAAACTCTTGTTAGTCCTAAATTTTAATTTATTGGCATTGCTAAGGGACTAGTAATGAGTAAGTTGGGGGGGGAGTGATAAGTGTCCATTTCTTATGACAATTCATTGCATGCACACCATTTTATGTGCATATAATTAGGTAATTATGCATATTTCATAGTTAACCTCAACTCCGCATTTAAATTGGAGCTTTCACGTAAATTGATTAATTCGATTGTCTTATTTAATACTAAATTAAAGTTGAGGGCCATGAGCATTAATTCTCCATTACATAATCATGAGCATTTGAGATTTATGTGCACATTGTGGTAATTTTTATGGACTAAAGTGTAATTATGTGTGTGTAGGACACCGAAGGCAATTACAAAAGAAGCCGGGGGCAAAATTGTCACCACTACTTTGACCAAGTCAAAAAGCACATATTTTGGTTGGAGGGAAAAGAAAGTTCAAATTTTTGAATTCAAAATTTGAAAAGAAGGAATTCAAAGTTCAAAGTTTGAAAAGGAGGAAAAGGACATTCAAAGTTTGAAATAAAGGAGAGACATGATGAGCCTTGGGAAATGGGGTGCCTAAAGTCCAAGAAAGGGGGTGCCCACCTACTTTTACTCTTCCCCATGCATCATATTCCACTTAAATCTCAGCCATCCATCTCCTTTTGATATAATCTTCACCCTCTATCTACCAAACTTTCCCTATAAATAGCCCATGGTAAGGAGGAGAAGGGGAGCACTTCTTTTGGCAATCTTTCACTCTCCATCTTTCTCTCCCAACCTTAGGCCTCCGGTTTCTCCCATGTAAGTTCGTTTTCTCCTTTTGTGTTCTTCATAAAAGTTCTTCATTTTTAAGTCCTCTACAATTTCTTATTCTTGCTCATCTTCTAATTCCTTATGGTTTTCAAGATATTTTACATTTTTCACTGTGCTGTCCTGTTCATCTGCGACCCAATATTATTCTCTGTTCTTTCCCTTCTTTCTCCCTCTTCTAGTCATTTTCTGCTCTTTCTGTCTTCATGAAAGTTCTTGGTTTTTAAGTCCTCTACAATTTCTTCGTCTTTCTCATCTTCTAATTCTTTCTGGTTTTGAAGATATTTCTCATTTTTCAACTTGCTGTCCTGTAATTTCACTGTTCATCCGAGGTGCTAGTTTCTGTTATTTCTTAATTTTTAAAGCTCTTGTGCTCTTCTTTTCTATCTGAATTCTTCATCAAAGTTCTTTATCTCTCCCGCCTCTTCAACTTCTTCTTCTTGGACATCCCCTAGTTCCTCTTGGGTTCAAAGTTATTCACCCTCCAAAGACTGCTTCAACGACGAAGGTGACTTCCTCCCGACGTAGACGACATCTTCCACAAGGTTGTTCGTGATCCAAGGCCAAGAGAGGATGGCGCTATCATCACCATTGCTGCTACCATCTCCAAACTCCAAACTCCATGCTTTTCTTGTGTTATTGCTTTTGTGATACTTCACTTCATTGTAATCTCATTGTGTCATTAGTAAAAACTTGTTTCACATTTCATGTACTCTTTCTTTTAAGTTAATGAAAGGAGTTGTTCTCTTGATCTAGTTCTTTCTCTTCTTCCCTCTCTATCTCTTTCTTCTATATCTTCTTTCCACTTCATGCAATTATTTTCTATAGCACAAGCGCATAGTCATGCTGTGTTCAATTAAGTGTTTGGTTTGTTCATCATTTCACTATTTTCTTTAAGCAAATCCAAATCACAAGTGTTTTTCAAAGGACTCTAAGGTTTTTAACTCTAAAAATCTCTTCTTCCATGTGGATTCGACCCGTGCTTGCCATGGTACTACGTTCTCTTTTGATCATTTTGTGCGAGTTCGGTTTTAAGATTGTTAGCGCGCGTGTAGTAATGGCATACGCTTCCGCGTTATCAGCAGCGTATGCATATCGAATCTATACGGGATGACCATGTGTCGATTACTTGGAGTGGAGCGTACTTCACGCTTCCAGGTTCGGTGACGCATCCGCCGGAGCTACTCGAGCAGCCTCCCCCTTACTCGACGGGGTCGAGTTCTTCCCACTCGGGGAGAGTTGATGGGAATCGACGCCGAGTACTGACATTTTTAATTTACGCTTGTGTCGTTTTCATTATTTTTATATCCTTGGGAAAACATATGTGCAATTGTAAGGCTTTATAAGCTAAAATGTGAGTCTTTAGGTTTTAGTGAATTTTTGTGCAAAAGTCCAGTAGGACCAGCAAGGGAGCCCCACACTCTTTCCTATTGGTCCACCTAAGCCCTAGGGACCCATGTGGGGCTGGTCAAAGTCCTAGGTGGGCTTCTAGATGGTTTGACATTCAAAGGGGACAATGGGCTTAAAATGTCCAAGATGCCTCCCCTTAAGTCAAGGGGGTGCCCCCCATTAAAATGATATTTTGTATTTTCTTTTTTTAGACTAATTGACCACATGGGAGAAGAAAATGCTACCCCTCCCCTCTCTCCCACGAAATTCCAACCCCCTCCTCCTTCCTCCCCTTCTATATAAACCCATGTATAGTGTTTTGTAAGGTTTAATGATGAATGAATGAAAAAATTATGAATTTGGTTGGAGCCAAAGAAGGGTGTGCCCTCCTCTTCTCTCCTCCCCCCCTTGCAGATGTAACTCTACCATTCCAAGGTGTGAGACCCATTCTGTCTCTCCCTCTTATCTTCTGATTTCTGTTTCTTCCGCCGCCGCCATCGCACCGCCGCCAACATTCCCGGAGTTCTGTCCAAATCAGGATAGAGCCTCAAAGATCAAATTTTAACTCTCCATCAGGAGCTCAGATCGAGTCCAAACTTGGAGGGTGAGTCATCCACGTCCACCCCAGCCTCCACAAAAAAAATCCAGTCATTTACCCTTCGTTTTCTATTTTTTCCATTTTTCGTGTTTTCCCACCTTCCAGTTCTGTCTACTGTTTAGATCCTGTCACAGCAATCCTGTGTTTCCACATTTCGAACCCCTTCCCCTTATTTTCTTGGGTCACCAATTTTATTGGGAGTTTTGTCCACGACCCCCATCATCCACGAATTTTCTTGTAATTTTTGGAGTCCTTTTAATATTTTTAAAAATTGCTATATTTTACCAAATATGTTTTGTCCTGTGCAGTTCAGATCCGACGCACAGCCAGTATAAAATCCTCAAAAAAATCGAAACCTCCACCAAAAGTCAAATAAAAATTATCCCAGTCTTCCTTGTTTCTCCCTCTGCAACTTTTTTGAAGAGTCCAAGTTCCAGAGCTATGGTTTGAGTCGCGGTCAATGCAAGTTATCAAGAAAACTTAGATATGTCCTGAGTTTGCTGAGTCTGTCAGTCAGTCCCTTGTAAAATCCACCACGAAAAATACAGAGTCTTCAAATTTGCTGCCCCAGTTCTTGGTTGAAGATCTCTGAGAGAGCTTTCTAACGGTACCACTTTCGCGTCTATCCGACGTCGGGAGTGATCGCAGCAGTGAGTTTTGCCGTGTCGCGTAGGCCAAAAATAGAAGTGCAGATCCGTGGACAGTAAGTTCACACTTGCCGGTCGGAGTCGCCTCGCCTTCCGCAAGGTGAACTAGCGTGCCGCCGTTCCAGGGATCGCTCCTCCAGGTGCCCCATTCACAGCGGGACCCACCTTACCGGATTCGGAGGGCTGAGTCGCACGTGGGCCCCACAACCCGCAGCAAGCGTCTTCCGGATAGCACCGATGAGCGAATCCAAGTGCTGCCCGTCAACCCAAGATCGGTCCTCCCGGGCCCACTTGTAGCCCGTTACCTCTTGCGTGGAGTGGGCATTAAAATTCATTGCTGTAATTTAAATATTTACTGTACCGGGAGTTACTGACTTGGTCGGGATCGTCTTCCCCAGGCCCGACGCGTGGAGGTAAATTCGCTCCCTCTCTCATTCGCATTTGCTTTACTCGTATCTATTTGTATATGCCGCTGTGAGTGTTAGGATTCTTAGCTCGATATATTGTTATCACCGCTGCGAGAGAGCGAGAGTGAGTGACCCATCCCGTGACTCGATCCGAGTACACGCGGAAAGCCTATACCCGAGACTCACTACCAATTTCTCAACCGCGCACGGTCCCACGTCTGCCCTCGCTTAGGGGCGATCGCGAGCTAGAGTCCCAGGTCGCGTGTCTGTCCCGCATCAAAAGGACTCCAAAAACCACAATAAAGAACATACAAACGGGCGATTACATCCATTGCCCTAAACGCATGCATCACGCTCCATATATCACAACTGGCCTCATCTCGGCCTCAAATCACAAGGAAAACGCGAATGGATGGAGGGGAATCACATCCCGCCATTCACACATCATAAACATGAAATGGAATCAAAAATCACCACCTAGATTGGCGGGAATTGCCGCTCAAACCCCGGCATGGAAATTACACCAAAATTAGCAAAACTCGCTCAATCTCGCCCGTATTGGCTCAAAATCACGGGGAAATCAGCACAACGAGCTAGGGATCCATCCCCCTACCTCATTCGACCCTTTACCACATTAGGGAAGCCGAATCTTCATGATTCCACCCCATTCTAGCCGTAAAATCCATGAAGCTCCGCCACCTCATGTGCTCCCGAGCCCCCCACACACCGTCCACGCCGTCTTCTACGCTCCTCCGCACGTCCGTGGCTACTAGAGTGAAGGAGAGAGAGGAAGAGAGGGAGAGACGCACCCAGTATGCATGACGAGTTATATCATTCATGTCAATCAGAGAATAAGGAATTCAACCTTCTAGACAGAGTGCGCAAAAGTAAAGATAATAAACCAAATCCTTTATTTATTAATAACACCGATAGTCTTACATAACCTTTAAATAAGAGAATACCAAATGACAAGCTTAGACTCAATAAAGAGGGAAAAATTACAATGATAGACTCAAGAAATAGGAAAAGACACGACTAGATAGACGCTTCCATGACTGGGTGGCTCTACGCTCTTTACCCGTTCCCGTTCCCATCCGAGTGATCCTCGACATCGGATTACCTGAAAAATAGGGGGAAACATTAGAGTGACCGAACACTCAGTAGGGATTACATCTCAAGATCAAGCTTGCTTTAAGTAAATTACATGTTCATGAATGCATGTCTAACTATGCATGTATACATGATAACGATGAGAGAGAGAGAGAGAGAGAGTATCAAGAGTTAATAGAGATCAACTAGCAAGACTTCAAGATAATCATGTAAAATGTATCAAGATGGTCAAGCATGTAACTATATCAAGCCATGTCACGTGAATTGGCTATTATAATATCAAGCAAGGAAGTACTCATTCTGGGCCGCACAAGTCATGTCGAGTCAAGTACGAGATCGTGGAATGTCATCAATCAAATAAGTCAAGTACTTTGGTGCAATGTTACACCGTGATCAATCTAGATCCCATGGGCACAAGTACTTTCGGGTGCTCCTCTCAAGACCAGATCGGGCCCTATATGCACAAGCATTGAGTTATGTATATTTTAGACATCCACTATAGTTTATAGCCAATAGAATTTCAAGGGAAAAGCCTTTGTAGGAACTTTAAGGTAAATTTTACCGAATAAAGAGTTCAAGGATAGAACTTGAACAAGTATGACATATCGATAAATCGCATGAAAATCATGACATGTTGTAAAATTGGGAAATTGGCGTCCATCGGGTCGCCTCCAATTACAGAAATAGCACCCACATGAGTGGTCGCCCATTCCTGTGAACAGTGCAGGCACAAAGAATTAGCGACACACCATACAGTCGCTCATTCATAATTAGCATCCAGCTCATGGTCGCTAAAATAGTAAACTGCGCCCATTGGCCTGGTCGCCCATTCCTTTTAGCGACAGAGACTAGGTCGCAGTTTTTAGATAGAACAGACTTCCCAAAAGAGGCCAAAACAGCACTCTATGCGGGCTAGATTGTCATGTTTCTTCAGAGTGACATGACTATAAGGGTTCTAGGATTTTTATGGTACAACCAACTCGGCTGCCTGGAGGGAATCTAAGGCTAGCGGAGATTTACGGAGGTCTTAATGAAGAAAGTATCGGTCCAAAGGAAGGAATACCCCGTAGAGGGTTCAATCAACATCAAGAATTGAGTGTGTAATCGATAGAAACAGAACATGGACTCCATCTATGGATGTGACATGAGAGTGCCAAGTAAACCCGCGATATGGGCTTGAAAATCGGTGAAGCCTGAGAGGCAAGAATTGGCGACCACTCAGATAGGCGCTCATTCATGAATGTGCGTCTTTGTGAAGTGTCGCTCAAACAATATTTAACAGAATTTTCCTGAAATTACTAAGAATTAGCGACTCTATGTACGGGCGCTAATTCTTGAAATTTCCAGAAATTGATATAATTTAATTTTAAATTGGCGACCATTCATAACGGCGCCCAAACTTTAAATAATGCCCACTTGTTATGTCGTAGTTTCATGTTTTTAATAGATTTCTATTTTTTCTAAAATTCTTACAAAATAGTGCCTTCATAGGAGGGTGCCCAATCTTTAATAGGCGATTGGGTGACAATCGTTCATTCTTTATTTGATGTTACGCATCAGGCAGGTACACTCTTAGACACATAATACTGTTCATATACTTTGAAATTACATAATCAGAGAAAATAAGACATGGATAGACAGAGGAAAATATCAGGAATCTAGAAACATGCTCATGCAATAATTTTATCGTCAGGTTACATAGCTATTAAATTTTAAGCATGTGGTATTTATTAAATACACCAAAGAATTAGCGGCTGGGCTAAGGTCGCTCATTAAACTCCGCCCTGGTCACTATCGCAATTTCATGAGAATTAGCGACTGCTCACACGGGCGTTCATTCAGTAAGCGCCCTTGACCCTGTCGCTATTTACACAAGTCAGACATAACTTCATAAAACTTAAACATAAGTCATGGAATAAATGCTATACGACCTATATGCATGAATTCACTTTTGAATTATCATGTTGGGCTTCGGTTCTTGAGGACACCTACCTCTTTTGGATGTTTGAACGATGAACGGAAGAAGATAGAACAATAGCAACTCCAACTGCAGTAGCTCGAGGGTCAGTAACCGCACTCGCACAGGAGCAGCAAGACACTCGTAAAGGAGGAAGATGGAAGAAGAACACAGCCTTCTTCTGATAACAGCAATGATCGTGGCAGAAGAGGAAACAAAGCTTGTGTACGTTAGTGCAACAGCAATAGTAGCAACAGTCACGCACGTAGAAGAAGAAGAGGAAGGAGGAAGAGCTCCTTCTACACCACACCACCGTAGCAGGACGATGGGTGACGTCGATGCCAAAGGAACAATATGAGCAGCAGCAGTAGCCAGAGCTCGATGGAAAGGAGTGTTTATTTATAGAGTTTTTGAGAGATCTTAAGGTTAGAAACCTAATGGAAATTAACCTTCCCACGCAAGAATCCTAAATGGTTTAGAGTTTCCCTCGTTAATCTCTTCTCATCCAAATCTGCAGCCACCTTCCCGGTTGGATCTAAAACCCTAAGGCATGCAAGCTTCGAACGTGAGGATGGGTTAGCTTTTGGAATAATATATATATCCATCCGGTATTTCCTTTGGACGTAAGGAAAGTTATGGGCATTTAAGGCCCATTAGTTATTGGTCCTGTTAGCCAATATATATGTATGGGAGGCCCATATGTGTGTGATATAAGGTTACGTGGAAGGGTTTACATAATTAAGGCCCGTATGCTTCAAGTTAGATTCTCATACGAGAGGTCCATATAAAGGTTAAGCCCTTTTTGTTTCCTCATTTGGGTTTTATAATTTGTTTGATTTGGGCCCCTTGACTATTTAATTGGAGGTTTTATTTATTTATGAAATTTTATTCCTACATTTTATCCAAGGTGCTACTCCCTCCCCCACTTAAAAGAATTTGGTCCCTAAATTCAATTGCATATAGACATGGAGAGTGCAGTATACTTACAATTTTGAAATAAGTCGGGAAATCTTTTCTTCATAGATTATTCGGTCTCCCAAGTAGCTTCTTGCTCGGAGCACTTGCTCCACTGAACCTTTACCATGGGAATCATCTTGTTTCTTAGCGCACAAACCTCGCGATCAAGGATCTTTAACGGCTTTTGGTAATAGGTGAGATCCTTTTGTATCACCAGGTTGTTATGATTTATGACGTGGGTCGGATCATGAACATACTTCTTGAGCATAGAAATGTGGAATACATTGTGTACTTTGGATAGTTACGGTGGCAAGGCGATTCGATAAGCAACCTCGCCAACTCTTTCTAGCACTTCGAAGGGACCGATATATCTTGGTGTAAGCTTGCCCTTAACACCAAATCTTCTATTGTCTTGTCTTGGAGAAACATTAAGAAAGACATGATCTCCAACTTCGAATTCAAGGTCTCTCCTTCTAGTGTCAGCATAAGTCTTCTATCTAGACTGAGCCATCTTGAGTCTTTCTCTAATGAGTTGAATCTTTTCAGTGGTATCCCTTACCATGTCTGGGCCTAGTAGTTGCTTTTCACCAACTTCGTCCTAGCATAGTTTTGAGCGACAACTCCTTCCGTATAATGCCTCGAAAGGTGACATTTGGATACTTGCCTGGTAACTATTGTTATATGTAAACTCGACCAGGGGTAGATGATCATGCTAACTTCCACCGAAATCAATGATACAAGCTCGTAGCATGTCTTCCACGACTTGATTCATCCTCTCGGTCTGACCATCCGTTTGAGGATAAAAAACTGTACTAAACTTCAGTCTTGTCCCCAGCGAATGTTGTAGACCCTTCCAGAAATGAGAAGTGAAGCGCGGGTCTTGGTCAGACACGATCGAAATAGGAACTCCGTGCAGTCTGACAACTTCTTTGATGTACATGACAACTAGAACATCGACTGACCATCGGCTCTTTATAGGCGAGAAGTGAGCTGACTTGGTCAATCGATCAATGATGACCCATATTCCATCATGTCCTCCATTAGATTTAGACAGACCCATATGAAATCCATGCCGTTATCTTCCCCTTCCACTTGGGAATGCCCAGAGGATGTAACTTACCGGTAGGCTTTTGATGTTCCGCCTTGACTTGTTGGTAGGTGAGATAGCGAGAAACAAAGTCCGCTACCTCCCTTTTCATATTGGGCCACCCAAAGGTTCCTTTCAAGTCTTGGTACATCTTGGTAGATCCGAGATGAATTGTGTACCTTGATCGGTGAACTTCTTATATAATTTTCTTCTTCAATTCCGGATAATCTGGTACACAACTCCTTTCTCGGAACAATAATCTTCTATCTTGCCCTTGACTTCTACCAGCACCGGGTCATTGTCTTGAAGCCCTTTGATTTCGGAGAGTAGATCCGGTTGTATTCTCATGTGCCATAGAGTAATACACATTTTCTCCTTGGCCATGCTTATGTTAAGCTTAGTGAATTGCTCCAGCATTTTCCACTCTTGGATCATACAGTTGACCAATAGCACTCTCGATTTTCGACTAAGGGCATCAGCTATAGAATTACCCTTTCCAGGATGGTATTGTATTGTGAAGTCAAAATCCTTGAGATATTCTAACCAACGCCTTTGCCTCATATTCAATTCCTTTTGAGAAAATAGATACTTGAGACTCCTGTGATCGGAGTACACGGTAAACTGTTCTCCGTAGAGATAGTGTCTCCAGATCTTCAAAGCAAATACTACCGCTATTGATGTTTATGTTCTCTACCCCCCAAACTATGTAAATAACATATGTGAATCATGAAAGGCATGAAAGTATGAATAAAGGGGGTAATGAAAGATGAGAAATACTGACCGTGGTCACCACCAAGGATTAACAACGCCAAAAGGATGGAGAAATGAGAGGAACGGCGCCGTGTACCTTGAAAAAGGATGAAGACTTGATCGCGCTTAACAAACGGGTGCGGGGAACTCGTGGATTCAACCTCCTCTCCTTCCAGCCGGCTAGGGGAAGAGGGCCTCATGTTCTATCCATGCCCTCCTACAAAACAAAGATCAAACTACAAGAGGAAAACCCATTAGAAACTATGAGTGTAGCATCAATCCCATAGTGATAAAATAGGGGTAAAGATTGAGGGAGAACATACCGAGAGGAGGTTCTTAACCCCTGTGGAAAGGTGCAAAAGATAGGTGTGTGTATTATGATGATATAGAAACAAATAGAGAGAGAAAATATGCAGCACAACTGTGAAAAACATGCATGCAATATGGAGAAAAGTGCTGCAGAAAAATAGAAATGTGTGATGATTTGTGAAAAGTAGAAGGGTAGAACTAGAGATAGGATGAATGAAATCAAGCCCTTGAACGTGGGATTGAAAGTTAATACTTCCCTCTTCATGTCAGGGTCAGAGAGACGAGATGGCGGTGCAGCATGGCTTCGCCCCGAACCAAGAAAGAGCCCCCCTTCGAGAACTGTGAACTGGGTAGATTTATATATAGTTGCAGGAATCTAGAAGCTTCAAATCCAAGATAAACACCCACAACAGGGATTTAGATTGATAAAACTCGTAGATAATAGTGGGAATATATCCCCAAAGTAGATTAGCCTTGATCTGGAGGGATATTCTTGGAGAAAATGGATCAAACAAGGTCTCTAAAGAGTCCTCGGGCAAAGAAATCAGAGTTCCGGAAGTTTTGGACTCTCTGTTCATCAAACGGTCTATCGCGGGACCGCTAGGGAGCCAAATGGTTATGGGAGGACCGCAAGGGAACCACGAAACAGTCTAGGGGTGATCGCAAGGTTTCAGAGGGTGAAACGGGGCAAAATGGGCACTGTTTGGGGGGTAGCGATCTTGGGAAGACCGCCACCATCAGGTAGCGGTCTTCCTAGGACCGCTAGGCTGATGGAAAAATATTTAAATAATTGGGAAGGTCACGGTCGACTTTAAAAATTAGAAAATATCTCGAAAATAGTGCAGAACTAGTGAAAAGTGTAGAAGAAAAAATTGTAGATAACAAAAAATTGAACAATTTTCATGAAGGGAGCAAGATGAGAAGACGAGCAGAAGAGGGAGAACATTGGGCAAGAACAGAGAAAAATGTTGGGTTTGCGGGTGAACAGCGCAGCGCACTAGAAAAATGTAAATAACTTGAAATCGGTGGATAACAGGCTAATGATGTGGAATAATAAAATCTAGGGCTTTAAAAAATAAACAGCTTTTGTGAAGGGCACCTAATGAATAGAGGAACAAAAGGGGGTGAAAAATGGCTGCGTTCAGGACTGTGTAGCGAAAGGGGCTGAATGCTTAATGAAAGTTGACCTAAATGGGCCGCAAGTCGACTTGGAAGGTCGGAAGTTGATAAAATAAGCCCCAAGGCTGTAAGAAATCATGATCTCCAAAGTCCAATGGTTAGGGAACAATGAAATGGGCTCGAAATATATCCAAGGAAGGCTCCAAAATAATGGTTAATTAGGGACATCAAAAATGATGAATAAGAGAAATGACGCAACTTGCGGGCTAAAAATGGGTATCAACAGATGTCCCTCCTTGATGTTCGCTTTACAAGGGAACGAGCGAAAGCGACGCGGAGGTTGATGACTGTTCATTTCTTTATGATAATTCACATCACATATATCATTTCATATGCACATAATTAGCCAATTATACATACTTTACCGTTAATCTCAACCTTGCATTAATCGAGCTGTTCACGCAAATTAACTTAATTTATGGTTAATTATTCAAATAAAAGAGGTTGAGGGTCATAAGAATCAATTTTCCATTGTATAATTGTAAGCATTTATGATTTTTGTGCATAAAGCAATAATTCTTAATGGGCTTAATCCAAATCGTGTGTGTGCAGGACGTCTAAGGTAATTACTAGAAGGGCCAAGGGCAAAAACATCACAAGATCAGGGCAAGGGATGTCCTAGGGCGCCCCTCCCTCCGTGACCAAGTCAAAGGAGCAACCACCATTCCTTTTTTGGTGTGAAAGGGGATAAAGGAAAGGATTTTACTGAATTATCTTGGAGTGAATTTCTTGGAGAGAAAACAGGAGGAGATCTCCTCCTTATTAGGAAAGCCAATGGGAGCCCCTTTCCTCTCTTCATCCAAACCCTAATCTCCTCTAATCCCAGCCATCCATCTTCATCAAATGTGATCTCCACCCTCCATTTGACGTAGTTTCTCTATAAATATCCTTTGTCAAGAGGAGGAAAGGGAGTTTTTCTTCTTTTTTCTTTTTCTTCTTAGCTTAGAATCCCATCCTTCTTTCTTCCCCTAGTTTAGGTCTACCTTTCTCTCCCCCTTCTGATCCTCTTCTCCTCTTTTCTTCTTCTACAAAGTTCTTCGTTTTTAAGTGCTCTTTAATTTCTTCATCTTCTTCTTCTTCTAATTCTCTCCCATTTTTACGTTATTTCAAGTTTTTCAAGGTTCTATCCTACATTTTTACTGTTCATCTACAGTTCTACACTTTGTTCTTCTCAAGTTTTATTCCCATTCTGCTCCTCTTTTCATCTGAGTCACTTCATAGAAGTTCTTCATTTTTCTTAGATCTATATTTTTTTCTTCTTCATCTTCCTCCAATTCTTTCTCGTTTTCAAGTTACAATCTCTTTTTCAAAGTTCAGTTTTTTTAATTTATTGTTCATCTGCGCAGACACCACCCTATTCTTCCTCAATTTTTACCTTCTTCCTCACGTTTTCTCCTTCTGTACTCTTCATTAAACTTCTTCTTCTCATATAGATCTCCAACTTTCTCTTCTACCACATCTTCTAATTCTCTCTGGTTTCAAAGTTATTTTACTTTCAATCTTGCTTTATTTTTATTTCTATTTTACTATTTTTAACTCCCTTCATCCTCTTCTATTTATCTTTCCCTTCTCTATTTTCTTCACACATCTCAAGGCGGAGATTCTCTTCTTTCGGTGCTCACAAGGTGATGTTTACTTCTATGGTGGGGCGATCTTCCTCAAAGGCTCGGCAAGGAGACGACGGCGCTATTCTTCAAAATTCTTACCTCTATTTCTTCCTTTTCCCCTTAATTTACTCAAGTTGTAATTTTTAGCTTTCATAGATATTGTAATCTTTCCTTAGTAATAAAAATTCAATCTTTTGTAATTATTTTCTTTCTAATTCTTTCTCTCTATCTCCTTCCAAATTCTCTTCTCAACCCTCTCATATTCTTTAGATATGTTTATTTTTAATTTTAAGTTCATGCAATTTTATTTTCCTTTAGCATAAACTCACTCAAATTCGGTTTTCAAAAATAACGATTGAATTTTTCCAACTTGCTTAAAAGAAATTTTCTTCTCCGTGACATCAACATGTTCTTACCACTCTACTTATATTTAATATCTTCTTAGTGAGTGAGTGCGGTTATTTTTAAAATTGTGGCACGACTTTTGACGACGAGTTTTATGCATATCAATTTTTGGTGCCGTTGCTGGAGAGGAAAATGATTTTTTATAGTTAGAAATTCATGTGTTTGATTTGTATATTTGTATATTAATTTTTCTATTTTTATTTTACAAGAAAAAGAAAAAATATCAAAAAATCAAAGAAAAGGAAAATTCTGACCTGAAATTCACAGAAAATCAACTGTTGCAGAATGCCAGCAAGCGTCGTTGAAAGTCTGTATCTGTCACTACAAGGAGCAGGAAATCTGAAAATTTGAAAATCCTAGAAAATTAAGCATGGCTAAAGGTCAGTAAGCGTAGGTACAGGTTCTCTTTTTCTAATTTCTAAAAAATCTCAAAAAAATAAAAAAAAAATCCTGAAAAATCAGAAAAATCTCAAAATAATCAAAATAATTCTAAAAAATCTAGAAAAATTTTAAAAATAAGAAAACACCAAAAATATAATTTTAGATTTTATTTTTCAGTAGAATTACATGTTGTTTATTATTGTTAGTTAATAGTTTCTTTCATTCATCTTTTGTTGAAAAATAACTAAAAAACCCTTAAAAAATAGAAATCAGATAAATAAAAAAATTCATGCTATCATGTCCTCATTGTAGTTGCATCTTTTTCATGCATTGTGTATTTTAGTTGATTTCTTATTTACTAGCATCATCATTTGACAAAAATATCTTTCTCTTCTCTTCTATTTCCCATTCTTAAGGGCAAGTTAGGTTCCTTACACCCTTCTTGGAATTGGAAGGACCCTCCATTGAGCATTCCGTCTCTTTGGACTAAAATTTCATTTTCCATGATCTCCATAAGTCCCCGCACCTGTGGATTCCCACACGGAAGCCGGGCATGTTGTACCACGAAGTACCCCGGAGTTAGATTGCCCTTGGAATATCACACAAAAAAAGAGGAGTTTTAGAATTTATTACTGTTTTAGAAAATCGATGTCTAGGCTAGAGTTAAGTGGCAAACGCCTAAGCGAATTTATAGTTATTTAATTAGGTCCCTACGAAAGTAGGGGGAGCCTCCGACAACCTCACCTCTTACCAGGCCGGTAGACCAATTTGGTAGTGAGTGCCTATTCTTCTTTTACAAAATAAAAAAAAACAAAAATAATCATCATCATTTTTGCATGTACCATTCATATAGGGGCTAATTCATTGCATTTTCATTTAGTGGTTCATTTATTGCATTATTTTGAAAAACTTCAAAAAAAATTTAAAAGATCCAAAAATAGCAATCTTTCTTTGGGCCATTTTACATTGCATGCAAGGTAGGATATCCCTACATCCACAATTGTTAGGGCCCATTAGTAAAATTAAGAGGTTAACACATGCTAAACCATGCGTACCACTTGAACTTAAATTTCTCATTTATCCAATATCATCAAAATCCTCCATTCTTCCACAATGGGGTTTACAATCCATCTCTTACCCAAGAATCACACCAATTGCCACCAGATTTTTTCACCCATTACACATATCCATATCCTAGGTGGGAAAACCAGCAATCTTCTTCTTGGGCACCCTATCAAGACCCCATGCAAAGTCCTTCAAACTCACACTTTTCAAATTGGGCTACTTACTCAAATGCTCCTCACAACCAAGCCCAACATGAAGGACAACCCATCTACTCCTCACTATCTCAGTACTAAACTGACTTCTATTCTGATTGTTACTCACCACAGTCTGAGTGCCACTCAACATATCCAGCTCCTCCATAGTCTGATTTCGAGGATAGGTTTAATCAAATGACTCAACTCATCTTGGCCAATCAGCAGTCCATTAAAGCTCAGAGCCAAATTATCCAAGCCCAGCTTAACCAACTTGATAGAGAGCTCGAAATGGACCAACATGCTAGCCTCCCCACTGAAAACTTTAAAAATCTATTTCCTGTTTATGACTATAATATCAGCCAAAACGATCAATCCATAAATCCTCAATTCAACAACTCTCAAATAATTTTTGGTGATGAGGAGTATATGGGACAGCCATATCAGGAGAACTGGGAGGAAACTAGTGACGCTCAAGTTGTAATGGCTAAGCATAATCATGAAGAAAGTAATGAGGAGTCTAAATTGAGAAGAGAAGAAGAGAGAAATGAACATCAGATCTATAATCAAATGTCTCTCCCTGAATTTGACAAAACTCTCTTTGAAGATGGGAAGGAAGAAGAAGGGAGGATAGAAAAAGAATTGAGCATTTATTTGAACAATGCAACTGGGGTTAATGAGGAGTTGAATTTTTCGCATGAAAATCTTTATGACCAGGCAACCTTTAATCTGGAGGAGAGGATAGAGCTCTCGCCCATTCCTGACCACGGTAATTCTAGAGATCTTTCTAAAATTCTTCAAGCCGGTTGGTTGAATCCACCTGAAATGCATGAATATCACTGTGTCGAGGAATACATTCATTTTCCTTGCCTCCTAGATAATGAACTTGTGGTGGAATCTTTTGACGCCCCACCCATTCCTGATTTTCCTCACCGCGACTTGATGCTAGACAAGCCCTGATGCGGGACGGGACCACGGACACGACAAGCTCGTGACTGTCCCTTAACGAGAGAAGTGTTGGACGTGCGGGGTTGAGAAACCGGCAATGAGCTAGGGTGATCGTCTCTCTCGTGTGCCCGGATCGGGTCACGGGACGGTCTCGCACTCTCTCGCAGCAGCGGTAATGAATAGATAAAGCGAGCTAGATATCTCTACACATGCTCTCTAGCAGCGGCATAAACAAATATATATGAAGTAAGCAAAATGCCAAGTAAGGGAGCGAATGCGATACCTCCACGCGCTCGGCGTGGGGAAGACGGACCCGGCCGAAACTCGTACTCCCAGGATAAATATTACACAATGATGACAGCAATGAAATATCGCCCACTCCACCCAGGGAGGTAAAGGGCTACACAACTGGGCCTGGGAGGACCGAATTCGGGTTGAGGGGCGGCTTCTTGCGTCTCTTCGGTAGCACCCGAACTTGTGGCTGTGGGGCCCACGCGCTATCCGGAGGGACCGTGCGGGACCCGATGTCACCACTGTGGTGGGGACACTTGTGGAAGTGTTCCCTGGGCTGCCGGCACGCTGGTTCGCCCCGCCGGAGGCCGGGCGGCTCCGAGCGGCACCGGTCGGAATAACCGGCCACGGATCTGTTTTCTGGCGCGCGCTCCGGCGAGAACGGACGCTGCGATCAGCCCCGACGTCGGAATGCGACGAAACTGGTGCCGTTGGAAAGATGCTTCGAAGGGCTTCAACCCAAGGTGATTATAGAAAAATAATCAAGCATGTACTTCTAATTGGCGAATTTTGAAGGTTACTATTGTACAGTATCTGAACTCTCAGACTAGCAGAGAACTTTCCTGAGAGTTGCCTTTAACCGATATGAAGACTTTGGATTCAGACTTCCACTTGTTCATGAAAGTTGTAGGAAATCAAGTAAGGGGAACCAGGACTATTTTTGGATCTGGATTTGGAGGTGGTGGTGATTTGTTATAATTTTGGAAGTGGAGGGTGGTCGGATCTGGGATCTGACTGACAATACTGTAGCTGAGGAAGAACACGAATTTATAAAAATAGATAGAAAGTTGATAAAAAATTAAGAAAATGTTTGGATGTAGGGGGTGATGGACATAACTCCCAGTAAAATTGGGAGGGTTTGGACAAATCAAAAAGATGGCCGGAGGTGGGAAACACATGGCTGCTATCACTGTAGACAGAGATAAAACAAAACTAGGAATGAAAGATGCACGAAAATGGGAAAATACTAAACGATGGAATTTGGGCGTGAACATTTAGGTGGATCTTGGGATACAAGGGAAGAATACACCATAAAAATGGCAGACCACGAAGAGGCCGTGGCTGATAGAAGGAATTTTGGGAAGAGACCTCTGTCTAGCAGGACAGAACACCGAGAACGGTTTCGCGGCGGCTCGAAGGCGGCACGAACGGCGGCGGCGGCGGCACAGACGATCACCGGAGATAGAGGGGAGGGGATAGGAGGTAGAACCACTCTAGAATTTGGGGTTGGAGGAGATGAACACCAGGGGAGAGGGCTGGGGGCGCACCAAGCTCTTGGCCATTCAACAAAAATTCTGATTTTTCATTGATTTTCTCATGAAAATACAAGCTTATATATGCTACCATTCTAATCTAATGTGGACCCTTGGATCTAGGGATGGGGATTGAAGGGCTGGGATTAAGTGTGATAAACACACAAAAACTAATAAAAAATCAAGGGGAGAGGGGCGCCCCCTTGACCATGGTTAATGGGAGTTGAATGGGTAGGTGAGGTAGGTAACCCACCTTGGACTAATTAAGCCACTTGTCTCCCATGTGGTCAAATGGCATTCAACCCTTCTAGATGGCCACCTAGGATGGTTGACTAGCCCCACATGGATGACATGGACGAATGGGAAAGGGCTGAGGGCCCCCTTGCTGGTCCTACTGACAAATTACAAAGAAACCCAAATAATCCGTGGGAATGACGCATTGGCTTATAAAGCCGTACAATTGCGCATATACTTTCCCGTGGATATAAAAATAAACTAAAGGATATAAATGCAATATGAAAAGTACTGGCTCGGCGTCGATTCCCATCAACTCTCCCCGGGTGGGAGGAACTCGACCCCGTCGAGTAGGGGTATGGATGCTCGAGTACCCCGGCGGATCCGTCACCGTGCCAAGTAGCGCGGGTATGCTCCACTCCAAGTGACCGTCACCTGCTCATTCCATATATACTCGATATGCGCAAGCTGCCATGGGCTAGAGGTGGACACTCCGGGTGGGGCACTCTCAAAGGGAAGGAAGCAGCTCGAAGACTCACTAAGAATCACCGCTGAGTCCCTGTAGGTGACTGATCCGGGTATAGATGTAGAACCGATCCCATACTCATCGAATGAGTCCACTCGCTACTCATAAGAGAACGA
The DNA here is from genome assembly GCA_022559845.1 of Amorphophallus konjac. Lineage (NCBI taxonomy): Eukaryota > Viridiplantae > Streptophyta > Magnoliopsida > Alismatales > Araceae > Amorphophallus > Amorphophallus konjac. Next base: position 254,971,424 of record CM040128.1, on the reverse strand, counting down.
CAACGAGCTTGCACAAGACACATGCAGACAAACGACACACAAACCATGCAAACAAACCACACAATACAAACCACACAAGGAAAACACACTGACTCATATATGACCCTAGACACACCTAATGTTAGTCCGACCCGTACATGGGCGACGACGGACCAGGACACCCGAATATGTGCCATGCATGCATGTTCTGCAACTGGGAATGGATGGCATGGGGAACACCTATACGTCGGGTGTGGTTATGCGTGGATGGTCTTTTGAATGTGGGCGACTCGGGTGGTTTAGAAGGGCCCCGGTGTAGGTGGGTCGGGGTTGGTGGATGTAGATGGCCCATCCCGAGGGGAAGGGGCATAAAAGTGGGCTTCCTTGAAGAAGGGGAGTACGGGTGGTAACTCGGGAAGCCTAATAGTGAAGGGGTCAAAAGGGTCAAAGAAGGTATGACCCCTTGTGGTGGGTTCCCACAAGTCACGGTCCCACGTGTAGAAGGTTTGAAGATGTGGGTAGTCATCTTCTTGAATTGTACCGGGTGGGATGGGGATCGTAGGCAAGATGTATGATTCCTCCCTCGGACAAAAGGGTATGTATTCGGGCTCGTCCGGTAAGGGGAGGAGTAAGAGGACCTCCGTGGTGACACAACCCACAGTGCATTCGGAGGTAATGAACCCGAAGGCCGGATGGGTGAAGCTAAGACTAGCGGGTTGGTCAAAGCCTCGCGCCAAAAGATGCGTCAACTCCCATTGTGAATCCAATCCCATGACAAGATCGTCCAATGTGTCAACATGGTGACTAGATCGAAAGGTGGCATGGAATGAGTTGACTGGCACTAAAGGTAAGGTGGGGTCCATGGACGGGAAGGGATGTGGGACCAAGCCATCCTTGAGCCAACTAAGAAGTGGCTCGGCTATGTAAAGTGTTCCCGTAAGAAACACGGGTGGCTCGGGCTTTGGTAGCTCCATAGAAGAAGGTTCCGAATAGAGCTCGGAAGGAGCGGGTGGTGAGGGAGCACCTACGAGAGGTGAAGAAGCACTTATCCTTTCCAACAAATCCGAAATCATTTTCTTGCATTCCTCAAAGGAGCGGGTTGGAGTAGGGACCTTGGGGTGGACTCGCTCCTCGTCCCTCGACCTAGGTGTGGTCCTAGGCTCGGCTATAAGCGGGGCTTCCACTCGGTTGGAGGTACTTGAGTGGGTTGGGATGGGGGTGCCAAGGGGAGGTTGGTTGGAGGTGATTGGGCGGGCCACTAGATTGGGGTCGCCTTGGTGGGCTTGGATGGCGGTGAAGGGGTGGGATTGGGTAGAGGTGTGGCCCACTTGATTGTGGGTGAGTTGGTGGGGTTGGTGAGTGGTATGACCTCCGTGGTTGGAGGTAGGTGGGCGGGGAACGTAGGCCCTCCTAAGCGCTCTCTTCATTTCCCACCATGACTCGATGGGCCTTAGATTCCTATCCTCCCTCCAATATTTGATGTTCCTCCAAGTTGCGGCGGCTTCACCAAAAAGTCACCTTTTGGCAACATCAACTTGCATGGGCCCGTACATGATGTACACCTCGAAGTAATCGTCCATGATGGCTTCCCATTCTAGATAGACACTCGGGTCATCGGACCCGTAGAAGTCCCGGGTCTCGGGCCTCGTGGGGTGGTTCGGGTGGTCCTTCCATTTGAGATAGTATCGCCACCATCCGGGCGTTTGGGAGTCCATGCGTGATTGGGGACTAGTGGGTGGACATGTCGACACTAGTAGATAAACCAACTAGACAATGGACTACAACTCTAGACATGACGACCAAGACTCGATACGTGGCGGAGATAACTGATCCGAAGATCACTCGCGCAAGTGTGCGGCCTTCCCGATAGGCATAGCCTAACGTTCGGACAACACCTTTTGATATACCGGGTTATTGGGATGCAATGCAAAAGACACTTTTTTTGTTTGTTTTAAAACAATGATGACCCTAAACACGACTTAGACGTAAATGACTAATGAATGACACTTTTTTTTTGACACCCTAGACTCAAACTTGGCTCTGATACCAAATTGATGCGGGACGGGACCACGGACACGACAAGCTCGTGACTGTCCCTTAACGAGGGAAGCGTCGGACGTGCGCGGTTGAGAAACCGACAATGAGCTAGGGTGATCGACTCTCTCGTGTGCCTGGATCGGGTCATGGGACGGTCTCGCACTCTCTCGCAGCAACGGTAATGAATAGATAAAGCGAGCTGGATATCCCTACACATGCTCTCTAGCAGCGGCATAAACAAATATATATGAAGTAAGCAAAATGCCAAGTAAGGGAGCGAATGTGATACCTCCACGCGCTCGGCATGGGGAAGACGGACCCGGCCGAAACTCGTACTCCCGGGATAAATATTACACAATGATGATAGCAATGAAATATCGCCCACTCCACGCAGGGAGGTAAAGGGCTACACAACTGGGCCCGGGAGGACCGAATTCGGGTTGACGGGCGGCTTCTCGCGTCTCTTCGGCAGCACCCGAACTTGTGGCTGTGGGGCCCACGCGCTATCTGGAGGGACCGTGCGGGACCCGATGTCACCACTGTGGTGGGGACACTTATGGAAGTGTTTCCTGCGCTGGCGGCACGCTGGTTCACCGGCCGGAGGCCGGGCGGCTCCGAGCGGCACCGGTCGGAATAACCGGCCATGGATCTGCCGGTTCTATTTTCTGGAGCGCGCTCCGGCGAGAACGGACGCTGCGATCAGCCCCAACGTCGGAATGCGACGAAACTGGCGCCGTTGGAAAGATGCTTCGAAGGGCTTCAACCCAAGGTAATTACAGAAAAATAATCAAGCCTGTACTTCTAATTGGAGAATTTTTAAGGTTGCTATTGTACAGTGTCTGAACTCTCAGACTAGCAGGGAACTTTCCTGAGAGTTGCCTTTGACCGATATGAAGACCTCTGATTCAGACTTCGACTAGTTCATGAAAGTTGTAGGAAATCAAGTAAGGAAACCAGGACTATTTTTGGATCTGGATTTGGAGGTGGTGGTGATTTGTTCTGATTTTGGAAGTGAAGGGTGGTTGGATCTAGGATCTGACTGACAACACTGTAGCTGAGGAAGAACACGAATTTCTAAAAATAGATAGAAGGCTGATAAAAAATCAAGAAAATGTTTGGATATAGGGGGTGATGGAAAGAACTCCCAATAAAATTGGGAGGGTTTGGACAAATCAAATAGATGGCCGGAGGTGGGAAACACAGGGCTGCTATCACTGTAGACAGAGACAAAATAGAACTAGGAATGAAAGATGCACGAAAATGGGAAAATACTAAACGATGGAATTTGGGCGTGAACATTTAGGTGGAGCTTGGGATACAAGGGAAGAATACACCATAAAAATTGCAGACCACGAAGGGGCCATGGCTGATAGAAGGAATTTTGGGAAGAGACCTCTGTCCAGCAGGACAGAACACCGAGAACGGTTTCGCGGTGGCTCGAAGGCGGCACGAACGGCGGCGGCGGCGGCACAGACGATCACGGGAGATAGAGAGAAGGGGATAGGAGGTAGAACCACTCTAGAATTTGGGGTTGGAGGAGATGAACACCAGGGGAGAGGGCTGGGGGCGCACCAAGCTCTTGGCCATTCAACAAAAATTCTGATTTTTCATTGATTTTCTCATGAAAATACAAGCTTATATATGCTACCATTCTAATCTAATGTGGACCCTTGGATCTAGGGATGGGGATTGAAGGGCTGGGATTAAGTGTGATAAACACACAAAAACTAATAAAAAATCAAGGGGAGAGGGGCGCCCCCTTGACCATGGTTAATGGGGTTGAATGGGTAGGTGAGGTAGGTAACCCACCTTGGACTAATTAAGCCACTTGTCTCCCATGTGGTCAAATGGCATTCAACCCTTCTAGATGGCCACCTAGGATGGTTGACCAGCCCCACATGGATGACATGGACCAATGGGAAAGGGCTGAGGGCCCCCTTGCTGGTCCTACTGACAAATTATAAAGAAACCCAAACAATCTGTGGGAATGACGCATTGGCTTATAAAGCCGTACAATTGCGCATATACTTTCCCGTGGATATAAAAATAAACTAAAGGATATAAATGCAATATGAAAAGTACTGGCTCGGCGTCGATTCCCATCAAGCCCACACTTGAGGATGATCAAAATTCTATCAACAGTAATAAGGTTTGCATTACTTCGTTCGCACCTTCTACATACCTTAAGGAGGAATATTTCATCATTCATGACATGATCCCTAGCAATGTTCTTCCTTCATTCTATGATCGGGGTGGTCCTTTTGAGCTGAATCCACCCTGGTCTTTCACTGTTGATTCTCCTAGTCTCCTTGACACTGATCCATTGCTTGAAACTCCTCTCCCTTTGATCCCTTCTCACCTCACTAATGTTAATGAAATATCTAAAATTGAGGTAGAAAAAAGATATTTTGCTTGATAATAAGGTCTTCATTAATATTTTTAACACTTACCAAGATCACAAATGGGAAGAAAGTTTTCTTGTCATTAATCAGGGGAATCCTTTTGGCCTAACTGATCCATCATGGTATTTGTCACAGGCCACCCCATTCAAAATACGGTTGTTAACCCATGCATCGCATGCTCAACCTAATTGTGATAACAACCAATCTAGCCCCTATGCCACCATGCTCAATCTCGTCTTGTTGTGGTATAATGCTTGGTTTTTTAATGACGACGAGATAGCGTGGTGGCTCATTCTTAAATCTACATGTTGGTTGTAGAGCTTTCATGCGTCTGGTTGAAGACAAAAAATTTAGCACTTCTGGGAGGCAACCCAAGGTTTTTGTTATTTGATGTTTTATTTTATTGTATTTTTTAATGGTTAATTAGGTAAGAGCCAAGGAGATGGAGTTATCATTGTCCACATCAATAATGGAGTTTCACCCCACATATCAGGTTGTCTCTTTCCTTCTCAGCAATCTTTATTGTTACATTATTTTGTTATTTGTATTACTGACATATGTCATTGAGGACAATGTCATTCAAGTTGGGGGAGAGAGAAAAATTTCATGATGCATATAGTACAACCTGACAGGAGTACTTGCATGATGTCCTGCATTGATCATATTGTCATGCATTTTGCATGAAAGTGAAAAGATGAAATCCCCGACTGAGTTTTCTTGATTCATTCTCTCATTGAAAGTAATTCTGGAATAGGAAAGACTAGGGAGAAGGATGATGGAAAATTTATTCAATCTAGCCATGGAAACTGACTTAAAAATCTCTTTAAAGTTCTTCAGCACTTTAGAAAAATAAAATTCACTTTGCACGCTAATGAAACAAGTGGGGCAAGAATTCTGTTATTTTGGGAATAATGTTTGATATTTTGCACCTCTTGAGGAGGAGATCATTTTGAAAAAACTTTCTGCCAAATTCTATCAAGTGATATGTTGAATAAGTGCAAATGCACTCTTTGAAAAAAAAAGAAAAAAAAGAAAGAAAAAAAATACCATGAAAAATATCCATGATCTTAGTAATCGGACTTGCTTCTCCTAAGACAAGAGTTGAGGTTCACGTCAAACGGTAAAGGGTTGTGCAGCATTATGTGTGTATTGAAAAAAAAATCCCAAAAGGGACAATGAAATAAGGCAGATAAAATGCTAGTGTGCTTAATGCTCTGAGTTAGGAGGTGCAGAGTTGAAAGATACTTGCTTAGAATAGGAAATGAGGGACGCAATTGTCTTAACTATGAATTTAGTATTACACATTAACAAGTGCTGTTGAACTTTGGGATGAATTCTAAGTCATGTCCCTTAATTTCCAATAGAAGGCTAGTGCACATTAATGCTTCCTGATTCCTAATCTTTGGTTGATTTCGTGAAGGAAGAGCTAGATATGGAGGTATGAACTTTGCAAACTCTTGTTGGTCCTAAATTTTAATCTAACTGCATTGCTAAGGGACTAGCAATGAGTAAGTTAGGGGGGTGTGATGAGTGCTTATTTCTTTATGATAATTCACATCACATATATCATTTCATATGCACATAATTAGCCAATTATGCATACTTTACCGTTAATCTTAACCTTGCATTAATCGAGCCGTTCATGCAAATTAACTTTATTTGTGGTTAATTTTTTTTTTTCAAAAAGGGGCTACAAGTTTAGCGGCCAGTCGAGTGCACCTATCCCCAACGAGGAAAGGTGAAACCACTCCCCCAGGCGAGGCCTGTACCCATAATTTTTATTAATAATAAGGAAAGAAAGTATACAAGGACCACGAGGCATACCCCTGAGAAGTACAAAGAGATAAAAGAAAATGCGAGAATACACCAATTTTGAACAGGACTTCACCCGAAGACTAAAAACGGAAAGAAGGGCAACCCAGAATATCCATGAGGACCGCCCCCTAGCAGAAGGAGGCAGATCAGATTGTGAGTCAAAGATTTTATTCCGGCCTGAACGACAAGCATAAGATGCCAGCGAATCTGCCACCTGATTCCCTTCTCTAAAGACATGATTGATCTTAAGAGGGAATGCATGTGCCATGTTCATGAGTTTACGCCACCAAAATAAGATTTGCCAAGAAGGGCAGGTGCTGCTATTAAAGGTCTGGACCAAGACAGCCGAATCTGAGTATATAGCTGCGATAGGGTAACCTTGAGATATAGCCAAATTAAGACCATCATAGAGGGCCCTGGCCTATGCTATCAAACTATTACCTGATCCATAGAAATGAGCAAAGCCGATGAGAAATCTCCCCTCCCTATTACGGATGCAACCTCCACCACCGCAACAACTAGGATTACCTTTGGACGCACCGTCAACATGAAGGTTGTAACCAGTGTGAGCCAAGGCTCTGCTAACCAATTGCGTGCACTTCTAAATAATATTGGGCAAGAGATTGAAGCCACAAAGGATATCCTCTTCCTCTCGAGCCAGTGGTTTGTGGAAAGTCACATTGTTTAAAGCAGCCTGGATCATACCACAAATATACTGTTGACTGTACGCCAATCTCCAAAGCTTACCTTCGAAGCGGGCAGAACATCGACTCTTCCAGACCTCCCACACCCCAAGGATTGCCGCGTACAGGCCAACAAACTGGAAAGCCGAGCTCATGCTAGAGGCGGTGATGATATTCCAGCATCTGGTAGTAATATGCTCTGTTAAAACGATGCTATTTTTAAATAAAGGCCAAAGCCAGTTCTACATTTTGCTGCCCATATCGCTGGAAGTAAAAAGATGATCTAAAGTCTCCTAAGAAGGAGAAAGACATCAGATGCACTTTGAGGTAGGCGGGATGTCGTAGTCGGCAATTCGGATGTCAACAGGGACAGCACGATGCAACAGACGCCAAATAAATAGTGCCGCCCGGGGGCAGAAAGTAGAATGCCAGAGCTTTTGAAATGGAGTCCTGCAGATGTCGCTATGATGCATGGATTGGTAAGCATACTTAACCGAGAAGGAGCCAATGGGATGCGGACTCCAAACACAGATATCCGCCACCTCAGTAAGATCAGAGGAGATGAGATTGGCACATATTTGCAATTTTCCCCATATCCAATGAGAGCGATCAGATATTACCTCCCTGACAGTGAGATGTGGGGGTGGTGAATCGTGAGCATCTAAAAAAGTTGCCAAAGGCCGATCACCAATCTAGATGTCCCTGCGGAAGTCGATTTTCCTACCGTCCCCCACAATCCAATGGGAGTTAGATACAACCAGCGCCTTAGCTTTAGTAAAGATTCTCTTAGACATCCCAGCAAGAAATGGGTCAGAATTCTCCGAGAAGTGCTTCTTGACAAAACGACATCTAGCATACTCCGACCATAATGGCGTCCCATGGAGAACATGGCAAAGTTGTTTAGCAGCCAAGGTTACCTACACATCCTCAAACTTGCAAATGCCCAGGCCTCCCTCCACAACCAGTTTTTGAATGCTCTCCCAAGAAATCCAGTGGCGTTTTCTCAATGCATCATTCCCTCCCCAAAAAAAGTTCGCACAAAGCCTATCGAGGAAGGCCGTGATGGTTTTGGGAATGCAGAGAGAGGAAGCCACATAAACAAGTTGACTGGGAATGACGGACCGAATAAGAATAGCACACCCTGCTTGGGATAGAAGTTTAGTCTGCCATCCCATAAGCTTTGCATTCACTTTGTCAATCAAAAATTTATAGTCCGCAACTAACATCCTGCCAGGCTTGATCGGGATGCCCAGGTACTTCAGGGATCCACTTTGCTAATGAAACCCGGTTAATTGATGGATGGAGCATGAAAGAGACCTAGGGGCCTTAATTGACAGAATAAGGGAGCTCTTCGCAGCATTGATCAACTGACCCGAGCAATCTTCATAACATTTCATGAAATTAAGGAGCACCTGAATATTCCGGCGAGCTCCGTTAGTAAAAATGATGGTGTCATCGGCATAAAGGAGGTGACTGATCCGCGGACAGCCCCGGGGGCCTTTAAAAAACTGAATTTTCCCTGCATCAAATAGTTGGCGTAAACCCCTACTCATCACCTCTGAAGCAAGAGTGAACAAGTACGGTGCCAAAGGATCCCCTTGCCTAATCCCTCTGGAGGATTTAAAAAAACTAGCCGCCTGGGCATTAAAATTAATGGAGAACCAAGAATTTGCCAGAAGCATGCCAATGTAAGAGGTAAACCTATTGGAGAACCCAAATCGACGTAGAGCAGCCAATATGAAGTCCCACTCCATCCTATCATAAGCTTTAGCCATGTCTAACTTAAATATAACATTGTGACCGTGAACCCTTTTGTTGATATCCTTCATTAGCTGGGCAGACAACGCTATGTTGTGGGCAATATGCCTTCCCTTGACAAATGCACCTTGCTCTTTGGATATAATAGCAGGCAATAATGGAGCTAGCCTCAGGCAAAAAATTCTGGTAATAATCTTATACACAAAATTACACAAGCTAATAGGCCTGTAATCATTGAAAGGCTTTGACTCAGCAACCTTGGGCACCAAAGTGATAATGGATGAAGAAATACCTCGAGGTAGAGGAAAACCAGCAAAGAAGTCTTGCACTGTGGAGATCACATCCTGTCAGATAACCTCCCAGCAAGTAGTAAAGAAAACTCCAGAATACCCATCCGGACCTGGTGCACTTGCTCCATCAAGAGACCACACCGCCTCTTTAATTTCTTGAGCACTAGGTGTAGCACACAAAAGGAGATTTTGCTCATCAGAAACAAAACGAGGGATACACTCCAGGAGCTTACCATCCAATGTATGATTAACCGAGGTGAACAGGGACTGGAATTAACGCTGAGCTTGATCACACAGAACATCTTGATCCGAGCACCAATTTCCATCTTCCCCCACCTTTGGGCATTGAATGTAGCTCCGTCTTCTGTGGTGCTTAGCCCAAGCATGATAGAAGGTTGTATTTCTATCGCCACTGTCGATCCATTCTTGCCTACTTTTTTGATGCCAGAATATCTCCTCCACCTGAAGAGCCTACCTCATCTTAACATTTGCCGCATTCAATGCACAACGATTCTCCGGGATAGGATCATCATCGAACGCCTCCTGAGCAGACTACACAAGGAGCTCCGCATGCCGTACATGTTGAGAGACATCACCAAAAACTTCTTTGTTCCATAAACGCAGCACAGCCTTGAGACTCTTCAGCTTGACCTGGAGATGAACGAGACCATTGGGATGATGAATATCGAAGCTCTCCCAAGCCTGCCTCACAATCTGGCTGAAGCCCTGGTGGAGACACCATATTTTCTAAAAGATGAACCAACCTAGAATGCGCCCCTCCTGCAAAGCAGAGACAGAAATAAGAGAATGGTCCGAAGGACCACGCGGGAGATGCGTCACCTGAGTGCAAGGGTAGGATTCCTACCAATGGGAGTTCACCAATACTGTGACGACCCAAGATCTGGATACCGGGAGAGGAACCCGATACCATTCGAATCCTGGCCCGCCGCCCACGAGCCGGGGCTCGGAAGAACTAAAAGGAGTGTGGAGGTACAAAGAAATAGGAAATAAAGTAGGACAATTCAACAATTTACAGAAATAAATAAACAACTACAACATAGTCCAGTCCAACAGAAAGTACAGTCTAAGGCAGAAGAGCGTACCCAACACTGAGTGAACACTCGGCTCGGCAAGCTGGTGACTAAGAACCTCCGCACATCACCTTCAAACCATGAGGAAGGACCGTCGCACCTGAAAAGCAGGGATGAGCCTCCTGTCACTGGCTCAGTAGGGGTCCCGTAGAACCCCAACCGTAGACAACGGCGGTAACGGAAAGTAGTAATAGCAAGAACAGTAAGCACGGTGGCCGGTAAAAACTTGGCACTACAGCTACTCCTACTGTACCAGAAAGTTCGCACCCCGATCTCCAAGTCGGGGGACCACCAAACTAACGGGAAAACCTCTGGCCCGCTGCCAAGAAAACCATCACAACACTGCTGTCGTGAACCAAGCGCTACCTAGTAAAACCCTCGGTGACGCTCACCGGAACCCTAGACCTCTGTCTCAGGAACACCCCCGGAAACTGCACGCAGAATCACATCTCGCAGACGTGAAGCGGAAACTCGACTCATGAGAAACTCGCGTCACGTGATGGGAGCACTGCCCACCAGAAGCAAGGCCGGTTGCGTCCACTAACGACTTAGTCCACAGCCTCTGGTGTCTCGCTACCACGCCCCAGGTGGAGACTAAGACACCGTACTAGTAACAAGGAACACAAAACAAAGACTGTTAGGGTGCTAGGCCCGGATACAGAGGGGGGTGAATGTATCCTTCTACGAATAATGCCCAAATAAAAACTCAGATGCTAGACGCAATCACAGAATAAAACTAATTCAATTAAACTTATGAGCAAGCACATGGAGCACGCCTATCCAAGCATCTAGCGGAAGCAAACACACAAAGCAAACCACTGCTCAATAGATTTTTAGGTGGTTCGGTCCTCCAGACCTACATCCACCCCTCACTCCCAACCGGAGTGAGGCTTCACTAGCAAACGCTAGAACCAAGCAGACTCAGTCTGCGAACAAGGTGCTGCCACACAGCTTGACCAGGGGAACAACCTCCCCTCTTCCTCCCAACCGGAGGGACACCCCAAGTGACTCCCAGCCACTTGGAAACCAGAGACCGAAGTCTCTCTTCCTCCAGTCCAGGAGGGAACCCGCCAGTGACTCCCCGTCACCAGCAACCAGAGGTCGAAGACCTCTCTTCCTCCAACCGGAGGGACCCCTGGACTTGCAACCCACAAGCCCAGAACCGGAGACAAGTCTCCCTTCTCCTGAGTCCACAGGAGGAACCCGACCTCAGACCAGAGGATCGGAAGAACAAGGATAACCAGATGAAAAGGAAAAAATAAGGAATGGAAAATACACAGCGATCGGAAGGCTGTAAATGAAGAACAAGAATGTAGCTCTCAAAGGAGCAGATCTGGCTTGGATTTAATCCAAACGCCAGATGACAGATCTTCAATAGCTTCTTCCTTCTTTTCCACGAACTCTCTCTCTCTCTATCTCTCTTTCTTTCTCCTCTGCTCTCCTTTTCTCTCACACTGTTCTCTCCTTCTTCTCCTGCAACTCTTTTTCTTCTGCCGGCTCACTCTTCTTCTATTTCTTCTTCTTCTGCTCTCTGCTTCTCTTCTGCTGGATCGAACTCTCAGCACTTCTGCTTTTCTGCTATTGCTCTCAAGGCTTCGATCAACCTCCTTCAGACAACGGAGACTACCCTTTATAGCAGCTCGAGCAGGGGCAGCACTGGGCGCGTGTGGCCTCCACATTTCCCGCCCAAGTATTTGGCCACGTGTCAGCATCTCAGCTCCTTGGATCACGTGCCAGACATTTCTTTGGTTCACGTGCCAGAACACCTGCAAGAGTAACTGAGGAGTTCAGTCGATGGACAAAATTAACACAGGCTGTACATAGTTCAGCAATGTATAGACTTATAGATATCAATACAGCAAGTGTGTACAGTGTGAGGGAGTGTATAGACTTAGAAGTCTTCATGCGAGCTCAGTGTATATACTTGCTGAAGAATGCATTATCATAATAGGAAGGAGTGTATAGACTTCTGTGAAATGCATGAATGAATCGAGTGTGTAGACTTACTAATGCAAGCACAGGCTGTACACACTTTGTTTGCGTGCGAGAGAACACAGTGTACAGACTTTCCTGTGAAGAACAATGCATGAATGCAGTGTATAGACTTGGTGTTAACATGCATGAGAACCAATGTACAGACATGCTGTCCTTGCAGCTGACGACTCCAGTGTATAGGCTTGCTGAGGGAGAGACTGTACAGACTTGAAGCAAAGCAGGGCAGTCGAGTGTATAGACTACACGATGTGTAGACTTTAGCCAAAGGAACGGCTGTACAGACTTTAACTCAACAGCGATGAATAGACTCTGAATCAAGGCAGGCTGTACAGACTTGAAGAGTAAGCCAGTGTATAGACTTCAAAAGCTTGAAGGCCCAATGTACAGACTTTGAAGAGTCTGAACCAATGTACAGACTTGTAACGCTTGAGGACCGATGTATAGACTTAGGAGCATATGAAGCCAATGTACAGACTTGCCGATGCGAGGCCAATGTACAGACTTTAAAGGCTGTGAATAGCAAGGCATGCTGTACAGACTTGAAACCTATGAAGACGATTGTATAGACTTTGCCTTAGAAACGAGTGTATAGACTTGAGGTTCTGAATGAAGGTAAGGTGTCAATGTACAGACTTGCTATGGTTGTATGGACATTGAAGCTGCAAGCGATGTACAGACTTGGAGAGTTGAAACCAATGTACAGACTTGACGAAATGAAGACCACTGTATAGACTTCCTTCGGCACAAAGGCAACTTAACGATGTACAGACTTGATTGAAGTGAAGTCTGTACAGACTTGAATGTTCACAGTGTATAGAGTTTGAAGCAAGTGACCAAGGCGATGTGTAGACTTTACCCAATGTACAGACTTGGTGGTCTTGAACGTAGGTAAAGCAAAGCAATGTATAGACTTGCCACCGACCAATGTATAGACTTGCTCATACGAGTGAACAGGTCGATGTACATACTTGGCCAATGCTTGAAGCACAGTCCACTGTATAGACTTGATGCCTTGAAGGCAATGTACAGACTTTGTTGCGACTAGTGGCTGTACAGACTTAGGCAAAGTGCACACTTTGAACGCCTATGATGTACACACTTCAATTGAAGTGCAAACGGCTGTACAGACTTGAATGAGACGCTGCATGAGACGATGCAGCTACAGTGATGTACAGACTTTAGGTGAAGACCAATGTATGGACTTCGAATATGAAGACGCTAAGAAAGACGATCCAGCGTATAGACTTTGAAGAAATGAGGCGATGTGCATACTTGCTGAGTTGACGCTGCAGCCCAATGAGTTGACGCTGCAACGTATATACTTTACGTTCAACTGAGGATGTATAGACTTGCTGAGTTGACGCTGCAGCCCAATGAGTTGACGATGTATAGACTTTATCTTCCAGCGTATAGACTTGATGAATGCATGAAGACATTGAATAAGACCCAGCAATGTGTAGACTCTACAGTGAATGCATGACCCAATGTATACACTTGATGCAATGCATGCCGATGTACATACTTTAGTTGAAGTCAACCGAAGAGTGTATGTACTTTATGAATCCATATCCCAAGACCAGTGTACAAACTTGATCGAATGTCTAGACTTTGCATGAACAGTCGATGTGAAGACTTCACATGAAGATAGTTTGTACGTGTGTGCTGGCAGTGTATAGACTTGGAGAGCGACCAAATAGGATGTGTAGACTTGCACAAACAGACAGCATAACTGAACATGCTTTATGCAGCAGATAAAATGACTAACATAAAACATGCAATGCCTTAAATCTGTTAAACTAACTGAACAGCAATACAATGCTTTGATAATCAGACTGAACATCAGAATATGCAATGCTTGACTGAATATTTGAAAAAGACTGCATTATGAACAGAAAGTGACTGAATATCAACATGATGACTCACACAGCAAGATGACTCACAGTGATTAACACACATCAAAAGCCAATCATCAAAACCACAGCCATCATCAAAATCCCAGGGGCACAACAATCTCCCCCTTTTTGATGATGGCAATACTACGCTGTGAGTAAAGCTGATGACACAAACTATTCTCCCCCTTTGACTTCATCAAAAAGAAAAATAGTTTGAGAAGTTGAAGCATGTATAAAAATTCAGTCAATTTCTCCCCCTTGCAAGAACATAATTCTTTCCTTTGGCAAACAATCTCCCCCTTTAGTATAGTCAGGATGAACCATGGGAAGGGGTGAATGCAGATACCGATACCAGAATGCAAGATCTTCCCCTTTAAGAGTTTCTATGCAGCATGATGCATATGACATGGAAGCTCCCCGTCAATAAGTGGAATCTTATGAGATAGATGAGAAGGAGACCACAGGGGCAAACAAGGAGAAGTTCAGGTCAATGAACCAAGGACATGAGCAGAAGAGTTTCAATTAACAGATTTTTCAAGGATGCTCCAAACACAAGAAGTTCAGCCAGATTTTCAAAGAGATATCAATCTCATAAATCCAAAACATAAGTTTTCAAAGTCTTCCATTATAAGGGCTTATGAATGAGCTTTATTGAACAACATGGTTTAAACATGATGTATGCAGAGTTTATCAATAAAATTCTGTATTGATATCTAAAACCATGTTTTAATAAAAATGAACCAAGCCCTCATATTTATCTTGATTATCCTCCATTTGTCTTACACAATCAAATTTATTGACTTCTTTCAGAATTACATGCACTAGTATTGAGATTAAGCAATTATGAAGTCATATTATTTTGTCTAGGGTTGTAGCAATTTGATTTTAGCATCAATATTCAGATATTGAGATATGTTCAACAATTTTTCATGCTACAAATTTTACGAGCAGTCTAGTTCAGTGCACACCTTGTAACTAGAGGATATACCTTGATCAGAGGCCAATATCCCTAAGCACTTAGTGTGACTAACTGTCATGCTATATATGAACAGAGATAGCATTTACACATCATGACACACTCCAAATCATTTCTTGATGAGTGAGTTGTATTTCTCAGTGTGCATGCCATTGCTCTGCCTGAATTTCAATGAATTCTTAATCAGAGTTAACTATGGTACCTCATGACACAGTCCTTTGGACATGTGTTTCTCAGTGACCAAGGTCATTGCTCTGACAGATATTACCCTTTAGACTTTTCAGAAAAATTCATTTACTTCAAGTCAATAATAATTTCATGTACTTAATCAGTTGAAGTCATGTATTCAAAAGTGCAGATTTCAGAAGTTTTCACAAGATACAACATGAAACAGATGGTTAAGGTTTATTAAACATGCTTCAGATATTTTTAAGAGATTTTAAAGTCAACCATTGAGTACATTAAACTTAAACCACCTGAGTTATTTCAGATATTCATAAAAACGTATAATAGAAGATTTCTAGTTCAAAAGTTTTCAGATTTATGATCGAGATAGCCCATTGAAATCTTCATGAAGGACTGAAAGAATTCTGAAGCCAAATGATACCAATTGATAAGAGAGTTTTTGAAGCCCAGAGTTTTCAAAATATGATCAAGGTTTGTCAATAAGAAAGGATATGCAATGAGTTCTCACTAGAGTATGCATTTGACAACCTACATGCAATGCATTGACTCCCCCTTACAATATGCATTCAAACTCTCTTTTTGACATTTTTTAAATATATAAGGAAATACAATGCACTATATGTATGCAAAAACATGCAAAGACTCAACATTGAATGCTATGCAAAGATATGCAATTAACTCCCCCTGAAAACATGCAATGTTTACCATGAGAAACTGAACATATGATTTTGATTCATGCACATTCAGACTGTCCTATCCAGCAAAGTGACCCATGGTACTAGGCGGAGCACTTGGTCTAAAGGACCACCTCACACATAGTAAGAACCTCCAGACAGACTTCCCTGCCTTTTGGGACCTTACCATTTATATACCATTGAGGTCAATTATGATAATTCAACATGGGCAGCATGTATGGATCAAATTTCAACTTAACAGATTTTTCAGAATGCAATAGACAGATTTTCAATGAACTATGCATCAGACAAATTTCAAGCCACATACATATGCAGTATAGATTTTTCAGAATGCAATTTATTTTCAGAGTTTATGCATTTCAACAATTATCAAACAACTACAAATGGCAGATGTGCAATATTACATCAAATTAGATATGCAATGAATTTCAAAATAGGAAATGCAGAGAATTTACCTGAACAGTTCAGAGGGGGTTTTCATTCTTGAGTGCCTTGGATTATTAACCCCTTTTATTCCATTCCAAGGCACACCTGCAACAAACACATCATTTTGATGCAGCAGGTACCCAAGAAAACTTGGGTCCTGGATTAGCAGTGACACCTTTGGTAGGTGTTCTAAATAATTTTCTAGCAGCATGGTCATCAGATTTCATCAAGTAGCAGTTTTTCATTGAATGACCAATTTGTCCACAGCAATGGCATGAATTAGCAGATTTCAAATTCCTCTTATGCACATTATTGTTGTCATGAAGTTCATTGGCAGAGAAAGAGTTCTGTTTACTATAATGATAGTAAGATGCATCAGGTTTCAGATTTGATCTATGCACATTCTTGTTAGCATGAAATCCATGTGCATATGCATGAAACTTTTTGTTGTTGACAGAATTAAAATTCTGTTTACTAAAACCGGCCAGCCAACATTCAGCAGCTCTATGGCCTGGCTTCCCACAGTTAAAACAATGAGAAGAATTCATTCTCTTAAAATTCTCATGAAAAGCATGTCTATTTGCAGGGATTTTAGCATGTTTAAAATTCTCATTTCTACCCTGAGCATGCCAGCATTCAATGGCCCTGTGGCCACTCTTTCCACATTCAAAGCATGAAATAGAATTTCTTTTAAAAGAGCCTGACCAGCATTCAGAGGTCTTGTGACCAATCATGTTGCAGTTGAAACAGATGATGTGCTGGTTCATTGAAGCAGATTTGTTTTTACTAAAAACATGTTGGTTTGCAGGGAATTTAGCATGATATGAATAAAAGGTTTTCTTACCACTAGCAAACCAGCAATGAGCAATTGAGTGTCCTAATTTGCCACAATTAGAACATGTGACACTCCTTTTCTGAGGTGAAGGATTTTTATCATGAGATCTCCTAGCATTCTTATCATCCTTCTCCATCAACTTACACTCATGCATCAGATGACCAAATTTATGACAGTAATGACAGATAATCTTCTTTTTAGATGCCTGTGAGTGTGTGTGAGGACTGTGATCAATATGCACTGATGAACCCTTTTCATTTATTTTCTGATTTACAGTCCTTTTCTGATTTTTATCCTGTTTTCCTGTTTTCTTAGCCTTGTACTGAGTTGGAGATGAAGTAGAAGGCTCATCCTATTCAGAAGATTTAACAAAAATAGTTTTCAGGTTGACTACATCAACCTTCCTCATGACTGGACTGTAACCCAGTCCTTCTTTCTTAAAATTAATCTTTGTTCCCAGCTTTTTCTGATCAGTGGGCTGTTTGTCTTTTGATGTTGTGGCTACATTTGAAGCATTTACAAATGATGTCATTAGCTTGTTCTGAAAAGCTTTTTATTGACATTGTTGTAGCCCAACCCTTCCTTTTTGACATTGACTTTTGTTCCCAGCAATTTGTTCAGATTATCTTGCCCACTAACAAATTTAGACAAAGAGTTTTTTAAGTCTTGAATTTCATTTTCTAAAGAGGAAATATGCAACTCGTAACTGGCAATCTCTTGCTCACTGTAATTCACACATTCAGTTAACACATTGTTAGCAGTTTTGTATTTTTCAACTTCCTGTTCCAGATTGCTCAGTTTATCAGAATCTTCAACGCAAACACTTTTACCTCTTTCTAAAGCTAGAAGTCTCTCAGACATAGTGGAGTTCAGCATTTTCAATTTCTCATTTTCTTCCTTAAGTTTGTCATTCTGAACCAATTCATTTATTAGAGTCTGATCATCTGAGTTAACTCCAAGTTTTCTTTCAGCCTCAAATTCCTTTAATTCTTTTTGCTGTTTCTCCAGATCTTTCTGTAATTCTATATTTACAGATTTTATGGCATTGAATTTTTCAGCAAACAAGTTCTTCTCCTGCTCAAGTTTCTCAAATTTTTTATCATTTTCATTAACTGATTTTCTCAGGGAATCATTTTCAGATTTTAGCTTGTTTAAATCTGAGTTCACACTTTCAAAGTTTTTCAGCAATTTTTTATACTGGTCATGATAGTTAACAAGAGTCTGATTATCATTATCTGACTTGAATTTTTCTTTGAGTTCAGATATCACATTTATATGATCTTGATTCTCAGTTTTCAATAATGAGATTTGTTTCTTCAACATTTGAAAATCAGACATACAGGCATCATGAACTTTTTTCAATTCAACACAATTTCTACATGGAGAACTTGATTAACTGACCCAGTACCCTTCTTCAATTTTTTATACTGTTTTCTTAACAGTTCATGAGATTCAAGTAGCTCAGAATATGCATTTCCCAATCATCTAAAGTATAGTTTTCAAAGGGATTTACCTCATCATCATCATCATCTTCATCTTGACTGCTGCCTTGATTATTTCTGTCAGCCATCATGCAGCTGTCCTCATTTCTTATCTGAGTTCGCTTCAGCATGTCCAGAATATCTTTAGCAGAACTGCAATCAAAGAAACATGAATGAAAAGCTCTATCAGTAGCTGCCTTCATTAGATTTATAGCTATCTGGTTCTCTTCATGCATAGATTTGTGACTGTCAGTCCATTTGGACTTTTTCTTTGGTACTTCATGAGGACCGTGCGAAATTACTTTCCACAGGTCTGGATTAACAGATTTAGCATAATTTTTCAGACTAGCAAACCATACACTAAAATTGGAACCGTTGAAAACTGGTGGTTCACCCATGGAAACAAACAGATATAATGCAACAGGAATATTGATGCACCAAAAGCAAATTAGCACCTAAGACTGCAAGATCGGATCTGCAGGTCGCTGGACCTTCTAAGCAGACACCTCTCTGATACCAATTGTTAAGGTGCTAGGCCCGGATACAGAGGGGGGTGAATGTATCCTTCTACGAATAATGCCCAAATAAAAACTCAGATGCTAGACGCAATCACAGAATAAAACTAATTCAATTAAACTTATGAGCAAGCACATGGAGCGCGCCTATCCAAGCATCTAGCGGAAGCAAACACACAAAGCAAACCACTGCTCAATAGATTTTTAGGTGGTTCGGTCCTCCAGACCTACATCCACCCCTCACTCCCAACCGGAGTGAGGCTTCACTAGCAAACGCTAGAACCAAGCAGACTCAGTCTGCGAACAAGGTGCTGCCACACAGCTTGACCAGGGGAACAACCTCCCCTCTTCCTCCCAACTGGAGGGACACCCCAAGTGACTCCCAGCCACTTGGAAACCAGAGACCGAAGTCTCTCTTCCTCCAGTCCAGGAGGGAACCCGCCAGTGACTCCCCGTCACCAGCAACCAGAGGTCGAAGACCTCTCTTCCTCCAACCGGAGGGACCCCTGGACTTGCAACCCACAAGCCCAGAACCGGAGACAAGTCTCCCTTCTCCTGAGTCCACAGGAGGAACCCGACCTCAGACCAGAGGATCGGAAGAACAAGGATAACCAGATGAAAAGGAAAAAATAAGGAATGGAAAATACACAGCGATCGGAAGGCTGTAAATGAAGAACAAGAATGTAGCTCTCAAAGGAGCAGATCTGGCTTGGATTTAATCCAAACGCCAGATGACAGATCTTCAATAGCTTCTCCTTCTTTTCCACGAACTCTCTCTCTCTCTCTATCTCTCTTTCTTTCTCCTCTGCTCTCCTTTTCTCTCACGCTGTTCTCTCCTTCTTCTCTGCAACTCTTTTTCTTCTGCCGGCTCACTCTTCTTCTATTTCTTTTTCTTCTGCTCTCTGTTTCTCTTCTACTGGATCGAACTCTCAGCACTTCTGCTTTTCTGCTATTGCTCTCAAGGCTTCGATCAACCTCCTTCAGACAACGGAGACTACCCTTTATAGCAGCTCGAGCAGGGGCAGCACTGGGCGCGTGTGGCCTCCACATTTCCCGCCCAAGTATTTGACCACGTGTCAGCATCTCAGCTCCTTGGATCACGTGCCAGACATTTCTTTGGTTCACGTGCCAGAACACCTGCAAGAGTAACTGAGGAGTTCAGTCGATGGACAAAATTAACACAGGCTGTACATAGTTCAGCAATGTATAGACTTATAGATATCAATACAGCAAGTGTGTACAGTGTGAGGGAGTGTATAGACTTAGAAGTCTTCATGCGAGCTCAGTGTATATACTTGCTGAAGAATGCATTATCATAATAGGAAGGAGTGTATAGACTTCTGTGAAATGCATGAATGAATCGAGTGTGTAGACTTACTAATGCAAGCACAGGCTGTACACACTTTGTTTGCGTGCGAGAGAACACAGTGTACAGACTTTCCTGTGAAGAACAATGCATGAATGCAGTGTATAGACTTGGTGTTAACATGCATGAGAACCAATGTACAGACATGCTGTCCTTGCAGCTGACGACTCCAGTGTATAGGCTTGCTGAGGGAGAGACTGTACAGACTTGAAGCAAAGCAGGGCAGTCGAGTGTATAGACTACACGATGTGTAGACTTTAGCCAAAGGAACGGCTGTACAGACTTTAACTCAACAGCGATGAATAGACTCTGAATCAAGGCAGGCTGTACAGACTTGAAGAGTAAGCCAGTGTATAGACTTCAAAAGCTTGAAGGCCCAATGTACAGACTTTGAAGAGTCTGAACCAATCTACAGACTTGTAACGCTTGAGGACCGATGTATAGACTTAGGAGCATATGAAGCCAATGTACAGACTTGCCGATGCGAGGCCAATGTACAGACTTTAAAGGCTGTGAATAGCAAGGCATGCTGTACAGACTTGAAACCTATGAAGACGATTGTATAGACTTTGCCTTAGAAACGAGTGTATAGACTTGAGGTTCTGAATGAAGGTAAGGTGTCAATGTACAGACTTGCTATGGTTGTATGGACATTGAAGCTGCAAGCGATGTACAGACTTGGAGAGTTGAAACCAATGTACAGACTTGACGAAATGAAGACCACTGTATAGACTTCCTTCGGCACAAAGGCAGCTTAACGATGTACAGACTTGATTGAAGTGAAGTCTGTACAGACTTGAATGTTCACAGTGTATAGAGTTTGAAGCAAGTGACCAAGGCGATGTGTAGACTTTACCTAATGTACAGACTTGGTGGTCTTGAGCGTAGGTAAAGCAAAGCAATGTATAGACTTGCCACCGACCAATGTATAGACTTGCTCATACGAGTGAACAGGTCGATGTACAGACTTGGCCAATGCTTGAAGCACAGTCCACTGTATAGACTTGATGCCTTGAAGGCGATGTACAGACTTTGTTGCGACTAGTGACTGTACAGACTTAGGCAAAGTGCACACTTTGAACGCCTATGATGTACACACTTCAATTGAAGTGCAAACGGCTGTACGGAATTGAATGAGACGCTGCATGAGACGATGCAGCTACGGTGATGTACAGACTTTAGGTGAAGACCAATGTATGGACTTCGAATATGAAGACGCTAAGAAAGATGATCCAGCGTATAGACTTTGAAGAAATGAGGCGATGTGCATACTTGCTGAGTTGACGCTGCAGCCCAATGAGTTGACGCTGCAACGTATATACTTTACGTTCAACTGAGGATGTATAGACTTGCTGAGTTGACGCTGCAGCCCAATGAGTTGACGCTGTATAGACTTTGTCTTCCAGCGTATAGACTTGATGAATGCATGAAGACATTGAATAAGACCCAGCAATGTGTAGACTCTACAGTGAATGCATGACCCAATGTATACACTTGATGCAATGCATGCCGATGTACATACTTTAGTTGAAGTCAACCGAAGAGTGTATGTACTTTATGAATCCATATCCCAAGACCAGTGTACAAACTTGATCGAATGTCTAGACTTTGCATGAACAGTCGATGTGAAGACTTCACATGAAGAGAGTTTGTACGTGTGTGCTGGCAGTGTATAGACTTGGAGAGCGACCAAATAGGATGTGTAGACTTGCACAAACAGACAGCATAACTGAACATGCTTTATGCAGCAGACAAAATGACTAACATAAAACATGCAATGCTTTAAATCTGTTAAACTAACTGAACAGCAATACAATGCTTTGATAATCAGACTGAACATCAGAATATGCAATGCTTGACTGAATATTTGAAAAAGACTGCATTATGAACAGAAAGTGACTGAATATCAACATGATGACTCACACAGCAAGATGACTCACAGTGATTAACACACATCAAAAGCCAATCATCAAAACCACAGCCATCATCAAAATCACAGGGGCACAACAAAGACTAGCAGAAATTACGCTCGTCAGCGCGGGTCCGTCGCCCCCAACCCAGTGTGCGCACATAGACCATGCGCCCTAGGTCAGATCCTCTAGCTGGTTCTTCCCCAGAAGCCCAGACTCAACTACGCGTGGGGGTCCTACCGTAACAAGCCTAAAAACTATCTCTCTTGGGTCACGCTCTCCACCACTCCCAAGTGGGTTCGTAAACGCATGCGCAGGAAAGCTACGTCTAGTGTCAGGTCACTCAATGTGAACACGGGAAAGCCACATACGCACCCATCGCGAGTAACACGGAGTAACAGGCGACACAACGCCACCAGACTCTGCATGGTCCACGAGACCTAATGAATCCAACGGTTCATGAGTCACAAAGCTTAGGGTCAAGACCGTTGTACAAGGACAGCTCCATGCCATCAATCTAGCCTAACCCTAGGTCTAAAACCACGGTAACATGGTTCCCAAGGTAGTCCACAAGTCACCGGGTTACTCCCTCATCCAAGGGACACACGGGAAACCTCCAGCCCATGGCTGGTTGACTGGACTCACAGTCCCAGGCCATACACATGGCCCATGCGAAAACCACCTTTCGGAAAAACCCACGACGTGTGGGGAGACCCCACCGCACTCATACCGATACACGGTGACTCGATCTAATGAGAACGCGAAAGCCCGGAACACATGGGGTCACGCGGACCCTCCAAACCCTCGGGCACGCTAATCGAGATAACATGACACCTCCGGACACCTAGAAACACCGACACAGAACCCACGGGGTGTCCGGAACATCCACGAGGCCGAAGGTCAATCGCTGGATCATAACCGGGTCGACCGAAGACCGACACATCGTAAAACGGTCACCCCAGGACCGCCAAGGAGGGTGGCACCTCGCAAAACGGGCACAAAGAACCTCCTAGCGGTCCTCTCTGGACCGTTAGGGAGCCTAGCGGTCTCCTCCGGACCGCAAGGGCTGGCCTGGCGGTCGAGCCAGGACCGCAAAGAACCCAAAACACGGAAACCTCAAGCGGTCACCCCGGGACCGCCAAGGAGGGTGGCGGTCGTCCACCTGACCGCTAGGCGTAGCTTAGCGGTCAGTCGCGAGGTCGCTACCCCATCAATCTCGACTGACCAAAACATGGAAAAACGGTCATGCCCTTACGGCAAAACAGAGTCTAGTAGTCTCCACCAGACCGCTAAGGCAGCCTGGCGGCCCATCACGCGACCGCCAGGCTCGAACCGACATACGGGACCCCTAGCGGTCTCTACATGACCGCTTAACACCCTAGTGGTCACTGGAAGGACTGCTAGGTCATTCCGAGCCCAAAAACGGTGAAAACGACGGGAAACCCTTTTCCACGCCCCGTTCACACCCATGTGAAGGGGAAAATAATGGGAAACTAGTCCCTAGCCTCTCTAGCACCAAGAGTACCCATTTAAATCCCAAAAACGCGGTTAAAACGCTAGATCCGGCTCACTCCCCAAAAATATGTATTTTCTCCAAAATGCTCAAATAAGCCGGCTCAGCTCACCATGGCCTACAAAACTCGCGGGAAAGGAAGTACGTGGATTAGGGAACCATCTCCCTACCTCCACCAAAGATTTTGCGCACCATGGATGCCGATCCACGCGAAAACGCCATTTAAACCCCCGCCGGCTCGCGATGCCCCGAACCACCATCGCGATCCTCGTTCCATCGTCGCCGCTCCATGCCCCACGAGCCTCGCCACCTCGCCCCCGTCCACCTCCATCGGCCGTCGGAGAAGAGATGGAGAGAGGAGAGAGCGTGAGAATAGAGAGGGAGAGAAGAGAGAAATGAGAGTGATGGAGAGAGAGAAAAATGAGGTTTTATATATAGAAAATCCAAAAATTCCAAAAAAATTCCAAAAATAGCTAAAAATACTCTCCATGATCCTTGGAAAACGCACAACATCGTGGTAACGTCCCGGAGTTAGAGAACGCAACGGTTCACCCTACACGGGGTTTCGAAGATCCGACAGATAAAAACACACGTAAACTGCTAAACTCATTCCGAGACCCTCAAAAGCGATCCGAAACCAACGGATCTCGATCTGATAAATATCTGAAAAATCTAATACATTACAAATACCCTATCCAACCTCGTAGGAATAGCAGTAGTGTCGGTTCTATTGTTGGACCAAGAAAACCTGTGACCGGTGAACCCCGCATCACAAAGGCCAACATCAATAATGAAAGTTTGAAATGCCTCCATGTCATGCAGATGAGGGCCAGCGCCACCTGCTCTTTCTCCAGTGTTAAGGACGCAATTAAAATCGCCCCCCAGAAGCCAGGGAGCGGTGATACTCCCAGCAAACTCCAACAACTGACCTAATAATTCACGCCAACGGATGCGATTACAGGCCGCATAAACCGCAGTGAAGTAGGAGGAGAAAGGACCTCCCTCCCTGACTCCAACCGTGACAAACTGCTCAGAGATAGCCACAAGTTCTACAGGGAAACCTGAGCGCCAAAGGACCCAAGTTTTGGCAGAGGTACCATTAACGGTGGCCCAACAATCCATATTAAGCAATCTACCAACTTTAGACACTTTCTCGACAGCAAGCATAGGCTCAAGAATAGCAACCACAACCGGCTTCATACTGATAACAAATCTCTTAAGGTTACGGCGGGACGTAGAATTCCCCACGTCGCAGATGTTCCAAACAAGGAGAGACTCCATCAATCACTAACCTGGGGAAGACAGTCCAATGACTTAGCACGAGAACGTGATGTGATACCCCTTGTACTAGTAGAAGACCGCTTCAAATCCTCACCCATCTGCCTTAAATTACACTGAGGCATGTAAGCATTCTCTAACAGGCTAACATCACCCCCAACCTGCTCTCTAACAGTCTTCGGGAAAACTGGTAAAAGCTGACCAACACACCTATCATCCTCATGAGAGGAATCAGAGGAATGCACTAGGGCTGAAGCGACGTCCCTAGCCTCGGCGCTACCAACATCCCGCAGCAGAAGCTCCGAAGCCAGCTCGCCCGCTACGGCAACGGCCTGCTGCCTCTCATCAGCAACTTGCACCAAAGAAGAATCCCCAACCACCTTAGACTCCAACCCCAAAGAATGTTGCATTAGCGGTACTTCAGCGTCGGTCCCCAAGGATGCACAATGCACAATTTCCAAAGAGCCCAAGGGCTTTGTAACACTCTTCAACGAAGTTTCACCAACTGTAGGGTCGCCCTCATCCATGCCCTCCTTCTGAGGCTGTAGCACCTGAATACAGTTTGCATCCTCAAACCTTAGGGGGTTGACAATAGGAGCTTCTGCCAAAGCAACTCCATCATAGGACCCTTGAAAGTCTCGTTCCAGCAAACCACGGTCTGGCAGACAACCAATATCAGAAGCTAGGTGCATGAATGCATTACTAACTGGGACAGAATCAACAGGCGCAAAGATCTGAGAATCTTTACGTAGAATTCCCTTATGCTTCACCACCTTCCACTCCTGCTTATTATCCTGAGGGATGCGCCCCCCTACATCGCCACCAGGGCACTTAGAATTGCCCACATCCTTGAGTTTTTTCCTGCATGCCTCCTCCTTATGGCCAATCCGGCGATAGAACTGACAAATATCAGGAATACAATGAAAGTTAACCTTTTGCCAAAACCCCTCCTCACCACAGTCGATCCAAATACCTTCAGTAAAAGGCTGAGCAACATCCACATCCACGCATACTAAAGCCTCAGCAGTCTGGGTCCAAGCCAGCGTAGCATCATGAATACGAAGAACATCGCCAAAGTTGCCAGCAATAGCTTTCAAATAGTCCTCGTTGTAAAGGTTAACTGGAAGATCAGGAAACCCCACCCATATGGGAAGCAACGTAGGATCCATCAACAAATCAAAATCCTTGGTCCAACGAAAAAATCGGACTAGAAACCCCTTAAGGTAAAGGTTTTTGCGAACTAGCACCTTCAATAAATCCTTCTCCACAAGGAACCAAATAAGAAGATGGCGGGGATTCAGAATACTGACAATAAAGTCACCATGAAAACCCAGCCGCTAGGCAAGACAGCTTTTGAAGTCCGGTATGGAAGGCCTTCCTTCCATAGGAACACTTTGCCACGATAGCAAACCTCGGGGGAGCTTCAGACCTGTGAATCTCCTCCGTTGTGAAGAAAATGGCCGGACGACCATCATTCGTGAACGCAGGCGCTTTGTGGTTTAAAGGGACCTTAGGAGGCCGGAGATACGCAGATAACGCCTGTGCAAAGGTGAGGCCCTCGGGCGAGGGGACCTCCGAGCCCATCACCAAACCAGCAGTCGGCGAGGGGATGCTCCCCGCCAACCCCCTCCCCCCGCCGGGGGTGAGGCACCCGAGCCACTAGAGACTCCCGCATGCCAAAACCCTAGCAGAACCCTAGCGTTAAGCCTTATACAATTTGTCCTCATGGATTCCCAATTTCTGGTTAATTATTCAAAGAAAAGAGGTTGAGGGTCATGAGAATCAATTTTCCATTGCATAATTGTAATCATTTATGATTTTTATGCATAAAACAATAATTCTTAATGGGCTTAATCCAAATTGTGTGTGTGCAAGACGTCCAAGGTGATTGCTAGAAGGGCCAGGGGCAAAAGCGTCACAAGATCAAGGCAAGGGATGCCCTAGGGCGCCTCTCCCTCCTTGACCAAGTCAAAGGAGCAACCACCATTCTTTTTTTGGTGTGAAAAGAGATAAAGGAAAGGATTTTATTGAATTATCTTGGAGAGAATTTATTGGAGAGAAAATAGGAGGAGATCTCCTCCTTATTAGGAAAGCCAAGGGGAGCCACTTTCCTCTCTTCATCCAAATCCTAATCTCCTCTAATCCCAGCCATCCATCTTCATCAAATGTGATCTCCACCCTCTATTTGACCTAGTTTCTCTATAAATACCTTTCTCAAGAGGGGGAAAGGGAGTTTTTCTTCTTTTTCTTTTTCTTCTTAGCTTAGAATCTCGACCTTCTTTCTTCCCCTAGTATAGGTCGACTTTTCTCGCCCCCTTTTGATCCTCTTCTCCTCTTTCTTTCTTCCATAAAGTTCTTAATTTTTAAGTTCTCTTTAATTTCTTCTTCTTCATCTTCTTCTAATTCTCTCCCGTTTTTAAGTTATTTCAAAAGTTTCAAAGTTTTATCCTACGCTTTTTACTGTTCATCCACAGTTCTGCACTTTATTCTTCTCAAGTTTTCTTCCGCTTTTACTCTTCTTTTCATCTGAGTCTCTTCATAGAAGTTCTTCATTTTTTCTAGATCTAGATTTTCTTCTTTTTCATCTTCCTCCAATTCTTTCTCGTTTTCAAGTTACAATCTCTTTTTCAAAGTTCAATTTTTTGGTTTACTATACATCCGCGCAGACACCACCCTGTTCTTCCTCACTTTTCACCCTCTTCCTCACATTTTCTCCTTCTGCACTCTTCCTAAAACGTATTCCCCTCATCTAGCTCCAACTTTCTCTTCTATCACATCTTCTAATTCTTTCTGGTTTCAAAGCTATTTTACTTTCAATCTTGCTCTGTTTTTATTTCTATTTTACTGGTTTTAACTCCCTTCATCCTCTTCTATCTATCTTTCCCTTCTCTATTTTCTTCACACAAGTTGACACCTGTTTTATGACCAATGAATTGGGTCATCTCCTTGTTTATTTTAAATGATGCTCCAAGTTGTTCACCCTTGTTGAGCCGCCTTAGTCAATTTGAGGTTTATTTCATGGGTCATGTCTCCTTGGTTGTGTCTAGTTCCTTATCTTTTTCCGCTGGACGAAGCTTAGCAAATCTTCATTTTACTTATCACTCCTTTGTCTCTGACGCATCATTCCTGGCGCGTCGCAGTACCCTAACGCACCTGTCTTGGACCGTTACCTCATCTCAGAGTCCTAAGTCATGGCTTCTTTCAAAGCTTATCTTTTATCTGATCCGTTAAGTGTGACGGCTTATCGTGCGACCGTTACCACACTCTGACGCACCTTCTTATGGCCGTTACATTCTTGCAGAGTCCTATGTTCGAAAACTTCGCCCGTTGGTCTTATCTTTCAGCAGATAAGGTTGTGTGACAGGTCCATTCCTGGGGCGTTACATCACTGTGGCGGTCTATCGTTCAGCCGTTACATCAAACAGAGAGTTCTAGCAGAACTGCTCTTTCTCTGCTACTCCGTGGCTGAATTAAGAGTTTGATCTGATGATTTCTCCCTCAAATCTGATCCTCAGAACCTTCTGTTTGTTTCTATGGACTCTTGGGAGTATTATCTTCAAGAGTTTGCTAAGAAACGTCCTACTTTCTAGCTGGATTATCCCTTACTCGACCAGAGAGTTTGAGGGTCTATAAATAGAACCCTTGACTTCATGACTTGAGGAGGAGACATCTGGAGTTCGCGTCGAAGTGCTGCTGCATCCTGGAGCTAGAACCAACCAAGGAGAACTGCTTCCCACGTCCATCTTCTTCCAAAGTCCAGGGAGTATTGGTTCCAAGGGTCTAGTTCAGTCAAGTTGTCTTCTTAGTCTCTTTTCCCTCCTCCAAGCATCATAGCATCTCCCTCTTCTTCTTTCACGTTCTTACATCTGCTGCATTCATATAAACATCTCTCCCATCTTTTAAACGCCCCAGAGGGGTTCAAAAAACAACCTCCCCGGTATTTCCCTCTCCTTTTGCATGCTTTTGAGTTCTTTTGGCTTATAGATACTACTCTTGCTCAAGGGCTAATCTGAGTTGTTTTCTTTGTGTTCTACACTCTTTTGCAGGTTTACAGAGTCCACAACACGAGGCCCAAGCTTTCTGGCTGGCTAGAAGGCGCGGAGATCAAAGATTCCCAAGTTCCTCTTCTGCAGATCCCTGACGGTCCATCACAGGAGCGTTAGAGTCACATAGCGGCTTATCGTAAGGCCGTTACACGTCTGTGGCGCATCAGCATTGGACCATTACACTTCGCAGAGCTGCAGTTCTTTCTCTCTCCAGTGGGCGGGTGTTGCATCCACCTATTCTAAGGTATTTTTCAGGTCTTTGGCTTGTTTATTACCTTAGTGGCGATCACATCTTTCCTTAGTGTTGGGCAGTAGCTCTCTCTTTCCTCATATCTCTTCTTTATTTGCTTGTTCCACCTCTACGGTGTGTTTCCTTTATTTCCTTGCTCCACACCCCGGCATGTGTTTTTTATTTCTTCCTTTAGTTTATTCCTGATAGAGATAGCATGCCCATGCTAGTGTTTATGCTGATTGCCTAGGTTCATGTTGCACATGTTCATAGGTTGAGTGATTTCACTACTTGTTCATACTTCCATTATTGTTGACATCATATCCATCTTGCAAAAAAAGGAACACATAATAATCAACAGAATTTTTTGGCTATCACGGTGGGACATCTAGTGCCAATCGTGCTTTCAATCTCTGTTAAACCTGCTGTCCTTTGTTTGCCCTGCTTGCCCGTGTTTTCCTTGGATTTTCCCTTTATTTCCTACTGTTCCTGGTTCTCTGGCTCTTCTAACGGTCCTACGTTCACGCGCTACATAATATTAACGGTCTATTATTAGACCGTCACATTTTCTGGCACGGGTATTCTAGACCGTCACATACTCCAGCACAGGTACGCATCCCGAGGTGCAATTTATTTCTGTTGTTTCTACTGTGATTTTCATGCTTGGGTGCTATCTGGTCTCCTCCTTGGTTGATTTGCATATTCATATCATTGTGTTCATATTTGATTGTTAGACTTTTAGGCTAGAATTTGCATGCACTCCGGTGCACATAAGTTCATTCATATATTCATACTTTAGATTGCATTTTCCTACCTTAGTGTATGAACCTCTCGTCTCCATATTCCTTGGGGCCGACCAAGATATCAAATCAGGGACCTCCATAAGTCCCCGCGAGCCGTAGATTCCCACACGGATGCTGGGCCAGTTGTACTTTTCCCACACCGTGTCTAGGATTACATAAGTGAAGGAGTGATTACATTTAGAGTCAACCAAGCTACATATCTTTCCCCCTATTAGGAACCTATTGTTGATAGCATCATTTTAATCAAGTCACTCAGGTTCTAAAGGAGAAAACCATAAAAATCTTGTTGCATCATCTAAATAACTTGGTTGACCTTGAGTGTTTTCATCTCTTTTTCACTTACATATTTGTTAAAATCATCTAGCTTAAGTCACTCATTGTGTGTTTGTTTGGTGTTGTTTGCTTTTTTTGTTAAGGTCTTTCGTTGCATGTGGAGTTGCCGCCGATCTCTAGAAGCATTGTCACTTAGGGGCAATTCCATTTCCAAGTCCTACTTCAATCCTCACTTTGAGTCCACCATGGCCTCTTTTGATCTCCCTCGTTCCCAAGAGGAGTCTCTTCCTCAAGGGCTTCTAGAGGATTCCTCTAGGGTCATCTCCTTCCATTCCGGGGAGGGGCCCATCCCTCCTTCGTCCTCCATCCCTATGGAGGGCGCCCAATCCACTCAACCTCTTCCTCCTCCTTCCGCCAATTCTATTCTTCAAATGATGGCCCAATTGGATCCGGCCCAACTTCAGGCTGTTTATCAGGCCATGCAGGGGTCCAACACCCCACCTTCCACGATTGTGCAAAGTCAGTCCAATGCTTCCATTATTCAGCCTAGAGTTGACGGGCCCGTTGTTCAGCCCATCGATCTCACTCCGGTCCGGCCTAGGAACATTCAATTCTCTAATCTGGAGATGGGCCAGTCTTCTGGTTCGGCCCAGCAATTTTTGGATAAGGGAAAGACCATTGTCCCTCCTTCTTCTATGGCGGATCATCATATGTCCGGCCCATCAATGTCGCAGGTCCTTGTCGGCCCAAATGATTTCATGCGCCCTCATCAAGGGGCAGCCCAAGTCCACACCAATATGGGTCATCCTTCGGCCC
Source organism: Amorphophallus konjac (assembly GCA_022559845.1). Lineage (NCBI taxonomy): Eukaryota > Viridiplantae > Streptophyta > Magnoliopsida > Alismatales > Araceae > Amorphophallus > Amorphophallus konjac. The sequence continues at coordinate 254,940,134 of CM040128.1, read as the reverse complement.
AATATCCTTCTTATGGGCCGCGTCCTCTATCTGCTTACCCCTCTGCTCCTCAGATTCTATCTTTCACTATCCCTACTCCATCTAGGGAGCATGAACTACTTGATAAATGTGCCGCCATGCAACAACAACTTGACTTTCTCCAAAAGTGGGTTGGCCCACAGTCCTTGGCAGACGTTCCAGTGCCAAGCTTCCAGAACATTCGATTTCCCCCACAATCCGAGCTCCCCAATTACCACAAGTATGACAGGAATGGCAATCCCTTTATCCATGTAAGGGACTTTCTATACGAATCGGCCCAGTTTTAGTATGATGATCGCCTTATGGCATATTTGTTCTGTCGATCTCTAGATGGGGTTGTACTGGAATGGTTCTACTCTCTGCCACTAGAGGACGCTGAGAGTTTCAAGATAGTGAAAGATAAGTTCATCCAGCTGTTTCAAGACAGGGTCGACCCAGAATATTCCTTCACAGATTTGGTGGCTGAGAAAATGAAGCCCGATGAGGAGTTTGCAACCTATGCTGACAGGTGGAGACAGATGGCCGCTAGGGTACCAGGCCATATTCCGGAGGAAGAGAAGGTCAAGCTACTCATCTCCAATGCCACTCTGACCTTCCGTAATATTCTGGCCATGAATGACATAGCAAACATGCATCAATTATATAGCCGGGCGCGGTTTATCCAAACCCAATTCAAGGACTCTCCCATCCATTCACTTTTTGAAAACCAAAAGCCCAAATACCATAAGAAACCTCAAGGGCCCGTTACCGAGGGAGTCCAAACAAATGAGCAAGTGCAAGCCGTTAACTTTCCCTCCACCAACCCAAATAACCAAATCCGCTTCTCCCAGAACTCCCGCAACACCCAATCTGCTCCATAAAACCCTCCACTAGCCTACTCCACTCCGCAGAACCCTCCGCCTGCCTTTTTCGCTCCACCACATCCTCCACAGCCTCCAGCAATACCATAACGTCCATCCACCCAACGGCTACACTAAACCGACGCCCGGCTCCAAGAGAGCCCAGTACCCACCTCTGCCAGAAACTCTCACGACATCTTCTCAGCTCTTATGTCCATTAATGCTATACAACTCCCTCCGGAACGGCCCAATTGGAACCCGGTCGTTGATCAGACGAAGTACTGCATGTTCCACAGGCAGCCGGGACATACTATTGAAGGGTGTTTCAGTTCAGGGACTTGGTCTATGACCTCCATGAAGGGCATAGGATTGATTGGGCCGAATGCATAGGGCCATTATAGAAATTAAGAAAAGAGAAGGCAAGCGCCGAGGTAGCAAGTGCAGCAACAACAGGCACCGCAGCAGCAGCAGCCGCACGCACAGCAACAGCAACCGTTCAAGACTTGGGGATCCATCAGAACCCAATGTCGAACCATCCTCCGCTCCGCAGCCTCAGCCGCCAACACCGGCTCAGGTTAATGTAGGTCAACCCCCAACTTCCGACGCTGGGTGGTCCTTCGACGATGACAGCTCCACATCACAAGTCATGGCCCTCCACCACAACTACCGCAATCCTTCCGCTTCCACCATCCTCACGCCCACGCACCAAACCCCTTCTCCGTCCGCAAGACCACTCATTCTTCCACTCGCCCCCGCTCCGTTAACCACGCCCTCACCCGCGCCTCCATCACACCCATTGCTGGTCACCCCCGCTACCATCGCCACGCCTCCATCTAACCCTCCGCTCATTACACCTCCGTTAACCTTCACACCTCCACCTCCGCCAACGCCCATCATCATCGCGCCTCCCACTAACCCTTCACCCGTCATCCTACCCCCGCAACCTATTACCTCCATCCCTTCCAATCCCATCATTACCACTCCCCTACTTTCTTCTACACCACTCATCCACCCCACCGGGCCAATTATACCGCCAGAGGAGGCCGTGCCGGCACAAAGTCTTGCCCTGTGGAACGAAGCGACGTTTGTTTCATCGCAATTATGCTTCTACTTCAAATCCCCAGTCTTCCCAATCGGCTCCAGATCAACGGGAAAAGACTGAGCCATTGCCGGGTACCCAATATGATCTGCTACATCATTTGGATAGGGTGCCCGCCAAAATATCTGTGCTGGAACTCATTAAAAGGTCAACCCTTCATCAAGATGCACTAAGATATTTTCTTCATAAGGTGATGGTTAGTGAAGACGTGGCAGCTGACAGTTTACCTACAGTACTGGCGACTGTTTCCAAAGGGTCAGTAATTACCTTCTCTGAAATCGAACTTGCACCACCGGAAGCCTGGCAAATGCCGATTTGCATCACTATTATCTTGAAGAAAGTCAGTATTGATGCGGCATTAGTTGACACAGGGGCATCTATCAATGTATGCCCACTCAGCACTCTCAGGGCCTGCAACTTATCAGAAGAGCTTCTATGGCCGACCCCCACAACTATAGTAGCATACGACAAGTCACGAAGAGCCTGTCACGGGGTTGTCACCATTCAAGCTGAGCTTGGGCCTCTCACCATGCCCATTGAATTCTATGTGCTGGACATCGACCCTATGTTCAAGGCTATCTTGGGTCGTCCATGGATCGACACTCTTAGCGCCGTACCATCCACCGCGCATCAATGTCTCAAATTCCCTTTTCAAGGGAGGGTGGTTAAAGTCAAAAGCTTATCCACGGTCCAGTCTGTTAAAGCTATTCCAGAGAAGATCTTGCCAACTTTGTGGCCCAGCACTCGGCCGGTTATTTCTGTGTTGGATCTGGTCTTTCTATGGGCCTATGCACCACGCAAGCCCGCCACTACGCCCCGTCAACATTAAAGCAAAGCCCCAGATCCGAGATTCCAAGGCTAGGATATTATACTGAAATTGGGCTACCAACCGGGGAGAGGCCTCGGTGCACAATTACAAGGGCGAACTAAGCCAATCCCTAAAGGTAGAAAATTGAGTAGACGGGGTCTCAGCTATTGAGACTCCACACTGTCAATGATGGGTGACTCAGGGCCACTTACCTGGGATTACCACTAGCATTTAATAAAAAGGCCTCTCCAGACGGGTACACTGAACCCACTATTAGCACAGTCAGAAAAGAGAGATACAGCTTGTACAGTTGCCAGTCCGCCTCAGTTGCCAAAGGGGCCTGTTGATGACATGCTCGATTTCAGCCAAGCATTTGCCAGAATGTTCAAGGAACCAGACAATGGTCAGAAAAATCAGGAGGTACAGCTTGTTCAGTGGAAGCCGAAACCAGCAAACCATTCACGGGAAAGGGTGAGCTCTCCCATTACCATCACTTTGTCTCCTTCCCGCCTGCGCGCACTATTCCAGATATTGGCCTTTATTCCCCGTCCTCCTCCTATTATGATTGATCCGCTACCCCCAATATCTCCGTTTCCGTACGACCTGCCAACGGAATTTCTAATCATTGCCTCCTTATGGGCATTGCCCACCATTTGATCTCTCTATTCCTTCCTTCTCTTCCTCCGACCCGTCCCTCGACATCTTCTGTCCCTCCATATATCCTCTCACTCTTCCTCCTCCTCCTTCTTCTTCTCCATCTTGCCACGTGATCTCCACTGATCTCCAAAAAAAACGTCAATTTTGAAACGGAGATTTCGGTGGAAGATTACGCTATCTTTGATCCATCCTCCTCCCAGGGGCACGAGTCCCCTGCTCCTTCCTTTCCACTAGATTTCCTTTCTCCTAGGTTAGACGTAGGGTCTGTCGAGTCTAGGGAAGTAAGGTCTAGGTCTAGGGAAGTAGGGTCTTGTTCTAGGTCATCCAATCCTTCCAAGCCTTAGCCGCGCCCACTTGCGCATCATTCCAAATCCATTCCTGATAGGTTCTTGAAGGATCTAGCTCAGCAATGTCATGCTCTTCTGAAGTGTCCGGAGTTTGTCGCTACGGCGATTGTGATAGAAGACGACGAGGAGCAAGAAGGGGTGTAGAGCGACGACGGACTAGGTGTTTATGAAGTCTTGGATGAAAAATACCTGATCGATGATGAGGACAGCAACGTAGATGACACCGCTGATCTATATGCGCAAGGATTAAAGAGATTTGACGAGCCATTGTCGGTGGTGGATGAACCTACGAAGGAAATAAATTTAGGAACTGAAGAAGACCCAAGGCCCATTATTATTGCCGCTAATCTCCCTCCGCAAGTATAAGAAGATCTAATCAAAGTTCTGAGGGAGTATAGTGATTCTTTTGCCTGGTCTTACGAGGACATGCCGGGTCTTGACCCCTCTTTGGTGGAACACCGACTAGTGCTTAAACCAGCGGCAACACTTGTAAAACAAAGGTCAAGAAGATTTCACCCCCACATGGCCTTGAGGATTAAAGAAGAGGTCGATAAATTGTATAAGGCCAGGTTCATTAGAGTCGTCTTATATCCTCAGTGGGTGGCAAACATAGTCCCTTTTATTAAGAAGGATGGAAAAGTACGTATTTGCATCGATTTCAGGGATCTTAATAAAGCATGTCCCAAAGATGATTTCTCGCTGCCTCACACAGACGTCTTGGTGGATAACACCGCCGGGTACGAAGCTTTATCATTCATGGATGGATACTCAGGTTATAACCAGATCCGTCTCACTCCCGAAGATCAGGAGAAAACCTCCTTCACCACGCCCTGGGGCACGTATTGCTACGTGGTTATGCCGTTCGATCTGAAGAACGCAGGTGCCACCTATCAAAGGGTGATGATGGCTATATTCCACGACATGATGCATATCTATATGGAAGCTTACGTGGATGACATTTTGGTGAAGTCGAGAATGAAAGAAGAACACCCCGCTATTCTGGCTAAGTTGTTGCAGAGAGCTAGGGAGTACAAGCCAAAAATGAATCCGAAGAAGTGTGTTTTTGGAGTCTCTTCAGGGAAGTTGCTGGGCTTTATAGTTAGCAAACGGGGGATCCAGATTGATCCTAATAAAGCAAAGGCCATCATGGACATGCCTCCGCCTAAGAATATCACGGAACTTCGAGGATTGATTGGTAGATTGCAATTCATCAGAAGATTCATATCTCAACATTCTCAGAGGTGCCGCCCATTTTATGAATTGCTAAAGGCGGGAGTCAAATTTGAATGGAACGAAGACTGTCAAAAGGCCTATCAGGACCTAAAGGAATATTTGCCAATCCCCTAGTTTTGCAACCTCCTGTCCCTGGGAAACCCCTAATCCTATACATCTCGGTCATTGAGGACTCCCTAGGGGCGGTTTTAGCACAAGTAGACGATGAAGGCAAAGAGCGGGCAGCTTATTACCTCTCCAGGTTGTTTAACCCTGCCGAGGCCAAATACACTGCTATGGAGAAGACTTGTGCCGCCTTAGTATGGGTAGCTCAGAAACATAAACATTACTTCCTAGCCCACCCAGTTAGGTTGATCTCTAGAATGGACCCGATCCGCTATCTCTTAGAAAAGCATGTCCTTTCTAGTAGGTTAGCTCGCTGGCAGAGTTTCCACTCTCAGTTCGATATCACATTCGTAGTTCAGAAGGCGGTCAAAGGATATGCCATCGCTGAGCATCTTGCCCATCTTCCCATTCCTCACACCGATTCTATTCAGGATGATTTCCATGATGAGCATCTCTCTGTCATTAATCATCATCCCTTCTGGTCTCTGCACTTCGACGGTGCACTCAATTCTCAAGGCCGAGGGATAGGCGTCGTTCTGCTCACTCCGGAAGGGGTGACGATTCCCTTTGCTTATCAACTCCAATTTCCTGCTACCAACAACATCTCCAAGTATGAGGCTCTTCTAGCTGGATTAATGCACGCGTACCTTCTAGGCGCGCGCCACTTGAAGATCATAGGGAACTCTCAGCTCGTCCTGCGGTAGGTGTTGTCTACTTACCACACCCGTGACCCTAAGCTCAAGCCATATCAAGATTTGGTCACGCTCCCAGCTAGGCAATTTCGCAAGTTAATCTCTATCCATACTCCTCGATCTCAGAACATTCTCGCTGATGCCCTAGCATCACTTGCTTCCTCTCTATCTTTCCCTCTCACTCGAAGCACCGAGACTATCGTCGTTCAGAGATTGGACGCACCCTCTCTTCAGGATCCTTGGTATGTCAACCTTAGGAAAACTGTGGAGGCAAGAGCTGAGAAGGAAGTATCTTTGACAGAATTAGAAGAGATCTTGAAGGAAGAAGAAATGCCCTGGTACCACGAAATCGAGTTGTATTCCAAAGATGGATCGTTCCCAGAAGGGGCAAATGCCGAGCAGCGTAAAGCAATAAGAAGAGCTGCCTCAAGGTATACTATCGTTGCAGGAGAACTATATAGGCGCGCTACAATGGAATGCTCATGAGATGCTTAGACGATGATGAAGCTTGGAAGGTGGCTGAAGCAGCCCATTCCAGTGGGTGTGGAGGTCATGTCAATGGCCAGGCTCTAGCAAAGAAGATCCTTAGGCAGAGTTATTATTGGCCTACTCTAGAGGAAGATTGCTACCTCTATGTCCGGTGGTGTCTTAAATGCCAACTCCATGCTGATAAGATTCATGCTCCAGCTTCATCCCTACATCCTCTTTCTGCTCCTTGGCCATTCTCTATGTGGGCGTTCGACGTTGTCGGCCCGCTCGGTGATCCCAATTCTCAGACCAAGCAAAAATCCTTCATCCTTACCGCCACTGAGTACTTCACCAAGTGGGCTGAAGCCGAAGCATACGCGGAGATTAAAGTTACCATGGTGTGTTGCTTCATCATGAAGAATATCATCTCGCGGTTCGGAGTACCAAGCAGCATCGTCACCGACAACGGACCCCAGTTCGTCTCTTAAGAGCTCAAGGACCTATGTAAGAAGTTCAATATTGCATTGCATTATTCATCTCCATATTACCCACAAGGCAACGGTCAAGTCGAAGCCACTAATAAAACCCTTCTCAAGTTCATAAAGAAAACATGTGAATCTCACAAATTCTCTGATTGGCCAAAACGATTAGTGGAAGCTATATGGGCTTATTGCACCTCCGTCTGTACTCCCACGAGGTAAACCCCTTATGCTCTTACTTACGGGATGGAGGCGGTGCTCCCATATGAGATCCTGATCCCTTCCCTCAGGGTACAACTCGATAAGGAACTTAATCTCGATGAACGTCGAGAAGCGTTGCTCGTCCAGCTAGAGCTCTTAGATGAAAAGAGGATGAACGCGGCCGATCACGTATCCATTTATCAAAAGAGAGTTTCACGTTATTTTTAAAAGAAGGTAATTGAGCACAAATTTCAAAAAGGTGATATGGTTTTGAAACGCTAGTTCATTCGGTCTGTAGGTCCTAGGTCTAAATTACAACCTAACTGGGAAGGGCCGTTTGTTGCCAAAGAGGCTTATCCAGGGAATGCTTATCACTTAGTAAACGCAGAAGGTGAGGAGCTCGCTCACGCTTGGAATGGGTTGTATCTTAAGCTTTTCTTTCGTTAGAGTCTAACTAGTGCCACCCCAGTAGCGAGGTGTCCTTTCCCTTTCACCCTGAAGGAGGACCCCGAGCACGGCAATCACACACTACACGACATCCCTGATCGGGTTTCCAACTCTGTAGGCACCGTTTCTCCTTGGCCATGCTTGGGGGAAAGTCAAAGTCCCTGTCCGTTTCTCTCTTCGGCTGAATCCAGGGGCAAGAGGTGAATGAGGGGGCGACAACCAATCTAGGCACCTTGACGAGAGGAGGTCTCAAATAGGGACAGTCCATTATGACCTGACGCTACAAGAAAAGGAAAAAAGAAAATGAAAAGCAAAGGAGCAGTCATCATGACGAAAATAAAAGATTATCTTGAAAGTCCATCAATCATAATTCCAAAGCACCAAGGAAAATGAAAAAAGCTAGGCATGGCAAGAGTGGCAGTACAGTTTCCCCGCGGGACGCATGAGCCCGGTCGTATGCGTGCCTAGCGTGGACAAAGGTTCGATGACGGACACAAAGCCCCAGCACAATAGACCGAATCTCTGAATGGGTTGTCTGGAGAGGAACTTAAGCCCTGAAAACTTCTATACTGGCCTAGCTTATCCCCAAGTTCTATTTTCTTTTTAGGACTAAGACAAGTACCCTGGGTATGGCCTCTATAGAAGCACAGTCACGCAGATTGAGCCTTGGCCAGGGGTTGTCACCTCTATCGCACGCCAACCTCGGAAACTCTCGATGGAATAAGGAGGACCCACGTTTCTAGGGGGCACTGGTTTTCAAAATCCAAAAAAAAATCATATATCTCAAAATCCAAAAAAAAATCATATATCTCAAAATACAAAAAAAATCATATATCTCAAAATCCAAAAAAATCATATATCTCAAAATCCAAAAAAATCATATATTCCAAAAATAAAAAAAATCATCCAAAAATATCAGATATTTCAAAATCTCACAAAAAATCTGAATATTTACAAAAATTCCAAAAATAACATCATGTGCATCGCATGCATTGCATTGTTTCCATTATATTTTCCGCATATTTAATAAGGCTCCACCCCTTGACCAAATATCAAGAATGGTCAGCTTTCTAACTTGCTTCGAGGCAAGGGGTTGAGTCTAAGAATAGATCTAACTTATTTTTTTGTCTAAGTGTATGCAGAATACAGGTTCAAGCCGAAGACTCAAGTCCTCAAATCCACAGGTTAGGCTCTGTAACGGTCTATTCTTTGACCGTCACGTTCATCTAACGGTCCATCGTTCGACCGTCACCTTCTCCCGAAGGTCGAAACTCATTTGTTCTCAGTAAGCTCTCTCTGACGCGTCTATATTAGACCGTCACCTCACTCTGGCGGCCTATTATTCGACCGTTACACTCTCCCGAGAATAAGAAAACTCAGTTTTTCTGAGCTCGCCCTCCTGACGGCTCATCGTCAAACCATCAGAGTGTTGTGGCGGCCCTACATAGGACCGTTACATTTTCCAGAAACTCTGTTCTCTAGAATATTTGAGCCCAATCAAGCAACAAACTCATATTCCATCAACTTAGGCACTTCCATGTCATTCAATTGAACTCAATGATACATAAAATTGGTTGGTAAACTTCAATTTCATTACATTCAAGAAAGCTCAAATTACATTCAGTTTTCTATCCGCATGAGGCCGGATCTTGCATAGTTCCTTCACATAGGCACGGCGTTCCTCGTCGTTTTCTTCCACCTATTCTTGCCACGGGCGCACTTTGCTGATCTCCTACATGATCAGAGCGCTCCCGACTGCTCTTTCGTCCTCCTCGGTCCCCATCTTCCTAGCTTGAAGGGGAGGAAAATGTGATAATGCAGGAACTATGGTGCAGGGTAGCCCGATTTGAAGATAGCACCGGTGCGGGTTGTAGATCGCCATGGTAGTGTCCCCCACTAGCTGTAGATCAAGGCCTGGTCGCCGTGGTACTTTGAGCAAGATGCTCCGTAGAACTCTTGGACGCATTGTGAACTTCTCTATTGGCAAGGTGTTGAGGAAGAGGCGCCAATCGTCCCGTGTCTTTTTATCCGCCGTCCGGCACTCAACCTGTGAAGAGAATCCAAAGGCACCTCCAATGAAGAATAAAGGGTGGCTCCCAAAGATCCTGCTAGCTGAAGGTATGTGATGTGACACACCTTTGGACTTAAGCAAGCAAGCACAATTCACAATCAAAACGGACCGATATTGGCGACTACTCACCCGACGATCACCCAAGTCTCGGGGTAACTTGGCGATACCAAGTGGAGGATGTGAGGGCTGGGCCCTTGCTGGTAGAAGGGCAACAAGGCCAAGGTTATTCCCCAAGGGTAAGGCAGCCCAATTCAATGGAGCCGACGTCGTGCCGAGGGCACGGGTTGCACACTCTCTCCCACGATGGTCACTCGAAGCAATGGGGCTTGAGGATCGGGCGCTCAATCTCACGGACCAGCGGAGTTTATAAGCTAATATTGAAAGAACAAGTACTAAAGAGAGCTAAGGCTAGAGCACTTACTTGACTGGTTTGAAGAAACTGGTCCCGCTCGGAGACGTGGGCGAGCGGGGAAGTGTGGGTTCCCCACATGCCGCGCCGGAGTAGCTAGACATGTTTATGATCTTACAACACTACACCCATGCAAGGGGGGGATCTTGGGGAAGGGAAGCCAAAGATTACAGCCAAACACTACCTCCCATAGGGAGGGGAGGTAAGCCGGCCAGGCGGGGAGGGGAAAAACTGAAATTGAAGTCGAACGGTTGGATGATGCCGGTTCTGCCCGCTCTCTGTGACTGAGGACAGACAGTTGAAGTTGTTGACGCTGCAGCCACTCTCGAACTTTTTTGGTGAAGAGACCAGCTGGAGAGTCTTCGTAGGTGACCCAGGAAGTCGTCCAAATATTTTTGAAATTTCGGGAAGTCGTTGCTGGTCGGGGCAGAGGCATGAACAGGGACACAGATCTCTGGTTCTGACTGCAACAGGACCTCAACAGCAGGAAGATGAAATCACTACAGGCGCTCCAGAGCTCTGATTCAGGTGTGGCCAGAGTCTTCGGCTTTGTTGTCGAGTCCTCTTCGAGCGAAGACCCACGGGTGCCCCAGATGATGTCGGAGTAGACAAGGACAGTCCAAACAGCGCTTGGGTGTCTGTTCAGTCCCAGAGTAGATAGAACAGCGCACTCAAGGGAGAAAATTGAGAAATTTTAGCTCCAGATGCCGAATGGGATGCCGCTTCTTGGAGATGGAAGCCGACTCATTGTAGAAGCTCTCGGCCAAGTGGTTCCTAAAGAAGCAGAGGGATGTGGCCACGGGAACTTCTGGAAGTGGTCTCATGTTGCTGATCAGATTTGTCTTGCGCAGTTGGAGAAGAACGGCTCCACCGGGCGACCACAAGCTCAGAAAGAGATGGGACCACCGCCGTTGCGAAGAGGACGGAGAGACGCTTCCAACGGTACCTCTTGGGCCTCCAGGGACGGTGGGATAAAAGTCGGGGCCGGCTCTGCAAGCTGCTGGTACTCTGCTACCTGCGACTTGGGAATTGCATGTGGTGAAAGGTGGTGGGGGAATGGGGTAGAAGAGATGGGAAATGCGGTGGATGGGTGTGGGGGCAACCCCTGGCTGTGAGGGGGTATGGGAGGGGGTGTTCCAAGGGGTGGGAGGGGGAGAATGGGGTCTGGAAGGTGATGTTTGCAGTGGGTGAGAGAGGAGCTGCGAATTTGGTTGGAAGGGAGAGAGGGAAAGGGTATTTGAAAATGAGTTTAAGGGTGGGATTAATTTCTGGTCTTGGGGATGGGAAGGGGTGTATGGGGAAGGTAAAGGGGGGGCTTGGGGAGTGGGAATTCTCCCTTGGGACATGAGATGGTGCTTCGGGAAGGGGAGTGGGTGGTTGGTGGTTGGAGGGTGGAGTGGGGAGTGGTGGAATCTCCCTTGGGGTTGGGGTGGAGTTAAGGTGGGGTGGTGGGGAGTTGGGGATGAGTTATTGGAGGGGGGGAAGAGAGAGAAAGATGGTTCGGAGGGGAGGACAGAGAAAGGGGCGCATGTTTTAGAGAGAGAAAGTGGAGGAGAGAGAAAATGACTTCCTAGAGAGAGAGGTAGAGAGAGAGGGGGGATAGGGGCTTCTTACCCACTCAATTGGCTTCTCACCAAAAGAAGAAAATTTAAGTTAGACACTAGAAAATTCAAATATTCATTCATTCATTAACTTCAAATGGGGGGAAATGGGGTCCTATATATAGGCAACCCACATTTTACAAAAAGTCCCTGACTCTTGCTACAATGACAAATAACCAAGGGGTAGGGGCGCCCCTGGGCCTAGCCCATAGAATTGGGCCCAATAACCAAACTAATCAACCCTATGACACTTAACTTAGGTAGATGACTCATTAACCTAGGTACATGACTCAAATAAAAGAAAAAATTACAATGATATGACTCAAATAAAAATGAGGAAATACAACATATGACTCAAGATAAATGACTAGACCATGTCGGATGCTTCCGGGGCGAGGAGACGATCCGTGAGTGTGGGCATGGGAGGTGATGTCCCCATCATACTCTCGGGGTGCGGAGAACTCGACTCCGTCAAGTAAGAGTCCTTCCCTCCTCAGAGGGTGTACAAGTGGTACCGCCCACAAGTCTTCGGAAGGAGACCGATCCATCCACCCGACGAGATAGCGCTCATACTCCTTGCTCCTGGTGGCAGTGACATGTTCATCCAATATTCGCTCAATTCGCTCACGCTGGGCACTCCTGGCTAGTGGACTCTTCTCACCGGTGGGTGCTCCCTCAATGAGGGGAGTGGGCCTAATATCCTCACTAGGTACCACCGTGGGACCCTTATATGCACTAGGTCGGTCACGTTGAATGTGGGGCTCACTCCGTACTCCTCGGGAAGATCTAACTCATAGGCATTAGTGCCAATGCACCTCAGAACCTGGAAGGGACCAGCCCCACGAGACCTCAATTTGGAGATGGCTCCTGGGGAGAGCCTCTCCGACCTCACCATCACAAAGTCACCCACGTGGAATTCTTGGTGACACCGAGGGGAGTCAGCCTGCCTTTTATAAATCTCATTTTCCTTGCTGATGTGCTTGCGAAGGTTTTCATGCAATTTTGTGAAGGCGGACATTTTAGGGGTGATGGGTGGACCTGGGCAACCAAAAGTAGACCAATCATGCTTTGACGTTAAGAAGACTTTGATGGAACGGGGAGGACCGGGGCATCCATAGGTGATCCGATCTTGTATGGGGGTGACAAATGCTGGGGGACCCGGGCATCCATGAATACTCCTACCATGCCTACGACCCATGATGAATGAAGGAGGACCATTACACCTGAATATGGACCACACTTGTTTCCTACTTGACATGTGGGTGATGTGAATGAATGGACCCAACATAGTGTTCATGCCAAGTGGTGTGGTAAGCCTATACACATCCATGCTTATCTCAAAGGTGACTTTCATGTGCATAGATGTGGGACGACCTTTAAACTTCCATGTGAAAGGGTCGAAGGGATCTAGGAAGGTGGATATGGGGTGGGGCATTTCCTTGATCTCTAGGTGGGTGTTGCCTAAGGTCATGGTTCCTTTGGTGTTACATGGGTTATGGATGAGGTGAGCTTGGCCCAACATGGTGGGTGAGGGTAGGAAAGGGTTGGTGGGTAAGGTGGTTGTGTCACATGGGTTCCACGGTTCCCATTCGAAGGGATCAAAGGGATCATGAAAATGTTTACCAAGGGGGAGGGGCCTTATGTCCTCAAGATCCTCAAATGGTGGTGGGTCATCCTCCTCTAATGAAACAATTAGGCCAAAGTTCTTGGTGGGTGGGTCGGCCATGAGGGGAGGGTTTGGCTTTCTACCCGATATAAGAAGCTCCAAATTGAGGAGAAGGTTGGGCTCATCGGGTGTGGGGAGGAATAGAAGGAGGTCACTAGTGTAACAACCAATGGTGTATACCAAGGTGATGGACCCGACACATAGGTGTAGGAGGTCAAGACTACGTTGTTGGTTGCCCATTATGGTCAACATGCTCGTAAGCTCCATTTGCCAAGCTAAGCCTTTAAGAAGATCCCCTAAGGTTTTCACTTGGTAAGATGATTGGATAGTGGTGTGATAGGAGAAGAAGGGCACTATGGGAAGGTTTTGCTCCATGGGAGAGAAATCGTGGGCCGTGATCTCTCTTATTGGGCTCTCCTTTAGCCAACTAATAAGGGGTTCTCCTAAGATAAGCTCGGCCCCAACTAGAGAGGGTGGTGTAAGGTGAAGGTCACCATGTGAGGTTTCTTCTTCCACTTGGATATGGGTGGTCTCCGTGGTGGGGATAGGGTCGAGAGTGTTCACCACTATAGGGTCGGGTATGGGTTCCTCCCTTTAAGGAGGTGAGAGGGTCTTTTGGGGGTGGGGTGGTGATGGTTGGTGTATGGTGCACCCGGGGTGGAGGGTAAAGGGAAACTTGGTTTGGGATAGGGAGGGGAAGTAGTGGAGGCCTAGGACATGGGAGTTTTGGGGGAGGGAGTGGGAGATGGGTTGGTTGGGGTGGCTTGGGTTGGTCGGTCTTGGAGGGAGTGTCCCTTATAGGGGAAGATGGAGGGGTAGTGGTGGGGACTAAGGGGGCTTGGATAGTGAGGGTTGTGGAAGGGGGTTTTGGTTGGGGTGTGGGGACCCTCATGGGGTTAGTTGGGGAGGTGGATGCTTGGATCATTTGGGTCTTAAGGGAGAGGATTTGGTGGCGAAGTGTAGTGATGATGGTTGAGAGGGAATTTGTTGAGAGTGGTGGGGGTGGAGGCCTAAGGGTGGTCTCAAGTTGGCCGAGTGGGGATGGAGGAGTGGTAGTGCTCCTCGGGCTAGGGGTGTTTGTGTAGGAGGGGTGAGAATATTTGGGGATGTAGATCTTCTTTAAGTTCTACCTTCATCTCTTCCCATGAGTGAATAGGTTCTTATCTTTCAACCCTCCTTAAGCCCTCTATGTGCTCCCACTTACTCTTGGCTTGACCCCGAAGTCATCCCTTGGCCTTGCGGACTCTCGCGGGTCCATATACCCAAGTCTTTTCAAAGTACCTTTCTATGGTAGCCTCCCACCTAAGGTAATCACTAGAACGAGATCCGTCAAAGGTAATATCTTTATCTAGAATGAAGTCCATGGGTGGCGAGTAGGCTAAGTAGGAAATGGCCATGATGAACGGGGGGATAAATGCAATGGCCCTAGAACAAGACTTAGTAGAGACAAGTCAAGAACTTGCTCTGATACCAATTGATGTGACACACCTTTGGACTTAAGCAAGCAAGCACAATTCACAATCAAAACGGACCGATATTGGCGACTACTCACCCGACACTCACCCAAGTCTCGGGGTAACTTGGCGATACCAAGTGGAGGATGTGAGGGCTGGGCCCTTGCTGGTAGAGGGCCAGCAAGGCCAAGATTATTCCCCATGGGTAAGGCAGCCCAATTCAATGGAGCCGACGTCGTGCCGAGGGCACGGGTTGCACACTCTCTCCCACGATGGTCACACGAAGCAATGGGGCTTGAGGATAGGGCGCTCACTCTCACGGACCAGCGGAGTTTATAAGCTAATATTGAAAGAACAAGTACTAAAGAGAGCTAAGGCTAGAGCACTTACTTGACCGGTTTGAAGAAACTGGTCCCGCTCGGAGACGTGGGCGAGCGGGGAAGTGTAGGTTCCCGTCATGCCGCGCCGGAGTAGCTTGACATGTTTATGATCTTACAACACTACACCCATGCAAGGGGGGATCTTGGGGAAGGGAAGCCAAAGATTACAGCCAAACACTACCTCCCACAGGGAGGGGTGGTAAGCCGGCCAGGCGGGGAGGGGAAAAATTGAAATTGATGTCGAATGGTTGGATGATGCCGGTTCTGCCCGCTCTCTGTGACTGAGGACAGACAGTTGAATTTGTTGACGCTGCGGCCACTCCCGAATTTTTTTGGTGAAGAGACCAGCTGGAGAGTCTTCATAGGTGACCCAGGAAGTCGTCCAAATATTTTTGAAATTTCGGCAAGTCGTTGCTGGTCGGGGCAGAGGCATGAACAGTGACACAGATCTCTGGTTCTGACTGCAACAGGACCTCAACAGCAGGAAGATGAAATCACTATAGGCGCTCCAGAGCTCTGATTCAGGTGTGGCCAGAGTCTTCGGCTTTGTTGTCGAGTCCTCTTCGAGCCGAGACCCACGGGGGCCCTAGATGATATCGGAGTAGATAGGGACAGTCCAAACAACGCTTGGGTGTCTGTTCAGTCCCAGAGTAGATAGAACAGCGCACTCGGGGGAGAAAATAGAGAAATCTTAGCTCCGGATGCCGAATGGGATGCCGCTTCTTGGAGATGGAAGCCGACTCATTGTAGAAGCTCTCGGCCAAGTGGTGCGTAAGAAAGCAGAGGGATGTGGCCGCGTGAACTTCTGGAAGTGGCCTCAGGTTGCTGATCGGATCTATCTTGCGCAGTTTGAGAAGAACGGCTCCCCCGGGCGACCACAAGCTCAGAAAGAGATGGGACCACCGCCGTTGCGAAGAGGACGGAGAGACGCTTCCAACGGTACCTCTTGGGCCTCCAGGGACGCTGGGATAAAGTCGGGGCCGGCTCTGCAAGCTGCTGGTACTCTAATACCTGCGACTTGAGAATTGCATGTGGTGAAAGGTGGTGGGGGAATGGGGTAGAAGGGATGGGAAATGCGGTGGATGGGTGTGGGGGCAACCCCTGGCTGTGAGGGGGTCTGGGAGGGGGTGTTCCAAGGGGTGGGAGGGGGAGAATGGGGTCTGGAAGGTGATGTTTGTACTGGGTGAGAGAGGAGCTGAGAATTTGGTTGGAAGGGAGAGAGGGAAAGTGTATTTGAAAATGAGTTTAAGGGTGGGATTAATTTCTGGTCTTGGGGATGGGAAGGGGTGTGTGGGGAAGGTAAAGGGGGGGCTTGTGGAGTGGGAATTCTCCCTTGGGAGATGAGATGGTGCTTGGGGAAGGGGAGTGGGTGGTTGGTGGTTGGAGGGTGGAGTGGGGAGTGGTGGAATCTCCCTTGGGGTTGGGGTGGAGTTAAGGTGGGGTGGTGGGGAGTTGGGGATGAGTTATTGGAGGGGGGGAAGAGAGAAAAAGATGGTTGGGAGGGGAGGAGAGAGAAAGGGGGGCATATTTTAGAGAGAAAAAGTGGAGGAGAGAGAAAATGTCTTCCTAGAGAGAGAGGTAGAGAGAGGGGGGGGTAGGGGCTTCTCACCCACTCAATTTGCTTCTCACCAAAGGAAGAAAATTTAAGTTAGACACTAGAAAATTCAAATATTCATTCATTCATTAACTTCAAATGGGGGGAAATGGGGTCCTATATATAGGCAACCCACATTTTACTAAAAGTCTCTGACTCTTGCTACAATGACAAATAACCAAGGGGTAGGGGGCGCCCCTGGGCCTAGCCCATAGAATTGGGCCCAATAACCAAACTAATCAACCCTATGACACTTAACTTAGGTAGATGACTCATTAACCTAGGTACATGACTCAAATAAAAGAAAAATTACAATGATATGACTCAAATAAAAATGAGGAAATACAACATATGACTCAAGATAAATGACTAGACCATGTCGGATGCTTCCGGGGTGAGGAGACGATCCGTGAGTGTGGGCATGGGAGGTGATGTCCCCATCATACTCTCGGGGTACGGAGAACTCGACTCCGTCGAGTAAGAGTCCTTCCCTCCTCAGAGCATGTACAAGTGGTACCGCCCACAAGTCTTCGGAAGGAGACCGATCCATCCACCCGACGAGATAGCGCTCATACTCCTTGCTCCTGGTGGCAGTGACATGTTCATCCAATATTCGCTCAATTCGCTCACGCTGGGCACTCCTGGCTAGTGGACTCTTCTCACGGGTGGGTGCTCTCTCAATGAGGGGAGTGGGCCCAATATCCTCACTAGGTACCACCGTGGGACCCTTATATGACACTAGGTCGGCCACGTTGAATGTGAGGCTCACTCCGTACTCCTCGGGAAGATCTAACTCATAGGCATTAGTGCCAATGCACCTCAGAACCTGGAAGGGACCAGCCCCACGAGACCTCAATTTGGAGATGGCTCCTAGGGAGAGCCTCTCCGACCTCACCATCACAAAGTCACCCACGTGGAATTCTTGGTGACACCGAGGGGAGTCAGCCTGCCTTTTATAAATCTCATTTTCCTTGCTGATGTGCTTGCGAAGGTTTTCATGCAATTTTGTGAAGGCGGACATTCTAGGGGTGATGGGTGGACCTGGGCAACCAAAAGTAGACCAATCATGCTTTGACGCTAAGAAGACTTTGATGGAACGGGGAGGACCGGGGCACCCATAGGTGATCCGGTCATGTATGGGGGTGACAAATGCTGGGTGACCCGGGCATCCATGAATACTCCTACCATGCCTACGACCCATGATGAATGAAGGAGGACCATTACACCTGAATATGGACCACTCTTATTTCCTACTTGACATGTGGGTGATGTGAATGAATGGACCCAATGTAGACACGCTGAAATTGACATTATTTTGAGTATATTTCATATTGCCGTGCAATGCCCCCATTTGACCCTCAAATTAGCTTGTTTGAGTGATTTTTCCCACTTTTCTTGGATTTCTCACTTTTCCTCCTCTTTTCCTATTTTTCTCTATTTTTCTAGATTTTTCTGGATTTTTCTGGATTTTTCTAGATTTTTTTGGATATTTTCTCTAATTTTTCGAAATAACGCCTTCACCTAAGGCGTGTTTCAAATAAATAACGCCTTCTCCTAAGGCGTGTTTTAAATAACGCCTTCTCCTAAGGCGTGTTTTAAATAACGCCTTCTCCTAAGGCGTGTTTTAAATAAAGCCTCTTCCTAAGGCGTGTTTTAAATAAGAAATGCCTTCTCCTAAGGCGTGTTTTAAATAAAGCCTCTTCCTAAGGCGTGTTTCAAAATTTTCAAATAAAAGAAAGATTTATTTCCAAAATTGATCCAGGAAGAGACGCCTTAGCCTAAGGCGTGTTTTTAAGAAACGCCCTCTGGGCAGGTCGTCAATTAAACAATTGACGCCCTGAACCAGGTCGTGTTTCACTTTTGTGCTCCGAACGAACGCAGCCTTTCCCAGAGAGACTCCTGCTTCGTTTGGGCTCTTGCCCAGCTTAATCCTCCCCTATTTGGGCTCTTGCCCGTTCTTATCTCTTCCTCCTTTGGACTCTTTCCTTCTCATCCCTTTTCTATCTTATTAATAGAGCTTCCGAGCTCTGTTAATGGGTTGGACTCCTCTTCTTCGGATCCCTCCTTTTCGATTCCCCTTCTTCCTCTCACGTATTTCCCCTTCCCCTTCTTCTCTGTTTGTTTTTCTTTTTCTTGTTTTGTGCTTGCAGGTGCTGTTGCTTCTGGCCGAAGGAGGGCTTCACATGCTCATGTCTTTATCCCACTGAAGGCTTCTCCCTATTGAATATCAAAGCCCCGAAGCACAGGCTCATGTTTTGTTTTTATTATTCTTATTTTTATTGCATTAGTTCATGCATGCTACATTATCTTTCTTCTGTCAACTCTTCATCTCAACCATGTTGAGCATTTCCCCCTTTAGTGCAACTCATGCACTCTTTCCCTTTAACTTTTATTCATATTTTCATGCATTCATCTCCCACACTCTCTTTGCATAGGGGTTTAAGGGCAACCACCCTTAAGGTGTGTTCTTCACCATGATTTCGTGCTCATCTTTATTTAGGATTTGATGCTACACTCACCACATATCTAATGCAATTTCTTTATTGGTGTTTGTCTTTTTTTTTGCATGGGTAATAAAAGTAAGAACTCTCTTCATCGGCCGGCCGATTTGAAGGGAAAGGAAGCACTCACATCCCCGCAACTTTTGAGGTATTTTGCGATCATCTCCCCATATCAATCTCCTCTTTGAGACCCTCTTGTCTCTGGCGATCACACACTCTCCACATTAGCACCTCGTGCTATTTTATTGCTTTCACCATATCTATTGCTTTTTATATTAAAGTGGATTTTAAATCAAATCTACAAATTGGCGATCACGGTGGGACCCCTTTTGTTTTTCTTTGATTACCCCTTTCCCTTTGGTACCCTCGGTACCCTTTCCTTTGTGCCCCTCGGGCACCCCCACTAGTGATTGGCTAGTTTATTAGATTTTTTTTTAGAAATTCCACTTATCCTTTTAAAAATAAAATCTTAATGAGCATGATATCATGTTGATTGCCTGCTGTGACTGCGAGTGCTTTTCCTGGAGAAAGTGAATTCACGCCTCTGGAAGAGGCGTTTTTATTGATTTCACGCCCTGGACAAGGGCGTCTTATTCATATTCTACGCCCTCTGACAGGGCGTTTTCCAGCATACTTCCGGGTTCTCATGCTTTATACTGCTGCCTGTGAATTAACGCCTTTCCCCAGGGCGTTCTGTTATTGATTAGCGCCCCACATCAGGGCGTGTCTCTTGATTTGGCGCCCGCTGGACAGGGCGTCTTTTTATTGGTAGCGCCTCTCCCTAAGGCGCTTTTTACCCTGCCCCTGGGCCCCTCACGTTGATTCACGACAGTAACATCGTCGTGTCTTTTTTTAATAGCGCCCCCAGACAGGGCGTGTTTTTACTGTGGGTTTACAGTACCCGTGTGTGTGACTTGTTCATCATGATTCATGCCTATATTGATTGATCATATTGTGTTGTTTGGCTTATTTACCCTGTTGCATTCATTCTTTGCATTGGTTTGGGAGCCCCCTCCTCTTCATTAGGATCCACACACCCTCTTGGAATCGGGACGACCCTCCATTGAGCATTCCGTCTCTTTGGACTGGAAATCCCTTTTCCAAGCCTCCGTAAGTCCCCGCACCCGTGGATTCCCTCACGGACGCCGGGCAGGTTGTACCCTTTTGAAGTCCCGAGTTAGTTGGCCTATACGTGGTGAGAGAGGGTTCCTAGTTGGCATTGGAGTTCAAACCATATTGAAACTAGGTTTCCCCCCCCTTGTGTGAATCATTCCAAACTTTGTTAAAAATCATTAATTCACCAAGGTTTAAACAAATAAAAATCAAGGTAACCATTCCAACTTGTGTGTTTCTTTGCAAATTGTTTGCACATTACTTGGATTGCATAATGGCTTACTTTGATAGATAAAACAACATGTTCAATTCAAATAATGCTCATGAGGATGATCGTCCATGCACATCTTATGATCCTCAATTTCAACATGTTCAATATCATTCTCACCATTCTTTCAAAGGACCACATTCTCATTCTTATGGTCATGCCCGACCCATGGGCAATGTCCAATCCAATGGTCCTTCAACTCAATTCCGAGCCACTACTCCCTCGGGATCCTCTCGTCCCAATGATGAGAAGGTCTCCCAGATCATTCATGCATTAGATCATCTTACCCCTCAACAGATCCAAGCTTTTAAGGCTGCCGTTGAGGGTACATCTCATGCATCTCTCCCTCCTTCCAATTCTATACGGGTGGCCCATCACCCACCTCCTTCCAATTCTATTCGGGTGGCCCATCACCCATCTCCCTCCAATTCTACACGGGTGGCCCATCACCCCCCTCCTCCTTCCAATCCTGATCGGGTAGCCCATTACCCATCTCCTCCTGTTCATTCTACTCGGGTGGCCCATCACCCGCCTCCTTCCATTCCCTCTCGATCACGGCCCCAAGGCCCATTTATTCATTACAATCCGGCCCATCCGGGTTCTTCTATGGGTCGACCCATTGATTCCCCTCCACGGCCTTTTTATAAGGCCCTTCCTCCTTCAAGGCTCTGCCAACCTTCTGTTGCTCAAGTCACACCCCTCCAACAATCTCTGCTTGATAAGATTACTTTGATGGAGGAACAAATAAAGAGGGTCACGGCTCCTCCTACTCCAGTCAATCCTCTCCATGCCGCTTTGGACGAGATTACAAAGATGGAGAATGAATGGAAAGACAGGATGGACGATTATGACTTCGGCATTCCAAGCGAGGAAGAGCCGGCAATTGAAGAATCTGAGGCAGTGTACGATGATGATGAAGCTCCGCAGGCACCCCTTCCGAGTTTCCTTAACTTTCCGCTTTCCCCATTTTCATTCGATGAACCTCCTGCTCAGGATGAAACCATCCCCGATCCAATCCCTATTTATGAGACTAATTGGTGTTACGATGATGGGTCGATACTTCAATCACCCACACCGGCACATTGTAAGTCTCTTCCTATCCTTGACACCGCATACATTACACCTCCTCCTATTACACCATTAACCCACGCAACACTGGCCTCCCCCAAGCCTTCCACCATTAAACCTCCACCAGTCAAACCCATACCTCCACCACATAGCCTTTCGCCTTAACCTATGGTTAATTCTGAGCAGGGTCCACCACTTTTTGCACTTGAGCTAACCCCGACCGCTTGCAAGCAAAGGGAGAAACTCGATGTGTTTGAACCTCCGCCTCCATTTACGCCAACACCTCCCCTTATATCTCCACCATCCATGGAGCTTTCCGCCTCCGCTTCACCTCCCTCTACTACTCGGAATGGGGGGCCTTCTGCAAGCACAGGTGCCGAAGATAATCAAGAGCCGGGCAGCAAGGATTTGGCCGTGCCATTCAAGATGCAAGAATTCATTTGCCGGATGCCAATCCGGGTTATTGTGCCAATCACGGCCGAAGAAGCCAAGTCGCCGCCATGCCGGGCGTTGATGCCGTCTAAGGGCCGGGCAGGGCACCCCTTGTTCCAATTTCCGAATTCCGAATTCATTATTCCTTACAAGGGGCGAATGCCCATTTTATTCAACATTCCATATTCATCACCATCAATGGGCATGGCGATGCTTCATGTTCCAACTCTACGACTCCCTCACCTTATTGATCTTCACTTTTCAAGGGGGGTGTCATTTATTGAAGCTTCCTTTATTGGGCCAATTGGTCGCACATGTTCACTGCCGTGGAGGGGCAATTGTCTTAAGGGGTCGTCCCCTATTTTTTCCACTCTTGTTCATTCAACTTCATCCATATCCATTTCAATCACTTTTTCTTCGTGGGCCATTCCGAGGGTTAGGAGGAGGATCTCATCCTCTCGCCCTTCACATTCTTCCTATTCTTTGCATTTCATGCATTCTGTTGCATTCATGCATTCATTGCATCCATTACATCCATCATTTTGCATGCATTTGCACCTCCTACTTCCCGGGTTTCCAAACCCGTATCTTCCCCGCCTTCCGGCACCTCCGGATATTCCACACTTCCCATCTTATTCATCTTCATCTTTTTATCCACTATCCCTGGGGCATCGCGTCCCTTTTCCTGCTATCTCCCTGGAACCTCCAGGAATTTTATCCCTCCTCTTTGGGCATCTCGCCCTTTCTGATTCTATTCCTCCGGAACCCCTAGACTTTCCCCTCGGGCATCGCACCCCTTTCCACCTTCTCCTTCCTGGTTTCACTCCTCCGGAACCTCCAGATTCTCTCCATCTTTTCCTCGGGCATCGCGCCCCTTTCCATTTGCTTCCTCCGAAACCTCCGGATTCTTCCCTCGTCCTTTCAGGGCATCGCGCCTCTTTCTATCTTATTCCTCCGGAACCTCCGGATTCTCCGTCTTATTCTCTCTATCATCTCCCAGGGCATCGCGACCCTCCTGATTTCATTCCTCCGGAACCTCTGGACCTTCTATATTTCTTTCGATTCATCTTCTTGCTCCTCCGGGACTTCATATCTTTTATTCTCTTCTTCCTGTTCCGTCACCTTTTTCATCATCTTTTTCCCTATTTCTCCCCAGGGCATCGCGTCCCTTCTTTTGTCATCCCTCCGGAGCCTCCGGATGATTCCTCCTATCACGATTCTCCTCCTCTGCCTCCGGACCCTCCAGATCCGCCTCTTTCCATCTATCAATTTCTTCTTCTGATTCCTCCTGATTCTGGGTCTGACCCAACTTCTCCCACATCCACTACCCTGGGCATCTGCCCTTTTTCCCACTGCTTCCGAGGCTTTAGTCCTCACCCCTCTTCTTGATTTTCCGCTTCTTCTGTAGACTGTTCCCTGTGATCAGGGTTTCCACGCCTTAGCAAGGGAGTTCTAGCCCTCGCCTCTTTTCCTTTTCTCCTTATTCGTTTGAGTCTGGTCTTAGCACCAGTCCTTCTTGTTAAGCCACTTTCAAATCCTTTGCTTCCAATCCTTTTGACTGCCAAAGAGGACAAATCTCACGATGATCAACCTCGCCTCTGACAGCTGCTTCTACAAAGGTTGCAAGGTAACATATTGGCGTAAGTATGCATTTTAATGATATCATTTTCTCATTACTTCACGCATGATTTTCAAAATCAAGTGCTTCTTAACGAGATTAAGAGTGGTGTTTTAAACCTTTATCTTAAGCTTTTGTTTAATTGAAATCATTCTCAAAAGAGTCTTTAGGCTTGCTTTTACAGCACATGTGGTAATAAGAACCCCGCGCTGGGAATTCAACATTCTCTCCCCGCTTGTCAAGAGCAACCCTTAGTTGGGCACCGCACACACTTCACGGCGTCCTTAGCTGGCTCCTTTGATAAAAACACCGTTGCTATCTTGTCCATGCCATGAGTATATCTGAAAGTCTTTTCTCTTCTTTACTCGGCCACGTGCAGGGGCAAGAGGTTGACGGATGAGATGACCAACCTTGGTAATCCCCAATACGAGAGGAGTCTCAAATAGGGGCAGTCTTGACCCAAAATCAATATGAGTTTTCATATGAGTTTTCATGATATACATCTCGCCAAAAGGGCTATTATGAAAATCAAGTCAGAATTTTGATAAAAGCAAAATTGTGAATTATGACATGTCAAGAGTGGCAAAGTCCCCGCAGGGAAAACCCTGGTCGTATGCATGTCAAGGGTCTGAAAATCAAAGGCATAAAGTCCCGACGCAACAGACTACCTCTTTGAGGGTTAAACCTTGGAAGGAATTTAAGTCCCGACATCTCCCATCCTGCATAAAGCTTATCCACAATTGTTCTTCTCTCCTCCCTCCAAGACCGAATGTTTCTCAGGTATGGCCTTGGTAGGGGCACCGTTGATCAAAGGCGGTCGGTTATAGGACGCCACTTTCAATGCACACCCGGCTTTGGGCAGTTTTAAGCAAAAAGGGAAGGAACGAGGACCCCTAGCCAGTGGTTCAAAACAACCCTTTGATGCTGCATTAACAATGTCTAAGCCAAAACTCAAACAAAATTGAATATTTCCCGATCAAAATCCCAACAAAAATTCAAAATATTTTCCAAAAATCTCCATAAAAATTCAAATATTTTCAAAACTCATAAAAAATTTGCATATATCAAAACTCAAAAAAATTTACATATTTCCAAAATCCAAAAATTTGCATTGTATTTTCTGATGGTGTTTTGCAGGAACAGCTTTGCAGAGACCAAAAGCACGGGATGGGTCCTCTCTCCACTCATTGCTATCAATCTATTGATTCTTCCCAATATTCTCATGACATGCCACCCAGGGGCATCATCTCCCTATATCATTCTGATTATCATATCTCATGATTATTCATCTCCAAATCTTTCAATCAACTCCTGCTCGTTTCATCTGATTACTCCGCCAATGGGCATTATCAGATCCTGATTATTTAACTCCAAAACTTGATTAGCCAGATTGTCATCCTCATGACAAACAACAACAAATAATGATGCTTTGCTATGCCATGCCATGATTTGACTTATGTTGTTCACGATATATGCTATGATTGGTTGCTTTGATTCATGCTATGCTTGCTACGCTTCAATGCCTTATTCATTGCTTGTTATATCTTGGCTGATGAATTTTTGAGCGCAGGATAAGAAGCTCTTGGTCCCGCCGACTGGGCATCATCATCAAAGTCCCACGGTGCTTGCAGCTCATTTCCCAGTTCCCATGCTTATTGCTCCACCATCTCCCCCTGTATGCATTCTACTATATGTTATTACACTATTAGATTATATCAAGGACCTTGTGGCTTTGGTAAATCTGGAATTTGAGTTCCCCTTCATCAAAAATAATGATGATTTCAGAGGCGTCTTAGTCATACGGATAGGCCGTTGAGCCATCCAAGACTAGGGACGATGGTTCCGTTTTGCGAGTTGGTGCGCGGATAAACGGGCTTCGGCTTAGTATCAGCTCGCAGAATGAGTTTCTTGACTCAGTCTCGGCAGTTTAACAATATTATCCTTGATTACTCTATATTTTCATTTGACTTATTTTTCCCTTTAAACCCAGCATGCATTCATGTAGGACTTTGAATTAACATTGGAAAATCATTCTGATAAGCTGATGTTGAGGGTTGAAGTTGATCTTAATCTTTCCAGATATGAGACATTCCATGCCGGATTGAATCTTCAGTTCGTTTTGTTGCTGTTTTGGGTGATTTTCTCGAAAGCTCCTTGTTTGGATTTTTATCATCTTATTTCAATCTCCTTTCCTTTGATCCACCTTGGCTGCAGCACGTCCACTGGCTGGTAACCGCTCCCCAATGGTGAAATCTACAGGTTTGTGACCTGGGGTACTTCCACCGCGCTGGAAGTTGATCATTTATTTTATCTCCTTCGTGCACCGCATGCACAACTCCCCTTTTATCCAAACATCGTTGATTTCATTGAATTTCCCGAGATTTGCTTCATCTCGTACTTTTGATTTCATTCTCATCAAGTGATGTTGATTGCGTGTCTCATCACACCTTGGCATCTACTTTTCAGTTTGCTCTGCTCCCTTGCAAAGCAGACGCCAAGGCGGGGCAGCTGTAGACACGCTGAAATTGACATTATTTTGAGTATATTTCATATTGCCGTGCAATGCCCCCATTTGACCCTCAAATTAGCTTGTTTGAGTGGTTTTTCCCACTTTTCTTGGATTTCTCACTTTTCCTCCTCTTTTCCTCTTTTTCTCTATTTTTCTAGATTTTTTTGGATTTTTCTGGATTTTTCTAGATTTTTTTGGATATTTTCTCTAATTTTTCGAAATAACGCCTTCACCTAAGGCGTGTTTCAAATAAATAACGCCTTCTCCTAAGGCGTGTTTTAAATAACGCCTTCTCCTAAGGCGTGTTTTAAATAATGCCTCTTCCTAAGGCGTGTTTTAAATAAGAAATGCCTTCTCCTAAGGCGTGTTTTAAATAAAGCCTCTTCCTAAGGCGTGTTTCAAAATTTTCAAATAAAAGAAAGATTTATTTCCAAAATTGATCCAGGAAGAGATGCCTTAGCCTAAGGCGTGTTTTTATGAAACGCCCTCTGGGCAGGTCGTCAATTAAACAATTGACGCCCTGAACCAGGTCGTGTTTCACTTTTGTGCTCCGAACGAACGCAGCCTTTCCCAGAGAGACTCCTGCTTCGTTTGGGCTCTTGCCCAGCTTAATCCTCCCCTATTTGGGCTCTTGCCCGTTCTTATCTCTTCCTCCTTTGGACTCTTTCCTTCTCATCCCTTTTCTATCTTATTAATAGAGCTTCCGAGCT
This sequence comes from Amorphophallus konjac, assembly GCA_022559845.1. Taxonomy (NCBI): domain Eukaryota; kingdom Viridiplantae; phylum Streptophyta; class Magnoliopsida; order Alismatales; family Araceae; genus Amorphophallus; species Amorphophallus konjac. The sequence goes on along the minus strand of CM040128.1, from coordinate 254,913,347 downwards.
CTGTTAATGGGTTGGACTCCTCTTCTTCGGATCCCTCCTTTTCGATTCCCCTTCTTCCTCTCACGTATTTCCCCTTCCCCTTCTTCTCTGTTTGTTTTTCTTTTTCTTGTTTTGTGCTTGCAGGTGCTGTTGCTTCTGGCCGAAGGAGGGCTTCACATGCTCATGTCTTTATCCCACTGAAGGCTTCTCCCTATTGAATATCAAAGCCCCGAAGCACAGGCTCATGTTTTGTTTTTATTATTCTTATTTTTATTGCATTAGTTCATGCATGCTACATTATCTTTCTTCTGTCAACTCTTCATCTCAACCATGTTGAGCATTTCCCCCTTTAGTGCAACTCATGCACTCTTTCCCTTTAACTTTTATTCATATTTTCATGCATTCATCTCCCACACCCTCTTTGCATAGGGGTTTAAGGGCAACCACCCTTAAGGTGTGTTCTTCACCATGATTTCGTGCTCATCTTTATTTAGGATTTGATGCTACACTCACCACATATCTAATGCAATTTCTTTATTGGTGTTTGTCTTTTTTTTGCAAGGGTAATAAAAGTAAGAACTCTCTTCATCGGCCGGCCGATTTGAAGGGAAAGGAAGCACTCACATCCCCGCAACTTTTGAGGTATTTTGCGATCATCTCCCCATATCAATCTCCTCTTTGAGACCCTCGTGTCTCTGGCGATCACACACTCTCCACATTAGCACCTCGTGCTATTTTATTGCTTTCACCATATCTATTGCTTTTTATATTAAAGTGGATTTTAAATCAAATCTACACCCAACATAGTGTTCATGCCTAGTGGTGTGGTAAGCCTATACACAAGCATGCTTATCTCAAAGGTGACTTTCATGTGCATAGATGTGGGACGACCTTTGAACTTCCATGTGAAAGGGTCGAAGAGATCTAGGAAGGTGGATATGGGGTGGGGCATTTCCTCGATCTCTAGGTGGGTGTTGCCTAAGGTCATGGTTCCTTTGGTGTTACATGGGTTATGGATGATGTGAGCTTGGCCCAACATGGTGGGTGAGGGTAGGAAAGGGTCAGTGGGTAAGGTGGTTGTGTCACATGGGTTCCACGGTTCCCATTGGAAGGGATCAAAGGGATCATGAAAATGTTTACCAAGGGTGAGGGGCCTTTTGTCCTCAAGATCCTCAAATGGTGGTGGGTCATCCTCCTCTAATGAAACAATTAGGCCGAAGTTCTTGGTGGGTGGGTCGGCCTTGAGGGGAGGGTTTGGCTTTCTACCCGATATAAGAAGCTCCAAATTGAGGAGAAGGTTGGGCTCATCGGGTGTGGGGAGGAATAGAAGCAGGTCACTAGTGTAACAACCAATGGTGTATACCGAGGTGATGGACCCGACACATAGGTGTAGGAGGTCAAGACTCCGTTGTTGGTTGCCCATTATGGTCAACATGCTCGTAAGCTCCATTTGCCAAGCTAAGCCTTTAAGAAGATCCCCTAAGGTTTTTACTTGGTAAGATGATTGGATAGTGGTGTGATAGGAGAAGAAGGGCACTATGGGAAGGTTTTGCTCCATGGGAGAGAAATCGTGGGCCGTGATCTCTCTTATTGGGCTCTCCTTTAGCCAACTAATAAGGGGTTCTCCTAAGATAAGCTCGGCCCCAACTAGAGAGGGTGGTGTAAGGTGAAGGTCACCATGTGAGGTTTCTTCTTCCACTTGGATATGGGTGGTCTCCGTGGTGGGGATAGGGTCGAGAGTGTTCACCACTATAGGGTCGGGTATGGGTTCCTCCCTTAGGGAGGTGAGAGGGTCTTTTGGGGGTGGGGTGGTGATGGTTGGTGTATGGTGCACTCGGGGTGGAGGGTAAAGGGAAACTTGGTTTGGGATAGGGAGGGGAAGTAGTGGAGGCCTAGGACATGGGAGTTTTGGGGGAGGGAGTGGGAGATGGGTTGGTTGGGGTGGCTTGGGTTGGTCGGTCTTGGAAGGAGTGTCCCATATAGGGGAAGATGGTGGGGTAGTGGTGGGGACCAAGGGGGCTTGGATAGTGAGGGTTGTGGAAGGGGGTTTTGGTTGGGGTGTGGGGACCCTCATGGGGTTAGGTGGGGAGATGGATGCTTGGATCATTTGGGTCTTAAGGGAGAGGATTTGGTGGCGAAGTGTAGTGATGATGGTTGAGAGGGAATTTGTTGAGAGTGGTGGGGGTGGAGGCCTAAGGGTGGTCTCAAGTTGGCCGGGTGGGGATGGAGGAGAGGTAGTGCTCCTCGGGCTAGGGGTGTTTGTGTCGGAGGAGTGAGAATATTTGGGGATGTAGATCTTCTTAAGTTCTACCTTCATCTCTTCCCATGAGTGAATAGGTTCTTATCTTTCAACCCTCCTTAAGCCCTTTATGTGCTCCCACTTACTCTTGGCTTGACCCCGAAGTCATCCCTTGGCCTTGCGGACTCTCGCGGGTCCATATACCCAAGTATTTTCAAAGTACCTTTCTATGGTAGCCTCCCACCTAAGGTAATCACTAGAACGAGATCCGTCAAAGGTAATATCTTTATCTAGAATGAAGTCCATGGGTGGCGAGTAGGCTAAGTAGGAAATGGCCATGATGAACGGGGGGATAAATGCAATGGCCCTAGAACAAGACTTAGTAGAGACAAGTCAAGAACTTGCTCTGATACCAATTGATGTGACACACCTTTGGACTTAAGCAAGCAAGCATAATTCACAATCAAAACGGACCGATATTGGCGACTACTCACCCGACGCTCACCCAAGTCTCGGGGTAACTTGGCGATGCCAAGTGGAGGATGTGAGGGCTGGGCCCTTGCTGGTAGAGGGCCAGCAAGGCCAAGGTTATTCCCCAAGGGTAAGGCAGCCCAATTCAATGGAGCCGACGTCGTGCCGAGGGCACGGGTTGCACACTCTCTCCCACGATGGTCACTCGAAGCAATGGGGCTTGAGGATCGGGCGCTCACTCTCACGGACCAGCGGAGTTTATAAGCTAATATTGAAAGAACAAGTACTAAAGAGAGCTAAGGCTGGAGCACTTACTCGACCGGTTTGAAGAAACCGGTCCCGCTCGGAGACGTGGGCGAGCGGGGAAGCGTGGGTTCCCCACACGCCGCGCCGGAGTAGCTTGACCTGTTTATGATCTTACAACACTACACCCCATGCAAGGGGGGGATCTTGGGGAAGGGAAGCCAAAGATTACAGCCAAACACTACCTCCCACAGGGAGGGGCGGTAAGCCGGACAGGCGGGGAGGGGAAAAACTGAAATTGAAGTCGAACGGTTGGATGATGCCGGTTCTGCCCGCTCTCTGTGACTGAGGATAGACAGTTGAAGTTGTTGATGCTGCAGCCACTCCCGAATTTTTTTGGTGATGAGACCAGCTGGAGAGTCTTTGTAGGTGACCCAGGAAGTCGTCCAAATATTTTTGGAATTTTGGGAAGTCGTTGCTGGTCGGGGCAGAGGCACGAACAGGGATGCAGATCTCTGGTTCTGACTGCAACAGGACCTCAACAGCAAGAAGATGAAATCACTACGGGCGCTCCAGAGCTCTGATTCAGGTGTGGCTGGAGTCGTCGGCTTCGTTGTCGAGTCCTCTTCGAGTGGAGACCCACGGGGGCACCAGATGATGTCGGAGTAGACAAGGACAGTCCGAACAGCGCTTGGGTGTCTGTTCAGTCCCAGAGTAGACAGAACAGCGCACTCGGGGGAGAAAATTGAGAAATCTTAGCTCCGGATGCCGAATGGGATGCCGCTTCTTGGAGATGGAAGCTGACTCATTGTAGAAGCTCTCGGCCAAGTGGCACCTCAAGAAGCAGAGGGATGTGGCCGTGGGAACTTCTGGAAGTGGCCTCCGGTTGCTGATCGGATCTGTCTTGCGCAGTCGGAGAAGAACGGCTCCCCCGGGCGACCACGAGCTCAGAAAGGGATGGGACCACCGCCGTTGCGAAGATGACGGAGAGACGCTTCCAACGGTACCTCTTGGGCCTCCAGGGACGCTGGGATGAAGTCGGGGCGGCTCTACAAGCTGCTGGTACTCTGCTACCTGCGACTTGAGAATTGCAGGTGGTGAAAGGTGGTGGGGGAATGGGGTAGAAGGGATGGGAAATGGGGTGGATGGGTGTGGGGGCAACCCCTGGCTGTGAGGGAGTCTGGGAGGGGGTGTTCCAAGGTGTGGGAGGGGGAGAATGGGGTCTGGAAGGTGGTGTTTGCAGTGGGTGAGAGAGGAGCTGCGAATTTGGTTGGAAGGGAGAGAGGGAAAGGGTATTTGAAAATGGGTTTAAGGGTGGGATTAATTTCTGGTCTTGGGATGGGAAGGGGTGTGTGGGGAAGGTAAAGGGGGGCTTGGGGAGTGGAATTCTCCCTTGGGAGATGAGAGGGTGCTTGGGGAAGGGGAGTGGGTGGTTGGTGGTTGGAGGGTGGAGTGGGGAGTGGTGGAATCTCCCTTGGGGCTGGGGTGGAGTTAAGGTGGGGTGGTGGGGAGTTGGGGATGAGTTATTGGAGGGGGGGAAGAGAGAGAAAGGTGGTTGGGAGGGGAGGAGAGAGAAAGGGGCGCATGTTTTAGAGAGAGAAAGTGGAGGAGAGAGAAAATGACTTCCTAGAGAGAGAGGTAGAGAGAGAGGGGGGATAGGGGCTTCTCACCCACTCAATTGGCTTCTCACCAAAAGAAGAAGATTTAAGTTGGACACTAAAAAATTCAAATATTCATTCATTCATTAACTTCAAATGGGGGGAAATGGGGTCCTATATATAGGTAACCCACATTTTACAAAAAGTCCCTGACTCTTGCTACAATGATAAATAACCAAGGGGTAGGGGGCGCCCCTGGGCCTAGCCCATAGAATTGGGCCCAATAACCAAACTAATCAACCCTATGACACTTAACTTAGGTAGATGACTCATTAACCTAGGTACATGACTCAAATAAAAGAAAATCTACAATGATATGACTCAAATAAAAATGAGGAAATACAACATATGACTCAAGATAAATGACTAGACCATGTCGGATGCTTCCGGGGCGAGGAGACGATCTGTGAGTGTGGGCATGGGAGGTGATGTCCCCATCATACTCCCGGGGTGTGGAGAACTCGACTCCGTCGAGTAAGAGTCCTTCCCTCCTCAGAGGGTGTAGAAGTGGTACCGCCCACAAGTCTTCGGAAGGAGACCGATCCATCCACCCGACGAGATAGCGCTCATACACCTTGCTCCTGGTGGCAGTGACATGTTCATCCAATATTCGCTCAATTCGCTCACGCTGGGCACTCCTGGCTAGTGGACTCTTCTCACGGGTGGGTGCTCTCTCAATGAGGGGAGTGGGCTCAATATCCTCACTAGGTACCACCGTGGGACCCTTATATGGCACTAGGTCGGCCACGTTGAATGTGGGGCTCACTCCGTACTCCTCGGGAAGATCTAACTCATAGGCATTAGTGCCAATGCACCTCAGAACCTGGAAGGGACCAGCCCCACGAGGCCTCAATTTGGAGATGGCTCCCGGGGAGAGCCTCTCCGACCTCACCATCACAAAGTCACCCACGTGGAATTCTTGGTGACACCGAGGGGAGTCAGCCTGCCTTTTATAAATCTCATTTTCCTTGCTGATGTGCTTGCGAAGGTTTTCATGCAATTTTGTGAAGGCGGACATTCTAGGGGTGATGGGTGGACCTGGGCAACCAAAAGTAGACCAATCATGCTTTGACGCTAAGAAGACTTTGATGGAACGGGGAGGACCGGGGCATCCATAGGTGATCCGGTCATGTATGGGGGTGACAAATGCTGGGGGACCCGGGCATCCATGAATACTCCTATCATGCCTACGACCCATGATGAATGAAGGAGGACCATTACACCCGAATATGGACCACTCTTGTTTCCTACTTGACATGTGGGTGATGTGAATGAATGGACCCAACATAGTGTTCATGCCAAGTGGTGTGGTAAGCCTATACACATGCATGCTTATCCCAAAGGTGACTTCCATGTGCATAGATGTGGGACGACCTTTGAACTTCCATGTGAAAGGGTCGAAGGGATCTAGGAAGGTGGATATGGGGTGGGGCATTTCCTCGATCTCTAGGTGGGTGTTGCCTAAGGTCATGGCTCCTTTGGTGTTACATGGGTTATGGATGAGGTGAGCTTGGCCCAACATGGTGGGTGAGGGTAGGAAAGGGTCGGTGGGTAAGGTGGTTGTGTCACATGGGTTCCACGGTTCCCATTGGAAGGGATCAAAGGGATCATGAAAAGGTTTACCAAGGGGGAGGGGCCTTATGTCCTCAAGATCCTCAAATGGTGGTGGGTCATCCTCCTCTAATGAAACAATTAGGCCGAAGTTCTTGGTGGGTGGGTCGGCCATGAGGGGAGGGTTTGGCTTTCTACCCGATATAAGAAGCTCCAAATTGAGGAGAAGGTTGGGCTCATCGGGTGTGGGGAGGAATAGAAGGAGGTCACTAGTGTAGCAACCAATGGTGTATACCGAGGTGATGGACCCGACACATAGGTGTAGGAGGTCAAGACTCCGTTGTTGGTTGTCCATTGTGGTCAACATGCTCGTAAGCTCCATTTGCCAAGCTAAGCCTTTAAGAAGATCCCCTAAGGTTTTCACTTGGTAAGATGATTGGATAGTGGTGTGATAGGAGAAGAAGGGCACTATGGGAAGGTTTTGCTCCATGGGAGGGAAATCGTGGGCCGTGATCTCTCTTATTGGGCTCTCCTTTAGCCAACTAATAAGGGGTTCTCCTAAGATAAGCTCGGCCCCAACTAGAGAGGGTGGTGTAAGGTGAAGGCCACCATGTGAGGTTTCTTCTTCCACTTGGATATGGGTGGTCTCCGTGGTGGGGATAGGGTCGAGAGTGTTCACCACTATGGGGTCGGGTATGGGTTCCTCCTCCAAGGAGGTGAGAGGGTCTTTTGGGGGTGGGGTGGTGATGGTTGGTGTATGGTGCACCCGGGGTGGAGGGTAAAGGGAAACTTGGTTTGGGATAGGGAGGGGAAGTAGTGGAGGCCTAGGACATGGGAGTTTTGGGGGAGGGAGTGGGAGATGGGTTGGTTGGGGTGGCTTGGGTTGGTCGGTCTTGGGGGGAGTGTCCCTTATAGGGGAAGATGGAGGGGTAGTGGTGGGGACCAAGGGGGCTTGGATAGTGAGGGTTGTGGAAGGGGGTTTTGGTTGGGGTGTGGGGACCCTCATGGGGTTAGGTGGGGAGGTGGATGCTTGGATCATTTGGGTCTTAAGGGAGAGGATTTGGTGGCGAAGTGTAGTGATGATGGTTGAGAGGGAATTTGTTGAGAGTGGTGGGGGTGGAGGCCTAAGGGTGGTCTCAAGTTGGCCGGGTGGGGATGGAGGAGTGGTAGTGCTCCTCGGGCTAGGGGTGTTTGAGTAGGAGGGGTGAGAATATTTGGGGATGTAGATCTTCCTAAGTTCTACCTTCATCTCTTCCCATGAGTGAATAGGTTCTTATCTTTTAACCCTCCTTAAGCCCTCTATGTGGTCCCACTTACTCTTGGCTTGACCCCGAAGTCGTCCCTTGGCCTTGCGGACTCTCGCGGGTCCATATACCCAAGTCTTTTCAAAGTACCTTTCTATGGTAGCCTCCCACCTAAGGTAATCACTAGAACGAGATCCGTCAAAGGTAATATCTTTGTCTAGAATGAAGTCCATGGGTGGCGAGTAGGCTAAGTAGGAAATGGCCATGATGAACGGGGGGATAAATGCAATGGCCCTAGGACAAGACTTAGTAGAGATAAGTCTAGAACTTGCTCTGATACCAATTGATGTGACACACCTTTGGACTTAAGCAAGCAAGCACAATTCACAATCAAAACGGACCGATATTGGCGACTACTCACCCGACGCTCACCCAAGTCCCGGGGTAACTTGGCGATGCCAAGTGGAGGATGTGAGGGCTGGGCCCTTGCTGGTAGAGGGCCAGCAAGGCCAAGGTTATTCCCCAAGGGTAAGGCAGCCCAATTCAATGGAGCCGACGTCGTGCCGAGGGCACGGGTTGCACACTCTCTCCCACGATGGTCACTCGAAGCAATGGGGCTTGAGGATCGGGCGCTCACTCTCACGGACCAGCGGAGTTTATAAGCTAATATTGAAAGAACAAGTACTAAAGAGAGCTAAGGCTGGAGCACTTACTCGACCGGTTTGAAGAAACCGGTCCCGCTCGGAGACGTGGGCGAGCGGGGAAGCGTGGGTTCCCCACACGCCGCGCCGGAGTAGCTTGACATGTTTATGATCTTACAACACTACACCCCATGCAAGGGGGGGATCTTGGGGAAGGGAAGCCAAAGATTACAGCCAAACACTACCTCCCACAGGGAGGGGCGGTAAGCCGGCCAGGCGGGGAGGGGAAAAACTGAAATTGAAGTCGAACGGTTGGATGATGCCGGTTCTGCCCGCTCTCTGTGACTGAGGATAGACAGTTGAAGTTGTTGATGCTGCAGCCACTCCTGAATTTTTTTGGTGATGATACCAGCTGGAGAGTCTTTGTAGGTGACCCAGGAAGTCGTCCAATTATTTTCGGAATTTTGGGAAGTCGTTGCTGGTCGGGGCAGAGGCATGAACAGGGATGTAGATCTCTGGTTCTGACTGCAACAGGACCTCAACAGCAAGAAGATGAAATCACTACGGGCGCTCCAGAGCTCTGATTCAGGTGTGGCTGCAGTCGTCGGCTTCGTTGTCAAGTCCTCTTCGAGTGGAGACCTGCGGGGGCACCAGATGATGTCGGAGTAGACAAGGACAGTCCGAACAGCGCTTGGGTGTCTGTTCAGTCCCAGAGTAGACAGAACAGCGCACTCGGGGGAGAAAATTGAGAAATCTTAGCTCCGGATGCCGAATGGGATGCCGCTTCTTGGAGATGGAAGCTGACTCATTGTAGAAGCTCTCGGCCAAGTGGCGCCTCAAGAAGCAGAGGGATGTGGCCGTGGGAACTTCTGGAAGTGGCCTCAGGTTGCTGATCGGATCTGTCTTGCGCAGTCGGAGAAGAACGGCTCCCCCGGGCGACCACGAGCTCAGAAAGGGATGGGACCACCGCCGTTGCGAAGAGGACGGAGAGACGCTTCCAACGGTACCTCTTGGGCCTCCAGGGACGCTGGGATGAAGTCGGGGCCGGCTCTGCAAGCTGCTGGTACTCTGCTACCTGCGACCTGAGAATTGCAGGTGGTGAAAGGTGGTGGGGGAATGGGGTAGAAGGGATGGGAAATGGGGTGGATGGGTGTGGGGGCAACCCCTGGCTGTGAGGGGGTCTGGGAGGGGGTGTTCCAAGGTGTGGGAGGGGGAGAATGGGGTCTGGAAGGTGGTGTTTGCAGTGGGTGAGAGAGGAGCTGCGAATTTGGTTGGAAGGGAGAGAGGGAAAGGGTATTTGAAAATGGGTTTAAGGGTGGGATTAATTTCTGGTCTTGGGGATGGGAAGGGGTGTGTGGGGAAGGTAAAGGGGGGCTTGGGGAGTGGGAATTCTCCCTTGGGAGATGAGAGGGTGCTTGGGGAAGGGGAGTGGGTGGTTGGTGGTTGGAGGGTGGAGTGGGGAGTGGTGGAATCTCCCTTGGGGCTGGGGTGGAGTTAAGGTGGGGTGGTGGGGAGTTGGGGATGAGTTATTGGAGGGGGGGAAGAGAGAGAAAGGTGGTTGGGAGGGGAGGAGAGAGAAAGGGGCGCATGTTTTAGAGAGAGAAAGTGGAGGAGAGAGAAAATGACTTCCTAGAGAGAGAGGTAGAGAGAGAGGGGGGATAGGGGCTTCTCACCCACTCAATTGGCTTCTCACCAAAAGAAGAAGATTTAAGTTGGACACTAGAAAATTCAAATATTCATTCATTCATTAACTTAAAATGGGGGGAAATGGGGTCCTATATATAGGTAACCCACATTTTACAAAAAGTCCCTGACTCTTGCTATAATGACAAATAACCAAGGGGTAGGGGGTGCCCTTGGGCCTAGCCCATAGAATTGGGCCCAATAACCAAACTAATCAACCCTATGACACTTAACTTAGGTAGATGACTCATTAACCTAGGTACATGACTCAAATAAAAGAAAATCTACAATGATATGACTCAAATAAAAATGAGGAAATACAACATATGACTCAAGATAAATGACTAGACCATGTCGGATGCTTCCGGGGCGAGGAGACGATCCGTGAGTGTGGGCATGGGAGGTGATGTCCCCATCAGTATGTCTCCCTTGGGTTGAAGTTTGATTCTCACTCCCATCCAACACTCAAGGAGTATCGTTGGGCCGAAAAGAGGTCCTCCTAAGCAAGTCGAGCTAAGCCCTTCATAAAGGTATGAAAGGAGCAATTGAGAAATGGATGATCCCCACCACAACCCGCTAACGATGCTAAGGTTTTGAATATCTAGGAGGTGGCCGATGGTGGTGAAAAGGAAGACCCCACACAAGCAAATCGATATGGCTTTAGCAATGGCTTCATATCTTTCCCACTTGTTCTTGCAATGGGAGACTATCCATTGAGCCATAGGTATCAAGTGAATGTGGCGTGGCCTGATCATTGTCCTAACATCCTTTGGATTGTAGATGAAATCACTTTGAATCAAGGATGGGTCAATGGGCTCAACCGTATGACACACTAGATCTTCATCCCCGATTTTTGTCTTGGCAAGGGATAGGTAGGTCTCTACCTCCTCTAATAGGACTGTAGCTTCAAAGGAAGGGAAGATGAAGGTGTGTGTTTGTGGGTGCCATAACTCTATGAGGGCTGAAATGCTTGCCCAATCTAAGAATAATTTCTGGAATTTTTTTGCCAAAACTAATAGATGTTGGAGATGCCATGCCCTTAGGATTTATAAGACCTCTAATGGAAGTTCTTTGATCATGGGAGTCACCCACTTTAGGTTGGAATAACACCTTGAGCCAGACAAAGGCTAGAGAGAAAAGGAAAAGATAAGAAAGAAGAGAGGAAGATCATAAGAAGTATGGAAAGTGCAGAAAATTAATGACCTTTTGAACTCTATTGGAACTTACCTCTCTTTGTGCACTTGAACTGAGATGCTTGGGGATGGAGGTTAATCTTTGTAGCTCCCCATGCTCCTTTTTGGCTACTTTGGGCCCGGTGTAGACCCTCTCCTCCATGCCCATCACTCCAAAGCTCCTCTTCATGGTGTTCTTTGCTATTTTGATGAAGTTCCCAACCTTGTAGCAGAGAATTGATGTGAGTTACGATTTCTGGGCTTGTTCCTATTTATGAAGGTTTGATTTTGGTGCTAGAATGATAAGACTTGGATTAGAAAGCCTTATCCTAGGCCTAGGAGGGTTCTAGTGTGGATCAAGGCCTCTTTGCATCGGGTTCGGGCTCTCACGGTAGAATCCGTCTCGGATTACACAGTTTTCCTCTGACGGTTCATCGTAGGACCGCCACAAGTCTCTGACGCTCCAACATTGGACCGTCACGTTCATTCCTACACCGCCTTCACTGTCGATTCTGACGGCTTAATCTTGGACCGTTACATGACCCTGACGCTCCAATATTGGACCGTTACACTCTCTACTGCAGGTTTTTAATTTCCTCTTTCCATCCCCCTTTGGTCAAACCTGCTAGTCTCTCACTCTGTCTCTGCTCAACCTGTTCATCCACACACGCATGCATTCATTCATACATCCACATACTAAAAACAAAACACAACAAAAAGGTTTTTCCATTCCATTTATCATTCACATAGTTATGTACAAGTGTGTGTCAGAGGAAGAAAAGTACAAGTCACTCCGCCGGTTTGTCTCCTAGGCCGTCGCTGTCACCGGTACCCTCGTGCCGCTTCGCTGGCGGCTCCAGGACGCTGCTCTCCTCTCCTCGCTGCCGTCTCTGCTTCGCCTCCTCATTCCTCCGCTGGCCGGAAGAACTGGCAAGAAAATCTACAACTGATCCACTCAGGGCGACGCTCCAAACGCCACTCCATGCTCCACTCTGGGAGGCGATCCTCTCTGGTTCGCGGCCTATCATCCGCACGGTCCTCTCCATCGTCCGCAGCTCAATCTTCAGCTCGAAGATCTGACGCTGTGACTCCCTGGCCTCGGTCTGATAACGCTCTTGGTCCACTGTCCCAGTATGAAGTCTCTATACCTCGGCCCATGCCTGTGCCAACTCCGCTCGGAGTCTCTCTGTCTCCGACCGTCCTCGCTCTGCCTCGGCCAAAGCCGTAGTCATCTCTCTCGCTTGCATTAGCATTCAGCATAGTCAATCAAATCAAGGCATTTTGCATAATCTTAAGCATTTAAGTCTAAGGGAACTCGGTTGATTTCTTACCCGCTCCGCGAGGGCAGCCTCGGCATCCTCGGCCCGAGCAACCGCCCGAGCAAAATCCGCATCTTGATCAGCTCTGCCGCCCGCAGGCTGTGAAGAGGAGGACGGAGCATCGGGTCCCATTCTCTGTGCTCCCTCGGCCCACTACATTTAGAAGTCAAAATCAGTTAATTTGCATCATCATAAGCACAAGCATTTAAGTCTAAGGTTTAGAAAACTCACCAAGAGCTCCAAAGCTGTCCGGTACTCATCCCGCTGCTGGATGGTGGCATGGAGGAGTCCCTCGAGCTCGGTAATCCGTCCATGGGGGTCTACCTACATTTAGAAAATAAGTGTTAGTGCATATAGGAATTTAATTAAATAGACAAGAGTTTGAGTTTAGAAGTTCATACCGGTCGTCGGGTGCCTTGGAACACCTAGTCGCCATATCGTTGGGAGTAGGCCTTGAGGTAGGCCTCATCACTGTCGGCTCGCTCTTTCACGGCTCGACCCTTCTTGTTCCAATCATGCACATACTTCGCCTTCCGGGCGCACCAGTCAATATCCCCGCTGATGCCCTTTGAAGACTTTCCAGGGCGCTCGTCGCTTCAGCATGGGAATGTCACCTCAGGCTGGTGAACTCCCCGCATCCTCAAGATCAGGCGGTAGTGCAAGGGCTCGATGACGTTGATTCAATGCAGCTAGATATCTCGCCCGCTGTACACCAGGGAAGCCTTGACCCATGGCTGTCCCTCGTGGCCCTCGTCCCAATACGGTGTCCAGCGCACCTGAAAAAGGCATTTGAGTCCATGTCAGCATTTAGAAGCATTTAACAGCATTTTAAAACATTTAGGAGCATATAGAAAAGTTTAAGTTCAGGAGCTTACCGATGCGTACGGGAATGAGTCTATATCGTCCTGGATGGCTCTGGTCAGTCTGTTGACAGATCCCATGTCCCTCGCAACAATCCACCGCCTTGCGATGGGAATCCGCCCAGGATGCATCTGAGTACCTCGCCCAATTCCTGGGAGGTAGAGGAAGCTCCAGATCTACATTTTAGAAATCAAATGTCAGCATATAGTAGTCAAAAGAATATAGAAGCATTTTTAAGTTTAGCATTTACCTGTAGGAAAGGTGAGAAGCCGCCCAGCATCATCCGCCGGTCGGTCGTGCTCAGAGACTCAAACAGGAAGGCGAGCACCGCCACTCCCCATGCATATCTGCCCACTCTGCTAAGGTCCTCCAGCAAAGGTAGGAGCCTGCAACTGATCACATCCGCTCTGGTCAGGAACAGCAGCTTCCCGAATAGCAGGATCAAGAAGCGTCGCAGAACTCTATCTCCCTCTGGTCCCGCCTCCGCTGCTACTCTCGGACCTGCTCAATCACTCTATCAAGGTGCTGCTCTGGAAGCTCCCCAACTGCGATAGCTGCTCCTCGAAGCCCCAGGCTCTCCTGAAGTCTCGACCGTGATAACTGGGATGATGGATGCCCCGGCCCTACTAAATCTAGCCCCAGCAACTCCTGCGCTAGCTCCCGATAGTCTCCATAAGTCCAGCCTGTCACTACTGCTCTGTGGACCTTCAGCCCCGTGATCCTCGCTATATCCTCCAGTGTTGGGATCATATGACCCCATGGGAAGATGAATGCTCGGCTGATCGGATCCCATCGCTCGTGCAATGCATACAGCAATGGCGTGTCCATCCTCGTCACTTCTATGCTGAGGACTTCCCCGAAGCCCATAGCAGCTAGCCTCCCTCTCTGGTATTCCGGCAGTGCCTAGTACACCGCCCTGATCTGGAGCCAATAAATCCTGGTTCTTCTTTTCCCCTGCACACATGTAGAACATAAGTTAGTCATTGCATTAGTTCAAATTCATTGCATTTAATATGAATAAAACGCCCAAAAAATTGAATAAGCAAAACCCAAAAAAAAATCAATTTCTGGCTCTGGTTTCTCTGACGGCCCTGTTCTGGCGCGTCAGAGGTCTCTGACGTACCAAGTGTAGAGCGCCAGAACCTATAATGGTTGCTGGAAGGACCGTTACATCCTCCCCGATAGGGCATCGTCTCCTATGTCCCCCCCAGCCCGTGGAAATGGCCAGAATGGCCTACAAACTATTATAATGGGTCCACAAACCCATTATCCTCCCCTCAATCACACATGCATGCTTTGAAAACAATAAAAATGGAATTTTTGGGACGGAACCCTACCTCGCGATCTCGGCCTCCCTTCTTCTTCTCCGGCGCCGCCGTCCCTACTTCATCACCGGCAGCACCTCCAGCATCTTCTTCTTCAGCCCCTTCTACGACCGGCGGAGGATTCTTCTCCACCGATTGGTCCGCCGCCATCGTTGGTTGCTCGTCCGTCGGTGAGCTCGCCGCCGGGGTGACTACCTCTTGGTCCACCCGTGCCCTAAACCCCCTAGTGCCTTTCTCTTGATCGCCAGCTTCTTCTTCCCCTTCTCCCTCACCATTGGTGGCCAGGAGGGCTCATCGCCGGACATGGTCACCGGTGGGTTTTTGGGGCTCAGTTGGACGTTGTGTTTGGTGTTTGGGTGTTTGAATGAATGAGAGAGGGAATGAGCCGATCAGTTTGTTTTTTTTTTGAACGCCCAAAAACTGTAACGGTCTATCGAAAGATCGTCACAGGCTTCTAACGCGTTATTGTTAGACCGTCAGGTGATTGAGTATTTATTTTGAGAAACGTGAACTGACGCTGTGTGATGGGTCGCAGTTGGACTGTTACAATTGTTTGGCGCACCTTTAGTAGACCGTTAGAAGCTTTGAATCATGTGATGGATGATGATGCCCTATTTCATGCTTGAATGATTATTATGCTTTCAATGCTTTATCTTATCAATGCAATTCATGCTTATGAATGGTTATGCCTCATTTCGTGCTTTATTCATATTGTTGATTGGCTAACCCCTTTCTATGGATGAAATCATGAAAGCCATCATGCTTTGCCGTTCGCCGCGCAGGTAAGTCAGGTACAGTATCTTTATCTCTATCTCCCTTAATGCATTATTGTATGTTATCTATGATATATTATCTCAAGAACCGGCTGGTCATTCATGTGTTCTGGGATATGATGTTCCCCTTAAACAAAAATGATGATGATCTAAGTGCTCATGTTTAATCGTTGGATAGATCGTTAGGTTGGAAAAGCTTGGGGATGATGATTCTGTCTTGCACGCCGTGGTTGCAGATGGTGTCCTGACCCAAGTTTCTCTAGTCTAGCAATACTATTCTCGAGTATCTTCTTATTTTATCTTTCTTGGCATTCGTTTTAATGATTTCTTTTCCTTTAGCCTAGCATGCATCATACACATCTTTGAGCATTCACGAACCTTCATCTGTCCAAGGTGTCTCAATAATGGTAGATAACTATGTTCATGATCTCGAGTAAGGAGAATTATTCCACTCAGAATTAGAAGGTTTCCTCCGATCTATTCGCTCGATCTCGTTAGCTGAAGATTCCTGTCTGGAGTTTAGTTAATCGTGTCTTTCCTTTCCGTTGCTCCGGCCGCTGGCCGTGTTTTCCTTTCCTTAGTTGTTAGTTCCTCTAGACATGCGTCATTTTGGTTAGCTAGTTCCTTGTGGTTAGTTCGAAGTTTTACGGAAAGTTCCTATCGCTCGTTGGTTGACGACGGGTGTTGTTTGCCTTAACGCCCGCTTTTCAATCTGCTCCGCTTCATTTCCATTTCATCTCTATGTTCCATTTCACTTTCGCTTTACCTCCGCTCGCTCCCCTGCAAAGAGGACGTTAAGGAGGGGCATCTGTTGACACCCATTTTATGACCAAGGAGTTGGGTCATCTCCTTGTTTATTTTAAATGATGCTCCGAGTTGTTCACCCTTGTTGAGCCGCCTTGGTCAATTTGAGGTTTATTTCTTGGGTCATGTCTCCTTGGTTGTGTCTAGTTCCTTATCCCTTTCCCGCTAGATGAAGCTTAGCAAGCCTTCATTTTACTTATCACTCCCTTGTCTCTGACGGATTCCTAGCGCGTCTCAGTGTTGTAATGCACTTATCTTGAACTATTACATCATCTCAGAGTCCTTAAGCATATGGCTTCTTTCCAAGCTTATCTTTTATCTGGTCCGTTCGGTGTGACGGCTTATCGTGTGACCGTTACCACAGTTCTGACGCACCACCTTATGGCCATTACATTCTGTAGAGTCCTTATGTTCGAAAACTTCGCCTGTTGATCTTATCTTTCAGTGGATAAGGTTGTGTGACGGTTCATTCCTGGGGCGTTACATCTCTGTGGCAGTTTATCGTGAAGCCGTTACATCAAATAGAGAGTTCTAGTAGAACTGCTCTTTCTCTGCTACTTCGTGGCTGAATTAAGAGTTTGATCTGATGATTTCTCCCTCGAATCTGATCCTCAGAATCTTCTGTTTATTTCTATGGACTCTTGGGAGTATTATCTTCAAGAGTTTGCTAAGAAACGTCCTACTTTCTAGCTGGATTATCCCTTACTCGACCAGAGAGTTTGAGGGTCTATAAATAGAACCCTTGACTTCATGGCTTGAGGAGGAGACATCTGGAGTTCGCGTCGAAGTGCTGCTGTATCTTGGAGCTAGAACCAACCAAGGAGAACTGCTTCCCACGTCCATCTTCTTCCAAAGTCTAGAGAGTATTGGTTCCAAGGGTTTAGTTCAATCAAATTGTCTTCGTAGTCTCCTTTTCCCTCCTCCAAGCATCATAGCATCTCCCCTCTTCTTCTCTCACGCTTTTACATCTGCTGCATTAATATAAACATCTCTCCCATCTTTTAAACACCCCAGAGGGGTTAAA
The DNA here is from genome assembly GCA_022559845.1 of Amorphophallus konjac. NCBI lineage: Eukaryota > Viridiplantae > Streptophyta > Magnoliopsida > Alismatales > Araceae > Amorphophallus > Amorphophallus konjac. The sequence goes on along the minus strand of CM040128.1, from coordinate 254,896,360 downwards.
AAAATAACCTCCCCTGTATTTCCCTCTCCTTTTGCATGCTTTTGAGTTCTTTTGGCTTATAGATACTACTCTTGCTCAAGGGCTAATCTGGGTTGTTTTCTTTGTGTTCTACACTCTTTTGCAGGTTTACAGAGTCCACAGCACAAGGCCCAAGCTTTCTGGCCGGCTGGAAGGCGTGGAGATCAAAGATTCCCAAGTTCCTCTTCTGCAGATCCATGACGGTCTATCACAGGCGCGTTAGAGTCACGTAGCGGCTTATCGTAAGGCCGTTACACGTCTGTGGCGCATCATTATTGGGCCGTTACGCTTCACAGAGCTGCATTTCTTTCTCTCCCATGGGCGGGTGCTTCATCCACCTATTCTAAGGTATTTTTCAGGTCTTTGGCTTGTTTATTACCTTAGTGGCGATCACATCTTTTCTTAGTTTGGGCAGTAGCTCTCTCTTTCCTCATATCTCTTCTTTATTTGCTTGTTCCACCTATACGGTGTGTTTTTCTTTATTTCCTTGCTCCACGCCCAGGCGCGTGTTTTTTATTTCTTCTCTTTAGTTTATTCCTGGTAGAGATAGCATGCCCATGCTAGAGTTTATGCTGATTGCCTAGGTTCATGTTGCATATGTTCATAGGTTGAGTGATTTCACTACTTGTTCATACTTCCATTGTTTTTGACATCATATCCATCTTGCAAAAAAGGAACACATAATAATCAACAACACATCCCAAAGTGGAGATTCTCTTCTTTCGGTGCTCAGAAGGTGACGTTTACTTCCAAGACGGGGCGATCTTCCTCAAAGGCTCGGCAAGGAGATGGCGGCGCTATTCTTCAAATTTTTTGGCTCTATTTCTTACTTTTTCCCTTAGTTTACTCAAGTTGTAATTTTTAGCTTTCATAGACATTGTAATCTTTCCTTAGCAATAAAAATTTAATCTTTTGTAATTATTTTCTTTCTAATTCTTTCTCTCTCTATCTCCTTACAAATTCTCTTCTCAACCCTCTCATATTCTTTAGATAGGTTTATTTTTAGTTTTAAGTTCATGTAATTTTATTTTCCTTAGCATAAACTCACTCAAATTCGGTTTTCAAAAACATAAGGATTTTTCAACTTGCTTAAAAGAAATTTTCTTCTCCGTGGGATCGACCCGTTCTTACCACCCTACTTATATTTAATATCTTTTTAGTAAGTGGGTGCGGTTATTTTTAAATTGTGGCACAACTTTTGACGACGAGTTTTATGCATATCATAGGTGAAATGGAATGGAGATTGAGCGAAAGCGACAGTGACGTGAAATGGATATGATGCAGAGATGAAGCGGAGAGAATTGAAAAGTGGGCATCAAGATAAAAGACACCCGTCATGACCGACAAGCGACAGGGATTCTCCCGAAAACGTTGAACTAACCATCCGGAATGGATGACAAGGATGAGACATGTCTGAAGAACTAAACTAAGAGAAGGAAAGGAAACACGACCAACCTCATTGGGGGACACAATCTACGGACAATGAGGGGATCGGAAAGAGCACAGCTGAAAAGCTGGAAAAGAGAAATAAAACTGAGATAAAATCCAGACAGGAATCACGCTGGCCAACCAGACCGAGCGGGCAGATCAGAGAAGATGTTCAAATTCAGAGTGGAATGAAGATCTCTTATCTAAGAGAATTGAAGCGCAATTAACCATTACTGAGGAGAAACTTTGAGAGAATTACGAGACGTGAATGCTCAAAAATGATATGATGCATGTTGGGCTAAAATAAAGAAATCATCAAAACGAATGCAAAGAAAGAATAAAATAGAAAGTACTCAATAATAATATTGCTAGACTGAGCAGGATGGGGTCAAGAGTCTTCTTGCAACCATGGCGTGCGAGACAGAGTCCATCGTCCCCACCCGACTCAAACTAACGGCTTATCCAAAGATTAATCGTATGCTCCTAGATCATCATCATTTTTGTTAAAGGGGAACATCAGATCCCAGCACACACGGGCAACCAGTCGGTCCTTGAGAGGCTATAATAATGTAGATATCATATAGTAATGTAACAATGAGTAGGGATAGATAGAGCCATACCTGACTTACCTGCCCAGCGAAACGGCATTTTTTGGATTTTTTGATATAAGACAACGATGACAACAAGATAAGCATTAACATAATACAACATCACAAAGATGGATGAAAGATAACAAAACATAACATATCATAATAAATGAAGATGAACTTAACATAGCATAAGAAAGATGAATGAAGCAAAATATCACAATAACAAACAATAGGTGTGCATAGGACACGGTGGGACAAGACAACACCACAACACGGTGGGACAACGCACGTGGTCGGGCAAGACAACACCACAACACGGTAGGGCAAGACAACACCACAACACTGTGGGACAGCACACGCGGTGGGACAAGACCATGGTGGGACAAAGACACGTGGGATGACAACCACGGGGGGGCAAAAGATATGGACAACACATGTGTGGGATGACAACCACGAGGGATAAAAGACACGGACAACACTTGTGTGGGATGACAACCATGGGGGATAAAAGACACAGACAACACATGTGTGGGATGACAACAATTTGGGATATGACAACAACACAGTGGGATAAAATCATAGTGGGATGAAAACATGACAGACACGGAGGGACATAGACACGTGTGACAAGGACACGGCAGGACAAAAGACATGACAAATACGCTCTTCAATCAAAGCCCAAGATCAGAATGAAGCAGAACCGCCAGGTTCATGGTCGTGAGACAAAGCCCTCTCATGAAGATATGATGAAATAAGACAATTAAAAGCTGAGAAGGACATGAGCTTCAAAATAGATCGAGAGATAAGATTGAAGAAGAAATAGAACAGAAAGAGCAGACAGGAGACAGATAGAGCAAATGATAAGGAGCAAGGAAAGCTTGGAGCACCTGTAACCTGTACACTTAGCAAACATATTACATATCTGTCTTCAAAACAAACAGAAAAGGGACAAAAAGACACATTTTTTGTGATTTTTTAACAATTTTATATATTTTTTATTTTTTGACAATATATGATTTTTTTTGGATTTTTGAAATATTTAATTTTTTGTATTTTTGACCTATTTGATTTTTTTAGATTTTGACAATATTCAGATTTTTTTGGATAGCAACCTGCAGCACGCAAAGACGGGCTCAAACTACTAGCTAGGGATCGGTGCTCTTCCCCCTCATTAAAGATTTCCCTTGAGTAGGGCATGCATTTGAGGGTGGCTTACCACAACTAACCGCCTATAAAGAATGGTGTCTCTACTAAGGCCATACTCGGGATACAACCTAGCCTAAGAGGGAGAAGCAGAAGAAAAATTAGAGACAAGCTTCATGCAGGATGGGAGACATCAAGATTCGAATTCCTCCCAGGGCACTACCACTCCAAGATATAGTTTATTACACCGGGACTTTGTGTCTTTGATTTTGAGACCCATATTTATCAGGCACGCATACGACTGGGCTTATGATGACCCGCGGGGACTTTGTACTATCACTCTTGCCATGCCTTCGATTTCATAATTTTACTTTTGATTTATATTCTGATTTATTGCCCTTATTGACTAGAAATAGCATGAAAGCTCATTTTTTTGAGGGTCAAGACTGCCCCTATTTGAGACCTCTCTCGTATTAGGGAGCGCCTAAGTTGGTTATCTCATCCATCCATCTCTTGCCCATGCACTTGGCCGAGTAGAGAAAAGAAAAGACCTTGTGTATACCCATGGTATGGCCAAAGTAGAAACGGTGTTGCTCTAAAGAGATCGGCTATAGCTCACCGTGAAGTGTGTGAAAAACCCGTGCTTAAAGGTCACCCTCAACGATCAGAGAAAGAACTGGACTCCTAGCGCGGAGCTATGACCAGCCTAGGAATGCTGTAGAAGCAAACTCATTTTAACTAAAGCAACTAAACAAATTTCTAAAAGCCACTAAACCTTGTTGAGGAACCCATTATTATAACCATGCGTAGGAATAACAATAAGAGTAATAATAATGATAACATATTCTTGCACAAAACAAAGATACCTTGCAAATCCATGGCGTGGAAGTAGCATCCTGAAGCGATCTTGATCATCGAGCTTTGAGCAGCATGAGCTTTGTTTTCCTCGCTTGACATGACAAAGAATGGAGAGGATAACAAGGACTTGAAGATTCCTCTACATAGAGGAACGGCGGACATCATACTGGATGAAGAAGAATAAAAAAATGGAAGAGAGACAAGGGCTACAACTCCCTCATTAAGGCACAACGACCCTAATAACAAGGAACAAGATACAGAATAAACAGAGATCAGCTGAGATCAAGGCGGACTAAAGTCTCAAAAATAGCAAGAAAAGGGTAAGAACCCCAAAAGGGTGAGATAGAAAAAATAGAAAAATAATGATTAGATTGTGGCAAAGGTAAGGAAGGAAGAGAGTAATCATCCGACGTGCTTGGAGAAGAATCACAAGTAGCGTCTGATAGGGCCGGAGAATTGAATGAAAATAGTGGTCATCCGATAGGGTCGGAGAAGAAGAATGCTGGTCATCCGATAGAGTCGGAGAAGGATAATGATGGTCATCCGACAAAGTCGAAGAAGGATCAGAGGCAACACCTGGGAGTCTCAAGGATGAAGAATTAGGTGATGCCCCGAAATTAGGATGAAAGCATGACATAGGCCAAGGCCTAGAATTGTGAGAGGAGGGAAAATCAGGAGGCTCCAGATGGGAAGAGGAGGAATGAGGGTTCGTGGACCCGAGGAGAGAGGAGAAAATTATCGACGCGGGATTGGAAGAAGGCAGGTACACCACGTAAGGGTGGGAGCTGAGTAGAAGAAATGATGAGTGAAAAGGAGAAGAAGGAGAAGTGGACCCCTAAGTGCACAACTGACGGCCCTTAAACTTATGTCGCCGCCTCTTCTTAGCGGAGATTTCTTGAAAATGGGCCCTCCTGGCATGGACTCAGACCCTTGGGCCTCTTGGTTTGCAATATCTTCTTAAATAACAAGCTCATCTGGTAGACAGCCTGGCTCGATTATGAACATGCAGCCTCACTAGGGCAGTTGCCCCTAGACATCCAGTGCTAACAATATGTGGACATTCTTGAACAGTAAACTCCTTAGATGGATGAGCATCAGAAAACCATGGAGTTTTGTCACTTGGCACTAGAAGCATGAGGTTCGGCAACTCCACTCGGCGATCAGCCTTGAAGCACAGCTCTCTTGATAGAAGCAAAGGGTGAAATTGAGGGAGATCAATGTGCGGTGTTGATGTGGCCGGCTTGCTAATGAACCGAGGGAGATTACATAAGATGTGCAGAATGTCCTTCGAGAGTGCAGAAGATACGGCCAATTGCCCCTTGAACATAGAATTCCATAAACTCTTGGCAGCCGTATGAGTTAGCATGATCCGAGTGGAGAACCCCTCCTGACCAGTGAACTGAACAACAACAGAGCGAGAAGTAATAACAACATCAATTACGAAACCTCCAGCGAGCAAAGGGATTGCCACTGGCCTCGCTTGAGAAGAAACTGGCACAAGGGCAAGGGAACTTTTCTTAACAACCGTCATAGGCAATGGAAGCTTATCATCCCTAAAATAGCCAGGGACCAAAACACGGATTGGCATCCGGCAGATATAATCTTGAATCTCGGAGTGCACGGCTGGCACCGAACGATCCTGACTCGGATCATCGTCTCCCTGGTGACCAGACCCGAGGGGCACCAAAGGTAATACACACCCTCTCCGAGAGGTGGAAATAGAAGGCAAAGTGGAGATGGTAGGCTTGAAAGGCGAAGGAGGAAGTGTAGGTGAAGGTGCTATCGAGGGTAAAGGTGTAGCTTGCTCAGGCTCAGGCAAAGACAATGATGGAGAAGCTGGTGATGTTGGAGATGGGATGGACAAAGGCAATGTAGACGGAGGTGATGCGGGCAATGGGGGTGATGAAGGGGGAGGTGATGGAAATGGTGCCGGCAAAGAAGATGGTGATGGCGAAGGAGAGGAGGCATGCAGTGCCCACCGTCGACACACCGAGATGACACGTCGGGCGACGTTAGGAGTGGAAGCGGGGGTGGCAACGGGAGTGAAGGAAGGGGTAGAGGTACCCGCTTGTGCAGAGGCTTGGGTAGGTGGCGGCGATGGAGCCGGGGTAGGAGATGGCGATGTGATAGGTTGAGACATAGGTGAGGGAACGGGTGACGGACTAGGCGACGGAGCGGATGATGGAGCGGGTGCAACACTAGACGAAGAGGAATCATAGGGGTGCCCCTGGTCATGCAGTGATGGAGACGGCTGCTTGGGCGGTGCTTCTTGTTGCTGCTTGCTGCGAAGATATAAAATAACTTTATGCAAGGTGACCCAATCAATCCTCTTCTTACCTTCCAGGTCGTAAACAAACTCCCGAAACTCGGGGCAATCCTCGACCAAATGCCCATGCTGGAGATGATGATCACACAACTGAAGCATATTCCCGACAGTGGGTCGGCAAGGAACAACTAGAGGAAGTGTGATGGGACATCAAAGCAAGACAACTACATTTACCGAGTTTGTATTTTTTCATTTGGGTTATTTTGTAAGGCTAATTATAAGCCAATGGGTCAATAGGGATCTAGTGTGAAAGGGATCTAATGTGAATGTGGTTAACCAATGTGAATGGGTTAGCTAATGTGAACGGGGTCATGGCTAGGTGGCTTGGTGTGAAAGGTTCATAGGATAGGTGTGAATGCAAGCTTGGAAGGTGGCTTGGTAGGCTAGTGGGAGCCCCCCCCCCCCCTTGGGTCATAGATAGTTAGAACTCCTCCCTTCCTTGACCATTCAAGGAGGAGGAAAAAAATTCCTTCCTTCAGCCACCATCGACCAAGCCCCCTCCCCCCCTTGTATTAGCCGCACCCACCCTCTCTCCCCCTCTTCCCATGCCATTCTCTATATAAGCATACGTATAGTGTCATTTGTAAAGCTAATGAAATTTTAAAGTTTTGAATGAAAAATTGAGTGTTCTTGAGAGAGTGATTCTCTTGGTGTTCTCCCTTGAGTGTGATGCTCAAGAGCTAGTCCAGCGACAGGATCTAGCCGGGGTGTGACTCCCCTTGCCTAGGTGCGAAGCCGAGGCTCCGTTATCGCTACGTTCGAGTGCTGCTTCCAAGACTGTCCGCCCAGATCTCGTCTCTAAATCACGAACCTCCCACAGTCATCTCCTCTTCGGATCTGAAGCTGATGATTTTATCATAGGAAGATATGTGAATCAAAAATTATTTGGCTCTAATTTTGCGTCAATCGGAGCTCGGGATCGTCGGCAACAATTCGAACGGTGAAGCTACGCATCGCCGCCTATTCCTACGAGCCAGATCCACTCCTCCCTGATACAAAAATCCCCCAAATCTGCCCTCTGTAGACACGCCAAAATTGACGTTATTATGAGTACATCTCGTATTGCATCGCAATGCCCCGATTTGACCCTCAAATAAACTTTGTTTGAGTGATTTTTCCCACTTTTCTTGGGTTTCTCCCCCTTTCCTCTATTTTTCCTATTTTCCTTATTTTTCTGGATTTCCTGGGCATTTTCCTCTATTTTTAAGAATTCACAACTTGAAGTAGGGCGTGTTTTAAATAACGGCTTGGGCCGGGGCATTTCTAAACGAAAGGACGACTGAACCCAGGGGCGTTAATTTCAGGAGTTTGACGAATCCTCCCCAAATTAGAAAATCAAGAACTAACGTCCCTCCCTGGGTCGTGTTTCAATTAACGCCTCTCCCTCAGGCGTCTCTTTATCATTTTCAAATAAAGAAGGCCTTTATTGCTAAAATTAAATCCATTAATTAACACCCTTGTCCTAGTCGCGTTTTTGATTAACGCCTTGGCCCAGGTCGTCAATCTTCAAATAACGCCTTCCTGTGGGTCGTCTTTCACCCTTCCGTGTCCTACTTGAACAGCCCTTTCCCTAAGAGTTCCCTGCTCTGTTTGGTCACCATACTCGATTAGGGAAGGGGAGACCTCGCCGTAGATGACTATTGCCCGTTCTTATCCCATTGATCTATGCTTTGCACCCTATAAATAGGGCCCTTGCCGCTCTGTCAAGGGGAGTCTTCTTTTATTCTTTTTTTTTACAGAGAGGTGCTGCTGGTTGCTTGGCTGAAGGGGGGAGCTTTACGTACAAAGCTTCATCCCTATTGAGTCTTCCTCCCGAACGATCACCAAAGCCAAAGGAGAAAGCCCATGCTCTCCTCTATTTTTTTCCATTCTCTCTATTTATCTTTCTTTTATCTGCATTATTTCATGCATGCATAGTTCATCTTTATTCAAATCATCTCAACCACGTTGGGACTCCCTCCAGTGCAACACTTGCACTTATTCTATTTTTACATCATTCATCATCATATCATATCCTTCCCTTTGCATAGGGGTTTAAGGGCCAACACCCAACAAGGTGTGTTCTTATACATGCTTTTCATGTTTATCCCTATTGTGAATTTGATGCTACACTCACCTTGGTTCTAATCCATATTCTTTTATTGGTGTTTGTTAATCTTGCAAGGGTAATCAATCAAGACAAACTCTCTTCATCGGCCGGCCGATTAGAAGAGAAGGATACACTCACGATCTCCCCCGCATTTGAGGTATTATATTCGCGATCCCTCCTTTCATTATTATTCATATCATTTGAGGCCCTCGCATCTCTGGCGATCACAGGCGTTATTAGCACCACGTGCTCCTTTACTCCTTTTCATTATTCTCCTTCTTATATAAGATATTTTTCTTAAAAGTGGATTTTCCATAATCTACAAATTGGCGATCACGGTGGGACATCCACTATTTTTCTTTTTGATTACCCCTCCATTGTGCCCCATGGGCACCCTCCCACACTGCACTGTGTTAATTGACGCCTTCCCTCAAGGCGTTTTTCATAATTTAGCGCCTTCACCCACGGCGTCTTTTGTCTATTTAACGCCTTCTGCAAAGGCGCTATTCACCATATCTCGTGGTCTGGTTTGTCACTCGCTGAGAATTAACGCCCTGCCCACTGGGCGTCTTCTCTTCGTGCAGCGCCTGACATCAAGGCGTCTGTTATCTTGAGCTTGTATCACCATTTATTTTGACGCCCTCTGGCAGAGGCGTCTTTTCACAATTAACGCCTCACACCAAGGCGTCTCTTCTGCACTGTCGGGCGGCACTTCACAGAGTAGCGGCAGCCCCGCTGTCGTGTCTTTTACTTGTAGCGACTTCTGCCAAGTCGCCTTTCACCTGTATGTTTACAGAAATTTGTTTGCTCTGTCTATTCTTACTGGACCGTATTATATGTTCATCATCTGATTACACTTGCTTGATTTAGTTATATTATCCTGCATTTTGTGGCATTTGGTTGGGAGATCTCCTCTCTCTACACTAGGATTCCATATACCTTTCTTGGAATTGGAACAACCCTCCATTGAGCATTCCGTCTCTTTGGACCGAAAATTCCTTTTCCAAGACTTCTGTAAGTCCCCGCACCCGTGGACTCCCTCACGGACGCCGGGCAGGTGGTACCTTTGAAGTCCCGGGTTTAGTTGGCCTATGCGTGGTAAGAGAGTGTTCCAAGTTGGCATCGAAGTGAACTTACATTGAAACTAGGTTCCTCCCTTGTGTGAATCACTCTAATTTTGTTTAAATCATTAATTCACCAAGGTTCAAATAAAAGAAATCAAAGGTAACCATCCCAACTTGTTTGCTATCTCTGTGAGCTGTTTTGATTGCACATTGAATTGTTTGGATTACCTTGATAAGAAAGTCAACATGTTTAACTCAATTAATGTTCATGAGGATGCACAACCTAGCACATCTTATATTCCTCAATCTCAACATGCTCGTCATAATTCTCACCATCTTTTCAAGGGACCACGTCCTCATTCCTATGGTGTTGCCCGACCCATGGGCAATGTCCAATCTCATGGCCCCTCGATTCAATCGCGAGCCACTACTCCTACGGGACCGTCTCCTCCCAACGATGAGAAGGTCTCCCAGATCTTGCATGCATTAGATCATCTCACCCTTCAACAAATCCAAGCCCTTAAGGCCATTGTTGAGGGTTCATCTCATTCCTCTCATCCTCCTCCCAATCCTATGCGGGTGGCCCATCACCCACTTCCCTCTTCTATTCACATTCCTACGCGGGTGGCCCATCACCCACTTCCCTCTTCTACTCACATTCCTACTCGGGTAGCCCGTCACCCGCCTCCTTCTATTCCTCCTCCACCACGGCACCAAGGCCCATTTATTCCTTGTAACCCGGCCCATCCGGGTTCTTCTATGGGTCATCCCATTAATCCCTTTCCACGGCCTTTTTATACGGCCCCTCCTTCAAGGCCATGCCAACCCTCTGTTGCTCAAGTCACGCCCCTCCAAAAAACTCTTCTCGACAAAGTCACTTTGATGGAGGAACAATTAAAGAGGGTTACGAGCCCACGGCCCGCTCCAGTCAATCCCCTCCACGCCGCTTTGAATGACATTACAAAGATGGAGAAAGATTGGAAGGATAGGAGAGACGGCTACGGCATCAACAATACGAGCAAGCAGAAGCCGGCAGGTCTCAACGTTCCAGTGGACGCCGTCCATTCTCCACCCATTCACCCAATTCACGCATATGGCCTTCCGCCCCCACATACACAATACCATTACATTCCACCACCCACACACACGCCTTCACTACGGTGTCCACTCGAACCTGCCAATGAAGAACCGACGATTGAAGAATTTGAGACGGCATACAACGAAGCTCTGCAAACACCCCTTCCGAGTTTCCTTCGCTTCCCTCTCCCTTCGCTACCACTTGATGAACCCCTTGCTCAGGACGAAGCCACCATCCCCAATCCAACCCCCGTTTCTAAGACTCACTGGTGTTACGATGATGGGTCGATACTTCAATCACCCACACCAACACATCATGAGTCACCTTCTATCCTTAACACCATTCGCCACATGCGGCGTTTCCTCTGCACTAAACCCCCTTCTTTTATACCTCCCACTATGCCATCAACCTTCATAACACCAGCCTCCGTCGAGCCTTCCACCAAACTTCCGTCAACTCCACCGTCAACCTCCACAACACCGGCCTCCAGCAAACCCACCACCAAACCTTCCTCAATTAACCTCCCATTACCGCCACCTCAACCGTCCATTATCCCTTTAACCCCAAAACCCACTATGCCTATAACCCCTACTCCACTGCTTAACCCTTCACCCTTACCCGTGGCTAGTCCTGAGCAAGGTCCACCCCTTTTTGCACTCGAGCCAACCCCGACTGCTTCCGAGCAAAGGGAGAAGCTCGATGTGTTTGAACCTCCACCTCCACTCACCCTTTCTTCGACACTTTCCATTATATCACCACCATCCATGGAGCCTTCCGCCTCCGCTTCATCCCCCTTTACTACTTAGAATGGGAGTGCTTCTGCAAGTATTCGTACCGAAGATTACCAAGAGACGGGCAAGAAGGATTTGTGTACAGCCGAGCTATTCAAGATGCAAGAGTTTATATGCCGGATGCCGATCCGGGTTGTTGTGCCAAGCATGGTCGAAGAAGCCAAGTTCCCGCCACTGCTCACTAAGAGAGAATGCCAAGCGTTGATGCCGCCCAAGGGCCGGGCAGGGCACCCCTTGTTCCAACTTTCAAATCTTGAACCTTTTCTTCCATACAAGGGGCGAATGACCATTTTGTTCAACACTCTTTATATGCCACGAGCCCTGGGCAACACAATGCTTCTTATCCCGACTTTCCAACTCTCTCACACTATTACTTTTCACTCTCAAGGGAGTTGTCATTTACCATTGAAGCTTCGTCATGGGCTCTTGCTTTATCCATTGGGCCAACTGGCTATACACTTTCACTGCCATGGAGGGGCGGTTATCTTGGTGCTAAGGGGCCTTCCCCTATTTTATCCACCTTCTATTCAATGTCATCCACATTCTTGTCTATCACATTTTCTTCATAGGCCACTCCAAGGGTAAGGAGGAGGATCTCATCCTCTCGCCCTTCATGTTCTTCATATTCTTTGCATCTCATGCATTCTATTGTATCCATGCATTCATCGCATCTATTTCATTGCATTCGCATACATTTGCACTTCTTCTTTCCCGGGTTTCCGGACCCGTATCTTCCCCGCCTTCCGGAACCTCCGGATCTTCTGCATTTCCCATCTTATTCATCTTCATCCTCTTCTAATCCACTCTCCCTGGGGCATCGCGTCCCCTTTCCTGCTATTTCCCTGGAACCTCCAGGTGTTTTATCCCTCCTCTTAGGGCATGACGCCCCTTATGATTCTCCTCCACAACCTCTGGATCTTTCTCTTCTCCTTGGACATCGCGTCCCATGGTATCTTCTTCCTCCGGAACCTCCGGATTCTCCATCTTATTCTCTCTATCTCCTCCCAGGGCATCACGCCCCTTTCTATCTTCTTCCTCCGGAACCTCCCGATTCTCCATCTTATTCTCTCTATCTCCTCCCAGGGCATCACTCCCCTTTCTATCTTCTTCCTCCGGAACCTCCGGACCCTCAATCTTTCTTCCGATTTATCTTCTTACTCTTCCAAGGCATCACATCCTTCATTCTTTTCTTCCTTTTCCATCATCTTTTTCCCTATTTCTCCCCAGGGCATCGCGTCCCTTCTTTCAATATCCCTCCAGATCCTCCGGATTCTTCTTCCCCTTATGATTCTCCTCCTCTGCCTCCGGACCCTCCGGATCCACCTCTTTCCATCTACCAATTTCTTCTTCTAATTCCTCCTGATCATGGGTCCGACTCAACTTCTTCCATGTCCACTGCCTTGGGAATCTGCCCTTTCTCCCACTGCTTCCGAGGCTTTAGTCCTCACTCCTCCTTCTAATTCTCCTCTCCTTCTGTAGACTGTTCCATGTGATCAGGGTCTCTGCACCTTAGTGAGGGAGTTCTAGCCCTTATCTCTCTTCCTTTTATCCTTATTCGTCTGAGTCTGGTCTTGGCATCACTCCTTATTGTTAAGCCACTTTCAATCCTTTGCTTCCAATCTTTTGACTGCCAAAAGAGGACTATCCCACGATGATCAACCCCGCCTCTCACAGCAACTATTTCAAGAAAGGTCGCAAGGTAATATATTGGCGTAAGTACGCATTCTTAAGATATCATTTTCTCATTACTTCATGCATGATTTTCAAAATGAAGTGCTTCTTAACAAAGATTAAAAGAGGTGTTTTATCTTAGGCTTTTGTTTAATTAAATTATTACAAATTAGGCTTGCTTCTGCAGCACCTTTGGTTAATAAAAACCCCGCGCTGGGAATTCAACGTTCTCTCCTCGCTTGTTAAGAGCAACCCTTAGCTGGGCATCGCACACACTTCACGGCGTCCTTAGCCGGCTCCTTTGGTTAAACACCGTTGCTACTTTGGCCATGCCATGAGTATATCTGAAAGTCTTTTCTCTTCTTTACTCGGCCGAATGCAGGGGCAAGAGGTTGACGGATAAGATGACCAACTTCGGTAATCCCCAATACGAGAGAAGTCTCAAATAGGGGCAGTCTTGATCCAAAATAAAATCAAATTTCATGATACAGCTAGCCAAAAGGGCTATTATGAAAATCAAGTCAAAATCTTGATAAATTCAAAAGTATGAATTATGGCATGACAAGAGTGGCAAAGTCCCCGCAGGGAAAACCCTGGTCGTATGCATGTCAAGGGTCTAAAAATCAAAGGCACAAAGCTCCGGCGCAACAGACTACCTCTTTGAGGGGAAATACCTTGGAAGGAATTCAAGTCCCGACATCTCCCATCTTGCATAAAGCTTATCTCCAATTATTCTTCTCTTCTCCCTCCAAGACCGAATGTTTCTCGGGTATGGCCTTGGTAGGGGCACCGTTAACCATGGACAGTCGGTCGTAGGGCGCCACCTTCAATGCACGCCCGGCTTTGGGTAGTTTTTAGCGAAAGGGGAAGGAACAAGGACCCCTAGCCAGTGGTTTAAAACACCCTTTGATGCTGCATTAACAAAGTCTAAACCAAATATCCAAAAAAAAATACAAATATTTTCCAAAAAAAAATTCATAAAAAATTCACATATTTTCCAAAATCCACATAAAAATTGAATATCTTTTTCAAAACCCATAAAAACTTGCATATTCCAAAATCCAAAAATTTTGCATTGTATTTTCTGATGGTGCTTTTGTAGGAACAAGAATTTTGTAAGGACCAAGAGCACGGGATGAGTCCTCTCCATTCATTGTCATCTATCTTTTGATTCTCCCCATATTCGCAATGATCACATCTTCATGATTTGCTAGGCATTAACTGATCGTTCATCTCCAAATCTTTTAATAAAATCCTGCTGATTTCACTTGATCACTTTGCCACTGGGCATTACTTGATTCTGATCATCCAATCTCAATCTCACATGCCAAGATTGTCATCTTCATGACAAAACAACAAACAATGATGCTTTGCAATGCTTTAACTCATGCTATTCATGCTAAACATGCTTCGCTTTGATTACATGCTTGAATGCTATCCACACCAAGCTTTGGTTGCTTTGATGACTATGTTGTGATTGCTATTCATGCTTTGATTCATGCTATGACTTGCTATGCTTAAATGTCATATTCATTGCTTGTTATCTCCTTATATTTGGCTAATGAAGTTTTGAGCGCAGGAAAGAAGCTCTTGGTCCCACCGACTGGGCATCATCATCCAAGTCCCACGGTGTTTGCATCTCATCTCCCAGTTCCCTCATGCTCATTGCTATCACCATCTTCCTGTATGCATTCTTACTATATGTTACATACGCTATTAGATTATATCAAGGACCTTGTGGCTTTGGTAAATCTGGAATTTGAGTTCCCCTCCATCAAAAATAATGATGATTCCAGAGGAGTCTTAGTCATACGGATAGGCCGTTGAGCCGTCCGAGACTGGGGACGATGGTTCCCTTTTACGAGTTGGTGCGTGGATAAACGGGCTTCGGCTTAGTATCAGCTCGCGAAATTAGTTTCTTGACCCAGTCTGGGTAGCTTAATAATATTATCCTTAATTATCTTATATTTTCATTTGTTTTAATTTTTTCCTTTAAACCCAGCATGCATTCATGTAGGAATTTGAATCAACGTGGAAAAATCATTCTGATAAGTTGATTTGGAGAGTCAAATTGATCTTAATCTTTCCAGATGTGAGATATTCATTGCTGAATGGAATCCTCAGTTCGTTTTGTCGCTGTTTTGGGTCATTTTCTCGAAAGCTCCTTGTTTGGATTTCTATCTTATTTCAATCCTTTTCCTTTGATCCACCTTGGCTGCAGCACGTCCACATTGGATGGTAACCGCTCCCCAATGGTGAAACCTACAGGTTTGTGACCTGGGGTACTTCCACCGCGCTGGAAGTTGATCATTCTCCTTCGTGCCCGCGTGCACACTCCCTCTTTTATCCAAACATCGTTGATTTCATTGAATTTCTCGAGATTGCTTCATCTCGAGCTTTTGATTTAATTCTCATCAAGTGATGTTGATTGCGTGTCTCATCACACCTTGGCATCTACTTTTCAGTTTGCTCTGCTCCCTTGCAAAGCAGACACCAAGGCGGGGCAGCTGTAGACACGCCAAAATTGATGTTATTATGAGTACATCTCGTATTACATCGCAATGCCCCGATTTGACCCTCAAATAAACTTTGTTTGAGTGATTTTTCCCACTTTTCTTGGGTTTCTCCCCTTTTCCTCTATTTTTCCTATTTTCCCTATTTTTCTAGATTTCCTGGGCATTTTCCTCTATTTTTAAGAATTCACGACTTGAAGTAGGGCGTGTTTTAAATAACGGCTTGGGCCGGGGCGTTTCTAAACGAAAGGACGACTGAACCCAGGGGCGTTAATTTCATGAGTTTGACGAATCCTCCCCAAATTAGAAAATCAAGAACTAACGTCCCTCCCTGGGTCGTGTTTCAATTAACGCCTCTCCCTCAGGCGTCTCTTTATCATTTTCAAATAAAGAAGGCCTTTATTGCTAAAATTAAATCCATTAATTAACGCCCTTGTCCTAGTCGCGTTTTTGATTAACGCCTTGGCCTAGGTCGTCAATCTTCAAATAACGCCTTCCTGTGGGTCGTCTTTCACCCTTTCGTGTCCTGCTTGAACAGCCCTTTCCCTGAGAGTTCCCTGCTCTGTTTGGTTACCATACTCGATTGGGGAAGGGGAGACCTTGCCGTAGATGACTATGGCTTGTTCTTATCCTACCAAATCTTTGTTTTTAACCCTATAAATAGAGCCTTGTGGCTCTGTCAAAGGGGTTGGGTTCTTCTTCTTTTCTTCTTTCTTTTCTTCCTTTTTTTACAGGAACAGCTGTTGCTGCTTGGCCGAAGGAGGGGCTTCCTACATGTTTAAGGCTTCATCATCTGAAGGAGGCTTTCTCCCGAACGATCATCAAAGCCAAAGGAGAAATAGTCCCAGGCTCCTCTAGTTTCTTCCCTATTCTCTCTATTTATCTTTCTTTCATCTGCATTATTTCATGCATCATACTCTTTTTTTCCTTTTATTCCTCTCACTTAACCACGTTGAGGACCTCCCTCCAACAGTGCAACACTTGCACTTATTTTCATATCATTCATCATATCACATCCTACCCTTTTGCATAGGGGTTTAAAGGCCAAACACCAATAAGGTGTGTTCATATCCATGCTTTTTATGTCCATATTTACATTTGGATTTGATGCTACACATCTTGATTTCTAATTCATGTTTGTTTATTGGTGTTTGTTAATTTTGCAAGGGTAATCAATCAAGGAAAACTCTCTTCATCGGCCGGCCGATCGGAAGAGAAGGTGCACTCACAATCTCCCCCGCCTTTTGAGGTATTTTTCGCGATCCCTCCCTTTTATTATTGCATATATCCTTTGAGGTCCTCGCGTCTCTGGCGATCACTCTCCTTATTAGCACCTCATGCATGCTTATTTTATTCCTTTATTTTTTTTAATTGTTCTAAGTGGATTTCTTAGAATTCACACCCTCAACCTATTTGGATCTGATATCTAGCAAGGTCGTACCTCTCCCTATCTTCTTCGCAACACCGCCAACCTCGCATCGTTCGGAGATCCGTGCTAATCGTGGCGAATATTTTCATGGGACTGTGCCGACCACCCTGCGCAGATTCAATCCAGAACTAGAAGCAACTTGCAGAAGCTGCCCTAGCTCCCTCCTCTCAGATCTGACCAATCCCTTTGGTCTGGGTCTTCCTCTAGATGTCACGGATGATTTGCAACAAGCGACGATCCATTCAGATACCGGAGCTATTTATTTTGTAATTTTTAGTTTTCCTGTGCTGTTCTGTGTGAGCAGAACCAGAGCCCCAGTGCAGTTACTGTCACACCCAGATCTGATCAGATCTGATCATGCCACTTGGCCGAGGTGTTCTTCATCCAGTCGCCGATGTGCTCCAACAAACGGCACCCTGATCGGACGTCGGATCTAGCCGTACCGGCTACCGCAAGTTTCCTGTGTTGGGTGACCAACAAGGGCAGAACCACTCAACTTTCAATCGGCTCACCCAATCGGCCCCGACTCGCCTCCCTCGTCTCCTACAAGTGCGGCCCATCAACCCTTGCTCCAACAGCCCCAAAATTCATGCTTGTAGCCTGTTATCTCTCTGTGAGGAGTGGGTCATATTTGTGAAATTGTCATATTAATCATTTGTTGTGTATCGGGGTTGTCGGATTCGACCAGGGTTTCTTCCCCACGTGCTAGTCATGGAGGTACGCGCATGTTCCTTACACTCGCATTTGCTTATCTAGTATGCTGTTATATATGCTGCGTTTGTGAGATTAGGGTCGTATCCAAATACAAATTATTACGATTGTGAGTGTGAGAACCGTTCGAGCACCGAGCTGGAATTGCATCCCCTAGGCGACAGTGGTTCCTTAACCGCTGTGACCCCGCATTTCCCTCGCAAGGATGATTGTTGGGCTAGAGTGAGTTTCTTGTTGCGAGACGTCTCCACCCGGAGAATGCCACAGTGGTCAGTCGCCCGGCTTACCTTAGCGTGCTAGTGTTGGCCGCACATCGAGTTGGTCGTACGTCTTAGCCCAGTCGCTCAACTAGTCCCGCATCAAAGTGGCAATGTGTGAGTGGCCATCAAAGCCTGGAAAATATCTGTAAAATAATCCGGCAACAGAGAGTAAGGAGCCCGATTTGGCCAAGGCAGATGCCAAGGGGAAGGTTGTGGAGACGAGAGTTGTGGAGATGGAAGTGGAGGTTGCGTAGGCAATGGTGCGTGGCTAGTGGAAGGATTAGGCAATGGCGCATGGCGAGTGGGATTTGGTGAAGGCATATGTGGAGCGGGATGAGGGGGTATATAGACGGCATCCACCTGCTCAGGATGTGGTGTTTCCTTGACCGGGGGTGGAGGCGGATGTGGGTATGAGGAGGCGGGAGGTTGACTTATGGAATGTTGATATGCGGAGGGTTGACTCATGCAGGGTTGATATGTGGAGGCGTATGGCTAACTTATGGAGGGTGCGATGTAAGTGGAAGATTGACTCGTGGAGGGTGAAGGTTGATAAGTGGAGGTAGATGTAGATGGCGGGGGTGTATGGAGATGTAAAAGGCGGAGAAGACTCGGGATCAAGGGGATCGTGGAGTTGTTGGCGAATGAAGCGGGCTCAGCTATAAAGTTGCTGCCATGAGGTAATGTCGTTGAGGGCTAAGATAAATCGATATTTCGGTGTTGCATTAGAAATCAACATCTTGATCAGCTCCTGCTCCGGAATGTGCCCTGGGACTTGCGTGGCAAGGCGACGCCAACGGTCGGCAAAGGTGCAGAAATCTTCTTTGGGCTTCATCTTCTCGTGGGCCAGATCCACCAAAGAATACTTGGACCCAACTAGATCTTGATAGTGCTGAATGAACTTATCTTGGACAACTTGAAAATTCACAACCTGCTCTTGCAGCAACGAAAAGAACCAATCTCGAGCCAGGCCTTCTAATGACAGACGAAATAAATAAGCCATCAAACGTTGGTCATGTCAAAATTGGGCCGACTCATAAACGAACTGCTTAATGTGCACATAGGGGTCACCGGCTCCACCATAACGGTGATATGCTATAATTTGGGAAGATGGCGGGAGCCGAAGATCTTGTAAAGCGAATGGAACACTTAAGGAGGATTTGGGATCGATCCGACATTGAAGCTCATCAAGCTGGCGTTGGGCTTGAGCAATAATCTCCTGGGTAGGGAGAGATCGAGAAGAAAGTGGGCCAGCCTGAGCAAGAGATTGTGAATATGAACCAGGATGATAATGGGCCAGATAAGAGGATCCGGGCTAAGAAGAAGAATGGCCCATTCCAGGAGTGGAAGGAGGCCTGGAAGGAACATGAGCATAAGGACCCATTGGGCTAGCAGGATGAGGAGACGAAGAATGAGGCCCATTAAGAAAATATGGCCCATTAAGCGAGGAATGCCCATTAAGAGAGAGAGGCCCATTAGGAGAATGAGGCCCATTAAGAGAAGAAGGCCCATTAAGGTGATTTGCAATCAGTTTTTGGGCCTGCGCTAGGTCCATTTGACGAACAAGGCATGAGAGATGGGCCATAAGGTTGGCCTGTTCTTCAAACGGGTCGGAGGGACCACGGGAAGATGGGCCCGTGTGGGAAGAGGATTCCACGCGGGAATAGGAAGAAGAAGAAGAGAGAGAGGGATACAAAGGATGACGGTAATGCTCCATGAGGGCAAATGGAGGCTTAATACAAGGAGGGAGGTAAGGGCTTAATGGGCTTGAGAACAAGAGGGGGTTGACCCACTAATGCAAAGACCAAGGGAGGACGGACCTATGACAATGGGACTAGACAATGGACACAGAAAATGGGCTAACCTAAATGGGCCTAACTACAACAAAATATGCAGATGTAACACAAAACACCACAAATGGGCCTGGACAAGCCCAAACAACACAAAACAATGTGAAGGGTTTCACCCAAGTCAAACAAGTTAAAATGATGGGAATTTTTTATTTGTCAAAAGTTTTGATGGGCCTTTTAATATTTTAAATCAAGCACAATTCCCTCAAGATAGGAATCATATAGGGAATAAGGTCGAAACTTTGGGTTGACTAGGTTCAAGTCCCTCTCACGTATGCAAATGCAAGCCTAAGGGGTGGAAAGGTACAATCGTCCCGGCGTCCGTGTGGCAATCCACGGCTCACGGGGACTTACAGAGGTCCCAGATAATATCACCTAGTCGACCCCAAGGAATATGGAGGTGAGAGAATCACTTACCAAGGTAGGAATGCAACTATAATATGCAACGCATGGCCCTATGTGCACCGGGGTGCATGCAGAAATCTAGCATAAAAGTGAAAAATGAAGGCAAGATTTAATTATGCAAACATAATGATATGAGTGCAAACAATATATGAAGATGAAGATAATACGAAAAATAACAAGGCAGGATCAGGAACAAGCACAATCAGGTACTAAAAGATATGAAAAACCATGAATAAACTACGTACCTTTATGTCTACTCCGGGACATGCCTGCCGACTTTATGCAGAAAACTCAAAAATGAAGATACAATTAAACTATGCAAACATGACCCAAATGATGCATATGATATATGGATGGAAAGAAAAGGGCTATAAAATAGGCCTAAGAACAGAGCAATCCGACCCCGGGAGGTCAAC
Source organism: Amorphophallus konjac (assembly GCA_022559845.1). NCBI lineage: Eukaryota > Viridiplantae > Streptophyta > Magnoliopsida > Alismatales > Araceae > Amorphophallus > Amorphophallus konjac. Next base: position 254,875,723 of record CM040128.1, on the reverse strand, counting down.
TAAATCGTCCAAGAAAGACGCCCCTGTGAGCTTGTGCGCAGACCTGCCAGAGGGTGGGTAGTTTGTCTACTAGATGACCGTTTTTATACCCTTGCCCTCTAGTGGAAGACCGCAAGGCCAATAGAAAGGTCATGGCGGCCCTCGAGAGGACTGCAACCCCTGACAGACCTGAAAACACCCCAAACAGTAGGAAAACTATCTAAACATGCACACACCCACACCCAACTTACAAGAGAGCATGAATAATGTGATGGGCACTAGTCGTCCCACCGTGATTGCCAAAAAATAAGCGTTGTAGATGTTTATGTTCTCTACCCCCCAAACTATGCAAATAACATATGTGAATCATGAAAGGCATGAAAGTATGAATAAAGGGGGCGATGAAAGATGAGAAATACTGACCATGATCGCCACCAAAGATTAACAACACCAAAAGGATGGAGAAAGGAGAGGAATGGCGTCGTGTACCTTGGAAAAGGATGAAGACTTGACTGCGCTTAACAAACGGGTGCGGGGAACTCGTGGATTCAACCTCCTCTCCTTCCAGCCGGTTAGAGGAAGAGAGCCTCACGTTCTATTCATGCTCTCCTACAAAATAAAGATCAAACCACGAGAGGAAAACCCATTAGAAACTATGAGTGTAGCATCAATCCCGTAGTGATAAGATAGGGGTAAAGATTGAGGGAGAACGCACAGGGGGGAGGTTCTTAACCCCTGTGGAAGGGTGCAAAAGATAGGTGTGTGTATTGTGATGGTATAGAAATAAGTAGAGAGAGAAAACACGCAGCACAACTACAGGAAATGTGCATGCAATATGGAGAAAAGTGTAGATAGAGTGTAGAAAAATAGAACTGTGTGATGATTTATGAAAAGTAGAAGGGTAGAACTAGAGATAGGATGAATGAAATCAAGCCCTTGAACGTGGAATTGAAAGCTAATACTTCCCTCTTTAGGTCAGGGTCGAAGAGACGAGATGACGTCGCAGCATGGCTTTGCCCCGAACCAAGAAAGTGCCCCCCTTCACAAACTGCGAACTGGGTAGGTTTATATAGAATGGCAGGAATCCAGAAGCTTCAAATCCGAGATAAACACCCACAATAGGGATTTAGATTGATAAAACTCGTAGATAATAGTGGGAATATATCCCCAAAGTAGATTAGCCTTGATCTGGAGGGATATTCTTTGAGAAAATAGATCAAACAAGGTCTTCAAAGAGTCCTCGGGCGAAGAAATCGGAGTTCAGGAAGTTTTGGACTCTTTGTTCATCAAACGGTCTATCGCGGGATCGCTAGGGAGCCAAACGGTCATGGGAGGACCGCAAGAGAACCACCAAACGGTCTAGGGGTGGCCGCAAGGCTTCAGAGGGTGAAACGGGGCAAAATGGACACTGTTTGGGGGATAGCAGTCTTGGGAAGACTACCACCATCTGGTAGCGGTCTTCCCAAGACCGCTAGGCTGATGGAAAAACATTTAAATAATTGGGCAGGTCACGATTGACTTTGGAAATTGAAGAATATCTCAAAAATAGTGTAGAATTAGTGACAGGTTTAGAAAAGGAAATTATAGATACCAAAAAATTGAACAACTTTCATGATGGGAGCAAGATGATAAGACGAGCAGAAGAGGGAGCAAATAGGGCGAGAACAAAGAAAAATGTTGGGTTCGCGAGTGGACAACGCAGCACGCCGGAAAAATATAAATAACTTGAAATTGGTGGAGAACTGGCTAATGGCGTAGAAGAAGAAAATCTAGGGCTTTAAAAAACAAACACTTTTTGTGAAGGGCACTTAATGAATAGAAGAACAGAGGGGGATAAAAAAGGGTCGCGTTCAGGACTATGTAGTGAAAGGGGCCGAATGCTTGATGGAAGTCGACTTAAATGGGCCGCATTTCGACTTGGAAGGCCGAAAGTTGATAAAATAAGCCCCAGGGCTCTAAGAAATCATGATCTCTGAAGTCCAAAGGCTAGGGAATAATACAATGGGCTCAAAATCTATCCAAGGAAGGCTCCAAAATAATGGTTAATTGGGGACATAAAAAATGATGAATAAGAGAAATGACGTAACTTGCGGGCTAAAAAAGGGCCGCGACAAACTCTAAGTCATGCACCGGGTAGTTCTCCTCATGCTTCTTTAATTGTCTACAAGAGTAAGCAATGACTCTCCCTTGTTGCATTAACACACATCCGAGGCCAATGCCAGATGTATCGGTATATACCTCGAACTTCTCTCCTTTAGTTGGTAATGCCAAGACTGGGGCAGTTGTCAGATGATCCTTCAAGGCTTGAAAACTTTTCTCACAGTCTTCATCCCAGTTATAAGGAATCTCCTTGCGGGTCAGCCTAGTAAGAGGAACAACGATCTTAGAGAAATCCTTGATGAATCGCCTGTAATAGCCAGTTAGACCTAAGAAGCTTCAGATTTCAGTTGCATTAGTAGGTCTTTCCCAATTCTTCACAGCCTCGACTTTGGATAGATCCACAGAAATTCCATGCTTCAAGATCACATGCCCTAAGAAAGATACTTCCTCGAGCCAGAAGTCACATTTACTAAGCTTGGCATAAAGTTGATTCTTCCTCAAGATTTGTAATGAAATCCTCGAATGCTCTTTATGTTCTTCTTCGATCTTTAAATATATCAATATATCATCAATAAAGACCACTACGAATTGATCTATATGAGGCCTGAATATACTGTTCATCAACTACATAAAGGCTATAGGGGCATTCGTTAGTCCAAAAAGTATAACAGTAAATTCGTAATGCCCATACTAGCTTTGGAATGCCACCTTGTGAATATCCTCATCTTTTATTCTCAATTGATGATATCCTGACATGAGATCAATCTTTGAGAAATACTTGGCTCCAGATATCTGATCAAATAATTCATCGATCCTCGGCAGTGGATACTTATTCTTGATGGTAAGATGGTTCCACTGTCGATAGTCGATGCAGAGCCTCATTGATCCATCTTTCTTCTTGACAAATAACACAAGCGCTCCCCACGGGGAAGTGCTTGGTCTGATGAATCCTTTCTTTAAGAGCTCCATCAATTGTTCCTTCAATTCCTTAAGCTCAGCGGGGGACATCCTATAAGGTGCCTTGGAAACCGGGCCAGCACTAGGGACAAGGTCGATGGTGAAGGCCACTTCTCATTACGGGGGTAATCCGGGCAAGTCTTCCGGGAATACATCGGGAAACTCCCGAGCCACTCGGATGTCTTCTATCTTAGACTCCTTAACTTCCGCGGCGGTCACAAAAGTTATGAAAGCCACGCATCCTTTCCTTAAGAGCTTACTAACTCAGAGGGCCGAAATAAGGGGTGACTTGTTTCGACTCTGAGGACTAGTGTAGACAAGTTCTAGGAATTCTTTAAAAGTTACCTTGCTATTTCAGCAATATACAACTGTCTTGTGTGTGGATACCCAGTCAACTCCTAGTACGACATCATACCCATCCATATCTAGGCATATCAGATCAGCAGGTAGAATTTTCCCTTTTATTATAACTTCACAATTTAGATAATGGTGTGAGATTTTGGATTCATTTCTGAGAGGAGTTGAAATAACTAGATATATCCACTCCGATTCCATAGGTAATGGATCAGAAAATCTCTTGGAAACAAAAGAATAAGTCGCACTAGTATCAAACAAGACACGAGCAGACTTAGAGAAAATCTTTAATGTACCTTCCACCAGTCCGCCTTCATCTTGCTCCGCCTCTTGATGCGCTTGGAGACGAGCTTGCTTCTTGGCCGGGAGCTTCTCGTCTCCAGCTTGATCATTAAGTAGAGGACAGTCGGGAATCTGGTGATCACGGCTCCCGCAACGGAGACAAGCTCCCAATCTCCTCCAGCATTCCTCGGCCTTATGGCTAGCCTTGTCGCAATGTTTACACACTTCTTTGGAAGGTGTGGTAGTAATGGAGAAGGGCTTGCTATTCTTCTTGAACTTCTTCTCTTGGGAGGAATCTCCTCCATTGCTAGACCTCTTCTTATTGAAGGTTGGGTTGAAAGTGCCGGAGCTTGTAACATGCTCCTTCTTATCTTTTCCATGGATCCGGTCGGACAACTCCGTGGCGTCTTCTAGCAGCTGGGCTCGCCTTATCATCTTCGAATAGACTTGAATGTCCATCAGTGCCAGTTGGGTAATGTATTGCGGCCTAAGCTCATTTAGAAATCTTCTAGCTTTCATCTTTTTAGTACACACTAGATGTGGTGCATACCTTGACAGATAGGAAAATTGGGCCTCGTACTCGGCCACTGATAACGTCTTTTGCTTGAGGGCGGTGAATTATGCGGCCTTCTTTTCTTGAGTGCAGTCCGAGAAGTATTTGTTGTTGAAATATTCTACGAACTCGCCCCATGTGACATGATCACGAGGCAGGGTAGCTTCTACCGATTCCCACCAAAAACGAGCATCCAGCTCTGGTTGGAAGGTCGCTAATAAGACCTTTTCTTCATCCGTGCATTGCATGACACGGAATATATGTTCGATCTCCTTAATCTAGTGTTCGGCATCGTCGGGAACGGTCAAGCCAATGAACTTTGGTGGGTTCATATTGCGGAAACTACGGTGGAGATCTCCTGCTCCACAGTTTGCTCCGCCTTGCACTACTTGTTGCAGTGCCTGGGTAAGGCCTTGAACGGTACGTTGCATGTCGCGTCATTGAGCACGTTCGGCGGCCACAATCCTATAAGATTTAAGTAACTATATTAATATATGATTAATCCAAGGGTCTAAGTCCCTAAGTTTACTTAACCCATGGCTCTACCCAATCTCACCGGGTGAAGATGTAAACCAATCCTTGGACTTGGTTTCCTAGGAATTGAATATCCTAGGCTCTGATACCATAAAAACTGTCACATCTAGAGCGCGGAAGGAACCAGGTACGCGTGACAAGTTATATCATTCATGTCAATCAGAGCATAAGGAATTCAACCTTATAGACAGAGTGCGCAAAAGTAAAGATAATAAACCAAATCCTTTATTTATTAATAACACCGATAGTCTTACATAACCTTCAAATAGGAGAATACCAAATGACAAGCTTAGACTCAATAAAAAGAGAAAAATTACAATGATAGACTCAAGAAAGAGAAAAAGACACGACTAGATAGACGCTTCCATGACTGGGTGGCTCTACGCTCTTTACTCGTTCTCGTTCCCATCCGAGTGATCCTCGTCATTGAAATTACCTGAAAAATAGGGGGAAACACTAGGGTGAGCGAACGCTTAGTAGGGATTACATCTCAAGATCAAGCTTGCTTTAAGTAAATTACATGTTCATGAATGCATGTCTAGCTATGCATGTATACATGATAACGACGAGAGAGAGAGTATCAAGAGTTAATAGAGATGAACTAGCAAGATTTCAAGATAATCATGTAAAATGTATCAAGATGGTTAAGCATGTAACTATATCAAGTCATGTCACGTGAATTGGCTATTATAATATCAAGCAAGTAAATACCCATTCCGGGCCACGCAAGTCATGTCAAGTCAAGTCAAGTACGAGATTGTGGAATGTCATCAATCAAGCAAGTCAAGCACTTCGGTGCAATGCTACACCGTGATCAATATAGCTCCCATGGGCACAAGTACTATCGGGTGCTCCTCCCAGGACCAGATTGGGCCCTATATGCACAAGCAATGAGTCATGTATATTTTAGACATCCACTATAATTTATAGCCAATGTAATTTCAAGGGATAAGCCTGTGTAGGAACTTTTAAGGTAAATTTTACCAAATAAAGAGTTTAAGGATAGAGCTTGAACAAATATGACATATCGATAAATCGCATGAAAATCATGACATGACGTAAAACTGGGAAATTGGCATCCATCAGGTTGCCACCAATTATAGAAATAGCGCCCACATGAGTGGTCGCCCATTCCTGTGAATAGTGCAGGCATGAAGAATTAGCAACACACCATACGGTCGCTCATTCATAATTAGCGTCCAGTTCATGGTCGCTAAAATAGTAAACTGCGCCCACTGGCCTGGTCGCCCATTCCTTTTGGCGACAGGGACTAGGTCGCAGTTTCCAGACAGAATAGACTTCTCAAAAGAGGCCAAAACAACACTCTATGAGGGCTAGTTTATCATATTTCTTTAGAGTGACATAACTATAAGGGTTCCAGGGTTTTTATAGTACAACCAAGTCGGCTGCCTTGAGGGAATCTAAGGCTAGCGGAGATTTACGGAGGTCTTAATGAAGAAAGTACCAGTCCAAAGGAAGGAATATCTCGTGGAGAGTTCAATCAACATCAAGAATTGAGTGTGTAATCAATAGAAACAGAACAAGGACTCCTTCTACGGATGTGAGATGAGAGTGCCAAGTAAACCCGCGATATGGGCTAGAAAATCGGTGAAGCCTGAGAGGCAAGAATTGGCGACCACTCAAACAGGCGCTCATTCATGAATGTGCATCTGTGTGAAGTGTCGCTCAAATAGTATTTAACAGAATTTTCCTGAAATTACTAAGAATTAGCGACTCTATGTACGAGCGCTAATTCTTGAAATTTCCAAAAATTGATATAATTTAATTTTAAATTGGCGACCGTTCATAACGGTGCCTAAACTTTAAATAAGGCCCACTTGTTATGTTGTAGATTCATGTTTTTAATAGATTTCTATTTTTTTTCTAAAATTCTTATAAAATAGCACCTTCGTAGGAGGGCGCCCAATCTTTAATAGGCGACTGGGTGACAATCGTTCATTCTTAATTTGATGTTACGCATCGGGCAGGTACACTCTTAGACGCATAATACTGTTCGTACACTTTGAAATTACATAATCAGAGAAAAGAAGACATGGATAGATAGAGGAAAATATCAGGGATCTAGAAACATGTTCATGCAATAATTTTATCGTCAGGTTACATAGCTATTAAATTTTAAGCATGTGGTATTTATTAAATACACCAAAGAATTAGCGACTGGGCTAAGGTCGCTCATTAAACTGCGCCCTGGTCACTGTCGTAATTTCAGGAGAATTGGCGACTGCGAGTGCGGACGTTCATTCAGTAAGCGCCCTTGACCCGGTCGCTATTTACACAACTCAGACATAACTTCATAAAACTTAAACAGAAGTCATGGAATAAATGCTATACGACCTATATGCATGAATTCACTTTTGAATTATCATGTTGGGCTTCGGTTCTTGAGAACACCTACCTCTTTTGGATGTTTGAACGATGAACGCAAGAAGATAGAACAACAGCAACTGCAACCGCAGTAGCTCGAGGGTCAGCAATTGCACTCGCACAGGAGCAGCAAGACACTCGTAGAGGAGGAAGATGGAAGAAGAACACAACCTTCTTCTGATAACAGCAACAATCATGGTAGAAGAGGAAACAGAGCTTCTGCACGTTAACTACTGCAACAGCAATAGCAGCAGCAGTCACACACGTAGAAGAAGAAGAGGAAGGAGGAAGAGCTCCTTCTGCACCACACCACCGTAGCAGGACGATGGGCGACGTCGACGCCAAAGGAACAATATGAGCAGCAGTAGTAGCCAGAGCTCGATGGAAAGGAGTGTTTATTTATAGATTTTTTGAGAGATCTTATGGTTAGAAACCTAATGGAAATTAACCTTCCCACGTAAGAATCCTAAATGGTAGAGAGTTCACGTTAATCTCTTCCCATCCAAATCTGCAGCCACCTTCCCGGTTGGATCTAAAACCCTAAGGCATGCAAGCTTCGAACATGACGATGGGTTAGCTTTTGGAATAATATATATATCCATCCGATATTTCCTTTGGACATAAGGAAAGTTATGGGCATTTAAGGCACATTAGTTATTAGTCCTCTTAGCCAATATATATGTATGGGAGGCCCATATGTGTGTGATTTAAGGTTACGTGCAAGGGTTTAGGTAATTAAGGCCCATTCGCTTCAGGCTAGATTCTCATACGAGAGGTCCATATAAAGGTTAAGCCCTTTTTGTTTCCTTATTTGGGTTTTATAATTTGTTTCATTTGGGCCCTTTGACTATTTAATTGGAGGTTTTATTTATTTATAAAATTTTATTCCTACATTTTAACCGGGGTGCTACAAAATAGGGGTGCCACCGTGGGGAAGAAGAAGGGTTCGATCGTGGGGAGAGAGGGGGCTCCCATGGGATACAAAGAGAAAATGAAAATGGGGTTTCTTCTAAACCCTCAAAGAACCAATATTTCACACATGCCCATTCTTTCACCATTTTGCACGTAATGCAATTAATTTCCATTAGAACACGATTAATTTTTATTTTAAATTCTGAATCAAATGATCCGAAACCCGTGGAAATATTTTGAAACCCAAAATGGTCAGATATGCAAACCTGAGTCGCTACATCCCTCCCCCATTACAGAAATTTCACGCTCGAAATTTGGGGCTGACAAGGGAAGGAGACTCAGCCAGACGGCAACACAACTATCACACATAGCCTCGTCCGGAAGTCACCACTGCAGATCACAGACACATTAATCGGAATAAGACACGATTGACCAGCTTCAGCGTCACACGTAATAATTGGCACAATGCACACATTCCAAAGGTGCATCCAGTGCCACGATTATTTTCGGGTCAATCTCAATCATTCACAAGGAACATCATTCACTACTGGCTACTCACTAGCTTAAGTAGCTAGCCAAACACATAGCGCATTGCTTACCACAAGCTGGCCCCACTACCGATTCTATCATGCGCCTCACAGAATCGATTGAAAAACCTTGATTCACACGCACCACCTTACATTCTTCTGCAAATCACTTCCCAACATCACTGCCACTCAACCGAGCTCCCTCGCACTCTACCGTCTGTAGCCGAGAGAGGAGAGAAGAACAATAGGGAGGTCAAGTGAGAAGGAAGGAAGAACGAAAGAGAAAAAGGCAAGTAACGTGACGTGAACATTACCTCGACTATTCTCATAGTCAAAACCACAAAACATCTCACATTAATTACCCCGATCCTGGAGCCTGTGGGTTATGGGCCCAGACGCTTCCACTGCACAACTCTGATCGGGCAGCCCAAACACACAACCATTATGGGAAACAGTTGGAAACAACTCATTCCCAGCTCCAACTATCAAGGCACCATGATGGAATACAAAATCACAAGCATCATTACATCAATTACCAGGCGTTTTCTACACGAAACATGCCCGACTACATGCTTATCAAGCACTGAGGCAACATACCACTATGCCCTTACACAACAGGGGAAAATGCAAATGCCTACAAGTGGGTCCACCGCCAACACCCAAGGCATCCTCACAAAAGACAACCACTGCAACTGCTAAAACTAGTGCGACGCCGAAGAGCACTCACGAGCAATGTATCCCACCTGGCCGCATCTAAAGCACACTAACTCGGCCACAGCAATCGCACATGGCATACCAATGTGGAAATCACCATATCTCAGACACTGCCCTGGCCGCTCAGACATGCTATGTCGTACCGGTCGAACTAGTAGCTGTTGCATAACTGTCGAAGGAATCGTCTCCTCTTGTCCCTGATACCGTCTAATCGACTTATTTCTCCCAATTAACTGGTCCATACGCCTAGACCTCGATCTCAATGAGGATCCACCTTCATGAAATACGAAAGATGGCATTCCTGGCTGGGTCGGAGACTGCTGATTCACCTCTTGTTGTTAAGGAAGAATCCTCTACTGAATAGCATCTTGGTGAGCATATCTCATTATCGATACTCGGGTCCTCAAAATATCTCCTTCTAGAGCCGCTACAATCTGATATGCCGTATCTAAATCTGATACATGAGCAATAATCAGTGCATGTCGAAGCTTAGTTCGTAAACCCCTAATAAAATGTTGAGTCCTCAAGGCCTCATCTGTCATCACATGAGGGGCATAACGACCTAGCTCCACAAATCATGCACGATACTGACCCACTGTCATATCACCCTGCACCAAATTCATGAACTGGAACATTCTTTCTGTTCGCAAGTTCGCAGGGTTGAATGCTCGATCAAACGCTCTAACGAACTCTTGCCACAAAATCTGCCGGAGGGGTAGGGACTGAAAGGTCATTTCCCATTCCACAGTCCACCACAAGAGAGCTAGTCCTTGCAACTGATAACTTGCTAATAAGACTCTCTCATCCTCGGCACATTCCATTGACCTGAACACTCATTCCATGGCCTCTATCCATGCTCTCGCCGCATCAAGATCCGACTGGCCGACAAACTGAGGTGGTTGGAATTGTATAAATTCTTGCACAATTCACCCACGACAATGCACACATACTCTAAGCCAGTTGCCAACTATACCATACTTTATGGACTCTCCCTTTTAGGGAAACATTTATCTCAAATTCCCATGCACAACCACAACCTTGCTCTGATACCACCTGTCACTACCCGAGATTCTAGCACCGATAAACCGATAACCCGAACCTCGAACTGCTACCCACGATTGGAAAACTCGTAAGGGAATTTTTTTTTGGTGTTGTGGGGGCGCATGACAATTAGAAATAAATGCATAAATTAAATTCACATGATTTTAATATATTTAATAATAGAAATAAATAGATATTTTACAATAATTTAGCATTTTAATATTGAGTCCAAGTCCACACAGTACAGCTAACAAAAAGAAGTACGTACACTGAATGAGCCTACACTGGCCTTGGCAACTGGCAGCTACAACAGCACAGGCGCAACCCTCGCCCACTGGTCCACATGGCAAAGCACCAGACCTGAAAAGAAAAGGGATAAGCCTCATCTCGTGGGCTCAGTAGGGGTCCTACAGAGCCCTACCTCAATACAAACGCAGTAACAGAAGCCACAATAACAACAATTAATATAAAATGTAAGATGACTAGCAGCTAACTACAACAGAAGCTACAACAGTCTACGTAGGCGGGAAAACACGGTGAGGGTAACCACAACACAGCCTACAGTGGAATCACAACTTCCACAACTACTCTATGAACACGGCGAACGGAGGTCAAACCCTCAAACACTGGAACAACATAGCTACACTAAAGAAAACACATGACAACTCAATCGTGCACATCCACCCACCCTGATGGAAGCTCCGAGCTAGGACTACACAATTGCCAGCATATCCTCTTTCACAAGAGTATCCTGACCTCGAGTAGAAAACCTCAAGTCAGAAACCTCAGTATCAACCTAGGAGGGAGCCATGACCTCGCCACGGTGTTAGCTCTACCTCACAGCTAGGAGGCCTCGCCAACGTCATCGATAACGTCAACCTCACCCAAGGGCCCCGACAATGCAGTCGCCTCAGCCAGCACTCAGCCTCTCATGTCCCTCGTACGTAGCCCACGCCTCGAGCAGGAATCCCGTACGTAGCCATACCCTAACCTCGAGTAGGCAGACACACACACACACACCACTCCCTCGGACTGGCTAGGATCCGCACCACTGCAACTCACAGTACGGCCGTGTCCCGCTCCTTGACATGGGGTACGCGCCACTGCACCCATCAGTAACGTACTCTTGTCCTAACCAAGGCACTGCACGCTCTAGGCTATCCTTGCCTCTGTTGTAAGAACGTCGCGCACACAAGGCTATCCTCGCCCAGTCCGTCCATGGTACACATGCTACTCATGCCTACTCTGACTGAAAACACATGTACCCCTCGCATGGGCACGGTCGGCTAGGCAACATAAGCCTACAAGCCGTACACCAAGAACCACTAACGGCAGTCTAAAGCACGAATGAACCCACAGGTTGCCAAAAACACGAGAGCTCAACTCAGGGGCAACACACGGTGCATTCGTCACAAGATTGTTCTACAAAAGCCCACACGACTAATCTCAAGGAAAATCAGTCGTCATACAATCAGTCAGAACTACAGAACTCACGAAGTTATGGCAATCCAGGCTAAACAACTATATCAAACCCAAGACTGGGTTACATAACCACACCAGCCCACTATCATACACAGAACTGACCCTTACATGGTCACGCGGAAGTGGCTCACACATGGTCACACAAACTTGACTCTCACATGGTCACAGAATACCACACGGCAACAACCCTCCGTAGGTAACTTGCTATGAATCACATAGCCACATTCAACACATAAGGCATTAGGCGTGCCTTCGCCACTTAAGGGAATATAGCCTCAAGCCATGACATGATCTTAACAAAGATCATGGCCTTAAGCCGAAACACGACGATGGCCCTAAGCGGGGAACACGAACTCACGCATTCCCAATCCCTAACGACTCACATTTACGCGAGGGATTCACACATGAATTCAACTATCCAGACTGGCCTCCAATGATCACTCATAGGGCCCACATCCTATGATCTCACATCGGGCAACCTTTACCCACGCAGGGAAGAAACAACCCAATTTGATAGCATTCAGATGCTCCGGGGTGAGAACCCAATCTCAGACATATACTGGGCTATCTAGGCCCCTAATCAGTCACTCTGGACCGACAAACTCTCAAGAACAATAAGGACAGACGCGGTTTAGGGTGACTCTATGATAACATGGTCGCGGTTTATAGCGAAACCGCATCCAACAGAGTCGTGGTCTAGGGCATGCCGCGCTAAAGATGATCACGGTTGGGAGCCCTGCCGCGTTAAGGATGGTCGCGGTCTCCTTGGGGGCCGTAACCTCATAGATGCGGTGGGGGAGACGTCCCCATCTCCAACTGCCTCTCCAAGTCCTAAACAAGCTTAAACATGGTCTCTGGGTACACCTCATTCAAAATCCAGAGGATTAACGCGGTTTAGGAGGCAACCGCGTTAGTGTCATGGATCCGGACTTCCGCACACCAGCGCCCGATTGTTCGTCCCACCCCCCGTTCATGTCAAACGAAGGGGAAAACATGTTAAACCACTTCCTTCACCTTCCACACACCAGAAGGACTCCAAAAACCACAAGAAAGAACATAAAAATGGGCGATTACATCTATTGCCCTAAATGCATGCATCATGCTCCATATATCAGAACCAGCCTCATCTCGGCCTCAAATCACAAGGAAAACATGAATGGGTGAAGGGGAATCACATCCCACCATTCTCACACATCATAAACATGCAATGGAATCAAAAATCGCCACCTAGATTGGCGGGAATCGCTGCTCAAACCCCGGCATGGAAATTACCCCAAAATTAGCAAAACTCGCTCAGTCTCGCCCGTATCGGCTCAAAATCATGCGAAAATCACCACAACGAGCTATGGATCCATCCCCCTACCTCATTCGATGCTTTACCACATTATGGAAGCCGATTCTTCACGATTCCACCCCGTTCTAGCCGTGAAATCCACGAAGCTCTGCCACCTCACGCGCTCCCGAGCCCGCCACGCGCCGTCCACACCGTCTTCCACGCTCCTCCGCACCTCCATGGCCACCGGAGTGTAGGAGAGAGAGGAAGAGAGGGAGAGACGCATGGGAGAGGAGGAGAAGAGGGGTGCCATCGTGGGGAAGAAGAAGGGTTCGATCATGGGGAGAGAGGGGGCTCCCATGGGATAAAAAAGAAAATGAAAATGGGGTTTCTTCCAAACCCTCAAAGAACCAATATTTCACACATGCCCATTCTTTCACCATTTTTCACATAATGCAATTAGTTTCCCTTAGAACACGATTAATTTTCATTTTAAATTTTGAATCAAACGATCTGAAACCCGTGAAAATATTTCAAAACCCGAAATGGTCGGATCCGCAAACCCGAGTCGCTACATCCCTCCCCCCTTAAAGACATTTCATCATCGAAATTTGGGGCTCACAAGGGAAGGAGACTCAGCCAGACGGAAACACAACTATCACACATAGCATCGTCCGAAAGTCACCACAGTGGATCACAGACACATTAATCGGAATAAGACACGATTGACTAGCTTCAGCGTCATACGCAATAACCGGCACAACGCACACATTCCAAAGGTGCATCCAGTGCCACGATCATTTCTGGGTCAATCTCAATCCTTCACAAGGAACATCATTCACTACAGGCTATTCACTAGCTTAAGTAGCTGGCCAAACACATAGCGCATTGCTTACCACAAGTTGGCCCCACTACCGATTCTATCACGTGCCTCACAGAATCGATTGAACAACCTCGATTCACACGCACCACCTTACATTCTTCCGCAAATCACTTCCCAACATCACTTCCACTCAACCGACAAACCATAATGCAATTAATTTCCATTAGAACACGATTAATTTTCATTTTAAATTCTGAATCAAACGATCTGAAACCCGTGAAAATATTTCAAAAACCAAAATGGTTGGATCCGCAAACCCGAGTCGGTACAATCAGGGCTAGAAGTAATGGGGTTTAGGAATGGCGTGGAGGCTAGGTAGAATATGAAATAAGGGGCCATGAAAGGTCCAAGTGGGGGAGGGGAGAGGAACCGAAAGTCAAGAGGGAAGCAAACCACACTGAAGGAGGCATTGGAGGATGGAGGGGGGATGATTGGGGTTAAGAGTGGGTGAAAGGGCAGAAGAGGTCATGAGGTGAAGGGGTTTGGAGCAGGGAGTATGAGGGGGTGAGGGGAAGGGAATGGGGGGTAGACTTGGTCAATGGGGGGGATAAGGCTGAGGGGGATGACTTAGGCCAAGACTAGGAGGGTAGTGGAGGTTGGGGTCGATTGAGGTAAATGCTGAAGGAGGCAACAATATAGAGAGGGACGAAGGTGGGTAAAGGGGAGGGGGGAGGAAGAGAGAGGAAGGGATGCTAAAAAAGATCAAGGCAGTCATGACAAGCAAAAGGCTAGGCCAATGGGGAGGTGTGTTGTAACAACGACCACTCTAATGATTAGAGCAACACCCTGGATTTCGATCCACATGACAAAAAGAAAGGAAAAGGAAGAAGAAAACAATCACACCATACTAAAACATACGAATTTACATCGTTTGGAGGTTACCCGCCTGTCCACAGGAGATGGTGACAATCAGAAACTTCACTACATGTGGAAAAAATTATCGAGTTTCACCCTCACCTAGGATCCCATTTATAAAAACTCTCCTACTCTCTCCACAAGATCTCTCTCTCTAGATCTGCCCCTCTCTTTAAGACATCTCAAAGTCTATTAAACAAAGAAAAGAGAGACTTTGTATGTATAGGTGCTTGAGCACCATTGAAACCGCCTCACGTAACCCACTGATCTGTGTGAGAAATGAATTCCCTATGTTCGCATTTGGAGGTGAATGAATCCCGCTAGGATTCCTCTCTCATGCATCTACGTGTTGTACGTGGAGTCCCAGTCTGAATGGCAGTCGCTTTCCCATCGTAGCTGTACATGGAGTTCGAGTCCTAGTGGACTCCTCTACTTACATCACTACTGGGAAGGCGAGGCATCCACAACCAAACAAATTCTTCTCTTGGCTCGTCTTTATAAGCTGCATCCAATGCCAAGCTTCGCAACAATTGCCATAACTACTAATGCACCCGCTAGGGCAAACCTCATGTGCTCTACAAGTTGATAAAGTCCAAGCAATGACTGAACTTCTCTGAAGAAATAAGCTTCGTCAGCATGTCCGTCAGGTTCTCTATAATTGAAATCTTTTGAATAGTCATTACACTATGCAACATGACATCAAGAACAAAGTGATACCTGTTATCGATATGCTTTGTCCTTTCATGATACATTTGATTTCTCCTAAGATGTATGGCACTCTGGCTATCACAATATACTGGAGTCATCTTATGTACATGTCTCAGATCACCAATCAAACCTCTCAACCACAATGCTTCTTTCACTCCCGCTGCCGCAGTCATATACTCACCTTATGTCATTGACAGAGCCACAGAAGACTATAGAGCAACCTTTCAACTAATAGAACAACCTGAGAATGTAAAAACATAACATGTTAGGAATCTCCCTTTATCTAGATCACCAGCATAATCTGCATTGATAGAGCTAACCTGTAACACCCTCAAATATAGTTACGTTGTATTCTATATCACCGATACGCCTTTTGAAGTATCGGCTCAGTTCTTATAAAGAACTCTGAAGTTAAGCGTGTTTAATGGGGAGTAGTAATAGGATGGGTGATCTCCTGGAAAGTCCTCCATTTTAGAGCTGATCACTGTTAGAAAGGGACAAAACCGTGAGGCCGGTAAGCCAAAGCGGACAATACCTTGACGGTATAGAGTAAGAGACGTGACAGAATGGTATCAGAGCCATACCCCAGTTGGAAGTGTGGGAACTAAGTGCCATGCAGGGTAAAGTGCTATGCTATGGGCCACCTCTTGAAGCCACAATGGGGCAAAGTACTATATAGTGGGAGTCACTTCTTGAGCCTGTAGGGGCCACCTATAGAGTCCTACCTGCCTGGGGGTTTGATTGTATGCTATATGTGCCCAACAACGGGGACGTCACCTATATAAGAGGGATAGATTGTAACACCCTCAAATATAGCTAAATTGTACTCTATATCACTGAAATATCTTTTGAAGTATCGGCTCAGTTCTTGTAAAGAACTCCAAAGTTAAGCATGCTTAATGTGGAGTAGTATTGGGATGGGTGACCTCTCGGGAAGTCCTCCATTTTGGAGCCGATCACTATCAGAAAAGGATAAAATCGTGAGGTCGGTAGGCCAAAGTGGATAATACCTCGACGGTATAGAGTACGGGACATGGCATAACCAGCTGAGCACCGTCACCATTTCCTCTCTGAAATACCAGACTCACATCAGAAGCACCTTTAAGGTAATAAAGAATCCAGTTTACAACCTCTTCCAGAATTCACCATGTACTTGCTAACCATGCTAACAATATGAGAACTATTTGGTTGAGTGCACACCATAGCAAATATAATACTACCAACTAACTCGCACGAGGAACTTTGGGCATCAGCTCCACTTCTTTCTTAATCTTTGGGGAATTTACTACAGACAATCTGAAGTGGGCTGCCAGTGGAGTACTTATAGCCTTGCAAGTCTTCATGTCAAACTGCTCCAGCAGCTTCTCTACGTACTTCTTCTGTGATAAGTACAACTTTCTAGTATCGCAGTCCTTGTGAATTTCCATGCCCAAAATTTTCTTTGGTACTCCAAGATGCTTTGTCTCAAATTTACCACTCAATTGAGAGTTCAAGTGATTGATTTCTAACATGCTATTGGCAACTATCAACATGTCATCCATACACAACAACAAATAAATAACTGATCTATCTAGATCCCTTTTATGATACACATAACTATCCTGCAGTAAGTTTGACTTAGGATAAAAGTATCAAATCTCTTGTATCAATGTCAAGGTGATTGCTTCAAATCATAGAAAGACTTCATCAACAGGCACGCACGATCTTCCTTGCTAGAAACAATGAACCTCTCGGGCTAAAGTATGTAGATTTCCTCCTCCAACTCATCATGTAAGAATATTGTCTTAACATCTAGTTGCTCTAGCTCTAGATGTAGTAACTATGCCAAGTAATGCACAAGTAGAAGTATGTTTTATAATAGGAGAGAATACCTCTTTGAATTTAATGCCCTATCACTGCGTAAAACCCTTCGCCAGTAATCACGTCTTAAATCTAGCATCCTCCACATCAGGGATTCCTTCATTCTTCTTGCAGACCCACTTTCACCCTGCAATCTTCTGACCAGTTGATACTTTTACCAACTCCCATGTCTTATTCTTCTAGAGAGACTTAATCTCCTAGCCTCTTGCATAGCAAACTATCACTTAGAGGACTTATCTGATGTAACTGCTTCTCTATAAGCACATGGTTTTCCCCTCTTAATACAATCTACAACAAACAAAGCAAAAGCTAACATGTCAGTGTGACTATATCTACTGGGTGGTCTGATCACCTTGCTCTCTCTATCTATTGTGATGTTATACTAGCTCTAAGGGTCTACTATTGTGTTGTACTACTTTCTGGCATATCAATTTTCTCCTCTAGAATAGGTATTATCTCCTCTTGCATTGCACTATCTTATGAGAGGTTCACCTCTATCTCTCCTTATTTGCCACTAACCTGATCTCTACCTTCTGTGGTTGATTTCTCTCTCGTCCGGAGTATTGCAGACTATCAAAGGCCACATTTCTGTTAATTATAAACTTGGGTGACTAAGGATTGATACATCACAACTGATACACATTCACACCCTGTGTATGTGCATATCCTAAGAAAATGCACTTCTTTACCCGTGATTGTAACTTGGCACATGTGTCATAAGCTTATACAAAACAACTGGAAACTCTGAGGTGAGAGTAATCACAATGAGAACCTGACTATATCTCCTCGGGAGTCTTCAACTCTATGGCTGTGGATGGAGATCTATTCATCAAGTAGCAAGTTGAATTGATAGCTTCTGCTTAGAATGCTTTTGACAGCTCTGCTTGAGACAACATATTTCTCACTTTGTCTAAGTGTGTTCTATTCATCTGCTCTGTAACATCGTTTTGTTGTGGTATTCCTGCTATAGTGCGATTTCAAAAAATGGCCCCATTCTTACAAAATTCATCAAACTATTTCAAGAAAAATTCCATACCATTGTCAGTATGAATGCGCTTGATTTTCTTTGTGGTCTGCCTCTCAATCAATGCCTTCTACTACTTGAAAGTGATAAACACCACACTCTTTGTCTTCAAAAACTATACCTAGAACTTTTTTTCAGAAATCATTAATCAAGGTCAACAAATAACTTGTACCACCCTTCAAAAGAATCGGAGTAGGACCCCAAATATCAGAGTTGACGTAATCCATACTACCCTTAGTCCTATGAACTATTGTGCGGAGTTTCACCATGCATTGCTTATCAAATACACAATACTCACAAAAATACACCTTCTTGATGTTTTGACAAGTAAGAAAACCTTGCTTGCTTAACTCCATCATGCCTCCTTCACTCATGTAGCCGAGCCATGTGTGCCATAATTGGGTAGGATCATCATCTGAAGTTGATGCCACATTAGCATTGGCTATTACAATACTACCCTGTAGACAGTAAGGACCACCAATCAGCCTCTCTTTCATCGCAATCAATGCACCTCGGGAAACTTTTAAGATTCCATTCTCTATTGTAAAATGGTATCCATGGGTGTCAAGATACTCAAGAAGATCCGACTTTTTTACAATTATGATCGAGATTTGTTACATGTCTAGTGTTCTAATGATATTATCAAACATTTTTATTTTGATTGTGCTAACCCAAACAACTATAATTGTTCTGTTGTTTCCCAAGGTCATGGCACCATTACTCACAGATGTGTAAGTAGAAAATCACTCCCTATGAGGACATATGTGAAAGGTGCAACTAGAATCAAGTATCGAGTCATCCTGAGTGGTCTCATTAGAGACCGTGAAATAGTCTTCTTGTCAATAGTATCCTCTTGAATAACATTCACTTTGTTGGTAGAAGACTCTTGCTAACATATTTGTTTTCCCCTTGAACTTTGGACAATCATTTCAGATATGCCCTCTTTGATTGCATTCATAACACTTAACCTTTATCACTGATTTAAAATTTTGATCTTGATATGTTCTTCTTTCCAAACTCCTTTTTCTCAGTTCTACATATCACTATCAGACCATCTGCCGATCTTCACCATGAGTTTCTAACACACGTATTTTCAACTCTTTAGAATTTGATAAAATATTGACATCTTCCATAGAGATATCATCTCTCCTATACCCAAAAGTATCAACGGTAAAAAATATAAGAGTATATAGACTTGGCCTTCATCGTCATTTTTAACACCGACATTTTTAAGATTATGATAATCTTATTAAATTCATTTAGATGATCAGCAATGGGTATACATTATTTCATGTGAAAAGTAAACAACTACTACTTCAAGTATAGACGATTTCTGAGAGACTTTGTCATGTATGTATCTTGATTCCAACTTGAGCTAGAGCTTTGCCAGGATGTCTTTGCCGGGATGTCTTCACTAACAACCTCTCATAACAAATTATCAGCCAAACACATACGAATTGCAACAAGAGCACACTCCTTGTACTTCTATTTATTTATTTTTTTGTGATGGGGAACCTAGCAAGGCTAGTAAAGCCCGAGCTCACATCCCTCGAAGATTGAATGTGAGCCAAGTAAGTCCCATTTGGAGTCGAACTCGAGACCTCCCTATTATGAGACAATGCCCTTTACCATTCAACCCTTCCACTCGACCGATAGAGCTTACTTGTCTTTCACCACTAACTTCTTATCAAATAATTCAATGTCTAACTTCATTGTTGATATCAACTTGATAGCTATCAATTAATGATAAATATGGGTAAAACTCCAACCTGACTCTATATTAGTTTGTCGTAACAACGGCCACTTTGACACATAGAGCAATACCTTAGATTTCGATCTACATGATAAGAAGAAAGGAGAGAGAAAGGAAACAGTCACACTAGACCCAGAATACGCGAATTTACATAATTTGGAGGTTACCCCCTATGTCCACAGGCAACGATGATGATCAGGAACTTCATTACATGCGTACGAAATTGCATAGTTTCACTTGCTCTCACCCAGGAGGACACAAATCCCCTTTATAAAACTCTCCCAAACATTCTTACAAGATCTCTCTCTCTCTATCTGGCGTCTCTAAGTTTTTCAATCAAATAAAAGAGAGGCTTCGATTTTATCGGTGCTCGAGTGCCATCAGAACCGCCTTACATAACCCATGTCCGTGTGGGAAACGAACTCCCCATGTTTGAGTCCAAAGGCGAATGAATCCCACGGGGATTCCTCTCCCGTGCGTCTACACGTAGGTTGTTGGTGGAGTCTGAGTCTAAATGGGAGTCTCCTTCCCATGAAATCCATACGTGGAGTCCGAGTCCAAGTCACATCACGACTGGGAAGTCAAGGCATCCGCAACACAATAAGGAGAGGAGTTGGGGGGGGGGGGAGCGCAGCGGTGGTGGCGGAGGAGAAGGAACGATGAGCAGAGGGATGGGGAACCTGAGAGGGGGGGATCTCCCCCTACCCTTGGGTTCACCGTCCCTAAACACGGCACAAGTGCCGTGGTCCAACGAAGGATCTATGTGCGCTGGCAACGGCTCCTGGGGCAGATAGGGGCTCCTACCTGACCCCATTCAAAAGGGAGATCTCTCTAGACTGGTCACCCACTGCCGTCTCATGACGAGCAAATGACGATGAGTGTTTAAGACAGACGACACCATTCAAGGCAATTTTTTCTCTCTCTCCCCTCCCCCTCTCTATCTCAATCTCATCGACTGTTAGGTATCTTTTGTTGGGATGGTTCACTTCCCGATCGATAGCCCCCCGACTAGGGTTACGTACAGGAGGAAGAGGGTGGTGTATGAGATGCCTTTAATTGGGAACTTGGAGGGGCATGAGGGCCGTGCATGAGACGGCCCGACCTGCCCCCCCATGTGCTGCCCCCTTCCCGCCCGACCCCCCTCAACTAAGTCCCCTTCAACCCCCTGACCCGTTTGTTGGCCCTTTGTGCTCGGCTCCCATGCACCCTCATGGGCGTGCCTCACTTCATGCGAACAACGGGACAACCACCCCCACCCAACAAAGACCAACCATCACGGTCCACATTGACAACCCCCACCACCTCCCCCCACCTTCACGTTCACGCTCACACACTGCATTTAAAGTCTACAAAAACCGATCCATCTGGGGACCCTAGCCATCCTCTGTCTAAAACTTTGTCCCACATGAGTGGGTCTGATCAGGTTTGCACACATCGGAGCATGAACATATTAATACCCCTCTGCTGCGAGCTGGTGTGTCCTTATGCGTGAGGGGCGAGGGAAGCGGTGGTGGCGATATAATAATAATGGCTGGTGGGGAGGAGGAAGATGATGCATCCTGGGTTCTGCTCCCGTTTTCGGTGGCGAGCGCGGGCTATATATCTCGGCACCGCCGTAGTCGCACGTCTGTGTGCCCCGTGGTCTGCTGGCGACGTTACGTTACCATCACGAGCCATGACCAGTTCTTGGCGTGTATCTTGTCAAAATCTGCCTCTCGCGCGCCTCCCTCCCTTTGCTGTGTTCCCCCACCAACAATTCTATAATCTATGGTATTCAATACACGGGGATCCACAATGGATCCTATTTGCTTAATGGCGAGGACCACTCCATGCGTCCACTTGAGCCGTTCCGGAGTATTTATCTCCTCCCCGCCCTGTGTGTCGAGCTGCCCACTGTCACCAAATCTCCGTATCCAGTGTTATTTAGATGTGAGACAGGTTACACGTCCCATGTATGTGTAGTTATTAATATTAAATGGAACTTAGGGCACCGTTTTGTGCGTGGGTATCAATCCACCGACACTACCGTAAGCCTTTGAAGCAAGACATATGTTAAGTATGTTGATCCTTTGGGTGGCCCTTGATTAGGGGGCCTGCTTGCTGTGTGTTGTGTCTCCAGTCTGTGGGGGTGGTCGGGAGGGAGGTATATAAGGTATGGTAGTCCAAGGTATGGACGTTTTGTTTTCATGCAATTATGGTGCTGCTTGTTACAAGGACTTAGAGGGCAAGAGGATGGGGATATATATGCATTGTCAGCTGGGAGGGACAATGCCACGCAAGTTGCTTGGGGCGGGGGGGGGGGGCGATGCAGCCATGGACGGAGTGTTTTATGCTGACAGTAGGATTGGACGGCAAGCCGAAACCAAGGGGCCATGTAGTTGGTGCTTGTAAACGACGAGTTGGAATCAGTCCATCTCCCAACAACAGGGGTAGACGAAGAGGTACTCGTTGCATGTAAATGGAGGGAACCAATGAGTCAAAGGCCGTGTTGGTTGTAGTGTGTGTACACGGAACGCACCAATGAGTCAACTGTCAATGAGGCAAAAAGGAGGTGTGGGAAAGTTTGAAACTAAGGTCGCGCGTGGTTGGTTAGACTTCTGAAGGGGATTCTAGTCATTAGAATTCTTGATATGATTTAAGTTGAACCAAATACGTCCGTTGGATCTCGACTTGTGCTCTCCTGTAGATTTTGGGAGGAGAGACTACGATACAAAGTGAGATTTCTGACAAACAAATTCCATCGCAAACTCGTCACTAATCCATCAGGAAAATGTTTAAAACGATGGAGTATACATGGATTTGTGACATATTACATCAATCGCTAAAAAATCCATATGCACACATCGAATTAAAGATCATCGAACTTAAAAAATATCTAAATAGAGAACTCCAAATTAAATAACAAACCCAAATTACATCCCATATGCACCCCATCTGTCGGCACCCCGACATCCCCTCTCACCCACCCCATCGGCAGGACCCCCACCCTTGCGGACCCCACCCCCATCGAAATCAACCCTCCTCCCCCTCTGGCTAGTAAGCACCCACCTCCACCCCTCCCGCTGGGCGAAAGCCCCAGTGAGCTGCTGATCGGACCCTGACCCCGACAACCCCTCTCCCCCACCCTAGCAGACCCCACCACCACTGATCTCGGCCCCCCTCCCCCTCCGACTAGTAGCCCCCATGCCCACCCCTCCCTAGTACTGGTCGGATGCCGCAGCCAGCACCTGGCCAAGCAAACCCCCACCCCAACAACCCCTTTCCCCGTCCGGCTCTGGTGAGCAGCCCCCCTACCAACCCTTCCTTCCCCCTCTCCCCCTCCGGCTCCGATGAGCAAGCTGCCCCTCCCCTCCTTACCCCCTCTAGTTAGCACGCAAGCACCTCCCTCCAGCTGCAGGCCCTCTAACACGTATCAGGACCTACGAAAGCGCTCCGAAAGCTCTCCGATTTCGATCCGAAGAATCCAGGATATTACAGGGGGAACTGACTAGAAGATTTAGAGCAGATAGTCGGTGTGTGCACACTTGGTTGGGGGTATTAGACACGCACTGATAAGTGCGACCCAGCTGGTCCTTGTTTTGTGGTACTGTGTACGGTGTCTCAGTTTCTACGTGGGGCGAGTAGGGAGACACCTGAGACTGTGGATTAAGTCGTCGGTGGACACTTCTGGCCTTACTTCTAGTGGGTAGTACTCCAGTCACTTAAGAGGTAGTGGCTCCGATTTCCTTCTGACGTGGTTTATTGTACTGGCGGCTCAGTGTGTTCTGTTCTTGGTGACCGAGGCATGATTTTGTGGCAGGTGTAGTGGTCCTGTATAGAGTTCTTTAATTATTGTTCTCTAGCTCCTCTGTTATTTATTTACTTATTGCTCTTGTTAGCTGCTTATTGCACTGTGGTATTTGTTGTTGTGAGGTAGGGATATGTGAGAACCCTATTGAGCTGATATGACGTGGTTCACCCCTTTACTTTTTAGGTGAGACGTGGCTTACACGTAGTGTTTCCGAGCTCGGTAAAAACACAAGAATCTATACCTACGACGAATGTCATAGGTAAAGACATAAACAAACTACAGGTATAGGGTTTACCTACGACATTCCCTACACTTATGTGTCGCCGATAAAAACTGCGTAGGTAAAGTTTTACCTACGTGATAAAAAACTATAGGAATAGGGGTGTCAACACGTACGATTATATGGTGTTGTAGACAATTACCTACGCTAAGTATTCCTATGTATAGGAATTTTCTATTCCTATGATTTTTGTCCGATAAGTAATTTCCTATGATTATCCGCATAGGTAATTTCCTGCGATTTGTTTCGTGTAGGTAATTTCCTACGTTTTTTCACGTACGTAATTTCCTATGATTTGTTTCACATAGGTAATTTTTTGCGAAATTTTTTCACATATGTAAAACTTTACCTACGCAGTTTTTACTGACAATCGTAATATTCTCACAAAATCGTAGGTAACATGAACAAGCTGAAGATAACCTATTTGAACCGTAGGTAAATTGTATTAAGCGTAGGTAAAAATTTGAACCGTAGACAACCTATACTAACCGTAGGTTAACCCATTTGAACCGCAGGTAACCTGTACGAACCGTATGTAATCTTTTTGGAGCATACATAATCTATTTAAACCTTAGGTAAACCTGTATTAACCGTAGGTAACCCATTTAAACCATAGATAACAATTTGAATCGTTGGTACAATTTGAACCGTAGATAACCTATAGATGACCTGTAGTAACATTCGTAATAACATACACATTCACAAATTATATATATTCACAACCTATGCACATCCACATCATTCACATATGAATCATAGATCAAAAAATTCATCACATTGATATTTCCATCAGTAATCACATTGTGTCCATGTATCATTGTAATCACAATATGTGACAATAATATATCATGATGCATCACCATGTACAAAAAACATATAGATGTAATTTAGTCAAAACATATATACAATCAAAATGAATGTATTTTGTCATCACAAATACATATCAAAATGTCAGAGTCTAAATATCACCAAATCGATCATCAAGCAAATCACAACGTGAGAGAGTTGTTGTTAGCCGCATCAGGGACTACCTACATATATAATAGATAGATAGTTATTAGTAATTTCACTTCAAACTTAAACATGACAATCTAAACTTAGAAAATGAAAGAATGATACTTTACATACGTATCCTGTAAGCCATAAAATATGGCTCCCGATGGCATCTTTAATTTTCTTCCTATACTGATCTTTAATGAAAAGTGGTGCTTCGAGCTTGTTTGCAAAAACAACTGAAATTTCACAATAGGCTGTTCCAATTTGTCATCCCATGACGACTTTGTCCTTATCAACGCTCATGACAAGCCCTGTCCCTAGATGTTCTCCCTCTAGATCTAACATTTTCACCTTCTTACCTTGTAACTATGCGACAGAATAAACATAGTTGCATCAATAAAAGCCTTAATATATGTCATGTTGATCGTGGGTCAAAAATCTATAAGGAAGGTTTTGAATTTCTCATATGAAAATGAATCCAGCCTGTCCATATTCTCCGGTAAAGTAAAGGAAAGAAAAAGATTGTTTTCGAAACTTTGACTACAAGATGAAGACGTAATTTTGAAAAACTGTAATGCATGCATCCTCCTATTGTTTTTTTGTAAAAGCTGTTTAGTTTCTAAAAAACTATGCACATACATATTCTGATAATTCTAAAAAACTATCCACATACATATTCATGTAAAAGCTGATCAGTTTCTGATTCTCTGCCAAAGCCCCTCCAACTTCATCTTATGAAGTGGCAGAAGAGCAGGTTACCAAATCCGAGAGAGACCAGATAGAGCGACAGCTAATATTGAATGGAATTTTATGTTCCCAGGGGCAAGAGTACTCCATCTTCCCAGAGTAAGAAGTGATCATAATCCCATTCTCTGATAAACTGTAATGCATGCATCCTTTGACCACAATATATGGGGACTGGAAACCTCGTAGGTCTCACAGTGCTGGGTTTGGGCAGAAACCAGTTTACTGGCAAACAATAAACACTCTCGCAATCACAAACTGGCAACAGGAGAAATAATGCAACCTTGCATGCCAAGATCCTATACCTCAAATTTACCTCAAATTGACAGGGATAAATTAAAAAATATGTGATAGTGGAGTATAAAGCTGTTGGGGAGACAATTTTTGCTGACCATGTCCTTCCTAGGAGTATTATGCTCATCCACCAACCTGCAAACTATGGACAAGCAGAGATATGCATGGCTTAGCTTCTCAGCACCTTCCAAACCCCGCCCATCTTTAAGTTAATCCTCCCCAGTCACTACCGCAGTTTAGTGATTCAAACCCTAGTCATCAGATACTGCTACACCCAAAATATTCTTAAAACTAGAAGCAATGAAAACAAAAATAACTGGAGCTAGCAAGACAAGTGCAGCAAAACTGGAAGCAGGCATGATACTAATTAAAAGATTTTCTGCACAAATATAGAATATTCCCTGGTCTATTGTTGTTTGAATACTTGCTACCGATGAGCACACCACCGAATCTACCACATGTTGTATGGCTCTATTTGCTCCCTGGTTATCATATACATGTCATGAACAATTGGAAAGATTTAAATGGTATTTATAAATGTGATTACACCAACCTTTACAGTAGATTACTCAACCTTGGCCGTCCTCTCTTCTAATTCCTTCACTCAATTCTTCAATGCGTTGTTCTTAGCCTACAAATTATGGGATGTCCCCCACAATGTGGAGGGAGTCGGGCCTATCCCTAAACCCTTAACACGACTCAATCCATCCTCACTAAGAACCTGCACAATTATATCACCTTGCAAAGCAATTGGATGGGGACCGGTTGAGTTTGAAGCAACTTGAATTTGCTTCAGATCCTCCAACTTATCCTACCAATTTATAGTCAAAGCTTAGTTCTGCGATAAGGGGGTAATAACTT
Source organism: Amorphophallus konjac (assembly GCA_022559845.1). Lineage (NCBI taxonomy): Eukaryota > Viridiplantae > Streptophyta > Magnoliopsida > Alismatales > Araceae > Amorphophallus > Amorphophallus konjac. The sequence continues at coordinate 254,848,582 of CM040128.1, read as the reverse complement.
ATTTGTTGTAGAGGCATTTTGTTCAAAAAGAAACTTACTATTATAACAACACATTCTTCGTTGACAAGCTTTCCTGCAAATGAATAATTATGAATAGATTTGAGTGATCCAAAATATTAAAAAAAATGTCATTCATTCATTACAACCTTACAAAAATTAAAGTACATGTGAACTAATTTCATACATTTTTATTGTTACAAAAATAATATACTACAGCGTGGACGAACGCCTCCTCCTTGGATAGATATTGCAGCTTCTTCTCAAAGTCGTCGCTCCCTCAGAAGGTGTCATGCCAAATCAAAGACAGGATTCCACCCGCTGCTAGTTTCGAGCATCAGTCCTGGCCGCCTTGTTGCCGGTGACTTCCCCCGCCGCAGCCGCATCCTCGGCCATACTCTAAACACAAAACCTAGCAAACCCAAAAGAAATTAAAGCAAAAGGCAGACGGACGGAGCTACACCTGGGAAACGAATTGGAAGTGCAGCCAGATGGATTGATCTAAGAAGAACAAAATAGAGAAAGGACAAGAACCTTGTCCGAGTAGTCCAGATATTATCTCTAACATCAGAGAGGAAGAACAAGAGAGAAAGCAACCCCAAATTCCCTGCCTATCCTACCCGCGGTGGGTACCTTCCTTTCCCCCTATGCTTCCGAACCCTTCTCGATCTAGGGATCGAGTCCCGCCTCCCTGCAGGAGGCTTGGCCCCCGCTTTCCCCTCCCCTTATATATATAAAAAAAAAATTAAAAAAAAAGGGATTCCAAATTACCTTTCCCACCGCCCTCGCTTTTTTGGGGGACCCTCGAACGTGTTTAAATTTGCTCGTTCTGTCTTAATAAATCATACCAAATGTGGGATCAGGAACAAGGAGCCCTGGCTCTTCCGCGTCTTCTCTCAGCAGCTTCCATCGCCACTGCGCGGCACCATCGCCGCACCCTCTCTTGCGGGGAGTGGAATCTCGGAAAGGTCGGCGCACAAGGGATGAATAAAAGATGGCGAATGGAAGGGTTCGTTTGAATTCCCCCCCCCCCCCCCTTTTTGCCCGCCATCTTTTTTTCCCCTTTTTCATAAAAATTTGCCCACCAACTACAGTAACTATAATTATCGTGAATTTCATTCTAATAAAAATTATATGGATTAATTTTATTGATACATGTCTGTAATATTTATTTTTTTACCTAATGGTTGTCCAAAATATTTTGAATGCAAAAACATGATCCAATTGACATAAAATTAAAAAAAAATAAAAAATTTCATTAAAAATCATGTTAGAAATATTATATATATATTTATAATTCGGTGGAGGAAGAGGAAAGAGGGTTTACGATTTTGGGAGGAAAGAGGGGGAGGAGAGGTGTTTTGTGCAGGCATGTAGGAAGTTTTATTCCTCGCGCCAAAAGTCTTTATAATTCTTCCTTCCACGTAATCAAACCGTAGGTATAAATTATAACTTACCTACGACATTGACCATAGGTAGTATATAAAAATAAAAATTATTCCTATGACATAATTAAATAGTAGGTATATTACTTCATGTACCTACGACTCGTACCATATATAGATGATTTCATATGGCTATCTATTCCTATTACACTATCAATCTGCAGGTATAAATTATAACTTACCTACAACATAGACCGTAGGTAATATATAAAAATAAAAATTATCCCTATGACATAACTAATAGTAGGTATGTTTCATCACATACCTACGACACAGTCTATAGATAATGCAATATGGATATCTATTCCTACGGCCTTGTCAAACGGTAGGTATGTGACATCACATACCTATGACATTCTCGGTAGGTAATTCAATATAATTATTTACTCCTACGACTCTATAGAACTATATGTATAATATATCACTTACCTACGACCTTGTCCGTAGGTAGTTCAATCTATCTATCTATTCCTACGGCACTATCAAACCGTAGGTAAGGTACCACTATTGCCTACGACATCAACCTAGGTAATGTATAAGCCTAATCTATACCTACGACTTATAGAACTGTAGGTAAGTGTTGTAGGTAAAGGTCCTCTTTGGTGTAGTGTCAAGGTTTATCGTCAGGTATAGATGTCAGCTTGTTAGAGGTAAGATATGCTTCGTAGTCTTGTACTTTTCTTTCAGTAGACTGTACTTATTATAGACTTGGAGTTCTGGACTATATAACTACTTAATTCTGTAGTTGTTTATTTTTTGTATTATTTTAATTGTGCATCCTATATTCCTATATTTATTTTAGCTTCTTAAACACTCCCACACCAACCCTTAACTCTTTTGAGCCTCCGACTCATGGGTGGCGGGCCAGGATTCTAATGATATCAGATTTTTCTCGGTATCCAGATTCAGGGTCGTTATATAAGGTACTTGACATGGCTAGCTACGGGTATGATTACGAGGATGAGCAAATTGATGTATCTATTGAACCCCATGGTCATGATTCGTATTAAAATCTCTATGAGGAGTATTACCCTACTTCTCGCTTTCACAATGATCCTCATGTCCACGCGGTGGACATACTACAAGAAAAAACAGCAATTGGGATGGCTAATATCTGTCCGAAATCTATCGAAAATCGGTCGCTAACAGGCATTGTGACAGATTTCTGATAGATAGTGGACGTCGATTATTTTTGGTCACAAATTTTCGACGGAAACAAATTCTGTCCAAAATTTGTGACGAAAATATTTTCATCTCAAATCCATCGGAAATCTATAAGACGTTTTCATTAGCGACAAGAAAACTTGTTGTCAAAAATCCGTCTAAAATTTTTACGGCAGAAATAAAAATTCGTCGAAATTTTTTCAAAAAATCTATGATGGAATAAAAAAAGCCGTCGAAAATTCTATCAGAAAATCTACGATGGAGTAAAAATTCATGAAAAATTCCATCGAAAAAACTAAGACGGAATTCAAAATCCGTCGAAGATTTCGTTGGAAACTATCTGTGACGGACTCTTCTATCTGTTACAATGTTTCAATTTTTTTGTAATAAATCTAAAAAAAATCAAAAAAATCCTTGTTTAAATAATAAATAACATGGCATCCACACATTACAATGACAAATAAAATAATAATTACATTCTACTACAAAATTATGTAAGTTCAATATTTTAATATTATCAATTTTTTACAATATGATGAAAACATCAAGAAATATCCTCTCTGTCCTCATCTTGCCCGTCCTCTTCATCTCCTCCGTCGCCACCCGCTAGAGGATCCTATATTAGAAAAAAATAATTACACATGTATGAATAAAAAAAATAATTAAAAATGAAATGAAATTAATTATGTGATTTTATAAATTTGAAACACGATGATATGTACAAGAATTTGTTAGGTTAGTTCATAAAAAGGTAGTTTGAGTGCTGAGTCCAAATTGGATATCCAATTTAGATTTTGTTCGCTCTCCCAGGTCACTCTCACCACTCATATCATGTTGGAATAATCGGCATGTCGATCGGATCGATATTTCATATTTTGGACCCTCAACCTGAGTTCTTTGATTTTAAACTAAGTTATTTCAGATAATGCTATTTTGAACGCTGAGCCCAAACTAGTTATCTGATTTGGATTTTATCACCTCTCTCAAGTCACTCTCACCACCCAAGTCGTGTTAGAATAATCGACATGTCGATCAGACTAGTATTTCAGATTTTGAACCTCCCAACCCGAGTTCTTTGAATTTAAAACTATGTTATTTTGGCGAATGTTATTTTGAGCATCAAGCCTACATCGGATATCCGATTTAGATTCCGTTAGCTCTCCATGTTCGCTCTCAACACCCAAGTCATATTAAAGCAATCGACATGCTAATCAGAATGATATTTCAGATTCTGGACCTCGAACTCTAGTTCTTTGATTTTAAACTAAGTTAGTTCGAAAAATGGTAATTCGAGCAATGAGCCCAAACCAGGTTTTTGATTTAGATTTCGTCAGTTCTTCCAAGTCACTCTCAGCACCTAAGTTGTGTTGAAATAATTGGCGCACTGATTAGAAAAGTATTTTAGATTTTGGACCCCCTAACTTGAGCTTATTGTTTCAAACTAAGTTATTTTGGAGAATACTATTTTGAGCGTCGAGCCCGAACCGGGTATCCGATTTAGATTCCGTCAGTTCTCTCAGGTCACACTTACCACCCAGATCGTGCTGGAACAATGGACATGATGATCAAGCTAGTATTTTAAATTTTGGACCCTCCAATCCGAGTTCTTTGATTTTAAACTTAGTTCAGAAAAGAGTAATTTGAGCGTTAAGCCCAAACTGGATATCCGATTTGTATTCCGTCAGCTCTCCCAAGTCAAACTCACCACCCAAGTCATGTTGGAACAATTGACATGCTGATCAGACCAGTATTTCTGATTTTTGACCCCCAACTTGAGCTCTTTGCTTTGTTTTAAATTAAGTTATTTTGGAGAATGCTATTTTGAGCGCCGAGCCCAAAGTGGGTTTTCAATTTAGATTCCGTCAGTTCTCTCAGGTCACTGTCATCACCCAGGTAGTGTTAGAATAATCAACATATCGATCAAACTGGTATTTTAGATTTTGGACCCCCCAACTTGAGCTCTTTGGTTTGTTTTAAACTAGGTTATTTTGGAGAATACTATTTTGAGTGTTGAGCACAAATCAGATATCCGATTTGGATTATGTCAGCTTTCTTAGGTCACTCTCACCACCCAGGTCTTATTGGTTATTTTGAAGTAAGTTAATTTTCATGGTAATTTCTTTGACCTAAATAGCACTATTATAACCCTAAATTCTACAAAATTAAAAACTATAACAAACACTCACATGAGGGGGCTGTGCTACAGTCGAGGGTGATCCATGAGGCAAAATCCCCACCTACGTGAGGAGGGAGATGGTGGCCTGCATAATGCACGACTCGACACTCGACATCTGCAACTTAAAGCACGAATCAAATTAGACATTTCCTCTCAGACGATGTCTATAGATGCCACTCAAAGTATTGGGGCTGTGGGGGCATAGTAAAGGTAGTGGTACTGGTTGCGACAGGGCCTAAACTCACACAAGATGATATCACCATGCCGGTGTCTAGGCTCTGCCCAAAACTGTATAATCGACCTTTCTTTGTCATGCCAGCTGTCGCCATCCATGCCTCAGGATCTAACTCCAGCTACTAGATGCCCTCCTCCCCGTACTTCTCAGTCATCTGTCTATCTTATGACTCCTATAAATTGAATTAAAAATATTTTAAATTTCATATTAATTATTCATATTTAAAATGAGAAAAAAAACTTGTATATGTATGTAAACTTACTGTTACCGAGCAAGCTCTCTTGTTGACAAACTCATCCATCTCCTTCTTATGGGTTATCTCGAATAGCTCCCAGAACGATGGAGGACGTATGAGCTCCTCTATCTGTTTTACAAATCATATTTGAAATGATGACATATATGAATAAAGTATAAGAAATTATTAATATTACTTAATATTTTATGTCTGTTTGTCATGAAAGAGACGGACCCACTCGTATGCATGTTAGTGTTTTGCTATGCGGTCTAATTTTCTACCGCTTTTTGGGACATTTCTTGCCACTTCTCCTTAGCCCATTTGTCACACACCCCCTCCTAATGCTCTCTCCCCATCCATGCAGGGTCATGCTCCTTCCAGCCGTTTCTATCTTTGCTCCTAGAATCCTTCATCACTTTTTCACAGGCCCGGTACAATGTCTTTTTGTAATTAGTTGTTGCAATAGCCCCCCAGGAAAATCGAGCTTGTGCCTTGTCCTCCCGTCTCGTGAACCGAAATCTCTGTTGTAAAGAAATTAAGTTATATTCGTTACTATACTTGTAATGCCCCGGATTTTTCGGATCTGGATCCGTGGGTTTCAGATCGAGGCCGATTGAGCTTCGGACTATTTTTACCGGATTGTCGAACCCATTGGTGGTGTGCCCGTGTGTTTCCTTGGGTCGGGGGTGTTGTGAGGAGCACGCCGGTAATTTTCTGTAATTTTCGGAGCGCCTTTGTGGGTCCCGGATTGCGTTGTGAGTTTTACGCGTGTTTTCCGTCTGTAGGACCTTCGGAACCCCGTACAAGGTGAACCGTTGCGTTCTCCGACGCCGGGACGTTACCACGACAATTAGAGTGTTCCGAGGATCGCGGGGGCTATATTGTTCTATTTTCCAATATTTTTGGGAATTTCTGAATTTTCTATATATTAACCTCCTTTTTCTCTCTCTCCCCATCTCTCATTTCTCTCTTCCCTCCCTCTCTCTTCTCTCACGTTCTCTCCTCTCCCCCTCTCACTCCGGGCGGCCGACAGAGGCGGCAAGGGCGACACGGCGTGGCTCGTGGGAGGTGGAGCGACGTGCACGGGACGAGGATCGCAATGGTGGATCGGAGGCGCTTCGTGGGATCGTGAACCGGTGAGGGTTTAAACGGCGTTTATTCGCGGATCGGCGAGCTCGGAGCGCGAAATCTTCGGTGGAGGTAGGGAGATGGACCCTCAACTCGTGTACTTCATTTCCCACGAGTTTTGTAGGCCGTGGTGAGCCGAGCGGACTTATTCGAGGGATTTGGGGAAAATGCATATTTTTGGGGTGTGAGCTGGATCTCCCGTTTTACGGTGTTTTTGGCCGATCCAGGGGTTTAGATGCATGCCTAGGGGCTTGGGGAAGGTTTTCCCTTTTGTTTCCCCTTCACCTGGGGGTGAACGGGGCGTGGAATGGGTTTTTCTGTAGTTTTCACCATTTTCGGGCGCGGACTGAGAACGCGCTAGTCTCAGGTAGCGCGTTCTTGAGGGTCGCGCCGCCCCGATAGGGCGCGTTCATCAGAGAATATGAACAGTTAGGCGGTTCCTATCGCGCTATAGGGTCCTAGCGCGTTCTGTCCTTGTCGCGCTATAGGGTCATAGCGCGATCTGGCCTGGTCGCGCTATAGGTCTATGGCCCGTTCAGTCTTGTCGCGCTATAGGGTCCTAGCGCGTTCTGTTTGAACACGCTATGGACCTATAGCGCGTTATGTTTGAACGCACTATGAAAAGATAGCGCGTTCTTGGGGTTGAATGTCGGGCTGCCCAAGGCGGGCAGTCTACGGCTGATCGTGCTCCCCTTGGGCCGTGTGTATCCCGGACACCCCGTGGAGTTCCATGACCGTGTCTTTGGGTGTCCGGATGTCCGTTTACCTCGATTAGTGTTCCCGTGGGTTTAAGGGTCCGGGTGACCTTCTAGCATTCCGATTGTGTTGGGTTGGTCTCCGGTCGACCCGGTTGTGACCCAGTGGTCGACCTTTGGCCTCGTGAGTGTCCCGGACACCCCGTGGGTTTCGTGACCGTGTTTTTGGGATGTCTGAAGGTAGCGTGCTACCTCGATAAGCGTGCATGTGGGCTTGGCGGGTCCGGGTGACCCCAGGTGTTCCGGGCTTCCGTGTTCTTGCTAGATCGAGTCACCGTGTATCGGTGTGAGTGCGGTGAGGTTTCCCTGCACGTCGTTGTTTCTCCGGAAGGTGGCTTCCGAGTGGGCCATGTGTGTGGCCTTGGACTGTGAGTCGAATCTCCCAGCCGGAGGCTAGAGGTAGCTTAAGTTTCCCTCCTCGAGGGATGGGTCTCGACAGTTGTGAACTACCTCATGAGTCTTCCCATCGTTATTTTGGACCTAGGGATTAGGCGAGATTGACGGCTCAGTGCTATCGTGTGCAACGGTCTTGACCCCGAGTCTTGAGACTCAAAGGCCGTTGGGTTTAGTAGGTATAGTGGGATGTCCAGAGTAGGGTGGTTTTGAGCCACCTGTTACTACGAGTTACTCGCAATAGGTGCGTGCGTGGTTTTCAGTGTCCACATTCTGTGACACGTCTACTAGTCATAGCCTTCTTACGGCACGCGTGTGCTGACCCACCTGGGAGTGGTGGAGCGGCTGACCCGAGAGAGACGGTGAGTAGGCTGGTTACCGTAGGGCCCCCACGTACAGTCGAGTCTGGGCTTAGGGGGAATTACCAGTTAGAGGATAGGCCTAGGGCGTATGGTCTGAGTGTGCACACGAGGTTGGGGGCGTCGGACGGCGCCGCAGGCGCGACCCCAACTAGTCCTTGTTTTGTGGTACTACTGGTTACTGAGTGCGTCTGAGTCTCCGCCCGGGGTATTGTAGCTAGACACTTGTGACGTGGTGTAAGACGTCAGGGGACATATCCGGTCGTTCTTCTAGTGGGTGGTGCTCCTGTCACGTGACATGAGTTGTCGTGTATCGGGTTCTGTTTCCGTCCGCGAGACGGGACTTTGTGAGTGGTTTCGAGAGTGTTCCCGGAGTCGAGGTCTGGGGTTTCCAGTGAGCGTCACCGAGGGCCTTTCCCCAGACAGCGTTGTGTTCACGACGGTGAGGTCATGACCGTGTTCCCTGACCGTGTGGTTTTGTCTCGTGCCCTTTTGTGAGGGCAGGCCTCCGCGATGGAGGTGTCGTGGCGTTTTCCGAGTAGCGTGGCTAGGGCGGTTCGTGTTCTGGTCATCTCCCGACCGTGGGATCAGGATGTCGGGTTCGTGGCTTGGTTGTCCCCCGATTGGGAGACCGGTACGTGTTTTCGTGTACAGTAGGAGTAGCTATAGTGCCGAGTTTCGACCGGCCACCGGGTTTACTGTTCCTATTATTACTGTTGCTCTCGTAGTTACAACTTTATGTGCCACCGTTGTTCTCAGTTGGGGTTCCGCGGGATCCCTACTAGGCTAGTGACAGGAGGCTCACCCCTGCTTTTTAGGTGCGACGGTTCTTTCTCGAGGTTCGAGGGCGTTGCGTGGAGGTGCTTAGTTGCCAGCTTGCCAGGCCGAGTGTTCACTTGGCATGTGGTACGTTTTACTGTTTTAGACTGTACTTTCTGTTGGATTGGATTTTGTTGTAGTTGTTTATTTATTTCTGTTAATTTTTGAATTATCCTGCCTTATTTCCTATTTCTTTGTACCTCCACACTCCTTTTTAGCCCTTCCGAGCCCTCCCGGCTCGTGGGCGGCGGTTCGGGTCTCGGGTTATCGGGCCTTCCCGGTAACCGGATTCTCAGGTCGCCACAATACTAAATGGAAGAGTTGAGAAAGACATGATTTAAAAGATTAAATTATATACCATGAACATATCGAGCAATAAATCCTGGACAGTGATCGGAAATTGCCTGAAGGATGTTACTCGCCTGGGAATGTACGACTGACAGGTCTCCATCACAAAACAGGAAGCTTCGGTGGGCTATAATTTATCCCTACATTTACAAATGTTAAAATGGTTGGTATTACATAGTTGATGGTTAGATAATGAATATAATTCATAAATTAATATACTTACCTAGAGATCTAGCATGGCAGACGTGCGTCATCGACCCTCACCGAATCGCCCTCGTGATGACTAACGACGTCATCTACCGGCTGGGTGGAGGAAGTGACAAATACAAGCGGTGTGGCCTAGACAGTTATTGCAAGTAAAATAGAAGTAGTTAATCAGAATTACCATAATTAAGAAACTAGCGCGGCTGTTGCAAGTAAAATAGAATTAGTTACTTAGAATTATCATAATTAAGAAACTATGTAATCAACAACTAGAGATACAAATTTAGACTGAATCAAAAAGTGCCTAAATGGGTCGATAGTGGTTGTGGCAGTGGCAGTGGCGGTGGTGGGGGAGTGCCCTATCCTGTAAAAATTAAATGTCATAAGCAAAGTATATAATCAATAAACATTTAGCTAGAAATTTAAATAAGCATACTTGTACTCGGAAGTGGTGGCGGTGTGCCCTGTCTAGCTGGTACAGGGACACTCGGGCCAGGAAGAATTGAATGTCATAAGCAGAGCATACAATCAATAAATATTTAGTTAGAAATTTAAATAGACATACTTGTACCCAGAGGTGGTAGTGGCGTGCCCTGTCCAGATGGTACAGGGAGACTCGGGCCTGAAAGAATTTAATGTCATAAGCAAAGCATATAATTAATAAACATTTAGCTAGAAATTTAAATAGACATGTATGTACCGAGAGGTGGTGGCTGTGTGCCCAGAGTAGACGCAAAAAAGGAGGGACTAGAGCCCCTCTCACTGCCCCCTCTCCTCCTGCTCCCACTGCTCACTCAACCACCTCAAACCATCTCTTTATTGAGAATAATAAATTAATACATATTAATCCAAAACTATATAAAATTTATAATAGTTATTATAAAATATAAAAATATGTAAAATTTCTTACAATTTTTTTGACTTCCCATTTTGGTTTTTATGGCAAGTGTATATTGATGATGACAACCACTGTAATTGATGTACTTGATTACATGCATTGGAGTTACTTGAACCACTATTGATTTCATGAACATGTTATTTTCATATTGAGACTAATTTCATTTTGAGTCACTTCGCAGAAAATTGAAGTCTAGGGCAAAGAATTTAAGTGGTCACCAAACCTAAGGTAGAGTTATATTAATGTCTTGGCAAAAGGACTAAAACATCTTAAATTTTCATTATTGTAGGACATAGGTCGACATTCCACTGGTCGAGGTTGACCGACCCACAACATGCCTTCTGGATGGGTACGAGTATGAGCCGAGGTCGACCTATAGAACAGAGAGGTTGATCGATCAAGAATCAAGGTTTTGGAAACTTCTCAGAATGAGTAGAGGTCGACCTGTGGAACAGAGAGGTCGACCGATCAAGAAACAGGCTTCTGGAAAAATCATAGTATGCACAGAGGTCGATCGATCAGTTGAAGATGTGATGTCCCGACTCGTAAACCCGGTCCAGTCGTAAAGACTCACGTCAGATCCCGATCAAAACGTCATAGTGAACCCAAACGCTACATTATGGTTGAGAATTTCACATAAATATTAAGATATCATTGTAGCATAAATAAAATTTCTCGATCAATCAGCTTACAATCAAATGACTTTATCCATATAGATCGAAATAAAGAGCAAGAATTTCACAAGTCAATTATTACATAACCAAATTTCACACGCATTTTTTTTCTAACATAACTACTTAAGGAAGTGACACGGAGTAATTCCAAGCCGCGATCAAAACACTACGAGATCACTCATCATTTTTTTCTACCGCTTCTCCTGAAAATGTTCAACAGGGTGAGTCTATAAGTAGACCTAGTAAGAGACTAGGCATAGTCCCCAGTCATAACATGTATAAACATATCTAAAGTGATTTACAATATTTCTTATTATAAGTCATTCTTAGGCATAATTTCAAATAGATAACAACATGAGATTAATGCATTATAACCCAATTTCAATTTACAAATCATAAGTCATGATGTTAACATTTTACAGAGGTACAATAAAACTTTATTCTATCAATGATAATATAAATGAGAATTCAACATTAGTAAATACTACCATGCAATATAATTTTGTTCATTTATCAATAGAATGATTCCAGTACTAGGCGGAGCAAAATCTCACGCATAGTGAAAAGATCCAAACGTACTTAATCTGCCCTTTTCCAAATCATCATTTGATATACTGGAGATCCAATTTAATATTGTGGACTCTTGGGTACCTTCTAAAGATAAATCATTAACGGAATCTCCATTAAGTAACTTCTGAAAATAGCTATGCCACCTCCCTTTAATATCAAGATCCTTAGTTAAAACCCTTTGATCTTCACCTTTAATGCATCTAACATGATCTAAATCTCTAGTTTTCCTTTCTCTTAATTTAACAAGTTTAAATATGTCCTTTTCACCCTCTCGGGTTCCTAATTTATTATATAAATCTTCAAATGACTTTGATTTAACTTCGCTAACTATTTTCTTAGCTCTCTTTTTAACAATTTTATAGGCTTCTAGGGTTTGATCTTTTTTTTAATTTGCCAAACTTTAAAGCATTCCTTTTTTACTCTAATGGTATTTTAGATTTCCTCACTCCACCACCAAATCTCTTTTTCTAAATTCTTTTTACCTTTAGATTCGCCTAAGAGTTATTTTGCAACCCTCGTTATACAATGTGTAACATTATTCCACATTACATTAGTTTCTTGTTCTAAATCTCAAATATTTTCCTTTAATAGATGATTTTTAAATGTTTCAAAACTTTTACCTTTTAAATTCCACCATTTAATCTTAGAATAATTATTTATAATGATCTTTCTTTTGAATTTAGGGATAGTGGCATCCATTACTAACAACCTATGTTGAGGGGCTAGACTCTCACCAGGAATAACTTTACAATCTTTACATAAAACTCTATCGACCTTCCTAATGAGAAAATAGTTAATTTGACTTATATGTGTTTCACTCTTGTATGTTATTAAGTGTTCGTCCCTCATCTTAAAGAAGTATTAGTAATTGCTAGATTGTAGGCCATAGCAAAATCAAGAATAGTATAACCCATATCATTTCTATTGTCAAAACCAAGCCCTCCATGAATCCTCTCGTAGCCTCTATTATCTTTACCCACATGACCATTAAGATACCCTCCAATAAAGATTCTCTCTTCCCTAGGGATATTTTGGATCAAACTATCAATAGCCTCCCAAAATTACTTTTTAATGCTCTCTTCTAATCCTACTTGAGGTGCATATGCACTAATTATATTCAAAATATCCTCACCTAAGATAAGTTTAATTAAAATTAGTCTATCCCCCAATCTATTTATTTCCACAACTCTATCTTTTAAGTTTTTAGCTATTATTATAGCAACACCATTTCTAGAGTTATTATTACCCGTATACCAAATTTTATAACTATCAATATCTTTAGTTTTATGTCCTTTCCACCTAGTTTCTTGTAGGCAAGCTATGTTAGCCCTCATGTCCTTCATTAACTTAACTAATTCTAAACCCTTACCCGTTAAAGTTCCTATATTCCAAGTAGCTAGACAGATCCTATATTTTTGGACTTGCTTCTTTACCCGTGTGCGTCCAACCCCACACGAGAACCCTTGCCTATTTGACACCGCAATCGGGCGCCATTGCGGCACGTCGCTTACGGGGAACGCCCTAGCTAGCCTTTGCTCACTTGTCATTCCATCTGGGTTCCGATGTAACGTGTCGCTTATGGGGAACGCCCTAGCTAGCCCTTGCTCACTTGTCATTCCATCCGGGTTCCAATGTAACGCGTCGCTTCCGGGGAACGCCCTAGCATTAGCACAAATCATACTATGAACATTAAGTATGAAATATGTCAGTACTGAAAATCTTTTTTTCTGAATTTTTAAACTTATCCAATTATAAAGGCATATATATATCAAAAATTTCTAATTCTGTTCACAGAGATCAGAATGCGTTAAAATTTCGGGGAACCAAAACATTAACATGAAAGATCGAATCAGAAAAGTATCATCATTTTTTAGACAGTATTTATAATTTTTCCAGAAGTATTTATACTCCATTATGCATCACAAATTGACTAAATTAAACTACCATGTTCAGAATACCACTAAACTTTTATTGAATATCATATTTGTATGTAACATTACATAAAAAAATTATCATAATTTTTAATGCAGGAATTCGAATTTTTTCAGAATCATTTAAATTCTCCTATGCATAGAAAATTAACTAAATTTAACCATAGTACTCAAAAAATCATCAAAATTTTTAAAACCATTATTTATAATAGTAATATCATTTATGAAACTTTTCATTATTTTTCACACTATATTACTAATATGTTTCTTGAATAACTAAAACTCATCATGAATAATAAAGTAACTAAGTATATCCACAATGATCAAGAAATTACTAAAATTTTACTAAACATTGTTCCAGATAGAAATATCATATATAAGAAACTTTACTATTTTTCTTTCAATATTTCTAACTTTTTAAAATTTTACATCACTTTATAGAATTTGTAACAGTAGCTTTTAAATAGAGAAAATTACCCATAATATTTACAATGACTAAAATATGCTAATATTTAACTTATAAACATCAAAAATTAGCTCTGTAATCTTCTCATGATTTTTCTCAGAATATTAATATTTATTCAATTTTTTAATTATTTGTTCAAACATTGAAATTATACAAGTCAAGATTCAGTGACCAAAACAAAATGAATTTCTACTCAATCAATTATAACACATATCTAAGTCTTCTTGTAAATTTGTAAAAAAAAATATCATATTTCTATTTTTTTCATAATTTTATACTTCTAATAAAATATTGAAAATTCTGTAATTTCACTTACAGTCATTTATATATATTGGTATTTTAAAAATATAGTACACATATATATAAGAGATTTACTATAAAATTCTAAGATTTTATGAATATGATTTATAATTTCCACATAATTATTTACTTTTCTATCATGTATTAAAATTTTCTTAATAGAGATCTCTTGATCCAAAAATAATTAATTTTTTTCTACACATGGATCTCACAGTAATATTTATTCCTACAATTTGTGATATTTTTATATCACACCTTTAACCTTTTAGTATAATTAAACACCTTTAAAATAGCATTATATAATTTTTAAATGTAAAAATATTTTGAATCAGATATAGAAATTCTTACAGTGAGCTTGAAATATCAGATCCCATGATTTTGTAAACTTTTTAAATATTTTTCATACACCGTTGCTAATTTTATTGTATTAAATATTTGATTTTACCCTTAATCGCATGTCTTAATACTAATGATCTCATGTTAATCCTACTTAGACATGATCACACATGATAAAATAAGGATTTTTACATTTAACAACCCCTATTGATACTAATTACCATACCTTAAGTCAATTTAAACATGCTAAACATGTTAATTATGAAGATTAATACTAATTCTCTTAACTTAATGAAGCTTAATCACCTCCTTAACTGCCCTCAAACTCCTCCTGCAGCACCTCAACGTGTCCAGCCCCAAAGGAGATCTAATCAAGCCTCCGTCAAGGGAATTTATAGGCGTTTTCCCTTAAACCATCTTAACCATTGATTTTAATCCAATGGTGGAGATTTAATCTTTATTTTAATGTAATTTAAATTGAGCAATGAGCCTCAAAGTCTTCACCAACCCACTAAGCCCCTTGTTGTGTGCCTTGTATATATTTTTGATGATGACAAACTTTATGATTGACATAAACAGATCATATTCTTCTCCCCCTTTGACATGATCAAAAAGTGGGAGGAAGGCAATGAAGTTCAAATATCAGCAAAACAGATTCATGAATCAGTAACAGCCCACTTCAGAAGTTCAAATGAGGCAATAGCAAAGTAATGAGAAGATGATCAAAACATGTAGATTATTTGAAATACCAATTGTTGATTATCGAGATGGAAAGATGTGTATACTTAAAATGAACAACTCAAGATGATTCCAACATATGTGAACAAATCTAATGCCATTCAATGTCTAAATCCCATTTAGCAAATGTAAAGCATAAGAAGCCCATTCAATTTCTGAATTTTCATTGATTTTCATATTTTTAAATTTTCTTTTGAAATGCATGAAGCTAGATGCATACAAATGATGACACATGAAATGCACACAATGCAACCAAACATATATGAATGTATACAAGTAACATAGATCCCCCTTTTTATTTAAGAAGGGAATAGGTATAAGAAAGGTGCATGAGAGTCAAAACAACTTGGATGCTCATGTGTAACACCTAGGAGATTGTGCAATCACACAGAAGAGCTATGCAATAGTCAATGCAGTCAATCAATTTTCTGAATACATATTAAGTTAAATTTCCATAGTGTAAAAGTGAAAATCATGAAAGTAGGCATTAGTCATATGGATATTCAGATTTTCAGATCAACACAATGAGAGATTATACAGACTGCACTTCAATTTATGAGAACAGCGTATTGGAGGCTACGCTCTGCCACAAAGAATTTTTCACCATAATTTTTCAACTCTAACAAATTCACATTTATAATCAAAATTTTTCAAGAGTGATCAGGATTAAATAATTCCTTTTTACGCGAGGAGACACATGGAGCTCATGCTAGACTCCCCAGTTACTCAGAATATTGACCATTTCACTTCACTCGAACAGAGGTACTTCAGTACAACACTTTTCAGAAATGAACCACACCACGTCTCAAGTGTGTTGTGCCCCTTAGGCACAAGCATGTGCTATGTTGCTTTGATGATAGCAATGCTATTTGGTTTTGATGATAGCAAGACAGTGAGTGCATTTGAGTGCATTTGATATTGTGTTTTGATGATAGCAATATGAATGCATATAACTGTGACTGATATATTATCTGGAGAATGCATGTGTATGACTGATATATTGTTTGTGCTTGACTTCTATTCTGTGCATTGCATTGCATCATTTGCATTCAAGCCTTGAAGTCTGTACATCGTGTTCATTCAAGTTCACTTCAAGTCTGTCAGCCATGTACATTGGATTCCAAGTCTATACAGCCTCTGTGTGTTCTTTGCATTCCATTCACTGCTGTTTACATTTCTCATATGTCATGGGTCGACACATCCTCTGATGGGTCGACTCCTTCAGCAGTCATGCTTAAGAACTCAAGTCTATACACTGGAAACTCTTCAATTGATTGAGTCTATACATTGTCCTAGGCTAAGTGTGTATATCGTCTCATTCATGCTTTGATTAATGAAGTCTGTACATCAGTCTTCACATTCTAAGTCTGTACAGCCGTTGGGTTTGGACTCAGAGTCTGTACACTCGATTCGCCTTTGAATTGGTCAAGTGTGTACACTCCTTCACTGTAGCTTTCACGTATCCAAAGTCTACACATTGTGAAAGTCTATACATTCATCACTCACCTTTGTTCAAGGAAAAGTCTATACATTGGGGTCTTTCCCTACGTTTCTTAAGTGAAGTATGTACATTCGTTTCTGAAGCCTGAAGTCTATACAGTCCAGCCTATTCCTACGTTCAAGGCTTCAGCTACACTCTAAGTCTGTACAGCCACTCCTTGAGCATCAAGTCTATACATTGGCTTCTGTCTTCAAAATCTATACAGCGGCTGTATTCATATTTGAAGTCTGTACACCGACTCGCTTCATGTCCCTAAAGTATGTACATCCACAGTGGAATTTGAAGTATGTACACTGACTCGTTTCATTTCCTCAGAGTCTGTACATCTACAGTGAAATCCAAAGTCTGCACATTGATCTTCACATCCAAAGTCTATACAATGGTCTTCACACTTGAAGTCTATACATTCGATGTGCAGAGTTGATGTCCATACTTTGCCTCAGGCTGAGTTAGTCCATACACTGGTCGGTGGCAAGTCTGTACACTGGCCTCAGCTTTCCAAGTCTATACATCGGACTGTGTTATGTAAAGTCTATACATCCGATTGTGCAGTGTCTTGCCATCATCTCACGTTCTTCAAGTCTGTACATTGCTTACAGCTCACACGTTCAAAGCCTAAAGTATGTACATCGGCTTCACTCATTCAAGTCTGTACATTCACAGTGGAACTTCGAAGTCTGTACACTGCTTGAGCCTCAACAAGTATGTACAGCGAGTCCCTTCTCATCTGAAGTCTGAACATTGCTTTACACTCTAGCAACTCCATACACTGCTTCAGATCTGATTCATAATGTCTATACATTGGTTCTCA
Organism: Amorphophallus konjac; assembly: GCA_022559845.1. Classification (NCBI taxonomy): domain Eukaryota; kingdom Viridiplantae; phylum Streptophyta; class Magnoliopsida; order Alismatales; family Araceae; genus Amorphophallus; species Amorphophallus konjac. The sequence continues at coordinate 254,831,099 of CM040128.1, read as the reverse complement.
CACTTATTCCTTGTGCTGCTTCACGCATAAAGTCTATACACTGGGTTTGATGCCAAGTCTATACACCGACTGGCAGTCTTCAGCTAAGTGTATTCTTTGCTTCATAACATGAAGTATATACATTGCATGATCTTTTAATCAAGTCCATACACTGAGCAAGTACATGCATTGTCAGCCTGTCGAGTGAAGAGTCTACACATTGGTTGTTCACAAGTCCCTATAGTTCAAAGTCTGTACACTGCATTCTAATTCAGCGAAGTCTCTTCATTGCATATAAGCATCAAAGTCTGTACAGTGGGCAAGTGTGTACATCCACCAGTGAACACATCAAGTCTATACACCGCATGTGTTCATCTGATTTTCATGAAGTCTATACACCGCGTGTGTTCAGCTGTGTTTCATGAAGTCTATACATCGCTTGCCTTCATCTGATCATCATGAAGTCTATACAGCGCCTGCCTTCATCTGAGTATTATGAAGTCTATACATCGCCTGTTTTTCATCTAAGTATCATAAAGTCTGTACATTGCTTTAGCCTTTACGTTCACTAAGTCTATACAATGCTCTGCATTCTTCAGAGACTGTACAGGGTTTAGACTTAAACTGATAGCTTAATCCGATACTCTTGTCTGTCTGACAGGGACTGAAGAGGCTAATGAAGGGCACGTGATCCGAGGTGCCTGGCTCGTGATCCAAGGATGGACGAGATACCAGGATGCTGACACGTGGCCAAATGTTTGGGCGGGAGCTGTGGAAGCCACACGCGCCCTAGCTGCTGCTGCCTGCTATATATATGTGTCTTCATCCTCTGTAGAAGAAGCAATTGAGTGATTGTGATCGAAGCCTGGGATCAGAAGAAGAGAAGAAAAAGCAGAGAGCAGAAGCTGAGAGAAGAAAAAGAGAAAAAGAAGAGAGAGCTTCCACGATCTAGCAGAAGAAAAGAAAAAGAGAAAGAGAGAAAAGGAGAATAGAGATCGAGAGAAGAAGAGAAGTGCAGCAGAGAAGAAAGAGAAAGAGAGAGAGTGAAGAAAGAGAGTGAGATCGAGGGAGATCTGTTCTTGATGGACCGTGGATCAAATCCAGGCCATCCAGCTCTTTAAGAGCCACATTGTGCTTCATTGCTTACAGCTTTCCGATTGCTGTCTTGTTCTATTTTCTGTTTTCTATTTTACATCTTTGTTCAAGCTGTTAGTCAGCGGATTGCAGAGGTGCTGCCTCTGGACGGCTAAGCTGTATTGCCCAGCGGTTTGCAGTGGAGGATTCCACTAGACAGCAAGCTGTGTTGCTCAGCGGGGCGAGGAGGATTCCTCGGACAGGCAAGCTGTGTTGCCCAGCGGATGTATGGCAAGCTGTGATGCCCAGCTGTTCAAGCTGTGAGTCAGCGGAATCCACACTCGGTTTGAGTGTGGGGTGGATGTAGGTCTGCTGGACCGAACCACCTAAAAACCCATTGTGTAGTGGTTTGAATTCTTGTGTGGTTGGCGCTAGATGAATGCTTAGGGGCGCTTTGGTTTGATGTTCTATAAGTGTTCATCTATTTGCTGCACACACTATATGGTTGAGTGTGGTTTGATCTCTTTTATCTGATTTCGCTAGATGAATGTTAGGAGCGCCTCAATTGGGTTTTCTGTCTGAATGCTTTAAGGCACAAGCTCCTTTGATTTGATTCAGTCTAATGTTTAGACTTGCTTAGGTTCGCTCTATATATCTGCAATAGTTTTTAATTCCGCATCTCTGATTGCTTTAGATTTTAATTGGGCGAAATTTTTATAGGCTATATTCATTCACCCCCGCTCTGAATACTTGCATCGAACCCAACACTTGGTATCAGAGCGGGTTGCTGCGCATAGGATCTAACAATCCACAGTAGATCCTGCATCGTTTTGTGTGCATTTCAGAGTGGGTCTTTTGAGATCCTATTTTGCTTCACTAACCTGTGCTTTGTTTTGTTCATTTGGCTTTGGTGCGATTTGAGTTAATTCATTTGCTTGCATTGTGTGTGATTAGTGTTCTACTTAGAATTCTTATTCTATCTAAGCATGAAACTCACTATTGGTCCTCCGAAGTTTGAAGGTTCGGGTTTCTACAATTGGTTTAATCAGTTCAGAGAATATGTGATGCAAACTAATCCAGATCTGTGGATAGTCATTGCACACAGTTCCTATGAAGTTCCAAAGGATGAATCCTTATGGAAAACTTCAGACAAACAAAAATTCTCTAATAATCAGAATGCCCTGGAGCTAACTCAAAGGGCTATAAACACTGACAAGTTTCCATGTGTAGTTAATTGCTGCAGTGCCTCCGAAGTGGTCAAAATGATAGCAAGCAGCAGAACCCATGATAAAGTGAATTGTCTCATGGCAATAGAAGAAGACGAAGATTATGAGGAGGACACTTCATCACAGGTAAACTCTGATACTAATAATTTTTCTCTGGAAAATATGATTGAATTGAATGAGCATTTATTGAACAAATATGATAGACTGAAATCTGAAAAGAGAAAAATAAGAAAAGAAATGTTGCATGAGGTTAGAAGTCTGAAAGCTGAAAATGAAAACTTGAAATCTGACATGAATAAAGAAAAAGATGAGTTGAACAAGTTGAAATCTAAGAATGAAGATCTTAGAAACAAACTCATCAGTGAAGATAATTCTTGTAAAGCATATGCCATTCTCGAAGACATGATTAATGATTTTGATTCTGATGACAGTTTTCAAAAGGAACAAATCAAATCTCTAAAGGAAGAAAATGTCTACTTGAAAGATCAAAATAAAAAGTTGATGGTTCTGAATACTGTTTTCTCTGAAAGATGGATGACAATTAAAAAAGAAAAATATGTTTTGAAAGAGTATATCAATTGCAGTGACGAAGAAATTACTAGCTTTGTAATACACACTGCTGATCTTGAAAAAGAGCTTTGTCTGCTAAAAGAAAAACTGGCTAGTTATGAGAAGGAGAAAGTTGATTCAGAAAATCTTATAATCTCCTTGGAAAATAAAATTACTGAGCTGAATAGTACTTCATCTAAGTTGGCCAAGGATAAAGGCAAGATGAAAATGTTTCTGGAAGATGAAGTGAGTAGTCAAAGTGAAAGGGTGGAAAGTAGCTTTGGAGTTAAGAATGGTATTAGAAACCTGCTATACACCACATTTGTGCCGAGTTCTAAAGTAGCTGGTCCCTCAAATAAATCATTGAAAGAAGCTGCTGCTCAGGAAATTCAAAAACGAAATAAAGATCAGAAAACCCCAAAAACTCAAAGGAACTATCTGCATGCTAAAAACTCATCTAATAAGTGCCATGTTTTAAAGAAATTTAATGGTTCTTGTTCTTGTCATTATTGTGGTAAGCATGGACACTTTATGAGTGAGTGTTTTATGATGAAACAAGATGATAGAAAGCATGCTAGAAAAGTTCTGTCTGATCAGAAAAAGGGTAATCTGAATGTTAAAGAATTTCATGCTAGAAATCATGATTCTAGGAGAAAGAATCTGAATTGTTTTTGTTGTGGGAAGTTTGGTCACATTGCTGCTCAATGTTGGCAGAATCCGAGAAAGAGATTCAATTCTGAATTTGTTAATTTCCATGTTAACAAAGATGCTTTTGATAGAAATAATATTGGTTCCAAAGGTAAGCACACAAGGTGCTTCGAATGTGGGAGGCATGGCCACACAGTCAAGGACTATTGGCATGCTCAGGAAAGTAGACTTAATTTTAAATCTGTAAAATTTCCTGTTCCCAATGATGCTAGTAAGAAACAAAATATCCATGTAAACAACAGAATAATTCATGCTAAGTTTCATAGGTCTCATGCTGCTGTTGATATGCATCATAGGACCAGACAATCTGTTGCTTCATGCTTTAACTGTGGAAAGCTAGGTCACAGGGCTGCAACCTATTGGCTGGCAGGATACCAAAGCCAGACTAGTTTTGGTAAACAGAATTTCAATTCTGTTAACAAAAATTTCCATGCATATGCATTTAGAACTCCTGCTCATAGGAATGTGCACAAAATAAATTTCAGAACTGCTGCATCATGCCACTACTGTGGTCAGATAGGTCATTCAATGAATGATTGTCATGTGATGAGAATTGATGACCTTCATGCACAGAAGTTGGCTACCATACCTGCTAGGAATGTCACTGTTAATTCAGGACCCAAGACTTCTTGGGTTCCTACAAGATCACATTGATTGACATGTTGCAGGTGTGCCTTGGTGGGAAAAAATAAAAAGGGGTTAACCAAGGCACTCAACAAGAAAACCCCAGGATACTACAATTCAGGTCAATTCTGAACTTTGCTTTAAATTCCATTATCTGAAACAGTGAGCATGAAAAATGTGAGCTTCATGTTGATTTGCTTGATTGATTGTTGATGATCTCTTCATGTCTAGCTGATCAGTCTGCATTCCAGACTCAGCTACTGAGTTTTACTTTGCATATATCTGATGCTCTTCTCTCACTGATTATTGCACTGAATAAATGGGCTGTTAGATGCTCTGCACAATCATTTTTTACAGTCGATGCTTTATATAAACTTTATGTCAATGGACTGCATGCTTGTTGTTGAATGCATAACTTGCTGATTGTGAATGATTCTTTAGTGTATAGAGTCAATGCATGTGTCTTGTGTCAATGCATTGCATGCTTGATTACATACTTGGACTGAGCTTATTTGGGTCAGTTAGTGCATACAGTCAATGCATGTGTATAGTACTTGCATATATCATATGCATGACTGTCAATGAAATTGATCAATACATAAAGGACTGATTTGCATGACTGTCATTTGCCTATTGTCGTAGACTGCATGTTTTTCAATGCATAATAGGTCTGCTTTGCACTGCATTATTATTTGCTTAACCCTGGTATATCAAATGGTATGTTACTAAAAGGCAAGAAAATCTGCCCGGAGGTTTCTACCATGTGTGAGATGGTCTTTGAGACCAGGTTCTCCGCCAAGTACCATGGGTTCTGTCTTCATATAGAACAGTGCACTGCATCATATGTTGGAAAAAATCTGAAAAAGGATGAAAATGCTTATGACTTGGATGCATAAACCTGAATTGATTGCATACTTGTCTCATGTATCCTTGGTGCATAGTCTGCATGTAGGACAGTATGTTGCATAGCATATCTCTTGCATCATGATGTCAGGGGGAGCTGAGAGTTCTATTCAATTCATTGAATCCTATTCACTTCTCAGTGTTCTCATTCAAATGATTCATATTCTTTGACATCAGTTGCTCATTGAACCATATTGCCAATTGCTATCTTTTCCCCATCATTTTCACTGAACAACAGCTTTGCATCTGGTTTAGTACATTGAATTGTGATTATTGCAATTGTTCACTTATAAGAATCACTCTTACAAATTGAAAGGAACTAAAGGTTTAACCTTTATAAATTGAGAGTTAAGTGTCTGCACTTCAGAATTTGAGATAAAAGAAAACTTTTATAGCTCTTAATCTTTGTCTCATGGCTAAAATAGAAAAAGTTTTTGTAATGCCTAAATGTGTTGAACTGGATATGTCTAGAACAGGCTAATAAGAGTGTGTACTGATTTTTTAAACAATCACTCTAAAAGAATTAAGGGCAGCAGTAAATAAGATCATTAATGTTAAGAACTGAACACAGTGACAGAGCAATGGCTGATTGCACTGAGAAACTGTGAACTCCTCCAAAGAAGCAGGAGAATTCACATGTCATGAGGTGCTTCAGAATATCTCTGTTCATAGGGTCAAATCTATAGGGGGAGTCCTCACCAAGTAACTGAGGGTACTGGCCTCTAATCAAGGTGTACCCTTAATGTCAAAAGTGAAGACTATTCCTTGTGGGTCTTGATCTGAAGTAGATCTTGTAGTTTATGCCTAGTAACTGGGGGTACCTGTCTCTGATCAAGGTGTACACCTAATGTCAACAGCATAAATGCCACTGATCTATTCACTTAGTTCAGGTTCTGAAAATTCAAAAGTGAAAATCAAACTGCTGTAACCCTTCGAAAATCAAAAGTCAATGAGTGAAAATTATTTTTATTAATACATATTCAAGTTGCCTTTCTTGAATTTCCTTGTTTAATCACAAAAGGGTATTATTTCTGACTTATCTATTAATACCATGTGCCCTAGATTCATTGCTATAAATGGAGTCTATAAACTCTTTTTCAGGGGTCAGATGTTTTACTCTAGATTTATCACTGTTAAACCTGAATTTTTTTAAAGGTGTATGTTGCTGATTCTTATACTTTAACAGTTGTTTATAATCATGCTCTCTTTCTGAACCTATGCTTATGCTGTTGTCAAGTGACCCTCCTACCTTCTCTACCTTTGTATATCTGTTCATATTCCTTCTCAAAGGGGGAGCATTTATTTAGGGGAGAAATAATTCAGGAGGAGTCATACCTTCAGGGGGAGTTTATTGCTCTAGAAGCCATTTGCATGCATACTGCCATGTTGCACACATGTTTTTATTGTTTCTTCCCTTTTCGATTATGTCAAAGGGGGAGAAAAATTTTATGTGTGACTCACTGTCACTGTTTATTGCCATCATCAAAAAGGGGGAGAATGTTGTGCCCCTTAGGCACAAGCATGTGCTATGTTGCTTTGATGATAGCAATGCTATTTGGTTTTGATGATAGCAAGACAGTGAGTGCATTTGAGTGCATTTGATATTGTGTTTTGATGATAGCAATATGAATGCATATGACTGTGACTGATATATTATCTGGAGAATGCATGTGTATGACTGATATATTGTTTGTGCTTGACTTCTATTCTATGCATTGCATTGCATCATTTGCATTCAAGCCTTGAAGTCTATACATCGTGTTCATTCAAGTTCACTTCAAGTCTGTCAGCCGTGTGCATTGGATTCCAAGTCTATACAGCCTCTGTGTGTTCTTTGCATTCCATTCACTGCTGTTTACATTTCTCATATGTCATGGGTCGACACATCCTCTGATGGGTCGACTCCTTCAGCAGTCATGCTTAAGAACTCAAGTCTATACATTGGAAACTCTTCAATTGATTGAGTCTATACATTGTCCTAGGCTAAGTGTGTACAGCATCTCATTCATGCTTTGATTAATGAAGTCTGTACATCAGTCTTCACATTCTAAGTCTGTACAGCCGTTGGGTTTGGACTCAGAGTCTGTACACTCGATTCGCCTTTGAATTGGTCAAGTGTGTACACTCCTTCACTGTAGCTTTCACGTATCCAAGTCTACACATCGTGAAAGTCTATACATTCATCACTGACCTTCGTTCAAGGCAAAGTCTATACATTGGGGTCTTTCCCTACGTTTCTTAAGTGCAGTCTGTACATTCGTTTCTGAAGCCTGAAGTCTATACAGTCCAGCCTATTCCTACGTTCAAGGCTTCAGCTACACTCTAAGTCTGTACAGCCACTCCTTGAGCATCAAGTCTATACATTGGCTTCTGTCTTCAAAGTCTATACAGCGGTTGTCTTCATATTTGAAGTCTGTACACCGACTCGCTTCATGTCCCTAAAGTATGTACATCCACAGTGGAATTTGAAGTCTGTACACTGACTCGTTTCATTTCCTCAGAGTCTGTACATCCACAGTGAAATCCAAAGTCTTCACATTGGTCTTCACATCCAAAGTCTATACAATGGTCTTCACACTTGAAGTCTATACATTCGATGTGCAGAGTTGATGTCCATACTGTGCCTCAGGCTGAGTTAGTCCATACACTGGTCGGTGGCAAGTCTGTACACTGGCCTCAACTTTCCAAGTCTATACATCGGACTGTGTTATGTAAAGTCTATACATCCGATTGTGCAGTGTCTTGCCATCGTCTCACGTTCTTCAAGTCTGTACATTGCTTACAGCTCACACGTTCAAAGCCTAAAGTATGTACATCGGCTTCACTCATTCAAGTCTGTACATCCACAGTGGAACTTCGAAGTCTGTACACTGCTTGAGCCTCAACAAGTATGTACAGCGAGTCCCTTCTCATCTGAAGTCTGAACATTGATTTACACTCTAGCAACTCCATACACTGCTTCAGATCTGAATCATAATGTCTATACATTAGTTCTCACACTTATTCCTTGTGCTGCTTCACGCATAAAGTCTATACACTGGGTTTGATGCCAAGTCTATACATCGATTGGCAGTCTTCATCTAAGTGTATTCTTTGCTTCATAACATGAAGTATATACATTGCATGATCTTTTAATCAAGTCCATACACTGAGCAAGTACATGTATTGTCAGCCTATCGAGTGAAGAGTCTACACATTGGTTGTTCACAAGTCCCTATAGTTCAAAGTCTGTACACTGCATTCTAATTCAGCGAAGTCTTTTCATTGCATATAAGCATCAAAGTCTGTACAGTGGGCAAGTGTGTACATCCACCAGTGAACACATCAAGTCTATACACCGCATGTGTTCATCTGATTTTCATGAAGTCTATACACCGCGTGTGTTCAGCTGTGTTTCATGAAGTCTATACATCGCTTGCCTTCATCTGATCATCATGAAGTCTATACAGCGCATGCCTTCATCTGAGTATTATGAAGTCTATACATCGCCTGTTTTTCATCTAAGTATCATAAAGTCTGTACATTGCTTTAGCCTTTACGTTCACTAAGTCTATACAATGCTCTGCATTCTTCAGAGACTGTACAGGGTTTAGACTTAAACTGATAGCTTAATCCGATACTCTTGTCTGTCTGACAGGGACTGAAGAGGCTAATGAAGGGCACGTGATCCGAGGTGCCTGGCTCGTGATCCAAGGATGGACGAGATACCAGGATGCTGACACGTGGCCAAATGTTTGGGCGGGAGCTGTGGAAGCCACACGCGCCCTAGCTGCTGCTGCCACTATATATATGTGTCTTCATCCTCTGTAGAAGAAAGCAATTGAGTGATCGTGATCGAAGCCTGGGAGCAGAAGAAGAGAAGAAAAAGCAGAGAGCAGAAGCTGAGAGAAGAAAAAGAGAAAAAGAAGAGAGAGCTTCCACGATCCAGCAGAAGAAAAGAAAAAGAGAAAGAGAGAAAAGGAGAACAGAGATCGAGAGAAGAAGAGAAGTCCAGCAGAGAAGAAAGAGAAAGAGAGAGAGTGAAGAAAGAGAGTGAGATCGAGTGAGATATGTTCTTGATGGACCGTGGATCAAATCCAGGCCATCCAGCTCTTTAAGAGCCACATTGTGCTTCATTGCTTACAGCTTTCCGATTGTTATCTTGTTCTATTTTCTGTTTTCTATTTTACATCTTTGTTCAAGCTGTTAGTCAGCGGATTGCAGAAGTGCTGCCTCTGGACGGCTAAGCTGTATTGCCCAGCGGTTTGCAGTGGAGGATTTCACTGGACAGCAAGTTGTGTTGCTCAGCGGGGTGAGGAGGATTCCTCGGACGGTAAGCTGTGTTACCCAGCGGATGCATGGCAAGCTGTGATGCCCAGCTGTTCAAGCTGTGAGTCAGCGGAATCCACACTCGGTTTGAGTGTGGGGTGGATGTAGGTCTACTGGACCGAACCACCTAAAAACCCATTGTGTAGTGGTTTGAATTCTTGTGTGGTTGGCGCTAGATGAATGCTTAGGGGCGCTTTGGTTTGATGTTCTATAAGTGTTCATCTATTTGCTGCACACACTATATGGTTGACTGTGGTTTGATCTCTTTTATCTGATTTCACTAGATGAATGTTAGGAGCGCCTCAATTGGGTTTTCTGTCTGAATGCTTTAAGGCACAAGCTTCTTTGATTTGATTCAGTCTAATCTTTAGACTTGCTTAGGTTCGCTCTATATATCTACAATAGTTTTTAATTCCGCATCTCTGATTGCTTTAGATTTTAATTGGGCGAAATTTTTATAGGCTATATTCATTCACCCCCCCTCTGAATACTTGCACCGAACCCAACAAAGTGACGTATATCCACTTTACTCAGTGAAACTGAGCATTACTCTGCCATTCTTTTCAGATTCTTTCTACAAAAATAGGCAAACAACTTTTTCCTCAACTGCCTCTTCAACATACATGTAGCATGTTTAATATCTCTAAAGTGTTGAAAGGAAATTTCTATATCCTTATGTTTAACACTCATTTTCACATTTTGTGCAAGAAGTGTATGAATTTGATTCAACATGTATACCGAAAATATATGAACACATAACAGTGCAGCTCCCCCTATCTTGATGCACTTATCAAATATTGACTCCCCCTGAGTGTATAACATGAAACACTCCAGTGATGACTGAATTACAATATTATTTAGCAAGAAGTATGAGGTCTTAGAAATTCCAAGGATGGGGGTGAATAACATATATAACATGTAAGCACACAACGAGGAAAACATGCAAAATACAATGCAAAATGTAATGTGATGTAAAATTTTAGATTTTATTTGAATGTTTCAAAGGCATTTCTGAATTCAACATGGGTGCAAAATGTGAAAGTTTAGTTTCAACTGAATGATCTAAATACACCTCATGCATGATTTCTAATGCATGCAACTTATAACAACATGAGAATGTAATGTAAGATGCAAAAGTAAGATGCAAAAGCTTAATTTTCAGAACATTTTGACAGATTCCACAGGAAGGTATTCAGTTTTAAACGATGAACAATAAGCATTTTCCATCTCATGACTTTTATAAACAAGGGTGCAGAAATGATCAGAAATGAGTAATGCAACCCAATTACTTTCAAAATTTGTTCAAAAATAGATTTTCAATTGATATAACTCAGTTCAAAAATTTATTCACAAATCAGCTATTTGATTTTTCCAAGTTCTGGTACGAGGCAGAGAACTTAGGTCCGAAGACCACCTCACATGTAGTGAGAGTTTTCAGGTGGACGTAATCCACCCTTCCACTGCACACCATTTGAGATACCAGAAACATAGTTAAGCTCAAATGTTATACAAGATATGCAATTCCAATCAAGATTGTTCAAATAATCATTTGGACATCTTCGGCACATTAGAATTGTTCAAATAACCAGTTTTTTTGAATCAATTCTTGTCATAAGAACAATATCACTTAGTGTCATAAGCTAATGTATGAAATCTCATTTTCATAGCAAAAGGTTGAGTTACCTTAGTTCAGCAGGCAGTACCATGTGCCTTCAAGCACCAAACTCACAAATCTCATGAATGGTCACCATTTCAACAAAGTCATTAGCACAAAATGTACTTTCTTGCAATTGAGTCTTAGCCTTGAGCACATATCAACCAACTCCCCCTCATAATGTGTATGAATTACACAAATGATATTTTAATAGATAAACATGCATCCTATGACTTATATGAACAAGTGACTCATGGTACCAGGCGGAGGTGTAAGTCCAAAGACTCTACTCACGCATGGTGATAGATTTCAGACAGGAATGACCCGCCCTTCCTCAAATCACCATTTAATATACTATGTAGTCATGCAATGATGATGAGATAGATGCAATGCAAACTCATAAGAAAAATAGATTTTTCATGATTTTCATAGATGGATATTAAGTCAGAGCAATTTTAATTATTCAAAGAGAATTCAAAATTTTATTTTCAAAACCTGTGCCTTGAGCAACCATTATTTTCAAGCCTTCCACGTGGCCTCAAGACATCCCTACAACAAAGTTCTCATTCAACAGTTTTGGGTACCCAAATCTTCTTGGGTCCAGAATGGTTAACATGAGCATTCAATTTCCTTGAGGCATTCAAATCATCAATTTTCATCCAATAGAAATCATGCATAGCATGTCCTAATTCACCACAATAATGACAACAGCCAAAAGAGTTCACAGTTTTCTTATATGCATAAGCATTGAATTTATGTGATTTAACAAAAGTGTTTTTATTTTCAACATGGAAAATTTTCTTCTTCTTGACATGATGGTTGTCATTTCTCTTTTGAAAGCAAGTTTTCATCAAATGACCATATTTCTCACAATAGTAACAATGCAATGAAGCAACTCTTCCATATGGTCTTCTTTCATGAACATGAAAATTTTCAAATTCATTTCTTTTCTTTGAAGACTTCTTTGAGTTTTTAAAATCATACATTTTCTTGCATGCTCCAAATTCATCATATTTCAAAGCAAGACAATCATGCATCATATGACCAATTTTGTCATAATAAAAACATGAGATTTTTCTTGTGGATGCATGTGTGCGTGCAGCATGATTGTGCTTCCTAGCATTGGCATTTGTATAAGCAGAATTATTTTTCAACTTCGAATCTTGGTTCAATTTCTACTTAGCATCATATTTCTGGGTTTTCTTTTTAACATGTTGAACCGAGTGAGTGTTTAAGGTACTAGCTGTAAGGTTCCACACAGCACCAACGGGCAACGTAGCGGATAACAAAAATTAATTTGCCCGAACTCGGCTTCATGGAATCCTAGATCTGTGCTCTAATCGATGCATTAATTACCCAACCCCTAACTACGGGTTGCAAATTTCACCTTGCGCGGAACGACACTGTGCGCTATGCCCGATGCAGAATCTCATGGACACCGAGCCGCACAGAAGTACGGCCTCTAGAGCAGATCCACACGGATCCTTGCACAGCGACGGCGTCTCCCTGCCCCGATCTTTCCTTTTCTTTCCCTTTCTGGAGAGAGAGAGCTTCCAGGGAGAGAGAGAGGGCAAGAGGGAGGAAGGGGGAGAGTTAATCTCTTCTTCCCTTGCTGTTAGTGCTTGCTTAAGCCCAGGGGGAAGAGAGCCCTAGTAGGATCATATATATAGATTTAGGACCTTTTCAAAAGAGCCCATAAGGATCAAAATTATATATATATCTTTTTCATTATTGTACATATATATTAAGCCCCTTTTATATACCTTTCCAAAAGGAATTAAAGGGAATTAATATATACATTTGTACAATAATAATCCATCACCCAAGAATCCATTGTGTGTGATCCTCTAGGCCCTTAGTCACTCTAGTTTAACGCCCATTAACTTCCAATTCCCAATTAGAAGTAAATTAAACATATTATTCGCTTCTACTGGAGCCGAATAACAATTTAATTTATTCTGAACCTTTGACCACGTTGGGTCAAGTAAATCCGTGTGATCTTAGAGGACGCCGGGTTTAAACCAGCATGTCTGGTACCTGTAAGTCTACAGTTGCCGCATTGATATAATCCCTCGCTCCTTCTATGAGTCTGGTATGATCGAGGGTATGGTTTCTGTCAAACCCTATTATCGTGTCATTTGACCATGACCTCCTTAAAGTGTATGACGTCCGTTCTAAACGAACTCACACGACCCTGGCCACGGATTTAACGGAGCGTCAATGTCATGACCCATTAACTGTCTGATATATACCTGACAGTGAGCGATCCCCTCTTGACCATTGATGATCTTCACACATATCCTGGAGTGGTTAATGACTCGGCAACTCATGACTTATGGTTAAAGTCACTTAGCCAAGTAATTAAACCATTCCAGTCCTCGTGTAAGATCCGATCAATGCCTCAGGTCAAAGGACCAACGATGCTACTGAGACCGTTGGATCTTCAGTTGACATTAGGTATAATCAACCATCTGAAGATCCAATAGCGGATCAGTTCAGTGTACATCCTACAAGGACATACACCTACGCATATGTGTTGGTGCCCCGCACTAGTGACCATGAGACTGGTCCCTAACACATCATGTGTACTGGCTTAATAGGTAATCAAAGTCCCCGAGTGATTACCCTCCAACTAGGAACAGTTTAAGGTATGTGTCCATGTAAAGTCAGTCTCATGTTCGAGATCCCATCTCGAGTTGACTTTACAACCACATATCCTAGGGACATCGTAAAGTAATATACAATCACATATTTACTCTCAAATATCACTTTATTAATAATGAACAAGATCGTACATCTATCGGGCCTACCCGACCCAAAATTGGCCTGTAGCACACCAATACTAATAATCTCCAACTTGAACTACAGCCAATTGTCCAAAACTTTGAGGCCCATCTTATCTCGATGGCGCTCAAATACAGTCTGTGTCAAAGGCTTAGTCAGTGGATCTGCTATGTTATCTTCTGAAGGTACATGCTCTACCACCACATCTCCACGATCAACAATCTCTTGAATAGAGTGGAAGCGCCTCAGAATATGCTTCGACCTTTGGTGAGATCTCGGTTCCTTTGCCTGGGCGATGGCCCCATTATTATCACAAAATAATGGGATGGGAGCTGATATCTCGGGAACTACGCCGAGTTCCAAGATGAATTTCTTCATCCGGACGGCTTCCTTAGCAGCTTCAGCTGCAGCAATATATTCTGCCTCCGTCGTCGAGTCTGCAGTCGTATCTTGCTTGGAGCTTCTCCAACTGACTGTCCCTCCATTCAGTATGAATACAAACCCAGACATGGATTTGCAGTCATCTGGATCTGACTAGAAACTAGAGTCTGTGTAAGCTCTAAGCTGTACGTCCTCTCCTCCATAAAACAGAAAAAGATCCTTAGCCCTTCGCAAGTACTTAAGGATGCCTTTCACTGCCTTCCAGTGCTCTTCACCTGGATTTGCCTGATATCTACTAGCAATGCTCAAAGCATTGGTAACATCAAGACGCGTACATAGCATTGCATACATGATTGACCCTATCGCCAAAGCATAGGGTACCTTATTTATGTGTGCCATTTTCTCAGAAGTTTTAGGACTCATCCCCTTGGATAGGCAAATTCCATGTCTCATGGGAATGAGACCTCTCTTGAAATTTTCCATCCTAAACCTTTTGAGGATAGTGTCTATGTACATAGATTGGGATAATCCTAGCATCCTTTTAGATCTATCTCGGTAGATCCTTATGCCCAGTACATAGGATGCTTCTCCCAAATCCTTCAGGGAGAAGGTCTTGGATAACCAAGACTTAGTTGATGTTAACATCTCTACATCATCCCCAATGAGTAATATGTCATCAACATAAAGGATTAAGAAGGTCACAGAGCTCCCACTGACCTTCTTGTAAACACAGGGTTCATCTTCATTCCGAATGAAGTTGAAAAATTTGACAGCTTCATCAAATCTTAAGTTTTAGCTCCGAGATGCCTACTTCAATCCATAAATGGACCTCTGAAGTTTGCATACCTTATTAGGATGAAGCATGGAAGTGAATCCTTCAGGCTGTACCATGTACACCTCTTCTGATAGATTTCCATTCAGAAAAGCTGTCTTCACATCCATTTGCCAAATCTCATAATCCAAGTATGCAGCAATGGTAAGGAGGATTCTGATTGACGTAACCATGGCCACAGGTGAAAATGTCTCGTCATAGTCAATACCTTGTCTTTGACGATACCCTTTCGCCACTAATCTGGCCTTGTATGTGTCAATCTATCCATCTGCACCGATTTTCTTTTTGAAAATCTATTTGCAGCCGATAGGGACTTTCCCTTCGGGTACATCAACCAAGTTCTAAACTTTGTTGGTGTACATGGACTGGATCTCTGTATCTATTACCTCTTGCCATTTCTCGAAGTCCGCACTACAGATCGCCTCCTGGTAGGATTGAGGATCTTCACCCTCATCAATGCATACCTTAGAGGACCTCTCTGAGACATGTACAACATATCTCTCAAGTTCTCTTGGTAATCTACCAGATCTCTGTAGTGTCTGTGTTTCACTCTGAATAGGATCAACCGATACAGTCTCATCTAATGAGTTTGTGTCTACGGGTTGTGGCTCTTGGACCTCGTCCAATTCTATATGGCTCCCACTATTTTTCTGGAGTAGATATTCTCTTTTTAGAAATACAGCTCTCTTAGCCACCAAGACCTTTTACTCAGAAGGGTGATAGAAATAATATCCAAATGTCTCCTTTGGATATCCCACAAACCTACACTTATCGGTTCTCGGCTCAAGCTTATCACTATCATTCCTCTTTACATGAGCAGGCCACCCCCAAATTTTAATGTGATTAAAAATTAGTTTCCTGCCCTTCCATATCTCATATGGTATAGAAGGAACAGATTTACTTGAGATCCTATTCAATATATAAGCCGCAGTCTCTAATGCATAGCCCCACAGAGACAAGGGTAGTCCTGACATAGACATCATGGATCGGACCATGTCTAACAAGGTCCTGTTTCTCCTTTCAGATACAACATTATGTTATGGTGTATACGGTGGAGTCCACTAAGAAATAATTCCATTGTCTTTAAGATAAGAAGTGAATTCATGGCTAAGGTATTCACCTCCTCGATCCGATCGAAGAGCCTTAATACTCTTGGCAGTCTGTTTCTCTACTTCATTCTTGTATTCCTTAAACTTCTCAAAGGCTTGTGATTTATATCTCATTAAATACACATAGCCATATCTCGAGAAGTCATCAATACAAGAAATGAAATAGAGGTGACCCCCTTTTGCCTCCATGGACATAGGTCCACACACATCCGAGTGTATGAGCTCGAGAAGGTCAACAGCCCTCTCACCATGTCCACTAAAGGAAGCCTTGGTCATCTTCTCCATGAGACACGACTCACAGGTATCAAATGGCTTGTATTCGAATGAATTCAAATACCCATTTGAGTGTAGGTGAGAGACTCTTTTCTCGCCTACATGACCAAGCCTGCAATGCCATAGATATGCAGAATTCATTTCATTAGCATTGGAAACTTGCATAACGTTAGAGCGCATATCTAATACATAAAGACTATTGACTAATGAACTATTGGCTATAATCAAACAATTATTCATTATAGAGCACCCAGTACTGTTAAAAGCCAATGCATATCCAACGTTATATAAGCCAGAGATTGAAATAATGTTCTTAATAATATTAGGAACATAATAACAGTCATTCAACTCTAGAATGACTCCTGAAGGTAAACTGAGGCGTGCAGTCCCGACAGTTTTAGCAGCAACTTAAGCTCCATTGCCCATCCTCAGTTCAATCTCCTTTTTGCCCAGCCGCCTTCTATTTGCCAGCACCTGCACAGAGTTGCAGATATGAGATGCACATCCAGTATCCAATACCCATGACGTGGATTCCATATATGACAAATTAAGGTCTATGACAAAAATACCTTCATTTAGAATTGCCTTGTAATTCCTTTTCCAATGCCTTGTTTCCCCGCATCGAAAACACGTGTCTTCTTTTTCATTCTTCTTGCCCTTCCTTTTGTCAACTTTGGCGAGTTGCTTACCCATGGCCTTCTTCTTTCCCTTCCCTTTGTCACCTTTGGTGGATATCTAGGTGGCCTTCCTTTTCTTGTTGGTCCGGCCAACAATCATTACAGAAGAAGATGGTTTATCTTCTACATAGTTCCTTCAACACTCTTTAACATGTTGAGCAGCTCCGAGAGAGTTGCAACAATTCTATTCATGTTAAAGTTTATGATGAAGGAAGAAAATAAATCGGGCAATGACTGGAGTATAAGATCAATGCACAATTCAAGATCCAACTTGAACCCCAGTGCATTGAGTCTCTCAATCCACTCCATCATTTTCAGTACATGAGCCTGTACTGAAGTACCCTCTGACATCCGTGTCCTAAAAAGCTTCTGGGAGATGTCATACCTCTCAATCCTACCCAGCTCCCTGAAGAGCTGGCGTAGATTAAGAAGTATGCTTCTACAATCAGACTTTTCGAAATGCCTCTGTAGCTCTGGAGCCATAGTGTAATGCCCAGGATTTTTCGGATCCTTCTTATCGGGTCTCGGATCAGCGTTTCCGGTGTATCTGGCTCCGTTGTGTCCGAAATTTCATTTCGGACATCTTTCGTGTTCGGATCGGCGCGATCCAGAGTTGTTTCGAAGGCCCGGAAGCGTTCCGCGGCTTTTTCGTGTGTGCTTTCCGATTCCCGATGTGTGTTTTGGTAATTCCTTCGGAACCTCGTTGCGGGGGAACCAGGCCGTTCACCTGGGCGTGAGTGGTACCGTTGCGATCGGTGCGTTCCGAGGATCGCGGAAACGTGATTTTCTATTTTTTGGTATTTTCCGGAATTTCTAGATTTTCCTATATAAACCCCCCTTTCTCTCTCTTCCCTCTCATTTCTCACTCACTCCCCACTCTCTTCTCTCACGCTCTCCTTCTTCCCTCTCTTCTCCGACGGCCGACGGAGCGAGGCGGGGACGAGGTGGAGGCGGCGCGGGCGAGGATGCGGGCGAGGATGGGCGAGGATCGAGGCGGTTGCGGGCGCGATCTCTCGGTGGATTTCGAGATGGCGTCGTTCGCGTTCCGGGCGGTTTTTGACGTGGATTAGTCCCTTCGGCGCGCCGTTTCTTTGGTGGAGGTAGGGTGATGGAACACTGCTACTTTCTGCTTGTTTTCCCTGCCATTGCACGTCGTTTGGCACAGAAATGGCTGTGTTTGGGTCCGTTCTAGCGAAACCGTGGTTTTGTAGGTTTCATAAGGTCAATCGGAAAACGGCGACGGTTTCTAGATCGGTTACTATCAACGGATTCCTTGGGGTGAGAGCGTTCTTTTCCCTTTGATTTCATCTCGATTGGTGGTCCCGTTGGATCGGTAGAGCTCTAGGAATCTTGGAAACCCTTTTGGGTAACTTCAGTAGAATCGCTCATTTCTCGCGATTCGTGCGTCGTTTTGACTCCAGTCGGAGTCCATGTGATTGCCAGGGTGGTTGTGGTTGTATCCCCTTCGTTTCGGCACGAACGGGGCGTGGATAGGCCGTGATCGGGCGACCCCCTGGGTTTACCCGCCGTGATGGTTGGGCGGTCGAACCTGGCTCGTCTATCGCATGGGTGGCTGCCTTTGGCCCGTTCATCTTCTCTTGGTTTTGGGGTTGTGCGGTCGCACGATAGACCGCACATGTGATGTGCGGCCAGGTGAGAACCGCATGTCTCCCCCATGGGCGGCTGGTCCCCAGCCGTCTATCCTTCTATGGGCTTGTACGGCCATGAGCTGACCACATATCCCAGTTGACCATTGGTCAATAGTTTAGTGTTGGTTGGGTTGTGTGGTTTGGTCAAAGCCATTTTGACTGACACTAGAGCAGGTCAGTTGGGTTGTGCGGACGATCCTTGGCCGCACACACCCTTGGGCGGTCCAGTCCTAACCGTCCATCCTCCGTTTGGGTCAGTCTGATTGGGGCCTTATGCGGCTTCTGCCTGACCGCATGTCTCTTGAGCGGCTATGCCCCAGCCGCACATCCCTTGAGCGGCCCAGGGTGAACCGCACAAGTGCTAATCTAACCTGGTGTTTCCGTTTTAACCGATTCGAGTCCCGGGTGTATGGTTCTCGAACCACGTGCCGACCCGTGCCCTGACGGATGATGTGCACATCGTCGGGGCCAAGTGTCATAGTACGTTGTAGTCCCGGGTGCAGCGTTCTCGACTCGTGTCACCGTGTGTTGGCGTGCGTCTTCGGTTTCTCCGGAAAGTGATTCTCGAGTGGGTCCTGTGGGAGGCCTTGGACTACGAGCCCAGTTGTCCAGTCTGGGGCTGGAGACTTCCCTCTTCTCCTTCAGTTGGGTTGCAGCTTGGCGGTGTGCAAGTTGCCTTGGGAATTGTGCTTCTGTGCTTTCCGCGTAGGCCGCGTGTGTGGCCTTAGTCCTGTGAGTTCCCTTCCCGAGGGAGTGGTCTCGGCGGCTCGTGAGTTGCCTCGGTACACGTGCTATCGTGGTTTTAGACCTAATGATTGGACTAGATTGATGGCCTTGTGCTGTTGCGTGCGACGGTCTTGACACCGAGTCTTCTGACTCAAGGACCGTTGGTTGTAGTGCGTCTAGAGGACTCCCAGAGTCCAGTGGCTTAGCGTCACTTGGGTTTTCTCGACTCTCGCGCAGAGTGCGTGCGTGGCCGTGGGTTGGGAGTCCCATTCCTTCTCCGACTGTGGTCGCCGTGCGACGGTGTCGGTACGTGGGATGGTCCCCGTACGTTGTCGGATTCGGACGTTGTTTTCCGTTGACTTGAGAGTCTACTCCTTCAGTGACCCTCCACTAGTCGTAGCCTGCTTACACGCGTGTGGTCCCACCAGGGAGTGGTGGAGAGGCTACCCTGAGGATGGTTTTGGACTGGTTTCTGTCGGGCCCCTCGTCGTTAGCCAGAGTCCGGCTACGGGAGAAAACCGGTCAGAGGGCCAGACCTAGGACGCATGGTCTGTGTGTGCACACGTGATTGGGGGCGGTTGGACCCACGCCGACGGGCGTGACCCCAGCTAGTCACTCGTTGTAATTCTTGTTCGGTGTCCGTGCCTCTGGTAGGCGCTACCACGCTAGGCAGTTCACCTGCGGTGCGGTGTAAGTCGTCAGGGGAGGCAACCGGCCTTGCTTCTTGTGGGAGGTGCTCATGTCGAGTCGGGAGTGGCAGACTGTCAGTCTTGTGACTTCGACCTTCGGGTTCAGTCGTGTTGACCGTTGAGTTTCGGTGGTCTCGCGGTGGCGCGTGTGTCGGTCCTCATGCCGTGAGACTAGTGCTCGTAGTTTTACCGAGGTTGCGTCTTGTTGTGCGGTACCCATGACCACGTGGTCGGGGTTGTACCTTGGACAGCGTGTCCAGGTTGGCCGTGTCCTGAGAGAGAGGCCTCTGCGGTGCGATTACCGTGGGCTTTTGCTTCGGTAGGTGGTAATGGTGTGGTTCGGTAACCTCAACTGCGAGCTCGAGGTGTGCCTTCCGGTACAATAGGAGTAGTTGTAGTGCCGAGTTTCGACCGGCCACCAGGTTTACTGTTCCTGCTGTTACTGTTGCTCTCGTAGTTACAGCTTTTTGTGCCGCCGTTAGGTTCTTGGTGGGGTTCTGCGGGATCCCTGCTGAGTCTCTATTTTGGAGACTCATTCTCTGCTTTTCAGGTGAGGCGGTTCTTCTTCCTCGAGGTTCGAGGGCGCGGTGCGGAGGTTCTCAGTTGCCAGCTCACCGGGCCGAGTGTTCACTCGGCATGTGGTACGTTTTTACTGCTTTAGACTGTACTTTCTGTTGGACTGGACTCTGTTATACCTGTATGTTGATTTGTTTTTCTAATTAGATACATATCCCGCCCCCTTTAAATACATATATGCATAAACATGTGAATCAAAGACAAGGGGGATGAAAGAATGAGAAATACTAACCATGATCGCCACCAAGGATTAACAACGCCAAAGGATGAAGACGTGTAAAGAACGGCGTCGTGTACCTTGGAACTTAAAGACTTGATCGCGCTTGAAACGGGGTGCGAGGAACTTGTGAATTCAAACCTCCTCTCCTTCCAGCCGGCTAGAGGAAGAGGGCCTCACGTTGTATTCATGCTCTCCTGCAAAACAAAGATGAAACACAAAGGTAAAAACCCATTAGAACATGAAGTGTAGAAATCTGTCCAAAGTGATAAAATAGCATGAATAAAAGGGGGAGAACGCACCGGGGGAGGGTTTTTAACCCCTGTGGAAGGGTGGAAATAATAGGTGGGTGTGTTGTGCATGCATGAGATTTGAAATCACGAGATTTGATTGAGAGAATAGAGAGAAAACGATGATGCAAAACGGAGAAAAACACATGTGTAGCAGAAAGTGTAGAAAACTGTGATGATTTGTGATTTTGAGGAGACTAGAACTAAGAGTGTAGACCATGGAATCAAGCCCAGAAGGATAGAATAGAAAGTCAATACTTCCCTCTTCAAGTCAGGGTCGAAGGATTAAGTTGGAGTTGCAGCATGGCTTCGCCCCACGTCCGGAAAGAGACCCCCTTCGCAACTGCGAACTGGGCAGTTTTTATAGAGTTTTACAAGAAAACCTCATCTTCTTATCACGATTCCCGGAGATAGAGTCCAAGATAAATCGAGTTCTTTGGATCAAACTTGAGATAATACTAAGGACAAGAGATAGGAACAAACGGGTATCAATTCGGAGGAGGATTCTAGAAGATATGGCTCTTGGAAGGTAGCCCCGGAGCTTAATCTGCAGAGTTTTAGTTGAACTAGGATACTTAAATCCTGATCTTGCGACCCAGATCCCGAGAGATATTGCCAATGAAAATTTGATTCCTATGAACCAAATTCAAGATAATACCAAGGGCTAGAAGTAGGAAAAAACGGGGATCAATTTGGATAAGAATTCAAGAAGTTATGGACTCTTCAAGAGGGCCACGGCGCACAAAAACGGAGCAGAGTCCAGCACGAATTGGACTCTCTGGTACATGTAACGGTCTATCGTAGGACCGTCAGAGTTATGTAACGGACTAGGGTAGGTCCGTCACACTATGGAGGTCAAACGGGACGTTTTCGGACAAGTTTCGGTGTAACGGTCTACTGTAGGACCGTCACAGTGAAGTAACGCATCTACAGTAGACCTTCACATTGAAGTAACGCATCTACAGTAGACCTTCATATTGATGAAGGCAGATTCCGGGCAGACTGCGCGCGACTTTAGAAATTGAAGCGTATCTCTCAAACGGGGCAGAACTAGACAAAGTGGTAAACATAGAAGTTGTAGATAACTGAGAGAGGAACAACTTTCATGAAGAAAGAAATTTGAGAAAATGATTGAAAGATGGAGAAAATGGGGCTGGAAGAGAGAGGAAAATTCTGGAATGTAGGTGAACAGCACAGCCTGCTGGAAAAACGTGAATAACTCACAATCGGGGCAGAACCGGCCAACGGTGTAGAAGAAGAAATTGTAGATCTTTGAAAGAGGAACAACTTTGATGAAGACAACTCTTTGAAAAGAGGACAAGAATAGGGTGAAAAAGAACCACTTTTAGGACTGCACAGTGAGAGAGAGCCGATTACTTGAGGGGAGCTGGCCTAAATGGGCCGAAAGTCGACTTGGAAGCCGGAATTTGACAAGATAAGCTCCGGGGCTATAAGAAATCATGATCTCCAAGACTCAAAGGATATGAAATGGTAAAAATGGGCTTGAAATCCATCCGAGAAAGCTCCAAAACAATGGCTAATTCGGGACATCAAAAATGGTGAATAAGAGAAATGACACAACTTGTGGGCTAAAATGGGTGTCAACAGATGCCCCTCCTTGATGTCCGCTTTGCAAGGGAACGAGCGAAAGTGCGCGGAGATGAAATGGAAAGGAGATGGAGCGAAAGTGACAGCAACGTGAAATGGAGATGAAGCGAGATGAAGCGGAGAGAACTGATAAGCGGGCATCAAGGCAAAAAGACACCCGTCACAACCAACAAGCGACAGGAATTCTCTCGAAAACGCCGAACTAACCACCTGGAATGGATAACAAGGATGAGACATGTCTGGAGAACTAAACTAAGAAAGGAAATACGACCAGCCTCATCGGGGACACAATCCACGGACAATGAGTGGGTCGGAAGGAACACAGCATAAGAGCTGGAAAAGGAGAGATAAGACTGAGATAAAATCCAGACAGGAATCACGCTGGCCAAACAGACCAAGCGGCAAGATCAGAGAAATCGTTTGAATTCAGAGTGGAATGAGGAATCTCTTACCCAAGAGAACTGAAGTGCAATTAACCATTGCTGAGGAGAAATCTTGAATGGATCACGAGGCATGAATGCTCAAAATGACATGATGCATGCTGGGCTAAAATAAAGAAATCATTAAAACGAATGCAAAGAAAGATAAAATAGAAAGTACTCAAGGATAATATTGCTAGACTGAGCCAGGACGGGGTCAAGAGTCTTCTTGCAACCACGGCGTGCGAGAAAGAGTCTATCGTCCCCCACTCGACTCAACCGAGCGGCCTATCCAACGATTAACCGTATGCTCCTAGATCATCATCGTTTTTGTTAAAGGGGAACATCAGATCCTAGAACACACGGGCAACCAGCCGGTCCTTGAGAGGTTATAATAATGTAGATACCATATAGTAA
The DNA here is from genome assembly GCA_022559845.1 of Amorphophallus konjac. Taxonomy (NCBI): domain Eukaryota; kingdom Viridiplantae; phylum Streptophyta; class Magnoliopsida; order Alismatales; family Araceae; genus Amorphophallus; species Amorphophallus konjac. Next base: position 254,807,427 of record CM040128.1, on the reverse strand, counting down.
TGCAACAATGAGCAGGGATAGAAAGCCATACCTGACTTACCTGCCAAGCGACATGGCATCTTTTTGAGAATTTTTGATTTCTGCTTTTTATGGATTTTCATCATAAGACAACAACCACATGACATGATATGATGTGAACATGAACGAATATAAACAAGCATGACATGAACACAACATAATAAGAGAAATATGAACGAAACATGTCACAACATAACATAACGAAGATGGATGAAACATAACAAACAAACAAATGGCAAGCATGCATGCGACTAAAGGCACGGTGGGACAAGAAAACATGCACACGGTGGAATAGCACACGCGGTGGTATAAGGACATGGTGGGACAAAGACACGTGGGATGACAATACCACGGAGGACAAAGACACGTGTGATGAATGACACGGCGGGATAGGGACACGTGTGACGAATGACACGACGGGACAAAAGACATGGAGGACCATAGACATGATAAAGATAACAAACATATTCTTCAATCAAAGCCCAAGATCAGATGAAGCGTAACCGCCAGGTTCAAGATCATAAGATATTGCCCACTCATGGAGACATGATTAAGCAGATAAGCGAAAGCTGGGAAGGCCATGAGCTTTAGAAGAGATATTGAAGAGATGAGAACAGATCGAAGAATGTGAGCAGGAGACAGAGCGAATGATAGAGCAAGGAAAGCTTGAACCTGCAACTTGCAGCCTGCACACTTAGCAAACAGATTACGTATCTGTCCTCAAGATAAAAATAAAAGGAATAGAAGAGAAGTATTTTTAGATTTTTGTATTTCTGATTTTTTTTTGCCATATTCAAATTTTTGTTATTTTTTGACATATTCAATTTTTTTTGGAATTTTGACAATATTTCTTTTTTTTTCTTTTAAGAATTTTGACATATTTGATTTTTTTGGATTTTGAACTATATTTCATTTTTTTTCTTTTCAGAATTTTGACATATTTGATTTTTTTAGATTTTGAACTATATTTCATTTTTTTCGATTTTGACATAGCAATCTGCAGCACCCAAAGACGGACTCGAACTACTGGCCAGGGATCGCCGTCCCTCCCCTCTCATTAAAGGCTTCCCTTAAGCAGGGCGTGCATGTGAGGGTGGCTTACCATAACCAACCGCCTCTAAAGAACGGTGCCCCTACTAAGGCCATACCCGGGATACAACCCAGCCTAAGAGGGAGATAGAAGAAAATTGGAGACAAGCTTTATGCAGGATGGGAGACATCAGGATTTGAATTCCTTCCAGGGCACCACCCCTCAAAGAGATAGTCTGTTGCGCTGGGGCTTTGTGTCTTTGATTTTGAGACCCATATTTATCAGGCACGCATGCGACCAGGCTCATGACGTCCCGCGGGGCTTCGCCACTCTTGCCATGCCTTTGATTTTCATAATTTTGCATATTCATTCTTATTTTTGGTAGCCCTTATTGGCTAGATATTGCATGAAAGCTCACTTTCGAGGGTCAAGACTGCCCCTATTTGAGACCTCTCTCGTATTAGGGAGCGCCTAGGTTGGTCATCTTATCCATCAATCTCTTGCCCCTACACTTGGCCGAGCAGAGAAAAGAAAAAGACCTTTGTGCATACCCAAAGTATGGCCAAAGCAGCAACGGTGTGCCTCAGAGAGATCGGCTATGGCTTGCCGTGTGGTGTGTGAAAAACCCATGCTTAAAGGTCACCCTCAACGATCGGGGAAAGAACTGGACTCCCAGCGCGGAGCTATCACCAGCCTAAGGATGCTGCAGAAGCGAACTCATTTAAATGAACTAAGCAAATTTCTAAAAGCCACTTAACCATGTCGAGGAACCAACGTTATAAGCATGTGCAGGAGTAATAAGAGTAATAGCAATGATAATATATTCTTGCACAAAATGATGATACCTTGCAAATCCATAGAGTGGAAGTAGCGTCCTGACGCGATCTTGATCATCGAGCTTCGCGCAACATGAGCTTCATATTCCTTGCTTGACAGGACGAAAGGGAGAGGATAGCAAAGGGATTGAAAGATTCCTTGACATGGAGGAGCAATAGACGCCAAACTAGACGAAGAAGGATAAAAAGGAAGAGAGACGAGGGCTAGAACTCCCTCGTTAAGGCGCCGAGACCCTGATAACAAGGGACCAGATACAGAAGAAACCAGATTAGCTTAGATCAAGGCGGACTAAAGCCTCGAAAACAGCAAGAGAAAGGGCGAAGACCCCGAAAGGGTGAAGAGGAAAGAGTAGAAAGATGATAAGAAGAATCATCCGACGTGGTCGGAGAAGAGGGACGAGAATCATCCGACAGTGCCAGAGAAGGAGAATGGGAGACACCCGCCAAGGTCGGGGAATAAGAAGAACCCGGAGATACCGGAGGGGAAGAATCAGAGGCAACACCTGGAAGTCTCGGGGAAGAATAATCAGGTGATGTCCCGAGATTAGGATGGAATGATGACATAGGCCAGGGCCTAGAATCGTGAGAGGAGGGAAAATCTGGAGGATCCGGGGAAAAAAGAGAGGAATGGGGACGCATGGACCTATGGAAGGAGGAGAAAATGATGGAGATAGGATCAGATGGAGGAAGATACACCACCCAAGGGTGGGAACTGAGTAGAAGGAAGGATGAATGAAAAGAAAAGGAGGAAGAGGTGGACCCCTGAATGCACAACCGATAGCCATTGAGTTTACGTCGCCGCCTCTTCTTGGCAGAAATTTCTTGAAAATGGACCCACCTGGTGCGGGCTTGGACCTTCGGGCTTCTTAATCTGTAATACCTTCTCAAATAACGGGCCCACCTAGCAGATGACCTGGCCCGACTGTGAACATGCAACTTCATCGGTGCGGTTGCCCCTAGACACCCGGTGCTAGCAATATGCGAACATTCTTGAGCGAGTAACCCTTCAGAGTGATGAATATCACAAACCCACGGGGTTTTGTCTCTCGGCACTAGAAGCATGAGATTCGGTAACTCCACTCGGAACTCAGTCTTGAAGCACAACTCCCTTGATAGAAGAGACGGGTGAAGCTGAGGGAGAGTAATACACGGCGTTGACATGGCCGGTTTGCTAATAAACCGAGGAAGATTACATAACAGGTGCAGAATATCCTTGGAAAGTGTAGAAGATACGGCCAATTGCCCCTTGAACATAGAACCCATAATCTGCTTGGTGGCCATATGTGTTAGCACAACGCGGGTAGAGAACCCTTCTTGGCCTGTCATCTGAACAGCAATAGAGCGAGGAGAAATAATAGCATCAACGGTGAACTCTCCGGTGAGCAAGGAGATTGCCACCGGCCTCGCTTGTGAAGAAACTGGCATCAACTCAAGGGAACTCTTCTTAGCAACTCTCATCTTTGAAAGTAGAGGCGGATCATCCCCAAAATAACCAGGGACGAGGACACGAACCGGCATCCGACAGATAAAATCTTGAATCTTGAAATGCACGGCCGGCACTGAATCATCCTGACTTGACTTATTGTCTCCCTGGGGATTAGACCCGAGGGGCACCAAAGGAAGCGCACACCCGCTCCGTGGGGTGGTAGTGGTTGGAGAAGTAAAGGGAATATGTTTCGGTGGAACATGTGAAGGTTTGGAAGGCATGGAGGCTCCAACGGGAGTGGTGATGGAAAGTGAAGGCGCAGGTGATGTGGCGATGATAGGCTCGGGTGGCGATAAAGGCGACGGCGAAGGCGTGGCTGAGGGTAGAGATAAAGGAGAAGGTTTGGCTTGCTCAGGCTCGGGCAAAGGTGATGGCGGAGATGGAGGCGAGGGTGGAGATGGAGGTGGTGATGGAAGCATTGGTGGTGGAGATGGAGATGATGGTGATGGCAATGGAGATGGTGAGGATAGTGATGAAGGCGATGGGGGTAGTGGACATGGAGGTAGAGAGGGTGAAGAGGGAGGTTGTGGTGTCCACCGTCGACGTGTCGACACAACGCGTCGAGCGGTGTTAGGGATAGAAGTAGTGGTAGTGGCGGTAGGGGAAGAAGGGGAGGCACTAGCCTGAGCAGAGGCTTGGGTTTGTGGCGGCGATGGAGCCGGGGTAAGAGATGGTGGAGGTAACGGAGTAGGTGATGGAGCGAGTGCAGCCCTAGATGAGGAATAATAGGGGTGCCCCTGACCTTGAAGTAACAGAGACTGCTGCCCGGGTGGCACTTCTTGCTGCTGTTGTTGGTTGCGAAGATGTAAAATAACTTTATGCATGGCGGCCCAATCAATCCTTTTCTTAGCTTCCAGATCATAAACATAATCCCGGAACTCGGGGCAATCCTCAACCAAATGCCCCTGCTGACGGTGGAAATCACAGAACTGAAGCATATCCCCGACCACGGGTCTGTAAGGCACAACCGGAGAGAACGGTAACGCGTGAGTGGCCATCAAAGCCCGAAATATATCGGTGAAACACTCCGGCAAAGGAAGATGAGGAGCCTGCTTCGGGCAAGGTGGATGCCGAGGGATATGTAATGGTGGAGAAGGTTGTGGAGACGAAAGTGGAGGTTGCGTAGGCAGGAGTGCGTGGCTAGTGGTGGAGGGCTTTGGTGAAGGCATGTGTGGAACAGGATGAGGGGGTATGTAGACGGCATCTACTTGCTCGGGATGTGGTGTTCCCTTGACCGGAAGTGAAGATGGAGACGGGTATGTGGATGCGGGAGGCTGACTCATGGAAGGTTGATATGCTGAGGCGTATGGGTATGTAGAGGCAGGAGGTTGGCTCGTGGAGGGATATGTGGCGGAAGGCTGACTCATGGCCGGCTGACTCATGGGAGCGTAGGGTTGACATGTGGAGGGTGAAGGTTGATATGTGGAGGTGGATGGTGGAGACTCGAGGTCAAGGGAATCTTGGATTTGTTGGTGAATGAAGTGGGCTCGGCTGTAAAGTTGCTGCCAGGAGGTGATTTCGTTGAGGGCTAAGATGAACCGATACTCGGGTGTTGCATTTGATATCAGCATCTTGATTTGTTCTCCCTCCGGAATGTGTCCCGAGACTTGCGCGGAAAGGTGACGCCAGCGGTTGGCAAAGGTACAGAAATCCTCTTCGAGCTTCATCATCTCTTGGGCCAGATCCGCGATAGAATACTTGGGCCCAACCTGGTCTTGATACTGCTGAATAAACTTTTCTTGAACGGCATGAAAACTCACAACTTGCTCTTGCGGAAGAGAGAAGAACCAATCCCGAGCCGGGCCTTCCAATGACAGACCAAATAGATAAGCCATCAAGTGTTGGTCATGTCGAAATTGGGCCGACTCATAAACGAACTCCTTCAAATGCATATATGGGTCACCAACTCCACTATAACGGTGATATGCGGGAATTTGTGAAGATGGCGGAAGCCGAAGACCTTGAAATGCGAATGGGATACTCAAGGAGGATTTGGGATTGATCCGGCGTTGAAGCTCATCAAGCTGGCGTTGGGTTTGAGCAATCATCTCCTGGGTAGGGAGAGATCGAGAAGAATATGGGCCAACTTGAGCAAGAGGGTGTGAATTAGGACCAGGAGCATGGAATTGGGCCGAATAAGAGGATCCAGGCTGAGAAGAAGACGGGCCCATTCTGGGAATGGAAGGATATGTGGGCCTGGAAGAGGCATGAGCATATGGGTTGAATGGGCTGGCAGCAACATGGGCAGAAGGATGAGGCCCATTAAGAGAATAATGCCCATTAGCAATTGGGCCAGCAACATATGAAGGAGAAGGAGGAGGCCCATGAATAGGATATGGCCTATTATGAGAAGAAGGCCCATGAAGATGAGATGCAATAAGACGTTGGGCCTGGGTCGGGTCCATTTGGCAAACAAGGCTTGAAATACGGGCCATGAGATTAGCCTGTTCCTCAGATGGGTCAGAGGGACCACGAGAAGATGGACCCACGCGGGAAGAGGATTCCACGCGGGAATAGGAAGCAGATTGGGAAAAAGAATGATACAAGGGGTTAGAATGATGCTCCATGAGGGCAAATGGAGACTTAATACAATGATGTCAAGGAGAATACAAGTGGGGAAGCACTGGCTTAATGGGCCCAAGGACAAGAGGGGACTGACCCACTAATGCAAAGACGAATGGACAACGGATCACGGGACAATGGACTAGACAATGGACACACAAAATGGGGTAACCTAAGTGGGCCTAATAATGATGAAAGACGTGGGTGCAACACAAAACACCACTAATGGGCTTGGACAAGCCCAAATAACACAATCAATGCAATGTAAGAGTTTTCACCCAAGTCAAACAAGTTGATATGATGGGAAATATTTTAGAGATTTCAATGGACCTTTTAATGATTTGAATTAATAATAATTCCCTCGAGATAGGAATCCTATGGGAATAAGATCCAAACTTTGGGTTGACTAAGGTTAACTCCCTCACACTTATGCAAATGCAAGCCTAAGGGGTGGAAAGGTACAACCGGCCCGATGTCCGTGTGGGAATCCACGGCTCACGGGGACTTATGGAGATCCTTGATGTGCTTTCCTGGTTGGCTCCAAGGAATATGGAGACGAGAGGTCCACGCACCAAGGTAGGAAATGCAACTATGATATGCAACGTATGGCCCTATGTGCACCGGAGTGCATGCAAATTCTAGCTTAAAACTATAAAATCAAGGCTAGATTAAACTATGCAAACATGATCCAACTAAAACAAATAGTATATGGATGGAAAGACAATACAAAGATCTGCACAACGGCCCCAAGAACAGATCAATCTGACCCCGGGAGGTCAATCAAATCACTAAGCAAAGATGCCCCCGTGAATCTGTGCGCAGACCACATGCAGATTTTATGGACAAAATACTAAAATGATGACAATTTTTAACTAAGCAAATGAGACCCAAATGATGCAAATAAGCTATGGATGGAAAGATAATACAAAGGACTATCCAATGGATCAAAAATCAGTGTAATTAGACATCGGGAAGGCAGTCAAATCACTCATTAAAGATGTACCTGTGAACCTGTCCCTGAGCCTGCCTGCAGAACTTATGAACAAAACTCAAAACGTTGGACAAGATTAGAATATGCAAATGTTAACCAAATGCTGTAAATGATATATGGATGGAAAGACAATACAAAGGGCTATCCAACGCAACAAGAATCAGCTCAATCGGACTCCGGGATCAAAAGTTATGCCTCTATGAACACGGCCCTGTGAGCATGCACGCAAGACTGCCAGAAGCCGTGTAACGGTCTACCAAAGGACCGTTACATGCATGTGACGGTCTACTGCAGGACCGTCACACTACCAGAGCCCTTAAAACACCAAAAATAGTTGGAGAATGGAAGAAATATCACCTAAACATGAACATGCACCCACCCAACCTACAAAAGAGCATGAAAATAAGCGTGATGGGCATTGGTGTCCCACCGTGATCGCCAAAAAACTGTTGATTTGTTTTTTTAATTAGATTCCTATCCCGCTCCCTTTAAATACATATATGTATAAACATGTGAATCAAAGACAAGGGGGATGAAAGGATGAGAAATACTAACCATGATCGCCACCAAGGATTAACAACGCCAATGGATGAAGACGTGTAAAGAACGGCGTCGTGTACCTTGAAACTTAAAGACTTGATCGCGCTTGAAACGGGGTGCGAGGAACTTGTGAATTTAAACCTCCTCTCCTTCCAGTCGGCTAGAGGAAGAGGGCCTCACGTTGTATTCATGCTCTCCTGCGAAACAAAGATGAAACACAAAGGTAAAAACCCATTAGAACATGAAGTGTAGAAATCTGCCCTAAGTGATAAAATAGCATGAATAAAAGGGGGAGAACGCACCGGGGAGGGTTTTTAACCCCTGTGGAAGGGTGGAAATAATAGGTGGGTGTGTTGTGCATGCATGAGATTTGAAATCACGAGATTTGATTGAGAGAATAGAGAGAAAACGATGATGCAAAACGGAGAAAAACGCATGTGTAGCAGAAAGTGTAGAAAACTGTGATGATTTGTGATTTTGAGGAGACTAGAACTAAGAGTGTAGACCATGGAATCAAGCCCAGAAGGATAGAATAGAAAGCCAATACTTCCCTCTTCAAGTCAGGGTCGAAGGATTGAGTTGGAGTTGCAACATGGCTTCGCCCCATCTCCGGAAAGAGCCCCCCTTCGCAACTGCGAACTGGGCAGTTTTTATAGAGTTTTACAAGAAAACCTCATCTTCTTATCATGATTCCCGGAGATAGAGTCCAAGATAAATCGAGTTCTTTGGATCAAACTCGAGATAATACTAAAGACAAGAGATAGGAACAAACGGGGATCAATTCGGAGGAGGATTCTAGAAGATATGGCTCTTGGAAGGTAGCCCCGGAGCTTAATCTGCAGAGTTTTAGTTAAACTAGGATACTTAAATCCTGATCTTGCGACCCAGATCCCGAGAGATATTGCCAATGAAAATTTGATTCCTATGAACCAAATTCAAGATAATACCCAGGGCTAGAAGTAGGAAAAAACGGGGATCAATTTGGATAAGAATTCAAGAAGTTATGGACTCTTCAAGAGGGCCACGGCGCACAAAAACGGAGTAGAGTCCAACACGAATTGGACTCTCTGGTGCATGTAACGGTCTATCGTAGGACCGTCAGAGTTATGTAACGGACTAGGGTAGGTCCGTCACACTATGGAGGTCAAACGGGACGTTTTCGGAAAAGTTTCGGTGTAACGGTCTACTGTAGGACCGTCACAGTGAAGTAACGCATCTACAGTAGACCTTCACATTGAAGTAACGCATCTACAGTAGACCTTCATATTAATGAAGGCAGATTCTGGGCAGACTACGCGCGACTTTAGAAATTGAAGCGTATCTCTCAAACGGGGCAGAACTAGATAAAGTGGTAAACATAGAAGTTGTAGATAACTGAGAGAGGAACAACTTTCATAAAGAAAGAAATTTGAGAAAATGATTGAAAGATAGAGAAAATGGGGCTGGAAGAGAGAGGAAAATTCTGGAATGTAGGTGAACAGCACAGCCTGCTGGAAAAACGTGAATAACTCACAATCGGGGCAGAACCGGCCAACGATGTAGAAGAAGAAATTGTAGATCTTTGAAAGAGGAACAACTTTGATTAAGATAACTCTTTGAAAAGAGGACAATAATAGGGTGAAAAAGAACCACTTTTAGGACTGCACAGTGAGAGAGAGCCAATTACTTGAGGGGAGCTGGCCTAAATGGGCCGAAAGTCAACTTGGAAGCCAGAATTTGACAAGATAAGCTCCGGGGCTATAAGAAATCATGATCTCCAAGATTCAAAGGATATGAAATGGTAAAAATGGGCTTGAAATCCATCCGAGGAAGCTCCAAAATAATGGCTAATTCGGGGCATCAAAAATGGTGAATAAGAGAAATGACACAACTTGTGGGCTAAAATGGGTGTCAACACTGTAGTCGTTCTTTCTCTCAGCTAGTTGTTGTTGTTGTTGGTTGTCCTGCTTTATTTATTATTTCTTTTTACCTCCACACTCCTTTTAGCCCTTCCGAGCCCTCCCGGCTCGTGGGCGGCGGTTCGAGTCTCGGGTTATCGGGCCTTCCCGGTAATCAGATTCTCAGGTCGCTACAGCTGGTATCAGAGAGGAGGTTGTGGACGTACATGGGAATTCGAAATATTGCAGTGATCAGAGTCCATATGGTCCAGTGCAGTCGGCAACTGGCTTAGGGTTTTGTGTTCATTTTCCGCCTAGTTTCTCGATCAAGATCTTGAGTGCGCTGTGCAGCGCTGTGAAGGTGGTTATTGTCCGCGGCTTTCGTGCCAGTATGGGGTCTAAGGATCGAGGTCGAGAGCCTTCTCCCTCATCGGTGGTGACCCTGGTTGCGTTGCGTTGGGTAGAGGTTGCCGGCAGGCGTGAGCTCGCGGTGCTGCGTTCGAGGAATCTGCAGCGTGGTCAGGTGGCTGGAGAGGATTGTTCGTGGTTAAGTGGCCGTGAGCGTGCTCTAACGGAGCTGCTGTCGGTTTTGGCCACTCCAGCTTGAAGTTTGTCCAGCTCCTGAGGTGTTCTGGTCGAGAAGTGTGCTCGGGTGAGCGGAGGATCTCCTCAGTGAGCTGCTGTTGCGTCGAGCTTGATGTTCTTTCCTGAACTCTTGTGTGAGAATGGGTTGTGTTCGCCCTGGAGTTGGCTTGAGATGTGAAGGCTCCACGGCGAGTTCAGACTCGAGGATGAGCGTCGACGGTTGTCGTTGTGGCTCGTGTAGCGGCTCTTGGCGCGGTGCACTGCAGTTTGAGGAATTGCAGCGGTGGTGCATCGAGAGATGTTGTGATTGTGGTCCGACGTGACACTCGCCGAGTGTGTCGGAGGCGCTGACCTGACGGGAGCGATGGTTTTTCCTTGGTGCTGGATGGTGTTGTTTCCAGCGTGCGCGAGGTTCGAGGTCGGGTCGAGCGTGGAATTCTTCCGTTGGTCGGAAGTGCGTTTGGTTTCTTCTTTGGTTGGAGAGATTGTGTTTGGCTGAGGCTCGTCATCTTGCTTGGTGTGCCCGGATTGGTTGGCCTTGTGTGCCATGAAGTCCGTGCGAGACGTGCTCCTTGTCTTGGCAAGGTGGTTGCCCGTGAGAAGTCGTGCCCATTCCCTTTTCGTGTAAGGGTGCTGGCGCAGTTCCGGAAGGATGAGTGCCAGTTGGGCGGTGTTTACTTTCTTGGCTGTGCGCGCGGATCAGAGTGCGCAGCGGAAGCATGGAGGGCTTGTAACCCACTGGTTCAGGATCGTAGCGTTGGTTGCTACGGGCGGATTCCAGAGTTTGCGTTGAGCATTGGAGGATTGGTTCCTCTGTGTGAAACGTGTCGTTGCCATGCCGTTGCCCGAGATATCGTGGTTCTTGGCACTAGCAGGATGGAGTGTTGGGGAATATGTTGGCAAGTGTGCTGCATGAGTACCCTGTTCTTGTGATGGAAGCTATGTCAGGCGTCGGTGTTGGACCTGCATGAGGTTGTTGAGGACGTCGCCTGACGGAGGTCGAGGACGTGTTGGTCAGAGTCGGTGGCTCGGTGCCCAACTTGTGTTCCCAGTCCTGTCCGCAGATGAGATCGTTTTTGGAGAAATGATCTCTTGCTGGCTGTGGGTTCCTATTGGTGGCTACGAGTGACTGGTAAGGCTAGTCTCGTAGCCGACCACGGTGAGATGTATGTTGCTTAGGGACCCATGAGCACTATTCAGGTGGTGTCCCGTGGCTCTGTGGTAAGGGCGGAATCGGGATTGGTAGGTGTCCACTTGGATTGATCGAAGGATTTGATGAGACCAGACGGAAGAGTGACGCCTGTGGGCGGAGGCCTTTTCGTGAGGTTGGCGTTGTTGAACATGTGTGCAACATGATTACTTTTATGGCTTTGATGTTGTCTGCCTCTGTATTCATACATTTCAGGTCAAGATCAAGAGACATTGTTCAGCAAGTCTATACATCCAACAAAGTCCATACACTTGGGTTTAGCAAGTCTATACATCAGCAAGTCCATACACTCGGGTTCAGCAAGTCTATACATCAGCAAGTCCATACACTCGGCTTCAGCAAGTCTATACATCCAACAAAGTCCATACACTCAGCTTCAGCAAGTCTATACATCCAACAAAGTCTGTACACTCAGATTCATCAAGTCTATACATCCAACAAGGTCTGTACACTCGGATTCATCAAGTCTATACATCCAACAAAGTTTGTACACTCGGCTTCAGCAAGTCTATACATCCAACAAAGTCTGTACACTCAGATTCATCAAGTCTATACATCCAACAAGGTCTGTACACTCGGATTCATCAAGTCTATACATCCAACAAAGTTTGTACACTCGACTTCAGCAAGTCTATACATTCAACAAAGTCTATACGTTGGATGAAGTCTATACGTTGGATGGCTGATGCTCAAAGTCTGTACGTTGGATGCATGCACAACACAAAGTCTGTACGTTGCGGCAGATGAAGTCTATACGTTGCTGCAAATGAAGTCTGTACGTTGGCTGCATGCACAACTCAAAGTCTGTACGTTGCACAAGACAAAGTCTGTACGTTGGCTGCTAGCACAACTCCAAGTCTGTACGTTGGCTGCTAGCACAACTCCAAGTCTGTACGTTGGTTGATGGCTGCAACACAAGTCTATACATTGGTCGACTACTTCACATGCAAAGTCTATACATTGCATTTTTTTGTGTTCGTGCATCAAGTTACCAAGTTTGTACGCTCATGAAGCAAGGCTGTACATGCTCATGCATGATCAAGGTATAAAGTCTATATAGAGTTCATACATGCACACAAAGTCTACATGTCCAAGCCTTGATGTAAAGTCTATACAACAACTACAAGCTTCATTCAAATAGCCAAGGTCACTGAACAAGATGACAGTCCAAAGACAAAGATTCAGTTGGTACCTTCTAGACCAACAAGGATGAAGTTACAGACATGAATGGGCTGCTAATGGACTCAAGTGACTGAGCTGGAGGGCTGACGAACCGACCCGGACTGAACTGGGGGCTGCCCAGCTGGCGGTCGACCGCCAGCCCCGAGCCAACCAATGTTGACTTTATTTTCCACTTCGAAAAGGGCCATTCAACATGGATTTGTTTAATCCAAAAAACACCTAATCACCCATAATTTGTGGATCTGGTCTGGGGCTTGTCTATAGACCATTCAAAGTCTATAAGACCAATATAAGAGGGTTAGAAACCCTAGTTGATGTAGTTTATGAAGTGAATCAAAGAGAGCTCAAGGGAGGCCATTTCGAGGGTACTGTAGCACCTGCGTGAACAGTACTTCGGGCTGGAGTTCTTCATCCTTCCAAGGTGATTCAATCTCAGATCTGAAGCCAAGCAACCTCCAAGCAAGCAAGAAGCATTCAAGGCTCTCAAAGGTGATCAAAGCTACATCCATACACCTCTTTATCAACTCAAGGAGATTCAAGAAAAGATCAAAGCTACATCCAATATTCTTCTTCATCAACTCACGGAGATTCAAAGGAAAGATCAAGCTACATCCTATATCTGCTCCATCAACTCAAAAGGATCAAAGGAAGATCAAATCCTCAACAGATTCAAGATCAAGCAAACCTCAGATAAGATCTATTCTCTTAAGCATATTCTATATCTTGTTGAGTGTTTTTCATAAGTTGTTCTTTTTCCATTTCTTTCAAACACTTGAAATTGAGAATCGTCCCTACTGGTGGTTAGTAGGAAGGCAATCGGAGGCTGTCCGATTTGCGGTGTTGACGTCCCTACCGGTGGTTAGTAGGAAGGCAATCGGGAGTTCTCCGATCTGCTGTGTAGCCGTCCCTGTCGGCTTTGTGTGTAGGAAGACAGAAAGAGGGTTTTCTCTGTTCTGTGGTTTGGGGCGTGTCCCCGGTCAAGCTGTGAGTCAGTAGGAAAGCCTCACCGGGTTTTGGTGAGGGGTGGACGTAGGTTGCGGGGTTGCAACCGAACCACCTTAAAAATCCCTGTGTTGTGGGTTGTTCTTCGTGTGTGATTGCTCTATCTCTTCTACCCCCATTCACAGGTTCGTGTGGTTCCATACTTGGTAATCTTGTTTACACACTCAAGCACTCAGATTTGCACATTCGATTTTATATGCACCTTAGTTGATCACCACTGCATTCACACACATATGAACTTTGAGTGATCAACATAGCACACACACACACGTACGGTTGTTGCAAGCTATTGCATGCTCTGTGCCACTCTACTTAATTCCGCTGTGCATTGTGTCTAAGTGATTCATTCACTTTATAGGAGTGGTTCATGCTTCCGATAGTTAAGAGTTTTAAATAGGCCATAACTTGTGATAGGATCTATTCAACCCCCCCTTCTAGATCCGTTTACACCTCGTGGGACCCAACAAGTGGTATCAGAGCGAGGCTCTGTCATTCCCAGATCCAACAATCTGCAGGGAAAGATCCCAGTGTTTGTTATTTAGATGGCTTCATATGCTACACATGCTTCGATGGTTTCTCCGCCCATTTATGATGGTTCAGATTTTTCTACATGGGTTGGAAGAATGTTCATCTATGTTAGCTCCATAGATCCACAATTGTGGACTCTTATATACAATTGTCCTCATGAGCTGCCATCAAATTCAATTGATTGGTTAGCCGAACATGAGACCAAACACAATGAGAATCTTCTTGCATATAACTCAATTACAGCTGCAGTTGATCTAAGACTAACTCATCTTGTGTCCTCTTGTAGCACAGCCAAGCAAGTACTCGACAAGTTGGTGAAAATCCATGAAGGGAAGGAACAAGAACAAGAATGCTTCATGGCTGACCGTGCAGAATAGTCCAGTAATACATCCACATCACAGGTAAACTCTGACTCCGAGGAATTCACTTTTGAAGAGCTTATGGAAGCCTATGATGAGTTGATCACACAATAACAAAAGGTAAAAACAGAAAATAAAAATTTGAAAAAGGATCTCAAGAAAATTAACAAAAATGAAAGCTCGATTTGTAAAAAGTGTTCTATTTTTGAAGAGCTCAACAACACTCTCTCTTTTGATCTAGATACGCATAAACAAAGCATTGCATGTCTAAGGGATGAAAATGAAAATCTTCATGGTGAAATCACTAGGTTGGAAGAAATTGTAATAAAACTTCAAAACCAACCTAAGTCAATCTCTAATGATCTTGAATGGCAACAAAAATTGATTGACTCTCTGAAAGAAGAGAATAGAGAGTTGTTGGAAAAGAAAATTGAACATGAAAAGCTTGAAGAAGAATTGCATGAAAAACTGGTTGCACATGAAAAAGACAAATATGTCATTGATGATCACTCTGAAACTTTGCATGCTCTCGAACAACAAAATCAAAATCTTAAAGCAGTAAATGCCATGCTCAATGAGCAATTGGCAGCATGCGAAGAGGGCCTTGTTGAATCTAAACAGCACATTTCCTCACTTGAAAATGAAATTCAAGGTTTGAATGATTTTCTGTCAATGTTTGCCCAAATCCAAGATTCTGGCTCACCAAAAGCCACCACTTCCTGTGGTCACCAAAAAGGGCATACTGCTCGAAAGAAAAGTAAAACTCAGCATGCTCATCAAAACATGCACCATAACATGTCCAATGCTAAATATCATACTTTTCACAAAATGAATGTCCATTGTTATTATTATGGTAAACATGGTCACACTGTACATGATTGTTTTATCTTGAGAAATGATGAGCTTAGAGCAGGAGATCAAGTGAAAGAGCAAGAAAAGAAACATGTCAATACTGGCAGAGGACCTACTCAGCAGATATCTGCACAGAATTGCACGGGGAGTCAAAAGAGTCGACACTCCCATACAAGCAGGTCGACACTCTCTATGGCTTTAAACAAAAATCTTCCTCCTTGTTGCTCTCATTGTGGTAAGTCTGGCCATACTGTCCAAGAGTGCTGGCACTTGAAGGGAAAGCATCACCTTCATGTCATGAAAGGTAAATCCCATGCTTATCCACAAAAATAAAATGCATATGCACACGCACATGAACATAAAAAGAATGCTCAATCTTTTGTGCGCTGTTTCTACTGTGGGAAAAATGGCCATGACATGTATGATTGTCATACAATAAGAAAGGATGATCTAATTTCCCTGAAACAGATGAGTTACATTGGTGAATATGATAAAGCTGCTAACCTATAAGGACCACCCAAGCAATCTTGGGTACCTAAGAATTCCAAATGAGAATTTTGGGTGCAGGATGCCTTGGAGCTGAACAAAGGATCATAAGGTAAATAAAAGCTCAAGGCACAGGTATGTACATAAACCTTTTAAGTTCAGTCATCTTGCATGTTTAGTCTTGACATGTAGGTATTGCATCATACATCTGCCCAATGTCATTAGATTCTGCAAACTGAATTACTCTTTGAAATGCAAAACCCCCAAGGTGTGAGATGAACTTTTGAGCTTGATAACTTGCTCACACCATGCTTGATTTCAACTGTTTAATTCATGAAAAACTTGTTATGCTGATGAAGTTGATGTGATAATGAGTTGCTTAAGTCTTGCTATCAGTTACATGAAATGCTTGGACTTTGGTTTTGATGATGCATACCATGGCTGCATTCTCAACTCGTTATTCATGTTACCTTTGCTCAAAAGGTGGAGTCTAGCAATTGACATCATCATGTTGCATTCAGTTCAAAATCAATTGTGAATGATTTGTGTTTGCATCATCTTGTGATCTCATACTATTTTAATGCAAATCATGTTTAGGAAAACAAGAAAAAATGTTCGAACCTAAGCATGCATCTAGAATGAGCAATCAGCTTGTAGCATCTTCATTGCTTTGAGCATTCACATAAGACTTAGGCTGCATAATTCATTGCCAATCCATGCATAATAAAATTAAATTCATGTTCACGATACATTGCATGGTTTGTATAGCATCATTCTTGCATGGCCATGGTATATCAAATGTTGATGTATGGAAAGGGAGGTTATGCTTGCCTAGAAGTACTCAATATGCGTGAGGTTTCACCTCCGCCACGTACCATGCGTCAATGTCGCATATAGGCCATATAGTAAGGGGGAGCTATCTCTTTGCAGCATTCATGCATATGTTTCATCTTCATTTTGTTGACATCATGGCATATAATGCATCTTCTCAGGGGGAGCTTGTTCATCATGAAAATCTAGTCAAAATTCTGCCGGTCGACCTCACTCCTTTGACAGGTCGACCCCACATTTCTTTCTGTCTAAAAATTACTTTTATCTTAGCTCAGTGCATAACCTCAGGGGGAGTGTTCTTCATCTATTCTTGTCTACCAGTTATGCAACACTCTCTTCTTAAACCAAGCCACTGCATGATACTACTTAATCCTTTTGTGGTTCAACTTGGATTCAAAGTGCCTTGAACTTCTTGGAGGATTCCCAATCTATTATTGAGGTTGTTTATCAGAGTAAATCTTCAAGAAGAATTTTCTCTTATATAGTCTTGTGATTGCCTTGAACATGAATGATTTTGGTTTAACATTAATGATTTCTTAAGTCTTGAAGTTTGATGGTCTTGAACATGTTTATGATCGGGTTTAATAGTCTTAAACTAGTTTCTCATGTTTTGACTTGTTATGCCGTCTTGAATCTGAAAAAATTTTGAGTACAAAGGCATCCTTGATCAAGAAACTTCAGCTAAGTATTATTTTTAAACATTTGTTGAATTTGTTTATTTCAAAAGTGGCTATACTTAAAGTAAGCTCAAGGCAGAGCAATGGCACTGTTGCTGAGAAATATATCTCCTCATCAAAGAAAATGAGATTCGATATGTCATGAGGTGACTATGCTATCTCTGTTCTAGGTGAAGTAAAATCGTGAGCTACACTGAGTAACTGGGGGTGCTTGCGTCTGGTAAACGTGCACACTCACGTCAAAAGGTGGTTGCTACACTTGACTGCTCGTAAAATGATAACAATCATCTTTCAAATGATTTCAAAAGAAAAATCTAAATGTGTAGCTCTCATTAATCCAATCTAAGTCATCTAAGTGTTTAGCCTCAATACTTATTGTGGTCACTCTCAAGGGAACCAATGAAACTGAATGAGTAAGATAAGAGAAAGTTAATCTGGTTTTGACATGAATTTCTGGTTCACTACTATTAAACTTGCATGCAAATGTTTTCATGTGATTCTACTGAGTAGGCCAAAACTCATTAACATTAAACCAATCTGAATGTAAGAGCTGGTTCATTTGGGTTCTATAACTGAAAATTCTGAAAAATCCATAACTCTGATTTATGAACTTGGTTTCATATTAAAGAACCTCCACTCTCTCTTGAGAAGTCATATCTTGATGCTCCTTGTTGTTTGCCTTCATCTGCCATATCTACATAAATCATTCAGGCTGCCCCGATTACATCACCATACTACACAAGTGGTATAATCCAACAAGTGGTATCATCTTGATGCACCTTTTAAGTCGTCTCCAAAATCATTGGTGTCCTCTGTCAAATGATATCACATTGCCTTCTCATTCATTGGCATTTGGCATAAGTCCTAGCATCATTGTCATCATGTTTTCATGCATTAGGGTGGCATGCATGTCTTGACTTCATACAATTGTAGCTTGCATCAAAATTTGATCATTTCCATGCATTGCATAGAAAATCCAAACAAAATCTAAATATTGGAAAACCACTAAAAATCTGCAAAATTTGAAATCAAAAATTTGATCTTTGGCTACTCTATCCATCTCCACTATTTGAGGAATTGAATCATGCTGATGTGGCTCCACCTCTCACACTTACATTGTCTTTGCCAAGCCTCGAGTCCCTTGTTCTCTTTTCTGGATCTTTTGATGTTGTCAAAGGGGGAGAAGATTATGTAAGGCATTCATCAAAAAGGATGTGGTAAGAACCATGTGCGTCATTGTCAAAAGGGGATATAGTAAGAACCATGTGAGTCATTGTCACAAGATGAATGTTGTTGACTCATAGTTGTCATGTGAATTACTAATGCATGTGAATCTCTAATGACTCATAGTTCAGAATGACTCATAGTTGTCATCATCAAGAAAGGGGAGAATGTTGAACATGTGTGCAACATGATTACTTTTATGGTTTTGATGATGTCTGTCTCTATATTCATACATTTCAGGTCAAGATCAAGAGACATGGTTCAGCAAGTCTATACATCCAACAAAGTCCATACACTTGGGTTCAGCAAGTCTATACATCAGCAAGTCCATACACTCGGGTTCAGCAAGTCTATACATCAGCAAGTCCATACACTCGGCTTCAGCAAGTCTATACATCCAACAAAGTCCATACACTCGGCTTCAGCAAGTCTATACATCCAACAAAGTCCATACACTCGGCTTCAGCAAGTCTATACATCCAACAAAGTCTGTACACTCAGATTCATCAAGTCTATACATCTAACAAGGTCTGTACACTCGGATTCATCAAGTCTATACATCCAACAAAGTTTGTACACTCGGCTTCAGCAAGTCTATACATCCAACAAAGTCTGTACACTCAGATTCATCAAGTCTATACATCCAACAAGGTCTGTACACTCGGATTCATCAAGTCTATACATCCAACAAAGTTTGTACACTCGGCTTCAGCAAGTCTATACATCCAACAAAGTCTATACGTTGGATGAAGTCTATACGTTGGATGGCTGATGCTCAAAGTCTGTACGTTGGCTGCATGCACAACACAAAGTCTGTACGTTGCGGCAGATGAAGTCTATACGTTGCTGCAGATGAAGTCTGTACGTTGGCAGCATGCACAACTCAAAGTCTGTACGTTGCACAAGACAAAGTCTGTACGTTGGCTGCTAGAACAACTCCAAGTCTGTATGTTGGCTGCTAGCACAACTCCAAGTCTGTACGTTGGTTGATGGCTGCAACACAAGTCTATACATTGGCCGGCTGTTTCACACGCAAAGTCTATACATTACGTTTTATTGTGTTCGTGCATCAAGTTACCAAGTTTGTACGCTCATGAAGCAAGGCTGTACAGGCTCATGCATGATCAAGGTATAAAGTCTATACAGAGTTCATACATGCACACAAAGTCTACACGTCCAAGCCTTGATGCAAACTCTATACAATAACTACAAGCTTCATTCAAATAGCCAAGGTCACTGAACAAGATGAGAGTCCAAAGACAAAGATTCAGTTGGTACCTTCTAGACCAACAAGGATGAAGTTACAGACATGAACGGGCTACTAATGGACTCAAGCGACTGAGCTGGAGGGCTAACGAACTGACCCGGACTGAACTGGGGGGCTGCCCAGCTGGCGGTCGACCGCCAGCCCCGAGCCAACCAATGTTGACTTTGTTTTCCACTTCGAAAAAGGCCATTCAACATGGATTTGTTTAATCTAAAAGTCACCTAATCACCCATGATTTGTGGATCTGGTCTGGGGCTTGTCTATAGACCATTCAAAGTCTATAAAACCAATACAAGAGGGTTAGAAACCCTAGTTGATGTAGTTTATGAAGTGAATCAAAGAGAGCTCAAGGGATGCCATTTCGAGGGTACTGTAGCACCTGCGTGAACAGTACTTCGGGCTGGAGTTCTTCATCCTTCCAAGGTGATTCAAGCTCAGATCTGAAGCCAAGCAACCTCCAAGCAAGCAAGAAGCATTCAAGGCTCTCAAAGGTGATCAAAGCTACATCCATACACCTCTTTATCAACTCAAGGAGATTCAAGAAAAGATCAAAGCTACATCCAATATTCTTCTTCATCAACTCAAGGAGATTCAAAGGAAAGATCAAGCTACATCCTATATCTGCTCCATCAACTCAAAAGGATCAAAGGAAGATCAAATCCTCAACAGATTCAAGATCTAGCAAACCTCAGAGAAGTTCTATTCTCTTAAGCATATTCTATATCTTGTTGAGTGTTTTTCATAAGTTGTTCTTTTTCCATTTCTTTCAAACACTTGAAATTGAGAATCGTCCCTACTGGTGGTTAGTAGGAAGGCAATCGGAGGCTGTCCGATTTGCGGTGTTGACGTCCCTACCGGTGGTTAGTAGGAAGGCAATCGGGAGTTCTCCGATCTGCGGTGTAGCCGTCCCTGCCGGCTTTGTGTGTAGGAAGACAGAAAGAGGGTTTTCTCTGTTCTGTGGTTTGGGGCGTGTCCCCGGTCAAGCTGTGAGTCAGTAGGAAAGCCTCACCGGGTTTTGGTGAGGGGTGGACGTAGGTTGCGGGGTTGCAACCGAACCACCTTAAAAATCCCTGTGTTGTAGGTTGTTCTTCGTGTGTGATTGCTCTATCTCTTCTACCCCCATTCATAGGTTCGTGTGGTTCCATACTTGGTAATCTTGTTTACACACTCAAGCACTCAGATTTGCACATTCGGTTTTATATGCACCTTAGTTGATCACCACTGCATTCACACACATATGAACTTTGAGTGATCAACATAGCACACACACACGTACGGTTGTTGCAAGCTATTGCATGCTCTGTGCCACTCTACTTAATTCCGCTGTGCATTGTGTCTAAGTGATTCATTCACTTTATAGGAGTGGTTCATGCTTCCGATAGCTAAAAGTTTTAAATAGGCCATAACTTGTGATAGGATCTATTCAACTCCCCCTTCTAGAACCGTTTACACCTCGCGGGACCCAACAGGCGTCGGATGGTGGTCCTTGACGGGACGTTGGTATCGCAATGGTTATCCCTGGTTTGGTGCCCAGCATGGGATGGTTCCCCTGTAAGTCTGAGTCAAGTGAGGTGATGACTGAAGACACCAGGATCTTGTCATTTGGTTTCATCGTGCTCCCCGAGAAGGTTGAGTTGGCGTGATGATCGGGCTCGGACGTGGAATCTGAGAGGAGTGTGGCTCGAGATGTGGCATCGGTCTGTGTGGGAGTCAACGGATGGCTTGCCAAGGTTTGGAATGTTTACTTCGGATCCAGTGTAGGACCAGGAAAGAAGGAAGAACCTGAGCGAGCAGTTGGTGATCGTCGGCGCGTGGTCTTTCACAGACAGAAGATGCTGGTTGTCGGGGCTCAAGCGTGGCGAGAGTCGTGTGCCAGCGAGGCCTTGGGTGGCTATTTTTGTGGTGTGTCTTTCCGGACAGGATCTGGACTTTGTCGAAGCTTATCCTCTGACAGAGTTGGCACAGTGTTATGTTTGGCTTTCAGCTTGCCATGTGTGGAGTGTTTCTTGGTTCTGAGCCGTTGTGGTGGTTGCGGTTGTTGACACCCGTTTTATACCCAATAAGTCGGGTCATCTCCTTATTCATTCAATATGATGCTCCCAGTTGTTCACTCTTCATTGATCAGTTGAAGCCTGTTTTCTGGGTCTCAATTCCTGGATTAGACCTGGTTCCTGGTGGCACTTCGTTCAAAAGCTTGGCAATCCCTCCATTCTATTTTCTTGAAAATCAATGATAGTAACGGTCTGGATTAGGCGCGTCATTTCATAAGAACGCATGAAGCCTAGGCCATTAATCTTTGAAGAGTCCCAAGACTTAGGGCCTCGTTGTCCTTTGATAATAACGGTCTACTCCCTAGCCGGTGTTTCCTTATGACGCACTATGCCCTGGCCGTTACTTACTTGCAGAGTCCTATTGTTTAGATCTTCTTCCCGTCGATCTTATCCTTTGGATAGGGTTGAAAATGACGGTAATTCCTTGGAGCGTTATTTCCAAGTGGCGGTCTATCGTGCAACCGTTACTTCCTTCAGAGAGTCCTGACAGTTCAGGCCTTTTCTCTGCTACTCCGTGGACGAGATAGGGTTTTGGATTGGCATTATCTCCTTCAATTCTAACCCTCAGGACCTCTCGTTTGTTTCTTTGGACTCTTGTTGATATTATCCTCAAGGATTTGCTAAGGATTATCCTCCTTTCTTGGCTGATTTATCTTCAACTCGACCTGAGAGTTTGAGGGTCTATAAATAGAACCCTTGATTTCATGACCCGAAGAAAGGAAGATTTGATTCACGACGAAGTGCTGCCAAATTCAGGAGCCATCTACATCCAGGAGGAGCTGCTTCCCACGTCCATCTTCCAAGTCAAGGGAGTAATTTTGGGTCTTAGCTTGTCAAGATCATCATTATTGCATGCTCAAGTTTCCCTTGGTTTTATCAATCAAAAACATTGTCCCTCCTCTTCCTCCACGTTTTTCACTGTTGCTAAGCATACACATATCCTCCTAAACTTAAAAAACGCTCAGAGGGGTTAAAAAACCAACAACTCCCCGGTAATCCCCTCTCCTTTTGATGTTCTTAAGCTTTTTAAGGATTGATGCTATACTTATGTTGAGGGCTAATTGAGGTTGTGTTGTTTTGCTTTCTACATCCTTGGCAGGTTTTACAGGATCACTAGCACGAGGCCCAAGCCTTCTAGCCGGCTGGAAGGGTTGGAGTTCAAAGAATTCACATCTTTTCACTGCAGGTTATCTGACGGTCAGGTGCAGGAGCGTTATTTCCTTCTGGCGGTCTATCGCACGACCGTTACTTCCAAGCGACGCACAGGGTTTGGACCATTATTTTCAAGTTGATCTGCAGGCTTTCCTTGGTTTTCTCTCCCGTGGGCGGGTGTTTCATCCACCTACTTCCAAGGTATATTCGAGTCTTTGACTCGTGTTTACTTTGGTGGCGATCACGACTTTCCTTAGTGTTGGGCACTAGCTGTCTTTTTCATCAAATCTCTTTATTCCCCTTGATTGTTCCACCCCTAGCGGTGTGTTTTTATTTATCTTTGCTCCACGCCCCGGCGTGTGTTTTTGTTTTTCCCTTAGCATAATTTGATTGAGATAGCATGCCCATGCTAGAGTTAGATTTGATTGCCTAAGTTCATGTTCACATGTGCATAGGTTGAGCTGATCTTTGGTAGTTTATTTATCATCTCGCCATATCTATTTTTCAAAACCCTCACAATCAAAAAAAAAAGAAAGAAGATAAGAAGAGATAGGTAAACAAACAATCAACAGCGGTTTGCTTGGGTAACCGCGTCTGCTGGTGGGAGCTTCGTTTGGTTGTTCCCTTGTGTCGGGCGTGAGACCAGTCGGTGGGTTTGCAAAATTGGCATCTGGGTTGTCTGCCGACCGTGGGTTGCATTGGCAGATGTTCCTTGTGTTGGGGACTGTGTTTCCCCGATGGGCGTGTTGTTGGCTGCGGTGCTGTGTTCGTTGTGCTGTGATTGAGGTGACGCTAGACTGTCCTTTGTGAGTGCCTGCTCTGACGGCTGGTGTGCTCGGCGCGTAGAGCGAGGTGTTGTTCGTATTTATAGTCTGGCTATGTCCCTCAGGTCTGGAGCTTTCTTATGAATCGTGGTTCTCTGTGCTGGGGTTCTGACGGCGTTATCTGTGGGTTCCGGCGTTCTTCCCATGTTCTTGTGCTTGTCCTGAATTTCGAGGATGAAATTTCTTTAAGGGGGGAGGGCTGTAATGCTCCGGATTTTTCAGATCCTTCTTCTCGGGTCTTGGATCTACGTTTACAGTGTATCTGGCTCCATTGTGTTCAAAATTTCATTTCGGACATCTTTTATGTTCGGATCGGCGCGATCCGGAGTTGTTTCGGAGGCCCGGAAGCGTTCCACGGCTTTTCCGCGTGTGTTTTCCGATTCCCGGTGTATGTTTCGGTAATTCCTTCGGAACCTCGTTGCGGGTGAACCGGGCCGTTCACCTGGGCGCGACTGGTACCGTTGCGATCGGTGTGTTCCGAGGATCGCGGAAACATGATTTTCTATTTTCGGTATTTTCTGGAATTTCTGGATTTTCCTATATAAACCCCCTTTCTCTCTCTTCCCTCTCATTTCTCACTCACTCCCCTCTCTCTTCTCTCACGCTCTCCTTCTTCCCTCTCTTCTCCGGTGGCCGACGGAGCGAAGCGGGGGAGAGGTGGAGGCGGCGCGGGTGAGGAAGCGGGCGAGGATGGGCGAGGATCGAGGCGGTTGCTGGCGCGATCCCTCGGTGGATTCCGAGATGGCGTCGTTCGCGTTCCGGGCGGTTTTTTGGCGTGGATTAGTCACTTCGGCGCGCGGTTTCTTCGGTGGAGGTAGGGTGACGGAACATTGCTGCATTCTGCTCATTTTCCCTGCCATTGCTCGTCGTTTGACGCGGAAACGGCTGTGTTTGGATCCGTTCTAGCGAAACCGTGGTTTTGTAGGTTTCGTAGGGTCGGTCGGGAAACGGCGACGGTTTCCAGATCGGTTACTGTCAACGGATTCCTTGGGGCGAGAGCATTCTTTTCCCCCTAATTTCATCTCGATTGGTGGTCCCGTTGGACCGGTAGAGCTCTAGGAAGCTCGGTAACCCTTTTTGGGTAACTTCGGTAGAATCGCTCGTTTCTCGCGATTCGTGTGTCGTTTTGACTCCAGTCGGAGTCCATGTGATAGCCAGGGTGGTTGTGGTTGTATCCCCTTCGTTTCGACACGAACGGAGTGTGGAAAGGCAGCGATCGGGCGACCCCCTGGGTTTACCCGCCGTGATGGTTGGGTGGTCGAACCTGGCCCGTCCATCGCATGGGCGGCTGCCTTTGGCCCATTCATCTTCTCTTGGTTTTGGGGTTGTGTGGTCGCACGATAGACTGCACATGTGATGTGCGGCCAGGTGAGAACCGCATGTCTCCCCCATGGGCAGCTGGTCCCCAGCCGTCTGTCCTTCTGTGGGCTTGTGCGGCCATGAGCTGACCGCATATCCTAGTTGACCATTGTCAACAGTTTAGTGTCGGTTGGGTTGTGCGGTTTGGTCAAAGCCGTTTTGACCGGCACTGGAGCAGGTCGGTTGGGTTGTGCGAACGATCCTTGGCCACACATCCCCTTCGGCGGTCCTGCCCTAACCATCCATCCTCCGTTTGGGTTAGTCCGATTGGGGCCTTGTGCGGCTCTTGCTTGACCGCATGTCTCTTGAGCGGCTGTGCCCCAGCCGCACATCCCTTAAGCAGCCCAGGGTGAACCGCACATGTGCCAATCTAACCTGGTGTTTCTGTTTTGACCGATTCGAGTCCCGGGTGTGTGGTTCTCGAACCACGTGCCGACCCGTGGCCTGACGGATGCTGTGCACGTCGTCAGGGCCAGGTGTTGTGGTATGTTGTAGTCCCAGGTGTAGCGTTCTCGACTCGTGTCACCGTGTGTTGGCGTGCGTCTTCGATTTCTCCGGAAAGTGATTCCCGAGTGGGTCCTGTGGGAGACCTTGGGCTGCGAGCCAAGTTGTCCAGTCTGGGGCTGGAGACTTCCCTCTTCTCCTTCAGTTGGGTTGCAGCTTGGCGGTGTGCAA
Organism: Amorphophallus konjac; assembly: GCA_022559845.1. Classification (NCBI taxonomy): domain Eukaryota; kingdom Viridiplantae; phylum Streptophyta; class Magnoliopsida; order Alismatales; family Araceae; genus Amorphophallus; species Amorphophallus konjac. Next base: position 254,781,823 of record CM040128.1, on the reverse strand, counting down.
GTTGCCTTGGGAATCATGCTTCTGTGCTTTCCGCGTAGGTCGCGTGTGTGGCCTTAATCCTGTGAGTTCCCTTCCCGAGGGAGTGGTCTCGGCAGCTCGTGAGCTACCTCGGTACACGTGCTACCGTGATTTTAGACCTAATGATTGGACTAGATTGATGGCCTTGTGTTGTTGAGTCTTCTAACTAAAGGACCGTTGGCTGTAGTGCGTCTAGAGGACTGCCCAGAGTCCAGTGGTTAGCGTCACTTGGGTTTTCTTGACTCTCGCGCAGAGTGCATGCATAGCCGTGGGCTGCGAGTCCCGTTCCTTCTCCGACTGTGGTCGCCGTGCGACGGTGCCGGTACGTGGGATGGTCCCCGTACGTCGTCGGATTCAGACGTTGTTTTCCGTTGACTTGAGAGTCTACTCCTTCAGTGACCCTCCACTAGTCGTAGCCTGCTTACACACATGTGGTCCCACCAGGGAGTGGTGGAGAGGCTACCCTGAGGACGGTTTTAGACTTATTTTCGTCGGGCCCCTCATCGTTAGCCAGAGTCCGACTACGGGGGAAAACCGATCAGAGGGCCAGACCTAGGACGCATGGTCTGTGTGTGCACACGTGGTTGGGGGCGGTTGGACCCAAGCCCATGGGCGTGACCCCAGCTAGTCACTCGTTGTGGTTCTTGTTCGGTGTCCGTGCCTCTGGTAGGTGCTACCACGCTAGGCAGGTCACCTGCGGTGTGGTGTAAGTCGTCAGGGGACGCAACCGGCCTTGCTTCTTGTGGGAGGTGCTCCTGTCGAGTCGGGAGTGGCAGACTGTCAGTCTTGTGACTTCGGCCTTCGGGTTCAGTCGTGTTGACCATTGAGTTTTGGTGGTCTCGCGGTGGCGCGTGTGTCGGTCCTCGTGCCGTGAGACTAGTGCTCATAGTTTTACCGAGGTTGCGTCTTGCTGTGCGGTACCCGTGACCATGTGGTCGGGGTTGTACCTTGGGCATCGTGTCCAGGTTGGCCGTGTCCTGGGAGACATGCCTCTACGGTGCGATTACCGTGGGGTTTTGCTTCGGTAGGTGGTACTGGTGTGGTTCGGTAACCTCGACTGCGAGCTCGAGGTGTGCCTTCTAGTACAGTAGGAGTAGTTGTAGTGCCAAGTTTCGACCGGCCACCGGGTTTACTGTTCCTGTTGTTACTGTTTCTCTCGTAGTTACAGCTTTATGTGCCGCCGTTAGGTTCTTGGTGGGGTTCCGCGGGATCCCTGCTGAGTCTCTGTTTTGGAGACTCATTCCCTGCTTTTTAGGTGAGGCGGTTCTTCTTCCTCGAGGTTCGAGGGTGCGGTGCGGAGGTTCTCAGTTGCTAGCTCACCGGGCCGAGTGTTCACTCGACATGTGGTACGTTTTTACTGCTTTAGACTGTACTTTCTGTTGGACTGGACTCTGTTGTACCTGTAGTCGTTCTTTCTCTCAGCTAGTTGTTGTTGTTGTTGGTTGTCCTGCTTTATTTCCTATTTCTTTGTGCCTCCACACTCCTTTTAGCCCTTCCGAGCCCTCCCGGCTCGTGGGCGGCGGTTCGAGTCTCGGGTTATCGGGCCTTTCCGGTAATCGGATTCTCGGGTCATTACACATAGAGGCCAACATGTAACATTGGGTAAGGGAAGAGTCTTCAGACCTTTTGGCATAAGTCATTAACTCGCCCTCGTCGGCATCGGGAGCTGGCTCAGAATGAACCGTGTCCAAAACGTACGCTATTTTTTCGGCGGTGAGGACTATGCGTAGATTACGCAGCTAATCCGAGTAGTTCCGTCCAGTCAGTCTGTTGGCATCCAAGATGCCGCGGAGGGGGTTGGACGACGACATTGTAATCTGGATAAGAAATAAAAGATAACTTAGCATCTGTTCAAATTCTAAATTAGATGTGGTTTTCTATCTTAGTTAGTCCCATTATTTTTCGATCGAACTATATAACCCTCAGTATATAGAACGGGAGGTCAGCGAGATCATCCTAGTGGGTCGGAATCTCAACGAGACTGAGGTACGACCTTGTGGAAAGCACAACAAGCCATACACCATCTCAAGGGCAGTCAATAGGCACTTGCATCTAATGCAATATCTGATATTCAGCACCCGAGAAATCATCCCCTTGTGGAAAGCACAAAAAAGGATATTCTCGGTTAGATCTAACCATCATTACTACATAGAAATGAGTTCATGACCCGACCCTTGTGGAAAGCACAACAAGGCCGAGTTCAATTCCTCACCCTATTGAGGCCGAGCCTTGGAGTTTTATCCCGCCTCCAAACTCATGGACCTTGTGGAAAACACAACAAATCTATGAAATGAAGACGTTCATTCACTCCATAATGATGGAGGGCCACGATGACTCCTAGAGCCACACTTACCAGATCTAAAATTTAATCATGAGGGATTATCTTGATCTCACCCTAGGTGGTAATATAAATATATCTAATATATTTACCATACCTAATAGTTTGCACAAAGTAAATGCATCTAATGTAAAATTAAATCGCAAGTGATCATGGACTTTAATCCTAATGTAACTAAGACATCCGGTCCACTTCCGAAGCAGTTGGATCGTCCTCGTCGGGTGTGCTCCGTGCTTTCAAACTGCGACGCCGCATTAATTACAACTTTTTCACGGCACGCAGGTCGAGAAAATGTAAATTACATGTCATTAAAATTTCAGCAGCCCTTAGGGAGAGTACAATTGTAAAGGGAGATAGAAGTACATATGAATTTTAACAGAGAGATAAAGGAGGTTCGCAGATCTCAATTAATTACATTAACCAAGTCCATGATCACTTGTCAACCCATTCATGTAAAATCAATCAAGGGTTATTTCTGAAAATAATCCTTACTTTTGAATTTAAAAATGGGATGTGCAAATAAAAATAGGCTAGCTTTGTTTAATTTTAAAAATCAAAGCAGGATTAACTAAAATTAAACACATAAGCAAGCCAATGCAAGGTTAATAAAACAACTCACGTAAAGAACCATCATTTATAACAGGGGCATGCATATTTGAATCTGATTCAAATAAGTCAGATAATTAAGATAATTATTTAAATTTAAATTTAATTATCAAATAATCAAATTTAAATTGAAAATTTAAACATGACAATCATTTAAATTTAAATTCAAACTAATTATCTAATAATTTTTGTGAAAATAAATTTAAATAATGCAATTATCCTCAATTATCAATATTCTAAAATTCAAATTTTAAATTTAACAATTATCTAATAATTAAATTTTAAATATTTAAATTTTATACATTTAATCTTCAATAAAATTTAAATTCTAATTTTACTAATTATCTAATAATTAAAAAATCAAAAATTAAATTTTTACTGAAGTAACTTCAATTATTACCATTTTATCTCAAGGTAAATAGTAATTATCTCACCTTAGTAAATTCAAAAAGGTTAAATAAAATTTAACATTTGAATTTTACTATTGAGATAACACAATTAATATTAGAGATAAAAATCAGATTAATTTACTGTGCATTTATATATATATATATATATCATATATATATATATACTAGCACATGTAAATTAAATAAAAATAAATTTTTTTATTAAAAAAAATTCGGCATCCCAATCGGGCGCTGCCACCCACGCCGACGCGTGGGCGAACGAGCCCGCGTCCGCACGTGGGGCGCCTGCCCACGCACGGGCGCGGGCGCACTGCGCCCTGGGCAACGCAGTGCGCCCACCGGAATTTTTTTTTTTTAAAACAAAAAAATTGCTCCAGAGATGCCCAGCATCCATTTCTACAAATAATAATTGAACATTTTAATTCTCCTACAAACATGGTTCGGTACGGCGATAAAACACCGACCAGAGTGCGAACTTGGCTCTGATACCACTGTAAGGTTCCGCACAGCACCAACGGGCAACGCAGCGGATAACAAAAATTAATTTACCCGAACCCGGCTTCATGGAATCCTAGATCTATGCTCTAATCGATGCATTAATTACCCAACCCCTAACTACGGGTTACATATTTCACCTTACGCGGAACGACGCTATCCGCTATGCCTGATGCAGAATCTCACGGACACTGAGCCGCACAAAAGTACGGCCTCTAGAGCAAATCCACACGGATCCTTGCGCAGCGACGGCGTCTCCCAAACCTGATCTTTCCTTTTCTTTCCCTTTCTGGAGAGAGAGAGCTTCCACAGAGAGAGAGAGAGAGCAAGAGGGAGGAAGGAGAAGAGTTAATCTCTTCTTCCCTTGCTATTAGTGCTTGCTTAAGCCAAGGGGGAAGAGAGCTCTCGTAGGATCATATATATAGATTTAGGACCTTTTCAAAAGAGCCCATAAGGACCAAAATTATATATATATCCTTTTCATTATTGTACATATATATTAAGGCCCTTTTATATGTCTTTCCAAAAGGAATTAAAGGGAATTAATATATACATTTGTACAATAATAATCCGTCACCCAAGAATCCATTGTGTGTGATCCTCTAGGCCCTTAGTCACTTTAGTTTATGGTCCATTAACTTATAATTCCTAATTAGAAGTAAATTAAACATATTATTCGCTTCTACTAGAGCCAAATGACAATTTAATTTATTCTGAACCTTTGATCACGTTGGGTCAAGTAAATCCGCGTGATCCTAGAGGACGACGGGTTTAAACCAGCCTGTCTGGTACCTGTAAGTTTACAGTTGCCGCATTGATATAATCCCTCGCTCCTTCTATGAGTCTGGTACGATCGAGGGTATGTTTTTTGTCAAACCCCATGATCCTACCATTTGACCATGACCTCCTTAAAGTGTATGACGTCCGTTCTAAACGAACTCACACGACCCTGGCCAGGGATTTAACGGAGCGTCAAGTCATGACCCATTAACTATCTGATATATACCCAACAGTGAGCGATCCCCTCTTGACTATTGATGATCTTCACACGTATCCTGGAGTGGTTAATGACTCGGCAACTCATGACTTATGGTTAAAGTCACTTAGCCAAATAATTAAACTATTCCAGTCCTCGTGTAAGATCCGATCAATGTCTCGGGTCAAAGGACCAACGATGCTACTGAGACCGTTGGATCTTCAGTTGACATTAGGTATAATCAACCATCTGAAGATCCAATAGCGGATCAGTTTAGTGTACATCCTACAAGGACATACACCTACACATATGTGTTGGTGCCCCGCACTAGTGACCATGAGACTGGTCCCTAACACATCATGTGTATTGGTTTAATAGGTAATCAAAGTTCCCGAGTGATTATCCTCCAACCAGGAACAGTTTAAGGTATGTGTCCATGTAAAGTCAGTCTCATGTTCGAGATCCCATCTCGAGTTGACTTTACAACCACATATCCTAGGGACTTCGTAAAGTAATATACAATCACATATTTACCCTCAAATATCACTTTATTAATAATGAACAAGATCGTACATCTATCGGGCCTACCCGACCCAAAATTGGCCTGTAACACACCAATACTAACACTAGCTACATCCGAACTCGAGACAAAAGATGTATACAATTTATTTTTAAAGTTCTTTTTATTCACCGGATTATAGCGTAGCCCTTCCTTTTGAAAATTAACCTTTGTTCCCAAAATTTTACCTAGGTTGTCTTTCCTCTTAACAAATTTGGACAGAGATACATTCAAATCAACAATTTCTTTTTTAAGGGAAGTAACGTGCAATTCATAGCTAGCTATTTCTTGTTCACTGCAAACAGCACTTTCATTCAATACTCTATTTGTAGTTTTATAACTCTCAATTTCTTGTTCAAGCACATGCACTTTTTCAGATTCATCGACATTTACAGATTTCCCTTTTTCAAAATTTTTAAGAATTTTCAATCTACCTTCCAGCAAAGAAGTCTGAATCAACATATGACTATTTTCCTTTTGGAGTTTTTCATTTTCTTCTTTCATACATGAAATGGTTTTTTCATGCTTTTTGATATCAATCAAGAAAGATTCATTTTCAGTTTGGAATTCTAACCATCTATCACATGAAGAATTTTCAAGATTTTTCAAATAGCTTTCAAGTAACGAAATCTGAATTAACATCGCACTGTTTTTCTTTTAAAGTTCTTCAAGTTCAGAACATTTATCACAATAACTATTCTCAAGGAAGGTATTTTTAGATTTCTTTTTCAGTTTTCTATTTTCAGATTTCACCTTCTTATACTTATCAACCAATTCATCATAAAGATCTATAAGTTCTTCGAAGGAAATTTCCTCACCTTCAGAGTCTAACTCTGAGCTTTCCTTACTTGATTTATCGTCCTTGTCGGCCACCAAGCACTCACCATCCTTCTTTCCTTCATAGTCCCTCATCAAGTATTTTAACATTTCATTGGCCGTCCTGCATGAGGAAACATGTAGAAACTTGTCAAGATCAATTGAACTTCTAAAAATATTTAAGAGCATAGAGTTATCTTTGTTTCTCTTTACATGCTCGACAGCCCACTTAGATTCATCATTAGGCAACCCATATGAATCATACATAACTAAATCCCAGAGTTTGGGATCAATGGTATCAACAAAACGATTCTTGTGCCCAAGCCATCCAGTAAAGTCAAAACTAGTATAACGAGGAGGGAGAGGAAGACATGCTGCTATTAGTCATGATTCTTATCAAAACTCGTCGAAGGATCTCTCTATAGGTCGTGAGACCTCAAGAAAGATGTTGATGCTTTACTCTCGGATCAAATGATGGTGATTCTTGCGTCCTCTTGTTCCTCTCGTCGATCCGCTCCTTTTCTTCTTCTTCCACGAACCCCGGAGATGCCTGGATGCAGATAAATCCACTCCACAAGAGCTCCTTCTTCCTTTCCCCCCTTTTCTTCTCCTACAAGATAGAAAGAGTTAGCACAAATGGGGTTCTCTCCAAATTCGTAGGTCACATATGAGTATATATAAGAGACATGAAAAGACCCATATAGCCCTCATAAAACCCTTAGAAAACTCCTCTAAGATATGTATAATAACCCTAGAGGCAAATGGGTAAACGTAGAGCACAAATGGATTGGGTTTAGATGGTTTTTCGATCCACGTTTTTCAGTTTTCGTCGCATTCGGTCTCCCCCCATGGTGGAAGTATCCATTTGACAGTAATAACAGTACGGTAAATATAGATATGACTCATATGCAATGGACACATGCCACTCATAAATTCATACTGTGAACATTAAGTATGAAATATGTCAGTACTGAAAATCTTTTTTTTTTTAATTTTAAAACTTATCCAATTATGAAGGCATATATATATATATATATATATATATCAAAAATTTCTAATTATGTTCAAAGAGATCAGAATGCATTAAAATTTTAGGGAACCAATACATTAACATGAAGGATCGAATCAGAAAAGTATCATCATTTTCAGATAATATTTATAATTTTTCCAGAAGTATTTATACTCCATCATGTATCATAAATTAACTAAATTAAACTACCGTGTTCAGAAGACCACTAAACTTTTACTGAATATCATATTTGTAAGTAACATTGCATAGAAAAATTATCATATTTTTTTTCATATTTTTTTTCATGTAACGGTCCAGCCCTGGAGCGTCACATGGCCTGGGAGTAAAACAACTTCTGACGCACCCACGCTGGGCCGTCACAAGGCTGTGATGCGCCAGTGCTGGTGCGTCACACGCCTTGACCCCCACGGTCAAACCAATGGTCGGATGCCAACGGTCGGGACGCTCTGACGGCCCACCCCAGGCGTGTCACACGCCTGTGGCGGTCTATCGTGGGACAGTCACACTCCCAGACCCCAGTTGGCTAAACAAGGGCTGTGACGCACCCGCCCAGGCGCATCACACGGTGTGACACTCACTGGAAGGACCGCCACACCCTCCCGACGGTGAAACGGCGGGGAAAGCCCAAAAAACCCAACCACGCCCCCATGGCTCCACCGGAGAGGGGGAAATCAAAGGGGAAGACCTCTGGGGACCCCTAACATGATACTAGGCCACCAAAACGTGAAATCATGGGTTAAATCCATAGATCGGGCGAGCTCTCCCCAAATCATGGAAAACCCCAAACCCGCTTAATCAAGCCCCTCTCGGCCTCCCCTCGGCCTATAAATCATGGAAATGAACGACAGGGAGCTAGGGAACGTCACCCTACCTCAATGGAGCGAATGCTCCACCGAATCGATGTCGAGATCACGAAGAACGCTTTGGAAACCCCCGTCCCTTCACGGTTCCCCACAAGCTTTACGCCGCCACGATCGCCTCGGCGTCGCCCACGTCGTCACGCCGTCGCCCCGCACCGTCTACAGCCGGAAGGGGACATCGCCGTGGCCGAACGAGAGAGAGGGGGGGAGGGGCGGTGGTCACGGTGGGGAGAAGAGAAGGAAGAAGAAGAAGAAGAAGAGGGTGAGGGGAGAGAGAGAAAAGAGAGTATTTATAGAAAATCCAGAAATTCTAGAAAATACCGAAAAATAGAAAATTACATTTCCGGAATCCTCGGAATGCACCGATCGCAACGGTACCACTCGTGCCCAAGTGAACGACCTGGTTCACCGGCAGCGAGGTTCCGAATGAATTACCGAAATACACACCGGTAATCGGAAAACGCGCGCGGAAAAAGCCGCGGAACGCTTCCGGGCCTCCGAAACAACTCCGGATCGCGCCGATCCGAACATGAAAGATGCCTGAAACGAAATTTCAGACACAACGGAGCCAGACACTCCGAGAAACCAGATCTGGGACTCACGAAGAAGGATCTGAAAGGTCCGGGATATTACAGCCCTCCCCCTTAAAGGAATTTCATCCTCGAAATTAAGGACAACCCTTAAGGGGAAAGAAGACGAAGACTCACTCAAACAAGTAAGGGAACTCCTGACGCATCTCGTCCTCACGTTCCCAAGAAACCACACCACCAGAGTGGCGCTGCCACACCACCTTTACTAAGGGGATGACCTTGTTCCGCAGGCGCTGCTCTCGCCTATCCTCAACGCGGACAGGAAACTCTGGGAGAGAAAGGTCAGGAGTCACCTCGGGCCACACAGAATCCTCATGCACATGAGAGTCATCGGGCATATACTTCCGCAACATCGAGACGTGGAACACGTCATACACCGATGCCAACTTAGGGGGTAACTGCAACCGATAAGCTACCTCACCGATGCGCTCCACAATCACAAAAGGACCAACATAGCGGGGACTCAGCTTCCCACGCCATCCAAAGCGCATCACCCCCTTCATCGGAGAAACTCTCAAGAATACCCGATCACCCACGGCGAACGCGAGGGGTTGCCGCCTCCGGTCAGCATAGCTCTTCTGCCGACTCTGGGCCGCCAACATATTTTGATGAACCACGTGCACAACATCCACACACTACTGCACCAACTCTGGTCCCGTCAAAACACGCTCACCAACCTCGAACCAGTCAAGTGGAGTCCGACACGGATGCCCATACAACGCCTCATAAGGAGCCATGCCGATGCTCGAATGATAGCTATTGTTGTAGGCAAACTCCACCAACGACAGGTGGTGAATCCAACTCCCCTGCCACTCTAGGCAGCATGATCTCAGCATATCCTCCAAAGTCTGGATATGCCGAGCTAAAAGTCAACTCCGTGCCAAGAGCTCGCTGGAAACTCCTCCAGAATCCAGACGTGAAGCGTAGATCTCGATCCGACACGATAGAGATGGGAATCCCATGCAACGGAACGATCCGCTCCACATAAAGACGAGCTAACTTGGGCACACTCCAGCTGACCTTTACCAGTAACAACCGAGTCACCTTCGTCAGCCGATCTACCAGCAACCAAATACTATCCTGCCCACTCGGAGTCCTCGGTAAACCCACCACAAAATCCGTGGTCACGTGGCCCCACTTTCACGCGGGAACATCCAAGGGCTGAAGAGTACCTCCTGGTCGCTGATGCTCCGCCTTCACCTGCTGACAGGTCTGGCACCTGCCCACAAATTCGGCAACATCTCTCTTCATGCCAGGCCTGCGTGTGACGCTCCAAGAATGGACCGTCACATGCTGTGACGCACCGAGTGGCACGTGTCACGGCTTGCCCTTGTTTTCCACTGTGACGCACCTGCATAGGCGTGTCACAATCTGTAACGCACCAGGGCAGGTGCGTTACACTCCGTGTTGCGTTCAGTTTTACCCTGAGAGTGTGACAGCCTGCGTTGGACAGTCAGGGTCCTGTGACGGTCCAACCTAGACCGTCAGGCGTCTGTGACGGTCCCGCCTAGACCGTCAGAGTCCTGTGACGCGTCTAGGATAGACCGTCAGGCACTGGGTTACCCCGGGTGGTTTGCAACCCCATTTCCATTCCGACCGTGGTCGTCGTGCGACGGTGCCGGTACGTGGGGTGGTCCCCGTACGTCGTCGGTTACGGACGTGGTTTTTCGTTGACTTGAGAGTCTACTCCTTCAGTGACCCTCCACTAGTCGTAGCCCACTAGTACGCGGTGCTGGTCTCACCAGGGAGTGGTGTACGGGCCGACCCTTAGAGACGGTTTTTAGATTGGTTTCCGTCGGGCCCCACGTCTGTAGCCAGAGTCCAGCTAAGGGGAAAACCAGTCAGAGGGCCAGACCAGGGACGCGCGGTCTGTGTGTGCACATGTGGTTGGGGGCAGTTGGACACACGCTGACGAGCATGACCCCAGCTAGTCACTTGTTTGTGGTACTTGTTCGGTGTCCGTGCCTCGGGTAGGCACTACCATGTCAGGCAGTTCACCTGCGGTGCGGTGTAAGTCGTCAGGGGACGCTACCGGCTGTGCTTCTAGTGGGAGGTACTTCTATCGAGTCGGGAGTGTCAGGCTGTCAGTCATTACGGCTTCGACCTTCGGGTTTCTGCCGTGTTGGCCGTTGTGTTCCGGTTGTCTAGCCGTGGCACGTGTGTCGGTTTACGTGCCGTGAGACCGGTGTTTTGTAGTGGCAGGGCTTCCTTTTCGAGGTACTCGCTTACTACTACCGTAGCGGTTTCTCCGTTTGCGAGGTAGGGTTCGAGTGATCCCTACTGAGTCTTGTTCCGAGACTCATTCCCTGTGTGTTTTCACCATGTTTCAGGCGAGGCGAGGCTTCAGGGGAGTTCGTCCGAGGCTCAGCGCGGTTCAGGTGCCCAGCGTTAGTGCTAGAGGTCAGAGCCGGAGTATGTCCCGTGTAGCTGTACTTTCTTTTCTTGTCTCTGTACTAGTTGTGGACTACTATTGTTATTTTATTGTTATATTGTGGACCATGTAAAACGTTAATTCATTTCCTGCTTATTTATATAACTGTTTAATTCTGTAATTATTTGTGATACTTGTGTAGTTTCCACACCATCCTTCTAACCCTTCCGAGTCTTCGGACTCGTGGGTGGCGGTGCGAGTCTCGGGTTATCGGGCCTTCCCGGTAATCAGATTCTCGGGTCATTACAATAATAGTAATATCATTTATGAATTTTTTTATTATTTTTCACACTATATTACTAATATTTTTCTACAATAACTAAAACTCATCATGAATAATAAAGTAACTAAGTATATTCACAATGATCATGAAATTATTAAAATTTTATTGAACGTTGTTCCAGATAGAAATATCATATATGAGAAACTTCACTATTTTTTGTTCATTATTTCTAATTTTTTAAATTTTTATATCAGTTTCTAGAATTTGTAACTGTAGCTTTTAAATAAAGAAAATTATCCAAAATATTTACAATGACTAAAATATACTAATATTTAACTTATAAACATCAAAAATTAGTTCTGTAATCTTCTCATGTTTTTTCTCAAAATATTAATATTTATTCAAAATTTTAATTACTTGTTCAAACATTAAAAATTATATTTGCCGACTTAGCCCGCCGTTCACCTTGGACGTGGTCCTTGTTCATGCTGCGACCATTATCCAAAGGCTGAACACGGTTGGGTGACCGCGTTCATGTTTCGGATCCTGACTTTCGCAAACCAGCGCGAAATCGCCCGATCCATTCCCAGTTCATCTCGAGCGAAGGGGAAAACATACAAAAATGCTTCATATACCTTCTACATGCTGGAAGGACTCAAAAATACAAAGAAAAGACCAAAGAAAAGGGTGATTCCTTTGATTGCCCATTACACATAGCCATGCCACACCACATATGCATTTGGCCACATCCGGCCTCAAATCACAGGAAAAACTTGACTAAATCGAGGGAAATCACACCTCGACATCCCATTAACTCGAAATCTATCATTTAAATTGAAGATCACCGCCTAAATCGGCGGATTCGTCTCACACCCCGAAACATGCATTTTAGCCCAAAAAAAGGGAAACCCGCTCGAACTCACTCTATTCGGCACGAAATTGTGGGGAAACAAAGTATAAGGGTTAGGGATCCATCCCCCTACCTCTTCCGAAGAAACCACATGAATCTGGCATTGATTCATGCCGAAAATACCTTGTTCCACGTTTGATTCTTCACAAAATCTCGAAATCTTCCCGCCACAATGCCGCCTCTTGTTCCACGCTCCGATCCTCGCTGCTCGTAGCCCGCACTGTCCTCCAACTCGCCCACCAGTCCTCCCAGTCGGCCCCTAGAGAAGAAGAGGGAGAGAGAGGGAGAGACGTAAGAGTGAGAGGGAGAGAACGTGAGTGGGAGGGAGAGAGAGGAGGGGGTTTAGAATAAGAAAAAAAAATATTATTTCTTTTCCCTCTTTTTTTCCATTTCATTTAGAAAATTCACAATAACTCCAGAAAAATCCCAAAAAATATATTTTGACCCAGAAAAATTTTAGGAAAAAGCTAGGCCGCTCCACGCGCCGTCACGAACCCAAAATAACTCACGCAAATACCATTTAAGGGTCCGATAATCCAATATTAAAGTCTGAAACGAATATAAACACGATCCACAACCCACGAGAACATGATCCGAAATCCATGGACACTACAGATAGTCGTCATTTCTATCATCTCACCTTATGTGGCTGCTTAGTGTAGTATCATGGTTCGACTGTGCGTGCGTGTGAGTCGATGTTCTTGTTCCGACAAGGTTTTACTTTGAGAGACTCGCCCCTAGTTGTGGTCCCTAGAAAATGAGGAGTTCGTCTAGGGTGAGGGCTTTCCCGTGAGACGGTTTGGAGTCGGTTACCATGGACCCCTACGTACTTTGGCATGAGGAATCTGCCTGCATTCCCAGAGCTGGCATGAGGAGTCTACCTACTCTAGAGCCTGAGTCGAGGCTAGAGGAAAATCGACCGCTCAGGGCCTAGACATTGAGGAGCTTTTCTAGTGTGTGCACACGTGGTTGGGGACTCGGACACCGTGTTGACGAGCACGGACCATAGCTAGTCTAGTTACTGCATATGGGGGTGTGTGTGTGTGTGTGTGTGTGTGTGTGTGTGTGTGTGTGTGTGTGTGTGTGTGTGTGTGTGTGTGTGTGTGTGTGTGTGTGTGTGTGTGTGTGTGTGTGTGTGTGTGAAATTAGTGTGTGAGTATCTTTCTATTACGCCGACAAAGGTTGAGGTTGCCGACGGCAAGGTTGCAGCCATTTTGACAAGTGAGGTAGTGTTCTACGTCAGCAAGGGCGAGGCTTCCTGACGAGTAGTCATGAGTCTTGATGAGTATCATATTTCATGTTATAATTTGCATCACATTCATCATTTTTGAGCATTTAATGAGCATAGTTGTGCATTAATATGGCCAAATCTCATTCTCACTATCAATTTGAGGCTTCATGCATTTTAACCATCATTTTGAATCAAAATGACAATGTGAGAAATATTTAAGAAATTGCGCAATTATCATAATTCATTTTGAAATGAAGTACATTGATTATTTTGAATTTTTTGCTTTTTCAGGAATTTGCGACCAGGAGTTTGGACGCCATTTTTAAAGAAAAGAATATGCGAATGGTGGACCAGGCGTCAATTAATGAGCGACTGACTGAAGAGATGCCAATTCAGGAATGTGCGACGCAGTGCACGGACGTCAATTTTGGATTTAATGCAAAGAAGAAATAGGTTGAAAATTGAAAAAAAGAATGAGCGCATGTTCGCTCAGACGCCAATTCTTGATATGGAAAATAAAGGAAATATCAAATTGAGGAAATGAAGAATGGGCAACCGTTCTGTCAGACGCAGAAAAGAATGTGCGCACAATCCTCCAGTCGCCAATTCAGTTCGAACCAGAAGCGGAAGCAGATAGAATCAAATGAATTTATCTTGCTATGTTTGGAGTTATCTCCCCTTGTTTGATGAAAGGGGGACTCTATCTATGGCAAGATACCTACTTTGAACAAGATTTTGATGTTGGAAGGTCGGATTCAAGTCAATCTCCAAGGATTTGTAGGATTGGACTCCCTGCACACTATAAAACCCGCCCAAGAGCCACTGAACCAGAGAGCCCAGCGTTTTTCATTACTTTCTATTCTTCCTTTTAATTTACTGTCTTTAGAAAACTTCTTCATTTTTCAAAGATCTTTAATTTCTTCTTCTTCACCTTTAGCTAGTTCTCTCTAGTTTCTAAGATATTTGTAATTTTTCAAAGCTCTGCGCATCTCACCGTTCTCTCCATATTTTCTCCCTCTTTGGCTCCGCTTTTCATCTTAGTTTCTTCAACAAAGTTTTCTATTTTTAAGTGTTCTTTAATTTCTTCTTCTTCCTCTTTCTCTAATTCTCTCTTTTTTTAAAATTATTTCAAGTTTTTCAAGCTTCTATCTTTTATATTTTTTACTGTCCATCTCTCTGTTTCTCACCTATTTTCACCCTCCTCTGATCTTTTTCTCTCTCTGCACACTTCATGAAACTTCTTCCTCTCCTCCAGATCTTCAACTTTCTCTTCTTTCTCATCTCCTAATTCTTCTCAATTTGAAAGTTATTTCAGTTCTCTTTAGCTCTATTTTTATTTCCGTTTTTCACTGTTCTTCTATCTTTCCTTCCTCTATTTTCATTAAACATCTCTTTGGCAGAGATTCTTCTTCGGTGCTCTAAAGGCGACGTACCTCTCCAAGGTGGGACGATCAAATCAAAGGCTCGGCACGGCATGGGCGGCGCTATTCTTCACTATCTTGACTCTATTTCTTCCCTTGTTCTTTTACTTCAAGTTGTAATTTTTATTTTTCATAAAGTTATACTTTTTCTTGTTAGCAATAAAAATTAAATCTTTTGCAATTGAGTTCTTCTATTCCACTCCCTCCAAAATTATGTTCTCAACCTTCTCATATTCTTTAGATATGTTTATTTCTATGTTCATGCAATTTTATTTTCCTTTAACATAAACTCACTAAAATTCGAATTTCTTAAATATAAGTATTTTCTAACTTGTGATTAATTAAAAATATTCATCTCCGTGGGATCAACCCGTTCTTACCACTCTACTTAGATTTTACATCTTTTTAGTGAGTGAGTGCGGTCATTATTGAAATTATGGCACGGCTTTTAACGACGAGTTTTGTGCACATCAATTTTTGGCGCCGTGGCCGGGGAGGAAAATAATTTTTGATAGTTGAAAATTCTTGTGTTTGGTGTATATATTTGTATACTAATTTTTTATTTTTATTTTACAAGAAAAAGGAAAAAAATCAAAAAATCAAAGAAAAAGGAAAATTTGGAGCTAAAATTCACAGAAAATCAACTATTGTAGAAAACTAAAAAGCGTCGTTGAGGCATGTATCTGTCACAACAGGAAGTAGAAAGTAGAAATTCTAAAAATCCTGAAAACTCAAGCGTCGCTAAAGATCAGTGAGCGTAAGTATAGGTCCTATTTTGAAAATTTCTGAAAAATCACAAAAAAATTAAAACAATTACCAAAAAATCCAAAAAAACTCAGAAATTATGATTTTAGGCCTTATTCTTCAGTAAGTTACATGTTGTTTAATGTTTTTAGTTTCTATTTGTCTTTTATCCATCTCTCTTTTTGAAACTAAAAAAAAAATCCTTGTCATGACATCATGCTTCTATGTTAGTAATATCTCTTACATGCATGGTTTCATCTAGTTGATTATTTCTTCTTTTACTTACATCATTTAAAAAAATCATCATTCTCTTCTTCTCTTTCTCCCTTCTTAAGGGTAATTTAGGCACACTTGGAATTGGAAGGACCCTCCATTGAGCACTCCGTCTCTTTGGACCGGAATCTCCTTTTCTAAGACCTCCATAAGTCTCCGTACCCGTGAATTCCCTCATGGACGCCGGGCCGGTTGTACCAAGAAACACCTTGAAGTTAGTTTGCCCTTAGAAGTTTAAAAAAAAAACCTTCATTTGGCATACATAGATCATATAGTTATTATTGCATTTGCATCATTTTGAAAAAATATAAAAATATATAAAAAATGAATTTCAAAAAAATGGGTGAGACGATTCCAATCTTTGAGTGGACTTGCATGTTTAATAAGGCATACATTTTGGCCCATTTTTCTTGATCCATTCTTTGGGCTATGAATTCAAACTCCTTTATTCCACCTTATTATCATGATCATAATGACATGTGGGCCAAGCCGGCCCATTATGTTGACAATAGTCCAACTCAACCTCCACCTTTCACCCAACCTGGCCCGGCCCATTACGAAAGTACATACTCTTAGTCAGCCTACAATAAAAGCCCACCACTCATGAGGGCTCGGTTTCATTCCTTTAATCAAGATCATATCCAATCCACTCAATTCCTTCATGGGCCCTATAATTCATTTCGCCCCCAAGAACAAGTCCAAATTGCTCAAAGACCCTCTATACCTTCTTATGATTCTTATGGGGAAGGACAACATAATAGTTCTTGAGATTCTTATCAAGACCCGGCCCAAAATCCTCCGGATCAATCCTTTCAACATTGGGCTCCATCTTCAAATAACTTTTATGATCAAGCCCACTATAGAGTAAAACTCACATCCACCCCATTTTCTCACTATCAATCCGATCATTATTCAACTTCTTATCCTTTGAACTCTGCTTCTCAACTTACAACTCTATCTCCTCCATGCCCAACTCTCAAAAAGGAGGAGAGCTTTGATCAATTTTATCAATTCATCATAGCTCAAAATCAAGCCATCCAAGCCCAACTAGATCAATCTCTCCAATTCCAAGTGCAAATTAATAGGATGACTGAGGAGATCAAGAGGATAAAGGAAGATCAATTACTTGGCTACTCGAGTTCCAATTCTACTAATCAAATTTCTAATGTTGACTATGATCAATCTATGATTCCCCAAGATCATAACACTCAAATCACTCTCGATTTAGATCATGTGGGACATATAGAGGAGTCTTATCAGGAAGTTTTTGAGGGAGTTAGCTATAGCTGTGATGATGATCAAAAAAATAAGCTTGAGGAGCTGGAGTGTCATTGCCTTTGTGTAGAGAGTTCTAAAGAAGTTGATGATCTCAAGTTGGGAGGAGAAGAAGAGGAAAGTAATGTACTAGTCCATGATCAAATCACATTCGCTTCCATTCTTGAATTTGAGGAGACCTTGTTCCAAGGGAAGGATGAAGAGTATGTGCGAGTGGAGAATGAATTGAGTGAGACTATCAATGATCTCTCTTGGGTAAAGGAAGAGGCAGGGAACTTTCATGACCTTCATCTAGATTGGGCATCTTTTAATCAAGGGGAGGGCATTGATATTTTACCTCTTCATGATCTCGACGAATCCAATCTTGTTATATTCTTCAATTCGCTGATTTATCTGATCCTATTGAGTCCCATGAGTATTGTTTTGAGGAGAATGCTTCTTTCACTCTTGATATTGATAATCTTCTTGACACTAATCAATTTATGGGAACCCCTCATCCTCCGATCTATTCTCACCTCACAAATATTCATGTAATTCTTAAAATTGAAGTGGTAGAAAATTATTTGAAAGATAATAAGGTCTGCATTCATGTTTTCAACACTTATAAAGACCTTAAGTTTGAAGAGGAATATTTTGTAATTGATGATATGATAATTTCTCTTTCACTTTTTGACCGGGGCAGTCCGTTTGGCCTGCTTGATTCATCATGGTATGCTATAAAGGCCAAACCAAAAATAATGAATGTTGATTTTTACATGACGCCCATGGAAGAAGAATTGTTAGCACACGCATTGCACAAAAATCAATCATGCTAACAACTAACTTATCTTTTGGCCACTACGCTTTTTCACGATCTTATCTCTGCATGGTATAATCGGTGGAACTTGAAAGAAGATCAGATCACGTGGTGGCTCATTTTTAACTCAACTCTATGGTTATGGAGCTTGCACCTTCTATGCACGCGTCTGGCTGAAGACGGAAAACTTAGCGCTTCTGGGAGGCAACCCAAGATTTTTGTTATTTGATATTTTAGTGTGTTTCAGTAGACAGGTCAAGAAGAAGAAACTGACGCTGTCGTCACTATCTCAAAAGGGAGTTTCGCCCCACATATTAGGTTGCCTCTTTCCTTCTTAGTAATATTTATTGTTACATTGTTCTATTATCTTTATTACTTACATATGCCATTGAGGACAATGTCATTAAAGTTGGGGGGGGAGAGAAAAATTTCATGATGCATATAATGCAACCTGATAGGAGTGTTTGCATAATGTCCTACATCCTGCATTAATCATATTGCTTTACATGAAAATAAAAAGATGAAATCCCCCTTTGAGTTTCTTGATTCATGCTTAAATTGAAAGTGATTCTGGAATAGGAAAGACTAGGGAGAAGGATGATGTAAAATTTCTTCGATCTAGTCATGGAAAATTGATTTAAAAATTTCTCTAAAATCCTTTAGCACTTCAAAAAAAAGAGAAAAAAATCAATCAATTTGTACACTAATGAAATAAGCGGGACAAGCCTTCTGCTATTTTGGGTATGTTATCTGATACTCTGTGCTTCTTAAGGAAGATATCTTTTTAATATAACTGTCTGCCAAGTTATCTATCAAATAAGTGTAAAAGCACATCGTTGAAAAAATGAAACAAAATGAAAAAAGAAACACCATGAAAAATGTCCCAAGTCTTAGTAACCGGGCCTACTTCACCTAACAAGTGTTAAGGTTCGCGTCAAACGGAAAAGGAACCTCTGATCTTAATAACCGGGCCTGCTTCTCCTAAGGCAAGAGTCGAGGTTCGCGTTAGACAGTGAAGGGATGTGCAACATCATGTGTGTATAAAAATAAAAAGATCTCAAATGGACAAAGAAATAAGGCATACAGAAAGCTAATATGCTTAATGCTCTGATTAAGAGGTGCAGGGTTGAAAGGCACTTGTTTGGAATAGCAAATGGGGGATGCAATTATCTAAGCTGTGGATTTAATATTACACATGCACAAGTGCTACTGAACTTTGATTTGAATTCTTGATCATGTACCTTAATTTTCAAATCTAAGACTAGTGTGCATTAATGATTTCATATTCCTAATCTTTGGTTGATTCTGTGAAGGAAAAGCTAGATATGAAAGTATGGACTTCGTAAACACTTGTTGGTCTTGAATTTTAATTTAATTACATTGCTAAGGGCCTACAACGAGTAAGTTAAGGGCGTGATGAGTATCATATTTCATGTTATAATTTGCATCACATTCATCATTTTTGAGCATTTAATGAGCATAGTTGTGCATTAATATGGCCAAATCTCATTCTCACTATCAATTTAAGGCTTCATGTATTTTAACCTTCATTTTGAATCAAAATGGCAATGTGAGAAATATTTAAGAAATTGTACAATTATCACAATTCATTTTGAAATGAAGTACATTGATTATTTTGAATTTTTTACTTTTTCAGGAATTTGCGACCAGAAGTCTGGACGCCATTTTTAAAGAAAAGAATATGCGACCGGTGGACCAGGCATCAATTAATGAGCGACTGACTGAAGAGGCGCCAATTCAGGAATGTGCGACGCAGTGCACGGACATCAATTTTGGATTTAATGTAAAGAAGAAAAAGGCTGAAAAATGGAAAAAAGAATGAGCGTATGTTCGCTCAGATGGCAATTCTTGATACGTAAAATAAAAGAAATATCAAATTGAGGAAATGAAGAATGTGCGACCGTTCTGTCAGACGCAGAAAAGAATGTATGCCCAATCCACCAGTCGCCAATTCAGTTCGAACCAGAAACGGAAGCGGATAGAATCAAATGAATTTATCTTGCTATGTTTGGAGTTTTCTCCCCTTGTTTGATGAAAGGAAGACTCTATCTATGGCAAGATACCTACTGTGAACAAGATTTTTTATGTTGGAAGGTCAGATTCAAGTCAATCTCCAAGGATTTGTAGGATTGGACTCCAAGCACACTACAAAACCCGCCCTAGAGCGACTGAACCAGAGAGCCCGGCCTTTTTCATTACTTTCTATTCTTTCTTTCAATTTACTTTCTTCAGAAAACTTCTTTGTTTTTCAAAGATCTTTAATTTCTTCTTCTTCACCTTTATCTAGTTCTCTCTAGTTTTTAAGATATTTATAATTTTTCAAAGCTCTACCTTTTACGTTTTTCGAAGCTCTATGCATCTCTCCGCTCTCTCCCTATTTTCTCGCTCTTATGCTCCTCTTTTCATTTTAGTGTCTTCAGTAAATTTCTATATTTTTAAGTGTTCTTTAATTTCATATTCTTCCTCTTCCTCTAATTCTCTCTTGTTTTAAAGTTATTTCAAGTTTTTCAAACTTCTATCTTTTACGTTTTTTACTGTCCATCTCTCTATTCCCCCCCTATTTTTACCCTCCTCTGATCTTCTTCTCCCTCTGCACTCTTCATAAAACTTCTTCCTCTCCTCAAGATCTTCAACTTTCTCTTCTTACTCATCTCCCAATTGAAGTCCCGTGATCAATGACACCCAAAAGGGGGGTGAATTAGGTGTTTACAAACTTATACAAATTCATGGCCAAATTAAACAAGTATGAAAAATAGCCGTAATTAAAATATAGATCTATATGTAAACACTTAGATCTAATAGAATCTATCACACTCAACCGATCTTAGGTACGGTGGCAGAGGTGAAAAATCTAAAGATTCTACTCACGCAAGATGTTATCTTCCTGACAATGTTTGCCTTGTCGTTCCGAACCCACCTTTTAATATACCCGAAATTTGAGATGAGAATGATAAATTATGCTAGATCTAATTCAAACAAAACAATCGAATTAATCAACGTGTGTGCTGCATGGAATGGGGATAGAAGAAAAGGAACAAACCACACAATGGACAGTGATTTTTAGGTGGTTCGGATGCAACAACTGCAACCTACGTCCACCCCTCACGATCTGTGAGGATTCCCACACTATCTTGTAAAGGATTACAAGATCGAAACGCGCGCGCGCGCGCGCGCGCGCACACACACACACACACACACACGTGAGGAGTTCGAAACTCCCACGATGGTGCATAAGCACCGAATCACAAAGATATGTGAAGACTATAAGACATACACACGCACGCACACGGATCTGCGTAGATCCACACACACACGTGTTTAAAAGTACAAGATCACACACTTGAAGCTTGATGAAAAACAAAGGAGAGACACAAAATGAAAGACTCAGATTTAAGCTCCCCCTTAATGGATGAAGATGATCTTAGATGAAGCTTCCTCCTCAGCTAAATCTTCACTTGAATGGCCTGCAGATGATCTTCAAAACTTGGAAATGGATGAAGAAGTTCTTCCCCGAAACACTGTTCATAGAGCTACAGTGGTAGCACTCTTTCCCCTTTGATAGCCTTCTTGATCTTCTTAGGTGATTAAGGTTTTTGACTCCAAGGAGAGGTTTTATAGATCTTGGATGGTCAAGGGACAAGTCAGGGACCAGATCCACAATTCATGGCACGAATGGAGGGTTTGGGTTTAAACAAAGGAGAAATAAGACCTATCCCCGTGCTTGAAATACAAAGTCAAAATAAGCTGCTTCGGGGCGGGCGGTCGACTGGAAGACATGGGGCGGTCGATCGGTCTGTAACAGACTGTTGATATTTCATCCTTGGAAATTCCGGTCGACCGGACTGTAACCTTAGGTCGACCGGACTGTAACAACTCTGTTCATTTTTATTGCTGGAAAAATTGATCGACCGGCCCTTGTCCGCTGGTCGACCGGACTGTTGAAAACCTGCAAAAATGAGTTGTCAGCCTAGTGAATCATATCCATATGATGAAGGCTTGGATTGAACATATGTTGTTATTGATTTCAAGTCCATTCGAACACTTTTTACGCGTTTGGAGATGTATGAATATCAAAGCAAGATTCAAGAAGGAATTGGACCTTGATTGCATACGAAGCTCGTACTTAAGCACTAATACATGGCACGTGATAGAGCACATGTCCAGGGTTTTGTTATCATTAAAATCACTTGGATATACTCAACAATCTCCCCCTTTTTGATGATGACAAAACTCCATATATTTAATTATATTGCGTGCCTTTAAGTAATTTTGGAAGTTTGAAATCAATGTTTGAAAACAATTGCAATCCATTTATTGTTATCATATCAATCCAGTTAACGCAAACCATTCAACATTGTGTTTGCCTGATAGAAAGGAAAGTGAGAGATAGGATGCCAATCATGTAATGCCAAACACAAAGTGCATTCTTTGCATCATTTCATATTTCATTCCCATTAGTTCAGTACAAGGTACATCAATACTCGAAGGAAAGAATGCAAGACACCTATAAGACTCACGAATGCAAGACACCTACAAGATTCACAAGTGAAGTGCAGCAATGCAATGGCAAACACACATGCAAACATACATCATGCATAACATATATATAAACCTGACTAGCCTACTTCTCCCCCTTTGGCATCATCCAAAAGAGGGAGTGGGATACAAGAGTAGTGGACAAAATGTAACACTAGGTGACGCAAGAACAACTACGGAGTAGGGTGATCCGGAGTCCCTTCGTCATCGTCATCGTCATCGTCAGAGCCATCATCTTCATTGTCGGAGCCATCCTCATCAACAGGTGGAGTAGAAGGTGGAGGTGGAGGGATACGGGTCTCAATGTCACACAGAAGGTGCTCAATGTGAAGAAGGGAACGAGTGGTGGTTCGGTAAGCACTGGTGGTATCCGCGTAGTTAGTAGCAAGAGAGGCTACGTGGGCAGCAAGGGTATCCATGGTGTGAGAGAGAGTGTTCATACGGCCATCCATAGTGTCCATGAAAGTATCAAGCCTCCCAAGAGTTGAGTCAAGGCGGCTTTCCATGCCCGAGATGCGCCTATCAAAGCTCTCATAATCCCCCCAAGGAGGATATCCAGCACCCTGAGCTGAGGACTCCCCGTGGTAAAACTGTGGTGGTGGAGGCACCGCGGGATCCATGTGAGGATGTGAGGGTGGAGGAGGCTGGTCCTCGGCCTGAACTGGTGCAGGTGCTTCCCCTTGATCTTGATGTCCTTCCTGCTCATCTTCACTTGATAATTCGTCCCCATAAGTAGGTACTGTAGACACGCCAAAATCGATGCTATGTTGAGTAAATCTCATGTCACCATGTGACGCCCTAAAGTGGACTTCAATATCGTCTTAATATGAAGTTTTTCTAATTTTTCCATATTAATTGTAATTTCTTGGCTTTTTAATTTAATAATTGAAATTAACGCCTGGATGGAGGGCGTCATTTAATTGACGACCTAGTTAGGGGCGTTTTTCTTAAATAAACGACTATTCAAACAGTCGTCGATTCCTGGATTTAACAAACTCTAATGAAAATAAAAACTCAAGGTAATTGACGTCCTAATGAGCGGCGTTGATTATTTAACGTCCGTTCACACAGGCGTCATTTAACGATTTTAAATAAGGAAAGTCCTTTATTTCTATAATTAATTTCAGGAATTAACGACTGTGTGAATGTCGTCATTTCAATTGACGCCCCTAGTTGGGTCGTCATTTTCACTTCCGTCTCCCTTTCGCCTGCTTCTTTCCAGTGGTAATCATTTTTCCATTTTACACCTTGTGTTCGATTGGGAAGAGGGTTCCATATTGAGGATTCATTACCTTATTTTAATCCTATTGATACAAGGAATTTTGGCTCTATAAATACCCCTTGAATCCCTCACGCGCGAGAAGAGGAGGAGAACAAAAAAAAGGGAGTTAACAGGAGCTAACACTGTGAGGGTTTTTACAGAAAGAGAGAGTTTGTCTTTCGTTTGCAGGAACTGCTTCCAAGGGCCTTCCTCCATGGGCGATCCTTCTCCGGGCGGTGTTCTTCTTCGGTGGAGATTTATTCCTCCACCGGCGGCAGTTCTTCATCCTACTGCAGCCGCTGACACTCTTCTTCTCCCTTTACTGCTGCACACACAGCAGAGAGGGCATCTTCTCTTTGTTATTTTTTAGTTGTTATCATATCATCATCACATGCACCCTTTCTTTCTAGCTCTCTGCCAGAAACATTATCAGTACATCACGTATCTTGCTTTGCATATCATTGCATTTATTATCCCCAACCTTGTTGCTCCTTCTTAAAGGGGTTTTAAACCAAAACACACAAGGTGTGTTCATGCCCAATTTGTTTGATTTCACATCTTTAGAGCATTGATACTACACACTTGGCTAATCCATATCTTTGTTTATTTTTTGTGTTTGCAAGGGTAATCAAGCTATAAACCCCCTTTATCGGCTAACCGATAGAAGGAGGAAGCAAGAATTCTCAATCTCACACGCTCAATACAAGGTACATGCGATCATCCTTCTTCTTTTGAGGTAAACCCTCTGGCGATCACCCTCCTTAGAGCATCTCATGCTCATCCTCTTTTCCTTCACACCCCACATATTTTAGCATGTCTATGTGACACGTTCACAAATTGGTGATCACGGTGAGACTCTTTTTGTTTTAGTTTGATTACCCCTCCCTTTGGCGCCCTCGCGTGCCCCTCCCTTTGGCGCCCTCGCGTGCCCCTCCTTCGTGCTCCACGTAGCACACTCCCATTGTGCACCACATGCACACCTCTCACTGGATTAGCCAATTTGTGTAGTATCCATATCATCTTTATTAGAGAAGAAATTGATTTCTATCTGTCATCAGGGTTAACGGTTCTCTGGAACTGAATAACGCCCTTCATACCGCCGTCATTTCCACATACAGTGACCGTTCGAACAGGTGTTGTTTCCATTTTTATTACGAGTATTTTCATCATTTTATAATTAACGCCCCTCACAGAGGCGTCATTTCCAAATATAACGCCTCACACCAAGGCGTCAGATTTCTGATTATTGCATTTTGACGCCCCTTTCAGAGGCGTCTTTCACCGGTACAACGCCTTACTAAAAGGTGTTTTTTGGATTATCATTGCTTTTATTCATCATTTTAAGTTTGATTACTGCTATATGACGCCCCTGTGAACAGGCGTCATTTCCACATACAGCGCCTCACTTTAAGGCGTTATTTTATTTTGGTCGCTATCTGTTTGCACTATTCACAGTGATTAGCGACTGACACTGAGTCGCTTCTTGTCGATATAGCGACCTTATCCAGGTCGTCATTTTGTTCTGTGCCCATAGAACCCCTGTTTACTGTTGTTCATTCACTTGATTGATTCTGATATCATCTGCTTGATATTATTTGCATTAGGCTGCATTTAGGGCATTCGGTTTGAGAGACCTCCTCTCTCTGCATTTTTAGGACTCACACCCCCTCTTGGTGAAGGAAGGACCCTCCTTTAAGCATTCCGTTACATTGGACCAGAAATTCCTAAACCAAGCCTCCGTAAGTCCCCGCACCCATGGATTCCCTCACGGACGCTGGGCAGGTTGTACCATTGAAGCACCCGAAGTATAGTTGACCCATACGTTGGTGAGGAGAGAGAAAGAACATAGATATCCGGAGATTACACCCAAACTTTCAACAAGGACCCACATTCAAAGGAAAGAACTTATTATAAAATTCACCTTAATCTTCAAAGAAAACCTTAAAACTTTTGGCTCATTACAACTTGAGTGTTATTTTGCTTGATAAGGTGATATCTCTTGGGTATACTTGCTCGTTGGAAACCTATTTCTTCCTCCTTAAGCATGAAACTTCGTTCAGGTAAAATCATCAATATGGCCAACTATGGGTATACTTATGACGGTTATGAGGAGGGTCACTCTGACCCGTTTTACGAGGTTCCCTCTCAGGATCCTATCTACTACAAGGGAAACTACATTCCTTCTCCCACTCAGGTCCACATGATGGACACCACTTCTCTAGAGGTCGAGCCCTCTTCCCAAGCTCAACCTACCACTCAAAATACTTCAGGGGACGTTTCCCCTTTTTTCAACTTCAACGATGTTCTCAAAGTTCTTGCTCAACTGGATGACTCCCAGCGCCAGGCGGCCCAAGCCACTTTAAAGGGAAAGTCTATCCCGTCATCTTCTAACCCTCCCCAGGCCATGGGTGGCCACTTTGTTAGTTCTCCCAACGACCAGGCGGTTGCACCTAGGGTGCCCTCGCGCCTACCAACTCCTGTTATGACTACGCCGGCCCAACCGGCAAGTCACTCTATTGCTAGGCCTCAACAACCTCCTGTTTCTCAATTCTTGAGAAGGCCTATGCCGAACCAATACTCTTTTCGTCCGGCCCCAGCCGAGTCCGATAACCACACTATACTCCTCCAAAGGATGGCTAGTATGGAGGAGCAGCTCAAGAAGGTCACTGCACCCAAGATCGCTCCCGAAGTTATGCTTCCCACTCTGCCAGTTTTTCACCTACCCCCATCTGAAATGCCGAATTTTCGACGATACAACGGAACGGGTAATCCGTACATCCACTTGAAAGACTTCTTATATGAGGCATCATTCTGGCAAGATAACAAGACTTCTCTGGCTTATCTCTTTAGGCGGTCTTTAGATGGCCCAGCATTAGAATGGTTTTACTCCTTGGAGCTGGCCGTTGCCGGTGACTTTGATGCTGTTCAACGAAAGTTTCTACAGAAGTACAAGGACCGTGTGGGTCCCTCTTTGTCTGTCACTGATCTGGTTGCCGAAAAGATGAAGCCCGAGGAGGACTTCATTTTATTTGCTGATAGGTGGAGAGCTATGGCCGAAAAATTAAAGGACACACTGTCGGAAACGAAGCAAGTGAAGATGATTATATCAAACTCCACTCCGCAGTTCCGTCATATTTTAGCCATGAACAAGTTGAGCACTATGGAGGAACTCTATGAAAGAGCTAGATACATACAAACACAAATGAAATATTCGCCCATTATGGGCATGTTTGAGCCAAGACCAAAGGTAATGAAGAAGAACGTTAATGTCGGCAATACTGGTGCGACCACTGAAGGCACTGTTACTAATGAGCAGGTGAGCGCGTTCGGCAACTCCACACCCTTCCGCCACCCTCCAAACCAAGGGCCGCCACCACAACAACCCCCCTTCCAAAACCAGGTCCACCAGCCAAATAATAACCCTCCTCAGACCGTACGGCCTCTTCCACCTCCTCAACAACAACCCAACTTTACTCCACAAAGTCAACCCGCACAGTACCACCAAATGCCCCCGCCATCCAATTATGCACAACAACAACTACAACAACCAAGAAGACCATTGGGTCCCCGAAGAGCACAATACCCTCCCTTACCCGAAAGTCTATCAGATATTTTCAATGCCCTCATGGCCGCCAACGCGCTCACCTTGCCTAAAGAAAGAACGATATGGCCGCAACATGTAGACACTTCCCGATATTGCGTCTTCCATCGATAGCCAAGGCACAACATCGATCATTGTTTTCACTTCAAGGATTACATATATGATCTGAATGATCAAGGTGATATTGATTGGGATGAGATGAGGAGGGTTATTGCTACTCTAAAGGCTCGAAGGCCTCCTCGGCAACCATCGGCTCAGTAGCCCCCACAACAAGGTCAGCAACAACAAGTTCCCCAGCAACAGCAGGCTCCTGTACCCCAGCCAAATATGGGGATTATCGATAATCCGCTACCGGAACACCCGGTTCAAAATCAACAAGTAAACCTTGTCACCTCAATCCATGAAGTGGAGAGAGGGCAGGGCTGGCATAAGGAAAGTGCCTCTGTAGGGGCCATTAATCAAAACTCCAGTCAACCGCAACCGCCACAATTGCTAAGAAGGTTTCAACCTGTACCCCCTTCCCAACCGCCACGTCCCCTTATACGTTCCAGCACTCCAGGGCCATTCAACCCTAACCCTACTCCTTCACGGCCTCTTCTTTTACGCCAACCCACGAATTCTTCTTCACCCCAAAACTCTCCACCAAATAGACCTCCCCTTATCTGTCCCTCGCCGGCAATTGTCACCCCTCCTGTTTCGCCACAATCTACCCCGTCCACCACCATCATGCTTCCAAGGCCCCTCCTTGTCACTCGACCCCCGTCGCCGTGTTTCGATAATCCCCAGTCGGCGAGGCCTCTCAAAAGAACCCCTCCTCTTGCCAATCCTGCACCAGCACCCAACAGGCACTACACCATTCCCTCTACATCCTCTACCCCTTTACCCACTCTAGGCCCAACAGAGGCTCCGAAAATAATGGTGCTCCGTAGTGGACGATTGTTCCATCGAGTGTTTCCCCAGCGGGAGCAGGAGCCGATACAAGAACACGGAGAACAGGAACAAGAGTCTGCACCGGGCACGGAGTATGACTTATTAAAGCATTTGGACAGAACACCGGCCCGAATTTCTATTCTGGAATTGATCAAAAGATCTACTACACACCAGCTAGCTTTGAGGCAATATCTGCATAAAGTAATGGTAAACGAAGATATCCCAGTTGAACAAGTCACTACAGTTTTAAGTCCAGCCAGCAATCAACCGGCCATCACTTTTTATGAACATGAATTGGCTCCGCAGCCGGCCAGGAAATATGCACTGTGCATTACTATTGACATTAACAAAGTGGCAGTGAAACAATGTTTGGTGAATACTGGGGCATCCATTAATGTTTTGCCACCAAGTACCTTAAAAATGTGTGGCATTCCGGAGAGTCAAATCCGGCCATCTACAATCACTGTCACAGCTTATGACAACACCAAGAAGCCGCCTTTAGGGATGATCACTTTAAAAGTTGGTTTGGGTCCAGTCTCATTCACAGCGAATTTCCATATTCTGGACATGGACCCGACATTCAATGGCAGTTTGGGTCGCCCTTACATTCAAGATCTTGATGTTGTGCCTTCCACGAATCATCAATGCATAAAGTTTCCGCACAAAAGGCGCATTATTAAAGTCACTAGTATGCCCATTTTACCGACAGAAGATATACATTCCGCAACATCGGTGCCTTCTATGTGGCCTTCCAATAGACCTTTGCTCTCAGTTTTGGATGTTGCCGATCTGCGGCAAGACTTGGTAAGGCCGTCTTCTTCAACCCCTCCTACCACCCAAATGTCACCACAACCATCCAAAGGCAAGAAGAAAAAGGGTTTGATGAGCACACCAGGATGGAACATTCTGATGAAAATGGGGTATAGAACTGGTAAAGGCCTGGGTGTTAATCTTCAGGGGAGAGTCAAGCCCGTCAGGCATCAAAAGATGATTCCCCGAGGTGGCCTAGGGTACAAAGGGCCAAGCCAAGACAAAGATGAGCCATGGGCCGTTATGACTTCCACTCTCAAGACAGATCGACAGCCTCTTACATGGACCCTACAAACACACTTTATGAAAGGAGGCACTCATAATGATGAGCAAACCACGCTAGTCACTTCCATGATGGATTGTCAAGATGTACATGCACGGTAGTTTGCTTGCCACATAGCCCCGCTGGTTACATATAAATCCCTGGAGTCCTTACGGCCAGATAAAAGAAGAAAGATGGATGACCTCGAATGTGACTGGTATACTGAGCCGACTGTTTATGTCAACTGATCCGGAATGGCCGCCACTGATTCATGAATTAATTGAAAAGCCAGCAGTGATCACGGACAAGAGGCAGCTTCTAAGCAATTACACAGATACAGGGGAGCCTGATGTGCCGTTCGAGGAAGGCTACAACGTGGACAGGCTGTGGGCCGGCCTCTTCTCTATTAAATCCATTCATCCAACGATGGTTGTCCATTTGTTTAATCAAATATTTTGCTCAGATGTCCCTAGACCGCCCGCGGTCTTGATAACCTTTTCTCCAAATTCACTTCAAGTTTCTCCTCCGATTCCTCCCTTGCTCCTCGAGCAATTCTCTAAACTCTCCATCACACTCCTGCGTGGGTCATCATTTACTCAATCTTTCGTCAATCTGTCACTCTCAACACCACCCCCTATTCCTCCCTCTCATTGCCTTCTTCTTGAAAATGAAAATGAAAAAAAAATGCCAAAATTCAAACTTCCCAATCTTTCATCTCCGTTGAGGAGACCTCCTACCTTCTTCCTGAGTGTGTCCCGACCCAGGGGCCGCTCCTCCAGGATTCATTAGGGGACCTTCTCTACCCCTCCGGTGAGGGGTCTTCATTTGTATCTCCTTCTGTACCCATCTTTTCCTCACCTCCTTCATCTTTGTCGAATTCTAGTGATCAGGCTAGTTGCTCTTACTCTTCTAGTTTTAAGACTCATGGGGTAGCTTCGCATAAGAGATCCAACGGGAAGCAGATTCCCCATAGATTCTTGTTAGAATTAGCTAGAAGATGCCGGGCATGCTTAGCTCTTCCCGAATTTCTGGAAAATCTGATTATCTTGCCAGAAACTGAATATGAAGATACTTGTGTTTTTAATGAGGGTTTTGGTGTTTATGAGATCATGAATGATGAAGACCCTATTGAAGAGGGGGATGAAGGTTACGAAGAATATGAGGACGTGGCTGATGCTTTTGCCAGTGGCATGAGAAGATTCGATGATCCATCAGCCTCAGTAGAAGAGCCTACCAAAGAAATAAATCTGGGTACTGAAGAAGACCCTAGGATTGTCCTCATTAGTAAGAACTTGCCGCCCTCCGAAGAGGAGGCACTTATTTTGGTTCTTCAAGAATATAAGGACACGTTCGCGTGGAGTTATGAAGATATGTCGGGACTAGACCCTGCACTCATTGAACATCGACTTACGCTTAAGCCAGGGTCCATTCCGGTTAAACAACGGTTGAGACGTTTCCACCCTAATATGGCATTAAAAATGAAAGAAGAGGTCGATAAGCCTCATAAGGCTAGATTCGTTAGAGTTGTCCTCTATCCCAATTGGGTGGCCAACATCGTCCTAGTCATGAAGAAAGATGGAAAGGTGCGGATTTGCATAGACTTTCGGGACCTCAACCGCGCGTGTCCTAAAGATGACTTCCCCCTCCCTCATATTGATGTTTTGATTGACAATACGGTAGGATATGAGACTCTCTCCTTTATGGATGGCTTTTCAGGTTACAATCAGATTCGCCTGGCTGAGGAGGATAAGAGAAGACATCGTTCACTACACCATGGGGAACCTATTGCTATGTGGTCATGCCCTTTGGACTTAAGAAGGCTGGAGCCACCTATCAAATGGCTATGATGGCAATTTTTCATGATATGATCCACATTTATATAGAGGTGTACGTTGACGACTTGGTAGTAAAATCAAGAACAAGGATTGAGCATCCCGGGGTTCTAACCAAAGTCTTGCAAAGAGCGCGGGAGTATCAACTAAAGATGAATCCCAAAAAGTGCGTGTTTGGTGTTTCATCAGAGAAGTTGCTTGGATTCATCGTAAGTAAGAGGGGTATCGAGATTGATCCCAACAAGGCAAAGGCCATAAGGGAAATGCCTCCTCCCAGGAATTTGAAAGAAGTTCGAGGATTGATCGGGAGGTTGCAATTTAGTCATCGATTTGTTTCCCAGCATTTACAAAGATGTAGGCCGTTCTACGAGCTTACTAAGCCGGGAGTCAAGTTTATTTGGGATGACAAATGTCAGGCAGCTTTTGATGGATTGAAAGATTATCTCTCAAATCCTCCTGTCCTGAGGCCACCAGTTCCAGGCAAACCGCTTGCTCTCTACATTTCCGTCCTTGATGACTCTGTAGGCGCTGTCCTAACCCAAGTTAACGAAGAAGGAAAAGAAAGGGCAGCCTACTACTTGTCAAAGCTTCTCAACCCCTGTGAGCAGAGGTACTCAGCCATAGAGAAGACTTGTGCTGCTTTAGTCTGGGTAGTTCAGAAACTTAAGCATTATTTCTTAGCTCACGAAATTCATCTCATTGCCCGTATGAATCCAATCAAGTTTCTTCTTGAAAAATCCGTTCTCATCGACCGATTAGCACGATGGCAAAGCTTCCTTTCTCAATTCGATATTATCTACATTCAGCAAAAAGTGATTAAAGGCTATGCCATAGCAGAACATCTTGCTCATCACCCTCTCCCTAGATTTGACCATGTTCGCTCAGAGTTTCCAGATGAGGAACTAATGTCCGTCAATCAATCCGATTCGATGTAGACGTTACATTTTGATGGAGCTTTGAATTCAAAAGGAAAAGGGATTGGCATTGTTCTTCTATCACTAGAGGGTATCACTATTCCGCTCGCCTCTCAGCTTGCATTTCCAGTTACAAATAATATAGCTGAGTATGAGGCTCTTCTGGCCGGACTGGAGGCCGCTCATCAATTCGGTGTTACCCAATTGCGGATTGTAGATGATAGTTAGCTTATTCTTCACCAAGTGCTCACCAAGTGTCGTACGCTCAATCCTAAACTCAAACCCTATCAGGAATTGACTTCTGCTTATACCAAGCTTTTCACCAAATTAATCTCCGTTCACGTTCCTCGTGAACATAACATTTTAGCTGATGCTCTCGCTTCTCTTGCATCTTCTTTGGTTTTCCTTCCCGAAAGGGATTCCCATTCTATCATTGTTCACAAGAATCTCACTCCAACTATTAAGGATCCAGCTTTCCTTAGTGTTAAGGAGGAGGTGCTTAGGAAGGTTAAGCAAGGTGGAATCATTGAGAATAAGGAGGTCATCCTGTTGGATTTAGAGGAAGAATTGGATGATGAAGAAAAGCCGTGGTATTACGAGATTGCTAAGTATTGTCAGGATCAATCTTATCCTGAGGAGGCCACGACTGAAGAAAAGAAAGTCATTCGAAGAGTTGCTCAGCGATACACTTTAGTTGAAGATGTGCTCTACAGAAGAGGTCTCACCGGAGTTTTATTAAGGTGCCTAGATGATGATGAATCTTAGAAAGTCGTGGAAGAGGCACATTCAGGAGTGTGTGGTGGTCATGTCAATAGCCAGATGCTAGCTAAGAAGATCCGTAGATTAGGCTTCTATTGGCCCACTCTAGAAGAGGATTGTTCCATCTTTGTTCGAAGGTGTGTTAAGTGCCAACTGGACGCCCATAAAATCACTCTCCCGCTTCTTCACTCCATCCTATGTCCTCCCCATGACCTTTCTCCATGTGGGCTTTCGATATCATTGGACCCCTTGGTTATCCGAACCTCCTCACAAAACCAAAATCATTTATACTCACGGTCACGGAGTACTTCACCAAGTGGGCGGAACCGGAAGCTTACGTGGAGATAAAAGCGTCAACAGTCTGCAAATTTATAATGAAGAACATCATCGCAAGGTTCGATATCCCAAGTACCATCGTCACCGACAATGGGCCACAATTCATCTCTCAGGAGCTCCAGGACCTCTACAACAGGTATAACATTGCATTACATCATTCATCTTCTTATTATCCGCAGGGCAATGGCCAAGCAGAGGCAACTAACAAAACTTTGATCAAGATTATTAAGAAAACATGTGAGGCTAATAAATTTGCGGATTGGCCAGAAAAGCTGGTTGAAGCTCTTTGGGCCTATCGCACTTCTATTCGTACCCCTACTGGGCAAACCCCTTTCGCCCTTACTTATGGAATGGAGGCGGTAGTCGCTTACGAGATTCTTATCCCTTCTCTACGAGTACAATTAGACAAGGAGCTCCCCATTGATGAGCGTCGCGAATCTCTCCTTGCTCAGTTGGAACTCCTAGATGAGAAGCGTTTGGCCGTCGCCGAGCATGCGCGTATTTATCAAAACAGGCTTTCACGTTTTTACCAAAAGAAAGTAATTGAGAGAAAATTCAAAATCGGTGAAATGGTAATTAAGAGAATCTTCGTAAAATCTAGAGGGTCTCATTCAAAACTTCAACCTAACTGGGAAGGGCCCTTCGTCATAAAAGATGGTTATCCTGGCAACGCTTACAAATTAATTAATGCTGAAGGTGAAGAGCTGGCTCACCCCTGGAATGGTCTTTACTTGAAGAAATATTACCCCTAAAAAAAAGAAAAAAAAGAAAAGAGAAAACAAAAGAGAAAACAAAAATAAAAAAAATCAAAAAATGGAATAAAAAATGGAAAAGATAAAAAAAAAATCAAAATCAAAATCAAAAATTTTGCAGGCCAGTACGGTACATAGGCCGGAGCCCGAAAAATCAAAATCCTTAATTCATTCTTCAGTCTTGATGGTTTAACTTTGGGGTCAACTCCCGCACACACTACACGCTTTACTTTTAAACTCGAGCGGCCCGGAATTCGAGAAAAGTCAAACCCAAACTAAGAGTGTACGAACCTTACCTATTCTCTCCTCTTCGGCTCACGAGAGGGAGTACGAGTCAGGGAATACTAACCAAACCTGTCTGCTGCCCTAGTATGTGGAAGTCATGGCCCAAAAGGCACTACAAGAAAATAGACTTTTAGGGGCATTTTAGAAATGCCCCAAAAAATATAGATAAATGCCCTAAAAACCTTTAGGGGCATTTTGATTAGCTTTAGGGGCAGTTTAAAATGTGCCCCTACTGCCTCGGTCCCAAAAAGTTTTAGGAGCACTTTTTAAAAAATGCCCTTAATGTTGTCATTAGAGGCACTAAAAAGTGCCCCTAAATATTTTAATAGGGGCAATTTTGTTGACCAAATGCCTCTAATGAACATGATTTAGGAGCAATTACACCTTCAAACTACCCCAAATAGCCTATTTTAAAAATAATCATGTAATAATCACCCTATAATAATCGCTTGAAAGAACATGTTTTAAGGACATTTTCTTTTACAAATTGTCCCAAGAACTAACAACCAATCTATAGCGGCTCTAATTTTTAATTATTACACCAAAATAACCATCGTAAAATGTAAAAATTAAAATTAACATTTCTACCATGTAATCAATACACCAATCTTATTCTTCGTAATCCATTGACATACATAGGCACTCACCATTGTACAACACATGAGTATATAAACTGTTCACCTTTTAACCAAACCAGAAATAGGGCATCGTACTCATTGACACGACAATGTCTTAACAAAATTGTATTATAAAGTCAAATCATAAAAATATCAAGATTACATGTATAGCCTCCATGACTTATAAATACAACTCAGATCATGGAAGTTCAATTTTTCACTTTGTAATCAAAATATACAAACTCAAAATCTATTTAAAATATATAAAATATTTTCCCTTGGTGCATTTCTAGTTATCTTGCCAGCCTTCAGGTGCATTTCCAGTAGTCCAGTAGTCCTGCCAGCCTGTAGATTCCAATACTGGATGTACCAGTAGAACTACTATTGGCATATCCTTTAACACCTACAAAGATGGCAAACACAATTATATAATTGAAATTTTTTTCCCACAGAAATGAAATTACATCAAGTAAAAACACAAACTTCTCCACGGAGGATGCCTCCCTGAATTGCATCAACCATTGCAATTGCCTCATCTGGATTCACACCTTTGCTTGGTGTCTTTCTAAAAATGTTAGCAACTACTTCTTGAACCTTTGGAACCCTGGTCATTCCACCTACGAGAAGAACTTCATCAACATCCTTAGTGGATACAGTTGCATCCTTCAAGCAACTTTTGCATGGGTCCCTAGTCCTTTCAATCAAGTGGTTCACCAATGACTCAAATTTGGATCTTGTCAATGTGATGTTCATGTGCTTGGCGCCTGAGGCATCTGCAGTGATAAAAGGCAAGTTGATTTCTGTCTGAGAAGTAGATGAGAGTTCTATCTTGGCCTTCTCAGCTGCCTCTTGGAGCCTCTGTAGAGCTAGCCTATCCTTTGAAAGATCAATACCTTCAGTTCTCTTAAATTCACTGACTATAAAGTCTAACAGGGCATTATCGAAATCCTCCCCACCCAAGAAAGTATCACCATTGGTTGCTTTCACCTAAAAAACACAAGAACGACATGAACTTGTGACATGACTCAATATATAAATAACTTCTCATAAAATAATGTTAATTCAAAAATGCATCTGTCACTTCTAAAATTGTACCTCAAAAACACCATTTGAAATCTCTAAAATTGAAATATCAAATGTTCCTCCGCCAAGATCAAAAATAGATATAATGCCCTCCTTGTTAATCAGACCATAAGAAAGTGCAGCAGCAGTGGGCTCGTTGATAATATGATGCACATCAAGACCGGCAATTCTCCCTGCATCTTTTGTAGCCTGCCGCTGTGCATCAGTTCTTATTAAAAGCATTCATTCTGAAACTCTGAAAAAAAAAAGACAAAATGCTCTCAGTTCACGATGCATTTAAGAAAATAAATACCATTATGACCTTCACCTCAAATTTATGTAGACCTAAGAAACTCCAGCATGAATATTCAGAAAAAGAAGGTGAAAGTGTATGCTATCTCACTGCTACCCTCTCTGTTTGACAGTGTATGCTATCTCACTGCTACCTATTGCATCCATTAAATTTATGTCCATTAGAACATAAACACATTAAATTTGTGTCCCCTTGCAGCATTTCATTCGCATGTGCAGTCAGGAAGCTGTTGGCAGTGCCCTAGTTACGGTTTTTGTTCTTTTCCATCGCCCTCGGAGCTGCAAGCAGTCACCAGAGAAAAGAAACCATTAACCTTGAGCCACCAATGTAAGGACATTTTTTTTCCTAGGAAGAGCATGTAATCTTAGAAGTAACAATGCAATGTCAAATATCTGAAAGAAGTGGGATGTAGTTCACAAGTGAGACATTTCAGCCCAAGGAGAAGTAATGGTACTACTTTTTATCCCGAAGTTGATTAGGGAACTTGCAGGAACAAAACAACAGAACCGAATAGACCTGTCAACTTTCAAAACACCCTGGGCAAAATAGAAGAGATACATCAATGAGAATGCATTATATCTAAATAAGGAGGCATGAACTTCTGACGGTGGCATTTTGCAGTCAATCATCATTGATTATCACCTTTTAGATGAAGTGTACATCTAGCATCAGAAAATGAAACTTGTGATCTGATGCAGCAGGAATCAGACTTGACAAAACTATACTGATATCTCCCTCATTCAGTATGGTACTAAAGTTTAACAAAATTACTTTTAAAAGGAAATGCTGGATGAACGAGAGAAGAGGCACTTATGAACAGAGATAAAAACAAGTCATCAGGTCATGACCACAGATAAGGTTCAGGTTACAAAATGCAAGTTACTTCTAGTCACATGTACCTAATCCATTTGCTTCTGAACCCTTCATGATCCTCAGCCTCTTACAAGTGTCAGTGAGCATGCTGCAAATTACAAAATCATCAACGATCCATATGGCTATTTCACTTTCATCAAAAGGCAATGAAATAAAAGTAAACGTAGAATTACGGGAAAAAAGTTTGGGAAACGGTAGTAGTTAGAAAAGAATGCAGGTGTGCCTATCATGAATGTTTATCTGGAGTCATTGAACGAGAAAGATCCCCACCAGAGAAGTAAAGATCGTGGATAGAACCGCATAGCTTTCATGCAAATGGAGATGACTATATTGGTACAGTTCTCAGGGTACCACAGTGTAATAGATTCAAGCAGAAAAGCCCTTGATGAAGCCTTTTTGTATCCCTTCTCTGTGAAGTAGCTGAGAATCTAAATGAAAACCCAAGTGCACCACATTGCAAGGAATTGAAGACATGGGTTCTGTAAATGGAATGACTGGACCTAGAGCAAAAATCCTCTAAACCTAGGAAAGGGCACCAATGTGCACCTGCCAAAAAAGTGTACCATGTTGGGCCATACATGCACTTCATCTGAACATGTTTCATGTTGCATCCCAATCCCTCCCTCCGACATACATAAATGTACACCATCGTAAAGGTATTAAAAAAATAGAGGATGATGGATGGGGCATATACTTGAAGAGGTGAGCAAAGAAATGGTCATTTTTGTAATGGTCATTTTTGTACTGGAACAAATGATGAGCCAAAACTTGCAGAGGTGAGCAAAGAAAAACAGCATCCTCTTTTCTTCATGGCCTCTTAAAGTTGAGTCATATACATCATGATGTACACTCAACAGGGATTTGTCCATAATGCACCGATTAGGTACCATTCATCATCACCATCACCATCAAAGCCTTGACTGGCTTATTTAAACATAGGAACAGAAATAGAAGTGCATTTTAAGTTGATAGCATCTGCACAGATTTAGTTTGTTTGGGAGTATTATCACCTCTAACGTGATTTGATTCAATGCCTAAAACATGTCTTCCCTATTCTACAAAAATCTTAGGTACTACTGGCTATGCAACAGAATATCAAAACAAAAATTAAGAACCTGAAGCACATGAGCAGCATATTTCTGTGCAGTAGCATCTTGCTCGGCACATATTCGAGCATCTTCTGTCACTTTTTGTTCTTGATCTACCCGCATCAAAACCTATAATGTTATCAAATGTCATAAAATTGCATCAAAGGCACCAAAAGCCACTGAAAAAGCAATCAAGTAAAAAAGAGAGAGAGACCATAGTCAAGATAGGCATTGTAGAAACAGATCAAAAGAACTTGAAGCATGGCATGTGTATTCTATTCTGTACCCCCATATTCTTCCTATTGTCATATACACCCCATATTAAGCAACATTGTTTCAGTTATACCCTTAGGCTTTGGAGGGGTAAACAAGAGAACATGTCTTCATAGCAGTTCTTAATTCTATACATTACAATACTTTTTCTCTAGGGAAAATTATATGATCAAATATTATTTGATTAAAGCATTGACTTCCATAAAATTATTAAACTATTGGCAAACTGGAGCACCAACAGAAACACATGATCAGTGTAAGAACAGCAGGCATGGCATTGGCTCTCTAATAGCCCAAACAAAAACAACATCAACGTGACATTCAACTTATTTTAGAGTTGGAAGGAAGAGCGGTATACCCATGCAATAGAAGCTTCCAAAATTGTGCCAATGGTCCAGAAACCTGAGAAAACACACAGCCAAAAACCACGTTATGGAGCAAGTACAAACTCCAAAAACCATGACAAGAGCACCGGCCCACCTCCCAACCCAATACCAACCAAAAAATGGAGAAAGATCAAAGAATAATAATTTGGGGCAAATGCACTAAGCAGCCCAGCTCCACTAGTAACTATTGCTGTGAAGAGAAACCCCTCCCTGCAACAGAAAAGAATGCATTCTTGTCAAGGGAAAGTACATGAGTCTCTCATTCCAAGATCACATAACAGGGAGAAAAATGCTAAAAAGTAGAATGCTTCTTAATAAAAAGCTCAGGCAGAGTTTACAGTGTCTGAATCCAATACTAAATATTCCAAGCATTGCAGAGGTAGACAAGGCTATACACAATACCAAAGATTGATGCTTTTTCTCATACATTGGCATTATAACAAATTATTGAAAGTGCAACATATTCAGTAATGAAATCACAACACAAAAAACATGGCTCTTAATCTCAATATCTTAAGGAGTATCTTGCATTCACTTTTTTATTTTGAAAGAGAAAATGTATTTGCACTGTCAAAGTATTATCCCACTTATTCTGCACCACCGCATGAATCTTGCCTCAACATTTATTCTGTCAAGTGCCATGTCCATATATTAAACTTAACAGAGTGATTACCATTATTATGATGCATGTATGCTAACGAAAAGTTTTGAACTACTCAAAGTAACAGTAGTACATGTAGTCATATTGGAGAAATATGGAACTTGTGTTCCAAGTGTTAAAACTTTGCTTTCAATTGGAAACACTACATGGTGGGTCCATTGCTCAGGCAGCCACTTTGCAAGACCAAAATCAGAAATCTGTGTCATACGGGATCACCAAAGAGCATCATTGCAACATATTTGAAAGTGGAAAGGGAAGCAGAGGGCAATAGAACAAATAATGAGTAATAAACACCTGAGGTTGATAGCCATCTGTAAGTAGTATGTTTGAAGTCTTGATGTCTCTGTGTATTATGCACCTGTGACAGCCCTGGTGAAGATAGCAAAGGCCCTCTGCAACACCTAACGCGATCTTAAATCTCATTCCCCAGCCAATCGGCTCCTTTGAACCTGAAAAGCTGAATCATTACTTATTACTATATAATAAATAACAAATGGACTTTGGATTCTTCATAGCTCTTAGACTCAGAAATGTAATTGATTTGAGGAATGAATTCCAATATATGATGGGCATTCAACAGTCATATAAATTCATCTAGAGCCAATTTGACTTTTCACTTGCCTTATCATATGATTCTTGGTATCAAGAAGTGCATGGTAGAAAGACTTTACCATGGAGCACAGAGGCTAAGCTTCCATGTGGTGAGTACTGGAGGACAAGATGCAGCCCTCCTTCCACTCCAAATCCCAGCAAGTGGGGAGCATTCGGATGGTTAACATGGGCATGCTATTGTTTTGCCGGTGTGAGTACCTGAATCCAATGCATTTTCCTTTCACTTGTTTATCCATGCAATTCAGAAGTATAAAATAGCAATAAATAATATTATTTTTGCAAATATGTGAAGCTTTTAATCTAATATGTGAAACAAAAAGTGCCAAAAGAATGCCTCCACAGCTGATAGCACATGTAATTTGGAAACAATAAGTGCCAAAAGATAATTACACATGAGAAGCAACAGATGTTCAAGTATGGGAGAAGCTCAGAAAACTGAAACAAGCTTATAAAGTATGGAATATCAACTGCTTTGGGAATGTCCAACTAAATATTCAGAAAGCTAGCCGAGACTTTGAAATTGCTCAACAACAACTAAACTTAGATCCAATGAATAGCACTCTAATTATCAAGGAGAATCAATGCAGGGAAACTTACTTTAAAGCTTTGCAAAAAGAGGAGTCGTATGCAAAGCAGAAGTCCAGGCAGCATTGGCTAGCTTTGGGAACTCCAACACAAAATTCTTTTATGCTGCACTGAAACGGAGAAAAGCAACAAACTACATCAAAAAATGTTGACTCCAAGATGGAAATTATACTGAAGATTTGGATACAGTTAATAGACATGCTGTGCAATTCTTTCACAATCTTCTGAACCAACCATATCCCACTAGTAATTGGCATTTTTCTCGTTAATACAAGCTGAACTCATTTGAAGCAATCTTTCTTAGCTCAGCTGTCACTGATGAAGAAATAAAGAGAGCAGCTTTCCAGGCACCTAAAAACAAAAGCCCATGTCCGGATGGGTATTCAGCAGAGTTCTTTCAAGAAACTTGGACAATCATTGGAGAGGATGTCTTAAATGCTGTAAAGCACTTCTTCACATCAAAAAGCATACTCAAGCAGCTAAACTGCACTTTCATTTCTCTTATTCCTAAGAAGGAGGGAGCAGAATCATTTGAATTTTTTAGACCCATATTAGGTATGTCGGTAAAGAATCTTAAAACCATCATCCATTAAAAAGAAATAAATGTACAGATCCTCCCATTACAAAAAATAAAAGAGAATCATTTGTGATCCACGGCCCACACTTTCTGTGCTTGCACCTTTCTTGTGAGAGAACTATCTCAAGAGTCCAAGACAGGTTTTAATAGAAGATATTAGATACATGTATTGTTTTTTGCAATTGGATTTGCAAGCCAGATCTTAGAAGAAAAAATATAATAATAATAGTAATAAAAAAATCAGATATAGCATGTTTAAGATAAGCATGTTTACAGAATTTTTAAAAGATCACAGGTGCAGCAGGTTAAAGGCAAACAAGTTTACAGAGTTTTAGAGGATCATCTTCCCCTGGGTGCGTAGCAGAGACTGTGTCAATGATGCCATCCATGGTGCCAGCTGCAGCCTGAAACAAAAGGAGAAGTGGCAGTCCAGCTTGAGGAGGTTCTCAAAGCATTAATACATGATAAAAAATGAGGACACACGCTGTTGCTGTTGGCTTTGCCAGATAAAATTTTACCTGCATCTGCTCCGGGATAAAACCAAAATTGAACAGTGGAGGATAAAACCAAAATTCTGTAAAGGGTCCATTATTTACCCAGGGACAATGGGGTACATCATGTTCTGCCACTCATTCTTGATGGAGTGCAGGTTAGAGTGATAGATTCTTACCGTAGCAAGTCACATATATGATGAAACAAAAAACAAGCCATTCCATTTATTGAAATGCATTATGACTTGGTACTCAACCCTCACTAGTTGAGATCCTCAGGTTAACTTATTTTGGGAAACCATAAGCTAAGTTAAACTGAGGATCCTTGCCTACTGGAACTCAAACTTGGCCATGTAGTTGCACAAGGCATTATGTTATCAACCAGTTTCCACAGCCATCTGCATATCAAAGACCCATGCTTTAAGTTGAACCCAACATTATCCTCATCTCTTTTTCATTAGGGGAATGCACAAACTAGTTTCAGAAAACAGAAAGTCCTGCAGGATTGATCACTTCTAGCCATCAACTCAACCATATAAACACAACATATCTTCATCTAACATGCATAATCATGAGTTCAAACACAAAATCATATTATGAAGCATCATGTAAAAGTTTACGTAGATAAATAAGGAATTGTTTTAAAATTAAATACTATTGCCAGCTCCATTAAGCTTCCTATCTCTACATAGTAAATGACAATGTTGTACTTCTGTAGCCATGTAAAGAGTGTGCCATGATTGGATATCGATATATTATACTGTTTAGCATCATCAAATTATAAGCATACAATTAAATAAAATCATGTAACATACATCTAGAACTGAAAACATAATTTTCTCGCAGTTGTGTCTAAAAGGTAAAGACGAAATCTCTTTCATCATGTGAAAAAATTTAGAATTGCATAACCAGGATTTCCGAAATAGAAACTAATTCAGCTTATCATTGTGTTACCTTCTCAACATGATTGGAGATCTTGAAAATTGCAGAAGCAAACCCACAGATGCAGATATCAAAAGCTTGTCTATGCAATTTAGTGGCAAAAGCAACACTGATGGTGGTGAAATGAAACCAACAATACACTTTGCAACTATATGAATGCAGAAATAAAACATATGTTGAACTATCTACATACACAACCAACAATAAAAGATTAGTTAACAACTTTTCATATGACAATCTAGAAATTTAAAACAATGTTATATCTCTGTAGTAAGGTTTATAAATTCTCTCTCTCTCATCCATCTATAACATGAAGTGATCAAAATGTGCAACCTAATAAAAAAACTCATGTTATCATCTTCAAGTTCTTTTCCTTTCAACCTGCAAATAAAATGACAAATAAAACTCAAGTTGACCCTTTTGTCAGGAGAATGAAGAGGTCTCCCACGTAATTGAAAACTCAAGCCCACTACACATCTCATTTGGTATGCATTCCCTACAAGAATGGTACACAAAGTAAACCCATGCACATTGCTGGTCACTGCCCTTCTGAGATACATAGGCTCTCTGGTTAGAGAATCACCCGCCAGATATCCATCTGCTGTACAGGAGTCGACTCTTGCAGACCCAAGAGTCGACCCCTCCTTCTTCCACATGGGCCGACCCCACTCTAACTCTTTATGTCCACCGGACATTTCTGCTGCTATATTATTGTGAATTAAAGGCAAAGAAAAAACTTTCAGCATTTCTGAAGCCCAGTGCATTATTGAGCTCACTGAGGACCTGATGGCATCTGCGGGAATGAGGTGATCCCATTGGCTGTAAATTGTGTTTCTCCCCACTGTGGGTCTGCTAGTCCTAATAGAAGTTAACATCCCATGAGGGAAGACATCTTTAATGGATGAGGAGCATGGCCTTAGCTTGCAGTCCTAGTTTCTGCCAAATTCTCTTCATGTCAGACTAGGTGGAAGTCCTGTCACCTTAATGGATCTAATTTGTTGACAACAAACCATAGACCTCAGTCTCTCGATTTATATGGGCCTCTTGACGCAAAGGCATACCCAATATTGGATATTCTATTTGCTGGAAATATGGCTTTGGCAAATTCCTACAGGCTATCATTTCTTTGCTATTTGAAAGTAGCTTATGCCTTCAAAGTCAGTTTTTTTTTAAAAAAAAAGGAGAGTGGCAGCTATCATGCTTCTGTAAATTTGAGGCAGGATTTGCAATATAGCATTGGTGACCATACTCCCAAAAGTGGAACCTGCAACATGCAATCTATTAATGCTAGTGCTGAATGCTCTGGGAATATCCATACCCCTGAACTCGACAGTCCCATCACACTTGTTTCTGATGGCATGGACACTGTCCATTTACAGGAGGTCATCAGTGAAGGAAGTTGTCAGTGACGTCAAGCTGGATGATCAGATACTTCAGCACACATGTGAAGCCAAGCAGATAGCTGTGATGTTTGATGTTGGTCCGGTCTTCACAAATGATGACAAGATGGCCAATCTCCATAGAGTTAACAATGGTGCACAGCCAGTTAATGAAGTATCACAGATCAAGATTTCTAAATTTAAGTAATCAGCTGAGATATTGAGAAATTACATCAGCAACTCAAAGAATTTCCAGAACACAATCTTAGTCTGTCACCTAAGCATTTTCTACCACCCAATTTAGAAGTGCATGCTGTTAAAGAAAGGGGGTAAATCGCTTGACAAATACTTGAAGATGCTTCTTCAGCTTTCCTCAGTTTCAGGATCTATAGGGGTTTGGGATTTCCTTGGTGTTGATTCACAGACATATCTTTCCAGAGTCCTTCTTTGTCGTCCAGACACTTTCAGTTGATCTGGATGACAAGTTTTCTGAGAAAGGAAGAAAATTACAAAGAACAGATGAAGATGTAAATGATCACTTATGTCCAAGGTGGGAACATGTAAGGTCCATGAATGAAGGTTCTGCTTTGCCAATACATAACAATTCCGAATCGGATATTTCAGTGTTTAAGAGAACAAATGCTGGGGTATATCGGGTGTATAGCTCCAGGATTGGTATTGAAGGAA
Source organism: Amorphophallus konjac (assembly GCA_022559845.1). NCBI lineage: Eukaryota > Viridiplantae > Streptophyta > Magnoliopsida > Alismatales > Araceae > Amorphophallus > Amorphophallus konjac. Next base: position 254,736,976 of record CM040128.1, on the reverse strand, counting down.
AAAAATGGGGATGAAGGTGTAACTAAATCTGCAGTTGCTGTAATGGGAGATCATGTTGATACCTTGGTCCTTGGTCGGTATGACCATCAGAGGAAGCTGATGACAATACTTGTGATAAACAACCATGGTGGTGGTGCAATCTTCATTCTGGTACCTTAAACCAGTACTTTTAGACTTCACATGATATTTCAGTTCGCAAGCTCTGTAAAGCACATAGTGTAAAGCATCTTCATGTGCGAACAAAGATAGAATTGCAGGATGTTTTGTCAGAATGTCATCAGTCGCAAATGGACTGCATAGAGGTTGGAAGTAGCACTAAGAGTAACTTGATCTATTATAGGTCAAGCACTCAGCATCATTTCACATGTTCATAATCTTGAACCTGAGGGTATATCAGTTTGTAAGATACGCAAAATGGAGTGTTCATTATACATGATTCAGCTTGCTGCTCCCAATGACATCAAAAAAATATGGTGTGCAGCCCGGTCATAGGTATTTTACTTTAGGGACAAAGCAGCTGTCCTCTATTTGTGACCGAACCAGGGATTGGACAAAGATTTTGGGAGGAATAGGTGTTAATAGTCATTTTGCTTTGACTAGTCTCTATAAGTAACTCAGCAATGCCACCTTGTAGGGGTCTTATAAAGGGGTTAAATTTTTGGCAGAGAGCTTTGTACATGGAAGGATCTATTCTGGGAGAGCCTTTATAATTGGAGTTTTGGGGGGTTTGGAATACCTTTTCTTTTTTCATACTTGTAAACCTTTTCATTTTAATTAATACATTTCAAAACGAAATCTAAAACTTACATTTCCACATTAGATCTGACATACTAATGATATTCAATTCCAGGTCCTAATATTTTATTAATCATTCTAGCTACCCATCAGAGTTGTCATCGATTCACCACCATCCCTTGAATAATCAGGTTGGGCCAAAAATGGATAAAATATATCTTCATTAGTGATCTCATGTTGATCTTATAGCAAGCTCAATTGCAAGTTATAGTCTGACCAAGGTTTTTAATATGCTACATTGTCCGACTGAATCCGAGATAAAAACTAAAAAATCAAAATAAATAGAAAAACAATTAGCAATTAGTGATAACAACGAAAATTGAAATCAAGGCGTACTTTCACTAGTAATGTAATCTTCAGAAGACCAACTCCTCAGCCACTCGTCATATAATATATTAATATCTCCTCTATATCACACTTGATTAGGTATTGTGTTTTAAGATCCTAGGGTCAATATGACTGAATGTCTGTGCACTGCATGCATCAAAAAAATAATCTCATAGCCACATATGCTTTTTTTCTGAAAGTGGATGGTACAACAATTATATTAAATGTCCATAAACAGATCATTTTGATGTTCATTAAGATGTCCATAAACAGATCATAAGACTACAAAACTCTATCAACTCATGCTTGCTTAATATAGATATTGTCGCCAATAACAAAATAGAACTTGGGTTAACCAGATAAAAGCTGCTAATTGCTAATATTCAAAAAGGATGCAAAAATATAAAGTAGATAAATAATCCCATAGACTTAAAGAGGAGCAGCTGTTAAGTGTTCTAGTAAACAATAAAGAAAGAAATACTCGCGACACTGTGAAAGTTCATATAAATTTACATAAAACAAAGTTAGGAAGAGTTAATTAAGTGACATATCGAGAGAACATGAAGTTAAAAGTAGAAGTGGAAGGATTTCCATAGTGTAGGGATACCACAAAAGAAAAGACCCCGGCTGAAGACAAGACCAGACACTTAGTTCGAGCCCACACCAAGCTGGGAGATCAAATGTAACATGTAGATACATTAAGAAAAAATACTCCGGAGCATCCTGTACCTTCACAGTGTCGTAGGTGAGTAGGAATCGGCTGCTGCGGCTAGGCCTGGCGATTGCTGCGGCTAGAAGAATAAGATGGAGGAAGAGTGGGGGTGCTGCTGCAGGGGCGACGACGAGCAACGCGGTGGCGTAGCAGCAAATCCACGGCGACAGGCCAGCGGGAAACGTCACCCCACGTCGGTTGCAGCTCCTGTGGTGCTCCTGCGGAGGTGGGTAAAGAAGGTTCGGCAACTCCTACAGCGCTGCTGAGGAACGGTGCCGGGGGAGAACAGGCCAGGGGGTGATGAGGCAGAGGAGGCTGTATGCAGTCCGCACCGGCTTTGAGGAGGTGGAGATCGAGGTGGATGAGGAACGAAAGATCTGCGCGCGGTGGAAAGGGGGATAGAGAAGCGCCGATAGAGGAGGTGGAATAGGGTGAGGATCGCGATCATCGCCACGTTCTGCGGGGCGCGGGTGTGGTTACGTTCGCGCGCGGGAGAGGAAGATTCCCTCGGAAAATTTTTGGTGCAGTTTAAATAAACATTTGATTTCCTTTTTTAATAATTAGAGGCAATTATCAAATGCCCCTATACATGATTTTATATGAATAAGATGTTTAAAATATTTTAAGGGCAGTTTTAAAAATAAAATGTCTCTAATTATGATTATATTGGGGCAATTTTAATAAATGTCTCTACATAAATTGCCCTTATATCTCTATTTTTTTGTAGTGAGGGAACAAGATGCTTAAAGCCCAAGTACAATTAGGTTTCTATCTGTTAAAAAAAAAGAGAGAAGAAAAGGAAAAAGAAAGTTACAAAAAAGCATGTCAAGAGGTTTTCCCCGCAGGGAAAACCCTGGTCGTAAGCATGTATGAATAAGGGCAAAAAGAGCAACAAAATTTCCCTAAGCCGAAGATCAAATCCCAACGGGCATTAGGACAGGGGAGGAAAGTTTCCCCATTCTCGGAAACCTCCCGTGAGCTTCCTCAACTTATTCTTCACTCCCCCCTCCATGGTAGGTTATAAACTCAAAGCATGGCGAAGACCGACTAAGAAGGATGGGTCGCGAGAGAACATGAATAAAAGCATAAGTCTTTAAGCACGTTGACCCGATGTTAAATCATTTGAGAAAGATTAATGAATTTAAGATAGTGATTGTGTAAGGTTTAAGACACTATGCTCTACTCAGTCTCAAACAAAAGAAACCAAAAAAAATATTTTTATAATTAACGCCCCTTTATTCAGGCGTCATTTAAGAAATTAGCGACGGTTCATAAGTCGTCATTTTCAAATAAACAAATAAAAAAACAACAACAAATACGATTTTCTAATAAACACCTTCCAGATAGGTGTCAATTTGACAATCAGCGCCCGTTTGAGAGGGCGTCGTTTTTAAAATATAATTATAAAAAAAATAAAATAAAAAATAAAAAAATAAAAATGATTTTCTAATAAACGCCTTCCAGATCGGCGTCAATTTTACAATCAGCGCCCGATTTCAAGGGTGTCATTTTTAAAATATAATAAAAAAAGAGAAAAAAACAGAAAAAATCAAGCCTACTGCTGCTCATCATCTCATATGCTTGATTGCATCTTTGTGTGGACATCTTTTATTTCAAGTTGACATCTGCTTGCTTGTATGCTGCATTTCCTTATATATGTTTATTATCCGCCTTTATTAATTAGAGGCTTGGCCCCTTGACCCGTCAACAAGGTTAAAGAAGAGACAACCCCTTGCTTATTGAGCAAGGGGCCAAGCCGGACAGATAGATTAATCTGTTTGTTTAAGTGTGAACTATAGGCGCAGGGCAAGAACGAACAAGAACGAAAAGCAACAAAAAAAAAAGCAAAAGCAAAGGCAAGTACACAAATCCACAAGTGCTCAAGGTAACTCAAGTAATAAAAATTTCAATTTCGTATATATATCAATGTATATCTGAGTACAGGTGTGAGGGTGGAGGGGTACAAGTCTCTCTCAACTCTCGCCTCCACCCTCCTCTCTCCTACTCTCTACCTCACTATCATCGTCCCGACGAGGTGCCCGTGGAGGGGGCATGGACCCCCGGGAAGTAGCTGGAGCTCGAGCCTGCTCCTCTGCCTCACTCCTCTGCCGAAGAGAGGAACCCGCTATAAAGGTAGAACTGGTGAACGCGTACCCCGCAGCTCTCGCTCGGTCCCGGCTTCGCTATAACCGCTCCTCGGTCGACCGTAGCCGCTCCTGAGTGACGGCTAGCTGGGTCCTTAAGTCCGCAAGCTTCCGCTCACGTGCTGCCTCCTGCTCACGGTCACGAGTCCGCTCTGCCAGGCGCTCCTCTCGCTCCCGGGCACGCTCCCTGCGCTCCATCTCAAGGGTGACTCTCAGCTCTGCCACGTCCTGAGGTAGCTCCTCTCGTTGCCTCAAGGCCCTCTCAAGCTCCGTGAATCGCTACTCACGGATGGCCAGCTCCGTCCCAGCTAGTGCAGCCTGGGTAAGTGCAACCTTTAACTCGGAGGTCTGCAACCAATTAAACGAACCATCAATTGCACATTTAATTCAATAATTCATGAAATAAGAGACTGAAATAAAATCTTTGTTAACTCACCCGGGTAGCCATCGCATGCTGTCCTGCCTCGATGCAAGTAAGCGAGGCTCGGAGCTCCTCAGTCTATAGAAACACAAATTTTCATCAACACATAATAACATGTAATTAAATGCAAATCTAAGTTTGAGCTTAAGTTTACCCGTGTGGCGAGGTCATGCTCTGCTGCCTCGGCCCGTGCCATCGCTCCAGCCAACTACTCTGCTAATGCAGTCGTCTCTGCACTAGGCCCCCTCGAGCTGGAGGCTCCTCCCGTCTCTCTCATCGCCGCTCCCTGCTGAGCACGCTGCATTCATTGAGATTATCAGTGGCTAATCATCAATAATTCAGGAAATCATTTGCATATAGATAATTTAAACACTCACCAGGGTTTATAGGTCTGCCCGTGTGGTAGCCAACTGGGCCTCTAAGCTGTGGAGATGGGCTTACATATCCATCGCCGCTATGTCCCGTGCATCCTGCATTCATCATACATATCAGCCACAGAATAGATTTATAACATTTGCAATTAATTAGAAAGAAAGTGCATTCATACGTACCCCTAAGACCCTCATCTGGGGTCGGCCGGCGTAAACCTCCCAGTAGCGTCGGAGGTACTCGGAGCTGTCTGCTGCCTGGGAAGTAACTCGGGTCCCGCCACGCTGCCAGTCGACATACTGGTCAGGATACCAGACTCTCCAGTCGATCACCTTCGTGCGACAGCGTGTCTTCTTGCCTATCCCCCGGGGCTCTCCTACATTGACCCACTCCTGGTGTAGGCCGAGGGTCCTCATCACCAGCCTAAACCGTAACGGCTCAATCTCGTTCAGGCAATGAACCCAAAGCTCATGCCCAAAGCGAGGTCGACCCGCTACGACCCAGGGCTGGCCCTCATCGGTCATCCCCTCGAAGGTTCTCCACACCACCTACATTCACAAACATGCATCATAATATCTCATCATCATTTGATACATATTTCATAAAACAAAAAAAAAATTGCATCATATTTAGCATGCATACCAGTGAGGTAGGGTAGTCGCGGAACTCCCTCCGTAAAACTCGCAACTCGTAGGCGAGTGGCGCTCCTGTCACTACGGTCAGCCAACGCCGTGCCAATGGGAAGGATCCCTCATCTCCGGGTCGAGGGTCGACACGCCCCATCGGCATGTATATGTGGCTCCATATCTGCATCCATGCATTGCATTAATAAAGCATTCACATACATTTAAAAGAAAAGAAAAAAATGCATACCTGAAGGAAAGGAGAGAAGCCGCTGACAGTCGTCTCTCGACTTGTCCCTGTGGACAAGTCGGCCATCAAGTGCGCCAGCAACGCTGCTCCCCAAGCGTATCTATCGACGCCCTCTAAGTCCTCAAGGATCTCTAAGAATCGGCAGTTGATGATGTCGCCCTTCGTGCTGAGTAATAACCTCCCGAGCATCAGGAATAAAAACCTCCTCAAATCTCAATATGCTCTCTCTCTCTCTATTGGGTCCTGGCAATAGGCAGCCCTAGCCCCATCAATCAGCCTCTGTGAGAACTGCTCTAGAGGCTCCCTCGACCTCTGCCTAGAATCACCCAACCCCATAGTGATGGTAAGATCAGTGCGGTAGATGGTCCTACAATCACTCGGCGTCTCGTAGACTGTCTCTAACCCTAGCAGCCTCTGTGTCAGCTCGCTATAGTCAGGTAGGGTGATCCCGCTCATAGCCTCGTCGTCCACCCTCATCCCAGTGATCCTAGCAACATCCTCTAGGCTAGGAACCATGTGACCCCATGGCATCAGAAATGCCCGGCTAGTCATATCCCATCTCTCCCTAAGCACCTGGATCAGGGGTAGGTCAGGTCTCATAGACTCTATGCTAAGGAAGGGTCCGAACCCCATGGCATCTACCCTTTCCCACTGAAAGCCTGGAAGCCCGTAGTAAGCTGCTCGAACTTGGACCCAGGAAATACGAGTCCTCATCAATCCCTGCAAACAAAAGAACATTTTCACTTAAGTTTTATATAGTTTCTCATGTGAATTTTCATCAGCTGTTTCAATTTACCTTCTATTTGAATTGACGACCTATCCTAGGTCGTGACTTATTCAATTGATGCCACTGAGCGGGGCGCTGTTTCAGAATGTGTTTTGGCGATTTTATGCGTAATTTGAATTGATGACCACCCCTGGGTCGTTATTTGTTTAAGTGACGCCCCTATGGGGGGCGCTGTTTTGAAGGTAATTTTCTGCACTAAAAGAGAAATAATCCTAATTTTCTTAATTGACGACCACCCCTTGGTCGTTGTTTAATGAATTAACACCCCGGTGGGGGGCGTTGTTTTTCGGGGTGTTTAAAAAATATAACAGTGCACGAAATAGAAATAAAACAGAGATATATGTCAAAAATAAAAGAAATGGCATGGAAATTACCAGCATGATGATTAAGCATGATAATTTTGAAATGATGACATGCTGCAGGGCGTGGTTTCATGAATTTATCATTTTCAGAAAATAAAAACAATTTAAATTGACGACGCGAAGGGGGTCGTTGTTTTAATTGACGGCACCCACTAGGGCGTCATTTGACTATGCCATTGGTTTTCCATTTTTCCCTTCACCGAGGGCTATGGAAATTGATGGAAATAAAAATAAAATCAAAATTAAATAAAACGAGGGCTTGGAGAGTAGGGCACCTACCTTGCTTCGTTCGGGCGTTAGAAGCCCTCCCCGGAGTCGCTGCCGGGGTTGACGTGGCCACAGTGGTTGGCGAGGGGGCGCCACCGCCACCACCGGTTGCTCATCTCTATCTCCTCCTCCTTCTTCTTCTTCTTCTTCTTCCTCACCCTCGTCATCTTCCTCGTCATCTTCTTCACCCTCGCCATCGTCTTCTTCTTCTTCTTCTACATCATCTCCTCCTTCTTCCTCGGTTGCGCCGTCTTGCTCCACCGCCGGAGCCTCTTTGGCCGGTGGTGCGTCTTCGGCCGCCGCGGGAGCTTCCTCCTCGACGTGTCCATCATCGCCCAGGTCCACCACCTCAGGGGCGCTGCCCCTCTGCCGTTTCAATGCACCACCCGCCATGGGTTCGAGAAGAGAGGGAATAGAGAGAGAGATGGGAGAGATGGAGATGGGGGGGCTTGGTTAGGGCTTGAGAAAGGGGGAAAAGGAAAGAAAGGAGATGAAGGAAGGAGAAGAAGGAGGGAAATAGGGTTTAACAGTCGAAAAGAATTGACGCCCTGAGGGCTATCATCGATATATTAATTGACGGCTTGTGATGAGGCGTGGTTTCAGGATTTGACAACCCGAGACTAGGCGTCATTTATGTTTGCATGGGAACTCGTAACTGTCGTCAGGCGCATTAATGGGAAATTGATTGATGTGATCGATCGTCATGATTGCTGTTTAGAATTGACGACATTGTGAGCAGGCGTCAGTTTGTTAAGGCACGACATAAGTGAAGGCGTCATTTCTATGAAATTGAGGAATTATTTTGAAAATATTTTAAGGAATTTAAATCAATTAACGCCTTACCTTGGGGCACGAATTAATAGACGCCTATTTGAATAAGTGTCAATTATGGTTTTATCTATTTTTCAGAAAACTGATTAAAGGAAATGGACGACATGTGGTAAGGCGCTGGTTGAGGAATTGACGCCACGCCTGGAGGCACGTCTCACAACAGAGAACCCGAGGCTTAGTTTTGTCAGACAGAATCAATGAATTGGAAGACAAGACATGTTATTTTGGCTCAATTAAAAGAAAAATCCTTTTATTTCATTTAATGAAAATCATTGTTACATTCATTGAGCCACCGTGGGCCTTATTTTCCTAAGTGCTATTACATAAGATTTGCATTTGTTCTCTTCTTCTTCAACATATGTCTTGGACCTATGGAGAAGTCCAACCTTCCATTGAGCCATGATTGTTTTGACTTCTTCTTGATCTCCACTTGAGCCTAGTTCCCTCCTCTTACGTGGTGGAAGATGAGAAGGTTCTTCCAAAGTGTGCCGAGGTAATCCAAGTTGTGGGAGGCACCGGTGAGCATTGTAGAGGACGAAGTCATTCCCGCCGATCAAACGAAGCTCTATACCGGAGGAGAGTCTTGAGCGAAGCTCTTGGGTCTTGAGAAACCCCGGTGTGCAAGTGAAGCCGCTCTTGGGCATGGTCTTGAAGTAGTTCCTCCATTCACTCCTTTTCTTGAGCTTTGGCACCCAATTAATCACCCTCTCACATAGGCCTAGAGAATCCGTCATATATCAAAGAGGGCTTCTAGAGAAGAATTTTGAGGCCAGTTGAGTTTCTTGGCATGGGTCAAACTTTAGGTGAAAGTCCACCCAACAAGAAAGGAGTAGCATTGACCCATAGAGAGGCCGCCCCAAGGAAGCCGATGTGAGTCCATTATATAGGTTGGCTAGTATCGCCGATCTTATTCTATTGCCTTCCCATATGCTAGCTATGGTGCTTAAGTGGCATTCTTTTAAGTGGTCTTCTATTGAAGGGAAGAGGAGAGCTCCTACCATGCATACAACAAAGCTTTTCATCACTCTCTCCAACAAGTCTTCTTCCTCTTGGGCTTTGTCCATGTTCTTGTATACCCATGAAGCTAATTTCAAAAGATTGATTCCTTTGTAGGCTTTGATTTGGTTCACTAGATTTGGGTTTGGTATGAGGCTAGTAAGCATGTCATGGGCATTTATTGGTTTAGTCATACTAGCCATCTTTGATTCTTCCCCCTGTTTCATCTTTCTTAATCCAAGGAACATCTCTACTTCCTCTAAAAGAATGGTGGCTTCAAAAGTGGGAAAGAGGAAAGTACGAGTGTTGGGGTGCCATAATTCTATTAGTGCTCCTATGGAGGCCCAATCTAGGTGGATATCATCATAGTGGGTAGCATGGGTTATAAGGCCAAGTAGATGCCATCTACTAAGAAAAGATCTCATGTCTAAAGAGAGTTTAGAGAGGAGTAAGGGGAGCCACTTAATTCTTAAGAACCTCCTTGGTCCCGGTACATTTGGGTAGTCCTGAAAAGCATAAAAAGAAGAGAAGAAGAGAAGGGAATGCAATCAGAGTTTTTGAAAAAGAGAAGAGGAAGAATGAAATAGAAGCTTGAAATTAAAAATAAACTTACTTGGCCTTTGGCTATCCTCCCGCTAATGTGGCTTGCAACTTCAGAGATCCTAGGAAATCCCATCCTAGGCTTCTTAGAAGGCTTCTGCATCACCATCATCTTGTCCATCCCTTCTTTCGGTTTGAAGAAATACCTGTGTTTCCCCTGTTTACTATTCTTTAGTTCTGTTGTTATTTGAGTCTTTGGCTGATGCAGTGATCAGTCAGTCGATGAGTGTAGCAGAGGACGCATCACCTTTTATAATGATTCGGAGCTTTGGCTAGCCGTTTAGAACATCACAGTTTGAGTTCGAGTTCAAATCAGTCGCTGGAGGTTTGATTCCGAGCAGAGAACGGAGCGCCAGTGAGATAGTTAATTGACGACATATAGCTTGGCGTCATTTATTTGATTAACGACATTCTCAGTGTCTTCATTTATCTAGCGCCTCTCTTGCGGGTGTCAGTTTCAGTCCGATTCCAAGTCTAATGGTGATTTTAATTAACGCCCTAATGACCGTCGTCATTTATGCTTTTGACGCCTCTACGTAGGGTCGTCATTTCCTGAGCTTACACTTTTGAATTGCTTTACAGCATTATGATTATTCATGAACTTAAGTGCTATTATATCTTGATGAAGTTTATTATGACACGCACTTATGATCATAGTTTGAGCTTTATTGAGCTGAGCTAATAATTTTTTAGCATAGAAAAGCGCAGGTTATGCAGATCTTGAGATGATTGGATTTCTTCCGCTGGTAACATCATTCCATCTTTGTATTTTCTCCTGTACGCATTGCTACTATATGATATCTATGCTATTATAGCATATCAAGGACCTTGTGGTTCTGATGAACCTGGAATTTGAGTTCCCCTCCATCAAAAATAGTGATAATTCCAGGGGAGTCTTGATTACACGGATAGGCCGTTGGGTCATCTAAGGTTTGGGACGACGGTTCCACTTTCTGAGTTGATACGTGGATAAATGGGCTTCGGCTTAGTGTCAGCTTAGAGATCTGGATTCCTGACCGAATCTCGATAGTTTAGCAATATTATCCTTGATTATCTTCTATCCTTAAGTTTATTTTAATTTTTCTTTTAGCCCAGCATGCATCATGTAGGACTTTGAGCTCTAATGATGAAAATCCTCATATTACGCCAATAATGAAGGCCACCCGCTCTTATTTGAGTTGACATGAGATATTCCATTCCAAATCAAGTACTCTATTCTCCTTGAAGCCGCTCAGGCTGGTTCCTTTAAAAGTATTCATTTGTTGGGTCTTTATCTCAATTCATTTTTATTTTTCTGCAAATCCATCTTGGTTGTAGCACGTCCACATTGGCTGGTAATCGCTCTCCAATGGTATCTTTCCTTTCGTACCCTCACGCACATTTGGTTCTTTAAGATTAATCCCTTCATCCAACTAATCATTACTTTCTTGTAATCATCAAAAGTTGTTTCATTTAGAATGCTGGAAAGATTTCCAATGCTTAGTGTCGGAGGCGTGTCACATCACACCTTGGCATCTACTTATCAGTTCGTTCTCACTTCATTCCGCTCGTTACACTTTCGCTTCATTTCATTTCACTCCCTTGCAAAGCAGACGCCAAGACGGGGCAGCTGTAGACACGCCAAAATCGATGCTATGTTGAGTAAATCTCATGTCACCATGTGACGCCCCAAAGTGGACTTCAATATCGGCTTAATATGAAGTTTTTCTAATTTTTCCATATTAATTGTAATTTCTTGGCTTTTTGCTTTAATAATTGAAATTAACGCCTGGATGGAGGGCGTCATTTAATTGACGACCTAGTTAGGGGCGTTTTTCTTAAATAAAAGATTGTTCAAACGGCAGTCGATTCCTGGATTTAACAAACTCTAATGAAAATAAAAACTCAAGGTAATTGACGTCCTAATGAGCGGCGTTGATTATTTAACGTCCGTTCACACAGGCGTCATTTAACGATTTTAAATAAGGAAAGTCCTTTATTTCTATAATTAATTTCAGGAATTAACGACTGTGTGAATGTCGTCATTTCAATTGACGCCCCTAGTTGGGTCGTCATTTTCACTTCCGTCTCCCTTTCGCCTGCTTCTTTCCAGTGGTAATCATTTTTCCATTTTACACCTTGTGTTCGATTGGGAAGAGGGTTCCATATTGAGGATTCATTACCTTATTTTAATCCTATTGATACAAGGAATTTTGGCTCTATAAATACCCCTTGAATCCCTCACGCGCGAGAAGAGGAGGAGAACAAAAAAAAGGGAGTTAACAGGAGCTAACACTGTGAGGGTTTTTACAGAAAGAGAGAGTTTGTCTTTCGTTTGCAGGAACTGCTTCCAAGGGCCTTCCTCCATGGGCGATCCTTCTCCGGGCGGTGTTCTTCTTCGGTGGAGATTTATTCCTCCACCGGCGGCAGTTCTTCATCCTACTGCAGCCGCTGACACTCTTCTTCTCCCTTTACTGCTGCACACACAGCAGAGAGGGCATCTTCTCTTTGTTATTTTTTAGTTGTTATCATATCATCATCACATGCACCCTTTCTTTCTAGCTCTCTGCCAGAAACATTATCAGTACATCACGTATCTTGCTTTGCATATCATTGCATTTATTATCCCCAACCTTGTTGCTCCTTCTTAAAGGGGTTTTAAACCAAAACACACAAGGTGTGTTCATGCCCAATTTGTTTGATTTCACATCTTTAGAGCATTGATACTACACACTTGGCTAATCCATATCTTTGTTTATTTTTTGTGTTTGCAAGGGTAATCAAGCTATAAACCCCCTTTATCGGCTAACCGATAGAAGGAGGAAGCAAGAATTCTCAATCTCACACGCTCAATACAAGGTACATGCGATCATCCTTCTTCTTTTGAGGTAAACCCTCTGGCGATCACCCTCCTTAGAGCATCTCATGCTCATCCTCTTTTCCTTCACACCCCACATATTTTAGCATGTCTATGTGACACGTTCACAAATTGGTGATCACGGTGAGACTCTTTTTGTTTTAGTTTGATTACCCCTCCCTTTGGCGCCCTCGCGTGCCCCTCCCTTTGGCGCCCTCGCGTGCCCCTCCTTCGTGCTCCACGTAGCACACTCCCATTGTGCACCACATGCACACCTCTCACTGGATTAGCCAATTTGTGTAGTATCCATATCATCTTTATTAGAGAAGAAATTGATTTCTATCTGTCATCAGGGTTAACGGTTCTCTGGAACTGAATAACGCCCTTCATACCGCCGTCATTTCCACATACAGTGACCGTTCGAACAGGTGTTGTTTCCATTTTTATTACGAGTATTTTCATCATTTTATAATTAACGCCCCTCACAGAGGCGTCATTTCCAAATATAACGCCTCACACCAAGGCGTCAGATTTCTGATTATTGCATTTTGACGCCCCTTTCAGAGGCGTCTTTCACCGGTACAACGCCTTACTAAAAGGTGTTTTTTGGATTATCATTGCTTTTATTCATCATTTTAAGTTTGATTACTGCTATATGACGCCCCTGTGAACAGGCGTCATTTCCACATACAGCGCCTCACTTTAAGGCGTTATTTTATTTTGGTCGCTATCTGTTTGCACTATTCACAGTGATTAGCGACTGACACTGAGTCGCTTCTTGTCGATATAGCGACCTTATCCAGGTCGTCATTTTGTTCTGTGCCCATAGAACCCCTGTTTACTGTTGTTCATTCACTTGATTGATTCTGATATCATCTGCTTGATATTATTTGCATTAGGCTGCATTTAGGGCATTCGGTTTGAGAGACCTCCTCTCTCTGCATTTTTAGGACTCACACCCCCTCTTGGTGAAGGAAGGACCCTCCTTTAAGCATTCCGTTACATTGGACCAGAAATTCCTAAACCAAGCCTCCGTAAGTCCCCGCACCCATGGATTCCCTCACGGACGCTGGGCAGGTTGTACCATTGAAGCACCCGAAGTATAGTTGACCCATACGTTGGTGAGGAGAGAGAAAGAACATAGATATCCGGAGATTACACCCAAACTTTCAACAAGGACCCACATTCAAAGGAGAGAACTTATTATAAAATTCACCTTAATCTTCAAAGAAAACCTTAAAACTTTTGGCTCATTACAACTTGAGTGTTATTTTGCTTGATAAGGTGATATCTCTTGGGTATACTTGCTCGTTGGAAACCTATTTCTTCCTCCTTAAGCATGAAACTTCGTTCAGGTAAAATCATCAATATGGCCAACTATGGGTATACTTATGACGGTTATGAGGAGGGTCACTCTGACCCGTTTTACGAGGTTCCCTCTCAGGATCCTATCTACTACAAGGGAAACTACATTCCTTCTCCCACTCAGGTCCACATGATGGACACCACTTCTCTAGAGGTCGAGCCCTCTTCCCAAGCTCAACCTACCACTCAAAATACTTCAGGGGACGTTTCCCCTTTTTTCAACTTCAACGATGTTCTCAAAGTTCTTGCTCAACTGGATGACTCCCAGCGCCAGGCGGCCCAAGCCACTTTAAAGGGAAAGTCTATCCCGTCATCTTCTAACCCTCCCCAGGCCATGGGTGGCCACTTTGTTAGTTCTCCCAACGACCAGGCGGTTGCACCTAGGGTGCCCTCGCGCCTACCAACTCCTGTTATGACTACGCCGGCCCAACCGGCAAGTCACTCTATTGCTAGGCCTCAACAACCTCCTGTTTCTCAATTCTTGAGAAGGCCTATGCCGAACCAATACTCTTTTCGTCCGGCCCCAGCCGAGTCCGATAACCACACTATACTCCTCCAAAGGATGGCTAGTATGGAGGAGCAGCTCAAGAAGGTCACTGCACCCAAGATCGCTCCCGAAGTTATGCTTCCCACTCTGCCAGTTTTTCACCTACCCCCATCTGAAATGCCGAATTTTCGACGATACAACGGAACGGGTAATCCGTACATCCACTTGAAAGACTTCTTATATGAGGCATCATTCTGGCAAGATAACAAGACTTCTCTGGCTTATCTCTTTAGGCGGTCTTTAGATGGCCCAGCATTAGAATGGTTTTACTCCTTGGAGCTGGCCGTTGCCGGTGACTTTGATGCTGTTCAACGAAAGTTTCTACAGAAGTACAAGGACCGTGTGGGTCCCTCTTTGTCTGTCACTGATCTGGTTGCCGAAAAGATGAAGCCCGAGGAGGACTTCATTTTATTTGCTGATAGGTGGAGAGCTATGGCCGAAAAATTAAAGGACACACTGTCGGAAACGAAGCAAGTGAAGATGATTATATCAAACTCCACTCCGCAGTTCCGTCATATTTTAGCCATGAACAAGTTGAGCACTATGGAGGAACTCTATGAAAGAGCTAGATACATACAAACACAAATGAAATATTCGCCCATTATGGGCATGTTTGAGCCAAGACCAAAGGTAATGAAGAAGAACGTTAATGTCGGCAATACTGGTGCGACCACTGAAGGCACTGTTACTAATGAGCAGGTGAGCGCGTTCGGCAACTCCACACCCTTCCGCCACCCTCCAAACCAAGGGCCGCCACCACAACAACCCCCCTTCCAAAACCAGGTCCACCAGCCAAATAATAACCCTCCTCAGACCGTACGGCCTCTTCCACCTCCTCAACAACAACCCAACTTTACTCCACAAAGTCAACCCGCACAGTACCACCAAATGCCCCCGCCATCCAATTATGCACAACAACAACTACAACAACCAAGAAGACCATTGGGTCCCCGAAGAGCACAATACCCTCCCTTACCCGAAAGTCTATCAGATATTTTCAATGCCCTCATGGCCGCCAACGCGCTCACCTTGCCTAAAGAAAGAACGATATGGCCGCAACATGTAGACACTTCCCGATATTGCGTCTTCCATCGATAGCCAAGGCACAACATCGATCATTGTTTTCACTTCAAGGATTACATATATGATCTGAATGATCAAGGTGATATTGATTGGGATGAGATGAGGAGGGTTATTGCTACTCTAAAGGCTCGAAGGCCTCCTCGGCAACCATCGGCTCAGTAGCCCCCACAACAAGGTCAGCAACAACAAGTTCCCCAGCAACAGCAGGCTCCTGTACCCCAGCCAAATATGGGGATTATCGATAATCCGCTACCGGAACACCCGGTTCAAAATCAACAAGTAAACCTTGTCACCTCAATCCATGAAGTGGAGAGAGGGCAGGGCTGGCATAAGGAAAGTGCCTCTGTAGGGGCCATTAATCAAAACTCCAGTCAACCGCAACCGCCACAATTGCTAAGAAGGTTTCAACCTGTACCCCCTTCCCAACCGCCACGTCCCCTTATACGTTCCAGCACTCCAGGGCCATTCAACCCTAACCCTACTCCTTCACGGCCTCTTCTTTTACGCCAACCCACGAATTCTTCTTCACCCCAAAACTCTCCACCAAATAGACCTCCCCTTATCTGTCCCTCGCCGGCAATTGTCACCCCTCCTGTTTCGCCACAATCTACCCCGTCCACCACCATCATGCTTCCAAGGCCCCTCCTTGTCACTCGACCCCCGTCGCCGTGTTTCGATAATCCCCAGTCGGCGAGGCCTCTCAAAAGAACCCCTCCTCTTGCCAATCCTGCACCAGCACCCAACAGGCACTACACCATTCCCTCTACATCCTCTACCCCTTTACCCACTCTAGGCCCAACAGAGGCTCCGAAAATAATGGTGCTCCGTAGTGGACGATTGTTCCATCGAGTGTTTCCCCAGCGGGAGCAGGAGCCGATACAAGAACACGGAGAACAGGAACAAGAGTCTGCACCGGGCACGGAGTATGACTTATTAAAGCATTTGGACAGAACACCGGCCCGAATTTCTATTCTGGAATTGATCAAAAGATCTACTACACACCAGCTAGCTTTGAGGCAATATCTGCATAAAGTAATGGTAAACGAAGATATCCCAGTTGAACAAGTCACTACAGTTTTAAGTCCAGCCAGCAATCAACCGGCCATCACTTTTTATGAACATGAATTGGCTCCGCAGCCGGCCAGGAAATATGCACTGTGCATTACTATTGACATTAACAAAGTGGCAGTGAAACAATGTTTGGTGAATACTGGGGCATCCATTAATGTTTTGCCACCAAGTACCTTAAAAATGTGTGGCATTCCGGAGAGTCAAATCCGGCCATCTACAATCACTGTCACAGCTTATGACAACACCAAGAAGCCGCCTTTAGGGATGATCACTTTAAAAGTTGGTTTGGGTCCAGTCTCATTCACAGCGAATTTCCATATTCTGGACATGGACCCGACATTCAATGGCATTTTGGGTCGCCCTTACATTCAAGATCTTGATGTTGTGCCTTCCACGAATCATCAATGCATAAAGTTTCCGCACAAAAGGCGCATTATTAAAGTCACTAGTATGCCCATTTTACCGACAGAAGATATACATTCCGCAACATCGGTGCCTTCTATGTGGCCTTCCAATAGACCTTTGCTCTCAGTTTTGGATGTTGCCGATCTGCGGCAAGACTTGGTAAGGCCGTCTTCTTCAACCCCTCCTACCACCCAAATGTCACCACAACCATCCAAAGGCAAGAAGAAAAAGGGTTTGATGAGCACACCAGGATGGAACATTCTGATGAAAATGGGGTATAGAACTGGTAAAGGCCTGGGTGTTAATCTTCAGGGGAGAGTCAAGCCCGTCAGGCATCAAAAGATGATTCCCCGAGGTGGCCTAGGGTACAAAGGGCCAAGCCAAGACAAAGATGAGCCATGGGCCGTTATGACTTCCACTCTCAAGACAGATCGACAGCCTCTTACATGGACCCTACAAACACACTTTATGAAAGGAGGCACTCATAATGATGAGCAAACCACGCTAGTCACTTCCATGATGGATTGTCAAGATGTACATGCACGGTAGTTTGCTTGCCACATAGCCCCGCTGGTTACATATAAATCCCTGGAGTCCTTACGGCCAGATAAAAGAAGAAAGATGGATGACCTCGAATGTGACTGGTATACTGAGCCGACTGTTTATGTCAACTGATCCGGAATGGCCGCCACTGATTCATGAATTAATTGAAAAGCCAGCAGTGATCACGGACAAGAGGCAGCTTCTAAGCAATTACACAGATACAGGGGAGCCTGATGTGCCGTTCGAGGAAGGCTACAACGTGGACAGGCTGTGGGCCGGCCTCTTCTCTATTAAATCCATTCATCCAACGATGGTTGTCCATTTGTTTAATCAAATATTTTGCTCAGATGTCCCTAGACCGCCCGCGGTCTTGATAACCTTTTCTCCAAATTCACTTCAAGTTTATCCTCCGATTCCTCCCTTGCTCCTCGAGCAATTCTCTAAACTCTCCATCACACTCCTGCGTGGGTCATCATTTACTCAATCTTTCGTCAATCTGTCACTCTCAACACCACCCCCTATTCCTCCCTCTCATTGCCTTCTTCTTGAAAATGAAAATGAAAAAAAAATGCCAAAATTCAAACTTCCCAATCTTTCATCTCCGTTGAGGAGACCTCCTACCTTCTTCCTGAGTGTGTCCCGACCCAGGGGCCGCTCCTCCAGGATTCATTAGGGGACCTTCTCTACCCCTCCGGTGAGGGGTCTTCATTTGTATCTCCTTCTGTACCCATCTTTTCCTCACCTCCTTCATCTTTGTCGAATTCTAGTGATCAGGCTAGTTGCTCTTACTCTTCTAGTTTTAAGACTCATGGGGTAGCTTCGCATAAGAGATCCAACGGGAAGCAGATTCCCCATAGATTCTTGTTAGAATTAGCTAGAAGATGCCGGGCATGCTTAGCTCTTCCCGAATTTCTGGAAAATCTGATTATCTTGCCAGAAACTGAATATGAAGATACTTGTGTTTTTAATGAGGGTTTTGGTGTTTATGAGATCATGAATGATGAAGACCCTATTGAAGAGGGGGATGAAGGTTACGAAGAATATGAGGACGTGGCTGATGCTTTTGCCAGTGGCATGAGAAGATTCGATGATCCATCAGCCTCAGTAGAAGAGCCTACCAAAGAAATAAATCTGGGTACTGAAGAAGACCCTAGGATTGTCTTCATTAGTAAGAACTTGCCGCCCTCCGAAGAGGAGGCACTTATTTTGGTTCTTCAAGAATATAAGGACACGTTCGCGTGGAGTTATGAAGATATGTCGGGACTAGACCCTGCACTCATTGAACATCGACTTACGCTTAAGCCAGGGTCCATTCCGGTTAAACAACGGTTGAGACGTTTCCACCCTAATATGGCATTAAAAATGAAAGAAGAGGTCGATAAGCCTGATAAGAAAAGTCCCGATTTTAACAATGAGGGGCGTTGATTATTTAACGCCCGTTCACACAGGCGTCATTTAACGATTTTAAATAAGAAAAGTCCTTTATTTCTATAATTAATTTCAAGAATTAACGACTGTGTGAATGTCATCATTTCAATTGACGCCCCTAGTTGGGTCGTCATTTTCACTTTCGTCTCCCTTTCGCCTGCTTCTTTCCAGTGGTAATCCTTTCCCCATTTTACACCTTGTGTTCGATTGGGAAGAGGGTTCCTTATTGAGGATTCATTGCCTTATTTTAATCCTATTGATACAAGGAATTTTGGCCCTATAAATACCCCTTGAATCCCTCACGCGCGAGAAGAGGAGGAGAACAAAAAAAAGGGAGTTAACAGGAGCTAACACTGTGAGGGTTTTTACAGAAAGAGAGAGTTTGTCTTTCGTTTGCAGGAACTGCTTCCAAGGGCCTTCCTCCACGGGTGATCCTTCTTCGGGCGGTGTTCTTCTTCGGTGGAGATTTATTCCTCCACCGGCGACAGTTCTTCATCTTGCTGCAACCGCTGAAACTCTTCTTCTCCCTTTACTGCTGCACACACAATAGAGAGGGCATCTTCTCTTTGTTATTTTTTAGTTGTTATCATGTCATCATCACATGCACCCTTTCTTTCTAGCTCTCTGCCAGAAACATTATCAGTACATCACGTATCTTGCTTTGCATATCATTACATTTATTATCCCTAACCTTGTTGCTCCTTCTTAAAGGGGTTTTAAACCAAAACACACAAGGTGTGTTCATGCCCAATTTGTTTGATTTCACATCTTTGGAGCATTGATACTACACACTTGGCTAATCCATATCTTTGTTTATTTTGTGTGTTTACAAGGGTAATCAAGCTATAAACCCCCTTTATCGGCCAGCCGATAGAAAGAGGAAGGTAGAATTCCCAATCTCACCCGCTCAATACAAGGTACATGCGATCATCCTTCTTCTTTTGAGGTAACACCTTTGGCGATCACCCTCCTTAGAGCATCTCATGCTCATCCTCTTTTCCTTCATACCCCACATATTTTAGCATGTCTATGTGACACGTTCACAGGTACATCACGACGAAGCTCACCATCCGGACCCCAATAATATCCCACATCGGAGAAAATCTTGTGGGCATTGTAAATATCATCCTGTCTGACTTGAATGAACCGGTCAGCACCTAGATGGATCCCAGCATAGATGAATACTCCAGTCAACTGGGAAGCATAAGGCAAGGATCTCCTTAACTGGGTACGGCATAAGCCTATCAAATTTGTCATGAGCCGACCCATATTGACTAAATTGTCATTCATAACATGATAAAAGAGAAATTGGTGAACCTCAGTCACTTCATTTCTACTCCCACTTTTTGGATAAATGAGTGAGGTAAACATGTGGTGCAGAACTCGTTGCAGTGGTGGAAAATGATTTGCATTTAATTCAATTAAATCACTCACACCACGCACATAATCACAACTCGTCATGCCAATGAAAGTGGCCTCGACTTCACCATCGCCAAAAGTCATATCGGCACCCCTGGCGAAAACTCCTAAAGCACGTTTAAACAATTCTGGAGTGATGTGAAGCTCAATACCCTGAACCACCATATACAACTCTTCATTTCTGTCAACCAAATTTTCATAAAACTGTTGCACTAGATATGGATAATATCTAGGATATCTGGTGACAAAATCGGTCCAACCCGGTTGAATCTCAAAAACTGCACAAATGTCGGGTAGGATTTCATTCACCTCCTTAAAATCGACAAGATGAGGGTCGATAATAGGCCTTGGAAACAACCGAGGTGCACGAGGAGGTGACGGAGCCTACCGTGGTGGAGGAATCAGAGCCTCACGTCTCCGAGCACTAGATTCCCCTTGAGGAGGATGTCGATAACTTCTTCTAGGCGGCATCTTAGTCTAGGAAACCCTTGAAGAGAACGATCTCAACCCTGGGAGAAAGACGGACCAAAGGACACTCTGTAGGCAAGATACGACCTTCTCTACACTCTATAAACTAAGAATGAGCTGCATGAGCGCACGAACAACCGCGAAGATGTCATCCCGAATCGTGACGAATCCACCGGATGATGTGCGGATGGACAAAGGATGAGGTTTTAGGGCTTGGAAAGTGGTGGAATGATGTTCTAGGGTTAGGAAGATATATGGGAGAGAGAGTGGGTGTGAAAGAATGAGTGAAGAGGAGGGAGAAACCCTCTTAAAATAGAGTTCGGTCGTGGCTCGGCCGGCCCGGTTCGCTGCAAACGGTCGACCGGACCGAGGGCGGCGGTCGACCGGAAAGGTCGATTTGCCCCTTCAAAACCCAGAAACTGAGTGTTAATCTCCCCAAGTCTTCTTTGTGAGATGTTGAGCTCCATTGTCTTGCTGGTCCCCTTTTTTTTTCACTCCTTTTTTTGTTTTTCCCTTTTTTTGTTTTTTTCTTGAGGAAAGAGAATGTGATGACTTCTAACATGAATAGACCTCAAGAGTTTTTCCAAACCTCCCCCTCGGTGACTGCTTAGAATCCCCAGATTACTAGTCCACATTTATTTATCAAGGAGTATTGGGCCTTAGAAATTGTTCAAATTTTTCAAGAAAATGCATATATATATATATAAGTACAAGCACACATACAAGGTAATATCATGCAACAAAATAGAAGAATACACACAACTTATGCATTATGCATGCATTTTACACAATCTACCCTTCATGATTCTAGTTATTTGTTCAACATAAATGCATTACTAATCCTAGTGCAGACTTAAGTATGTATGCCCTCACCCTTACACATGTCAAGTTCTCTCCTGATTTTATTGAATTATTCCTGGTTTAGAGGTTTTGTGAAGATGTCTTCCAGTTGATTGTGGGCATCAACAAATTTTAACTCAAAATCCCCCTTGCCTACATGATCTCTCAGAAAATGATGGTGAATGTCAATGTGTTTGGTTCTAGAGTGTTGAACATGATTTTTAGATAACTTAATAGCACTTGTATTGTCACACAAGATTGGCACAGAACTCACTTCAACATTCAAATCAAGCAATTGATTTTTGATCCAAAGTACTTGGGCTCCACAACTTCTGGTGGCTACATATTCAGCCTCAACCGTTGAGAGAGCTATTGAATGTTATTTCTTAGAGGCCCATGAAACTAGACATCCATCAAGAAACTAGCAGTACCCACTAGTACTTTTGCGATCAATAATGCATCCAGCATAGTCAGCATCGGTATATGCAATTAAATCAAATGAGCTCTCGATCGGAAATCATAAGCCAAAGTCTAGTGTGCCAATTAGATATCAAAAAATCCGTTTAACAGCCATTAGATGAGATTCTTTTGGACATGACTGAAAACGAGCACATAGACATACACTGAATTGAATGTCAGGGAGGCATGCTGTTAAATACAGTAGTGATCTGATCATATCTCGAAACAGTGTTGGATCTACTGTTTTACCATTTTCATCTTTATCCAACTTCGTGGTTGTGGCCATCGGAGTTGATATGGGTTTTGCTTCCGCCATCCCGTATTTCTTTAACAGCTCCAGGGTGTACTTGGCTTGGTTTATGAAGATACCTTCGGGTGTTTGTTTAACCTGCAATCCAAGAAAGAAGGTTAGTTCACCCATTAAGCTCATCTCAAATTCTCCCTGCATAATTTCCGCAAATTGATCACATAAGACATTATTAGTAGCTCCAAAAATAATGTCATCCACATATACTTGAACTACTAATATGTCTTTACCTGATTTCCTTGTGCAGAGTGTTTGGTCAACCTTACCTCTTTTGAAACTATTTTCCATGAGAAATGAAGTAAGCCTTTCATACCATGCCCTTGGTGCTTGCTTCAGTCCGTACAAAGCCTTCTGGAGCTTGTACACATGTCGTGGATGTTTGGGGTCTTCAAAACCTGGAGGTTATTCTACAAAGACATCCTCTTTGATATACCCATTTAGAAATGCATATTCAACAACCAAAGTCCTCTTATTAAACAATCGATAGGCTTTAGAGTTAAGTGCATAACCTAGGAAAATTCCTTTGTCACTTTTCTCGTCAAATTTACCTAGGTTGGACTTACCATTGTTCCGGATGAAACATGGGCATCCAAAAGGTTTAAGAAGGGAAATATTTGATCTCTTACCCTTGTAAAGCTCATATGGGGTTTTCTTCAGAATGGGCCTTACCATTGCCCTGTTGATGATGTAGCATGCTGTACTTACCGCCTCGGCCCAAAAATATTTGGGTAGGGAGTTCTCACGTAACATGGTCCGTGCCATGTCTATCTAGGTTCTTTTTTTCCTCTCCACTACTCCATTTTGTTGAGGCATTCTTGGTGATGAGAAATTGTGCGTGTATCCCTGCTCTTCATAAAAATTGCTAAAGTCATGATTCTCAAATTCACCACCATGATCACTCTGGATGGTAGTGATAAGATAACCTCTATCATTTTAGATTTTCCTGTAAAACACTTGAAACTCCATCAATGCATCATTTTTATTGAATAGAAATAACACCCATGTAAATCTGGAATAATCATCAACAATCACAAAATCATAGGATTTCCCTCCTAGGCTGGATGTCCTAGTTGGGCCAAACAAATCAAGATGCAGCAATTCCAAAGGCCGGGAGGTTAAAACAATGTTTTTATTTTTGAAAAATATGCGTGTTTGCTTGTATTTTATGCAAGCCTCACAGATTTTATCACTTTCAAATTTTAATTTTGGCAAATCATTCACCAGGTCATGTTTAGACAACTTGGAGATTACACCAAAACTAGCATGACCTAGTCTTCGGTGCCATAGCCATGCATTTTTATGATTGTTTGCTACCAAGCACATATCATCACAAGAGACATCATCAATATCAACAGTGTAGACATTGTTATTTCTTTTTCCAATGAATTTGATCTCATTTGTGTTCTTGTTCATGACAATAGAATGGGTTTCATCAAAAATAATTTTAAAACCCTTATCGTACAATTGACTTATGGTCAACAGATTGTGATTTAAACCTTTCACCAGAAGTACATCTTCAATAAGAATTTTAGAATTCTTAGCTATGTTGCCGATCCCAATGATTTTACTTTTGTCTTCGTCTCCAAAAGCAACTGACCCTCCATCCTTGTCTTGCAGTGCAGAGAACATTTTCTTGTCCCCTGTCATATGCCTTGAACAGCCGCTATCCAAGTACCATTTGATCCACCTGGCTTCAAGACATACCTGCAAGAAGCAACATTCTCATGCAATTATTTTTGGTACTCAAACGAATTTGGGTCCATAGGAGTTAGTCCAATTCTGCACATGTCTTGTCTTTGTCCAAGCAGCATGATTTCTATGTGAGTTTTGTCTAAACCAATAGTGAGCAATAACATGACCAAAACGACCACAATGAAAGCAATTGACATTTGAAGACCTTCTTGAAAATTGGCGTGATTTTGGTTGAACATGTATTGGCTTAGAGTAGAAACATGAAGCACACTCATTTCCTTTTTCAAGCAAATAGGATGTAGTGATCTTATGCTCAAAAGATTTTTTGTTTTGGGGAGTACATCCCAATCCTTCCTTCTGGAAGTTAACTTTAACACCCAACAAATTATCTAAATTTTGTTTGCCCTTGACAAACTTAGAGAGAGTGAACTGCAAGTCAGTTACCTCTTTGTTCAAGCTCACATTTTTACTTTCAATTTCTGAAATAGAGGATGTCAGAATTCCTTTTTCATTCTTGAGCTTTTCACAAACTTTTTCAATTTCAGACACTTTACATGATAGCTCCTCTTTGGCTTTTTTAAGATCTGGAATCGTTTGAAGCAAAATTTCTTTTTCTTCTATTGACTCACAAACCATTCTTGTTCCAGTTTCTCAAAGTTAACGAAAATATCCTCATGTGATAAATCATCAATTTTTTTTGAGAGTTTTATTTTCAGATCTGATTTTCCTATATTTTGTATACATTTTTTCATATTCCGACTCCCATTGTTCATTTGAAATGAAATCAGAGTCAGAATTTATCTATGTTGATTCATCTTCATGTGCCATGAGGAATAGACTGTAACGACCCAAGATCCGAATACCGGGAAGAGCTCGATATCATTCGAATCCTGGCCCGCCGCCCATGAACCGGGAGGGTTCGGAAGGGCTAAAAGGAGTGTAGAGGTACAAAGAAATAAAAAATAAAGCAGGACAATACAACAATTAACAAAAATAAATAACTACAACAGCAGTAAAGTCCAGTCCAACAGAAAGAACAGTCTAAAGCAGTAAAACGTACCACATGCCAAGTGAACACTCGGCCCGGCGAGCTGGCAACTAAGAACCTCCGCACAACACCCTCGACCCTCGAGGAAGAACCGCTGCACCTGGAAACTAGGGGTGAGCCTCCTGTCACTGGCTCAGTAGGGATCCTGCGGAACTCCAACCGAAAAAAACGGCGGTAGCGGAAAGGAAAAACATCTACAACTATAGTAGGAACAACAAACCGATGGCCAGTCAAAACTCAGCACTACAGCTACTCCTACTGTACCGGAAAAGCATGTCCTGATCTCACAGTCAAGGAACTGCCGAACTAACGGGAGAACCTCTGGCTACACCGCCAGAAGAAACCGTCACGACCTCGCGGTCGTGGACCTAACAACCTAACACCGTCTAGGGAAACCCTTGGTGACGGTCACTAGAAAAACCCCTAGACCTCTACCTCGGGGACACTCCCTGAAGCTGTCGGGAGAACCATGTCTCGCAGATAGGAAATGAAACATGAAAATAGGAGAGTCACGTCTCACGTGACAGGAGTACCTGCCCACCAGAAGCAAGGCCGGATGCACCCCCTGGCGTCTTAGACTGCGCCTCAAGTGTCCCCCTCAACGCACACTGTCGGAACGGGGACACCGTACAAGTAACCACAGAACAAGTGACTAGCTGGGGTCGCGCTCGTCAGCGAGGGTCCAACCGCCTCCAACCACGTGTGCACACACAGACCATGCGTCTCTGGTCTGGCCCTCTGACCGGTTTTCCCATCAGCCAGACTCTGGCTGGTAGACATGGGGACCGACGGTAACCAGCCTAAAATCGGCTCTCTGAGGTAGCCTCGCCACCACTCCCTAGTGGGACCACTCGCGTGTCGGAAGGCTACAACTAGTGGGGAGTCATTGGTGTGACCACTCTCCAAGGAGAAACCCTGAGAAACACGCACGCACCCTGCGTGAAAGTCGAGAAGAACCAAGTGGCGCCGAACCACTGGACTCTAGACAGTCTAAACCCAACGGTCCTTGAGTCACAAGACTCGGGGTCAAGACCGTTGCACCGAACGGTTCTACGCCGTCAATCTGCCCTAACCCTAGGGTCAGAAACCTCGACACGATAGCTCACGAAGCAGTTCACAACTACCGAGACCATTCCCTCAAAAAGGGAACTAAGAATCCACCAGCCCCAGGCTGGGTAACTGGACTCACAGTCCACAGGCCACACACACGGCCCACTGGAAAAGCACAGGAGCATGATTCCCAAGGCAACTCACAAGCCGCCATGCTGATTCTCCATCCCAGGGAAAAGTGGGAGACCTCTAGCTCCAGGCTGGATGACTGGACTCACAGTCCAAGGCCTTACACTTGGCCCACTCGGGAACCGTCTTCCGAAGAACTCCCACGACAAGCGGGGAAACCCCACCGCACTCACACCGATACACGGTGACTCGATCAAGCGTAACACGAAAGCCCAGAACACATGGGGTCACCCGGACCCACCACACCTATGGACATGCTAATCGAGGTAACACGGTACCTCCAGACACCCCAGAAAAATGGACACGGAACCCACTAGATGTCCGGGACACTCACGAGACCGATGGCAACAACTGGGTCACAATCGGGTCGACCGGAGACCAACATAACACGACCGTAACGTGTTAAGCACGAGAAACAGAGTGGCGGTCCTCCCTGGACCGTCACAAACTAGGCGGTCCAGTTGGCACAGCGGAGCTCCAATAAACGGTCCTCCCTGGACCGCAAAACCCAGAAAAATGGTCTCCATTAGACCGCTACCAACCCAGAACAGGCGGTCAAGGGGCGGTCACATCTGGACCGCTCCAAAACGACGCAGTCCTGCCCTGGCCGCTATTCAAAGAGTAGCGTCCAGTCACGAGGCCGCTCAAGAAACAAGGTGGTCTCCTCTAGACCGCCACGGGCGCACCATACTGAGAACCCCAGGCGGTCCTGGCTTGACCGCTTACCAACGATAGCGGTCAGTCGCGAGCCGCTTAGGACCTCGGGCGGTCTCCCACCGACCGTGACACCTTTCGACAATACAGTAACAAAAAGGCGGCCCCCCGGTGGCCACTTAAACCATAGGCGGTCGGTCCACGGCCGCCCAGCCACATGAAACGGTCTGGCTGGGACCGCTTAACCCAATGGAACGGTCTATCGCGAGACCGCTCAAGGAAACACGGTGAAACGGATAGAAAATGGTCACCCTGGGGACCGATTCACTCATAAGTGATTTCTGTTAAACCGTTTTTAAGCCAAAAAATCGAGAATGGCGGGAAATGCCCCAATAGACCATTCCGCGCCCCATTCACCCCCGGGTGAAGGGGAAATAAAAGGGGAACCCTTCCCCAAGCCCCAAGGCATCCCAAGATGCCAACAAACCACGAAATAATGCGCTAAAACACTAGATCCGGCTCACTCCCCAAAATCATATTTTTTCCCAAATTGCTCAATTAAGCCCGCTCGGCTCACCACGGCCTACCAAATCACGGGAAAGGAAGTAAACGAGATGGGGATCCATCTCCCTACCTCCACCGAAGATTTGACGCGCCGTGGACGCCGATCCACGAAGAAAACGCCACGAAACCCTCGCCGGTTCACGAACTCGCACCCGAGCTTCCACGCGCCACCGGCCCTCGATCCTCGACCCATCCTCGCCGTCCTCCCCGCCCGCATTACCCCGCTGCACCCCCACCCCACTCCGTCGACCGCTGGAGAAGAGAGGGTGAGAAGGGAGAGTATGAGAGAAGAGAGAAGGAGAGAGTGAGAAATGAGAGTGCGGGAGGGAGAAAAAGGAGGTTAATATATATAGAGAAACCCAAAAATTCTAAAAATTTAGAAAAATACTAAAAATTACCTCCATGATCCTCGGGAGGAGCACAACGTGCTGATACTGTCCCCGAGTCAGAGAACGCCACGGTTCTCCCTGCACAGTGTTCTGAAGGCGCATCAGGGGAAAACACGTGTAAATCACAAAATACACTCCAAGACCCACGAAAATGATCCGAAAAATATCTGAAAAACTCGGGACATTACAGCCCTCCCCCCTTAAAGAAATTTCATCCTCAAAATTCAGGACAACACAGGAACATAGGGGAAGAAAGCCTTAACCAACAGACCACACTGTCAGAGCCCCAGCATAAAAATCTCGATTCTTTCAAAAACACGGATCCTGAGGGACACAGCCAAGCTATAATCACGAATGACACCTCACTCCGCACGCCGCGCACACCAGCCATCAGAGCAAGCATATACCAAAGGACACAGTCCGACATCACCTCAGACAACGCAAGAACCAATCATGACACCGCTGCCACCCTCTCACTCGCCGAGGAGACACAGTCCTCGTCGCAAGAAACAGCTACCGATCCATCCTATGGTCGGCGGACAAATTACACATCAGCTTCACAACCAGCCGACTGGTCTCACACCCTGCTCAAGGGAATAACCAATACATAGCCTCCATAAGCTCACTCAGCCATCTCAACAGACCGCAATCAGCTCATCGGCTCAACGCCAAGAATCATCTCACACCTGGCAAGCCGAAAGCCAGACATATCACTATGCCAACTCTGCCAGAAGACAAACTTCGACAAAGCCCAGATTCCATCTGAAAAAGCACATCACAGAAACGACCACCAAAGGCCTTACCTGCACACAGCTCTCGCCATTCACGATGCGCAACCACCAGCATCTTCTGTCTGTGAAAAGACCATCCACTGGTCGCCAGATACACGCCAACGGGAAACCTTTGCCGGCCCATCAGGCACGATCAAACTCATAACAGGCCATCCGCTGACTTGCACAGACAATTACTACATCTCAAGGTGCACTCCTCTAGAATACCGTGTCTGATCTTGATCATCGCGCCAACTCGACCCTTACAGGGGAGCACGATGAAACCAATGACAGGAATCTGGAGTCTTCAATCTTCACCTCACTCGACTCAGACTCACAGGGGAACCATCCCATGCTGGTCATAGACCAAGGATTACCATTCTAACTCCAGCGTCTCAACAAGGACCTCCAACCACAGGCGTCACTCTTCCGTCCTGTCTCATCGAATCCTTCAACTTAACTAATCCAAGTGGACACCTGCCAATCCCGATTCCACCCTCAACACATAACCACGGGACACCACCTGAACAATTCATGGCACACATCTCTAGGGGAAGAAAGTGCCATCCAAAATTACGGCAACCTAGTCACCAACACCACAACCAATGCACACGGGTCAGCAACCCTTGCAGACTCAATTCATCGCTATGTCCTCTTCCACATCATTGTGAAACACCCAGACCCAGAAGAACCTTCTCCAAGCGGTATACAACTACCGTGGTCGATCACGTAGATAGGCTCACTAGCCGCCCACAGCTACCAACTGCGACCCATAATCTGCCAGAGATCACTTTCTCAAGATCACGATCCCAACCGAGGACACAACCTTTAACATAAGTCGGGGACCAGCCACCGACTCAGGCCAACACGTCCTCGACCTCCGTCAGGCGACATCCTCAACAACCCCATCCGGATCTAACACCGATGCCTGACACGTCTTTTATCACATGAACAAGGTACTCATGCGGCACACTTGCCACATTTTCCCCCAACCCTCCATCCTGCCGATGCCAATAACCACGATATCACAAACAACGGCACGGCAACAACACGTCTCACACCGAGGAACCAATCCTCCGATGCTCAACGCAACCTCAGGAATCCGTCCGTAGCACCCAACGCTACGATCCTGAACCTATGGGTTATGAGCCCACCACGCTTCCACTGCGCACTCTGATCCACACACGCACAGCCAACACGGCAACTTGGGACTCATCATCCCGACAATCCACGACTCGGCTGGTATACCTCAGAAAATAGGGTGATGAAAGCTCCATTACCTCGAAACCAAAGCGCAGATTCTCTCTTAATCTGGAAATCCTCTGCGACTCCGTAGACCTCAATCCGTAATGAATAGGAAAAATTCCAGCAGCAGCCAAGAATCCTCTTAAACGTCGCCCAGCCAGCACTCGTCCTTCCGGAGCAGTGCCGACACACCCTCACACAGCAAGGGAATTGGGCACGACTTCTCACAGGCAACCACCTTGCCAAAACACAGGACGCGTCTCGCACGGACTCCATGGCACACAAAGCCAACCAATCTGACACGTAATGCGAGACGACGAACCTTAACCAAACGCAATCTCTCCAACCAAAGGAGAAACCAACACACCTCCGACCAACGAAAAATCTCCACGCTCAACCTGCCCTTAAACCTCACGCATGCTGGGAACAGCACCTTCCAGCACCAAGAAAACCATTACCACGCTATGTCAGCGCCTCCGACACAATCACAGCATCTCTCGATGGACCACCACTGCAATTCCTCAAACTGCAACGCATCATGCCAAGAGCCGCAATACGAGCCATAATCAACAACCGTCACGCTCATACTCCAGTCCCAAAACTCACCGCGGAGCCTTCACAACTCAGGCCAAATCCAGGGTGAACACAATCCATTCGCACGCAAGAGCGCAGGCGCAAGACTTACTGGGACACCACAGTCCAATCCTGCCTCAAAATCTGCAAGAATAACCGGGACCAACACATCATTTCTGACGCCACAGAGCATGACAAGAACATCGGGCTCAAAAATCAACAACTCACCGAGAAGATCCTCCGCTCACCCGAGCGTACCTCTCGATCAGAACACCCGCTCTACCACCTCAAACCACAACCTTAACACCTCAGGGGCTGGATAAATCTCAAACTAGAGTGGCCAGACTTAACAACAGCTCCCTCAGAGCATGCTCACGGCCACTTAACCACAACAATCCTCGCCAGCCACCTGACCTCATTGCAAATCCTCGAACACAGCACCGCAGCAATGCACCTGCCGGCAACCTCTGCTCGATGCAGCACGACCGAGGCAACAACCCATGGGAAAGAAATCTCTCTATTACCTCCCTTGGGCCCCACACCGGCACGAAAGTCACGAATAGCAACCAACTTCACAGCGCAGCACAGCGCACTCAAGCTCTCAAGCAAAAAATCAAGCAGAGAACAAACACAAAACCCTACGCCAGCGGTCGACTGTACTGGACCTTACAGACTCTGATCACTGCAATATCTTGAATTCCCATGTACGTCCACAACCACCACTCTAATACCATCTGTAACGACCCAAGATCCGGATACCGGGAAGAGCCTGATATCATTCAAACCCTGGCCCGCCGCCCACGAACCGGGAGGGTTCGGAAGGGCTAAAAGGAGTGTGGAGGTACATAGAAATAGGAAATAAAGTAGAACAATACAACAATTAACACAAAAAAATAACTACAACAGCAGCAGAGTCCAGTCCAATAGAAAGTACAGTCTAAAGCAGTAAAACATACCACATGCCAAGTGAACACTCGGCCCGGCGAGCTGACAACTAAGAACCTCCGCACAACACCCTCGTCCCTCGAGGAAGAATCGCCGCACCTGTAAAGCATGGGTGAGCCTCCTGTCACTGGCTCAGTAGGGATCCCGCGGAACCCCAACCGAGAACAATGGCAGTAGCGGAAAGGAAAAATAGCTACAACTAGAGCAGAAATAGTAAACTGGTGGACGGTCAAAACTCGGCACTACAGCTACTCCTACTGTATCTGAAAAGCACGCCCCGATCTCACAGTCGGGGAACTACCAAACTAACGGGAGAACCTCTGGCTACGCCACTAGAAGAAACCGTCACGACCTCGCGGTCGTGGACCTAAATCCATCTAGGGAAACTCTCGGTGACGCTCACCAGAAAAACCCCTAGACCTCTACCTTGGGAACACTCCCTAAAATTGTCAGGGGAACCACGTCTCGCAGACGGGAAATGAAACCCGAAAATAGGAGAGTCTTGTCTCACGTGACAGGAGTACCTGCCCACCAGAAGTAAGGCCAGATGCGCCTTCTGGCGTCTTAGACCGCGCCTCAGGTGTCCCCCTCAACGCACCCTATCGAAACGGGGACACCGTACAAGTAATCACAGAACAAGTGACTAGCTGGGGTCACGCTCGTCAGCGAGGGTCCACCGCCCCCAACCACGTGTGCACACACAGACCGTGCGTCTCTGGTCTGACCCTCTGACAAGTTTTCCCCTCAGCCGGACTCTGGCTGGTAGATGTGGGGCCCGACGATAACCAGCCTAAAACAGTCTCTCTGGGGTAGCCTCGCCACCACTCCGTGGTGGGACCACTCGCGTGTCGGAAGGCTACGACTAGTGGGGAGTCACTTGTGTGACCACTCTCCAAGGAGAAACTCTGAGAAACACGCACGCACCCTGCGTGAAAGTCGAGAAGAACCAAGTGGCGCCAGACCACTGGAATCTAGATAGTCCTCCAGACTCACTAAACCCAACGGTCCTTGAGTCACAAGACTCAGGGTCAAGACCGTTGCACCAAACGGCTCTACGCCGTCAATCTGCCCTAACCCTAGGGTCAGAAACCTCGACACGATAGCTCACGAAGCAGTTCACAACTACCGAGACCATTCCCTCAAAAAGGGAACTAAGAATCCACCAGCCCCAGGCTGGGTAACTGGACTCACAGTCCACAGGTCACACACACGGCCCACACGGAAAGCACAGAAGCACGATTCCCAAGGCAACTCACAAGCCGCCACGCCGATTCCCCATCCCAAGGAAAAGCGGGAAACCTCCTGCTCCAGGCTGGATGACTGGACTCGCAGTCCAAGGCCTTACACTTGGCCCACTCGGGAACCGTCTTCCGAAGAACTCCCACGACAAGCGGGGAAACCCCACCGCACTCACACCGATACACGGTGACTCGATCAAGCGTAACACGAAAGCTCGAAACACATGGGTCACTCAGACCCACCACACCTATAGGCATGCTAATCGAGGTAATACGGTACCTCCAGACACCCCAGAAACACGAACACAGAACCCACCGGGTGTCCGGGACACTCACGAGACGGATGGTCGACCACTGGGTCACAATCGGGTCGACCGGAGACCAACATAACGCGACCGTAATGCGTTAAGCACGAGAAACAGAGTGGCAGTCCTCCCTGGACCGTCACAAACTAGGCGGTCCAGTTGGCACCGCGTAGCTCCAATAAATGGTCCTCCCTGGACCGCAAAAGCCAGAAAAACGGTCTCCATTAGACCGCTACCAACCCGGAACAGGCGGTCAAGGGGCGGTCACATCTGGATCGCTCCAAAAAGAGGCAGTCCTGCCCTGGCCACTATTCAAAGAGTAGCGGCCAGTCGCGAGGCCGCTCAAGAAACAAGGCAGTCTCCTCCAGACCACCATGGGTGCACAACACTGAGAACCCTTGGCGGTCCTGGCCTGACCGCTTACCAACGATAGCGGTCAGTCACTAGCCGCTTAGGACCCCCGGCGGTCTCCCACCGACCGTGACACCTGTCGACAATATAGTAACAGAAAGGCGGCCCCCCGGTGGCCGCTTAAACCATAGGCGGTCGGTCCACGGCCGCCCAGCCACAGGAAACGGTCTAACTGGGACCGCTTAACCCAATGGAACGATCTATCGCGAGACCGCTCAAGGAAACACGGTGAAATGGATAGAAAATGGTCACCCTGGGGACCGCTTCACTCATAAGCGGTTTCTATTAAACCGTTTTTAAGCCGGAAAATCGAGAACGGTGGGAAATGCCCCAATACACCATTCCACGCCCCATTCACCCCCGGGTGAAAGGGAAACAAAAGGGGAACCCTTCCCCAAGCCCCAAGGCATCCCAAGATGCCAACAAACCACGAAATAATGCGCTAAAAAACTAGATCCGGCTCACTCCCCAAAATCATGGTTTTTTCCCAAATTGCTCAATTAAGCCCGCTCGGCTCACCACGGCCTACCAAATCACGGGAAAGGAAGTACACGAGATGGGGATCCATCTCCCTACCTCCACCAAAGATTTGACACGTTGTGGATGCCGATCCACGAAGAAAACGCCACGAAACCCTCGCCGGTTCACGAACTCGCACCCGAGCTTCCACGCACCACCGACCCTCGATCCTCGACCCATCCTCGCCGTCCTCCCAGCGTCACCCCGCTGCACCCCCACCCCACTCCATCGACCGCCGGAGAAGAGAGGGTGAGAAGGGAGAGTATGAGAGAAGAGAGAAGGAGAGAGTGAGAAATGAGAGTGAGGAAGAGAGAAAAAGGAGGTCAATATATATAGGAAAATCTAAAAATTCTAGAAATTCAGAAAGATATTAAAAATTACCTCTGCGATCCTCGGGAGGAGCACAATGCGCTGATACTATCGCGGAGTCAGAGAATGCCACGGTTCACCCTGCATAGAGTTCCGAAGGCGCATCAGGGAAAAACACATGTAAAGCACAAAATACACTCCGAGACCCGCGAAAATGATCCGAAAAATATCCAAAAAACCCGGGACATTACATAGACTTTCCACGAGCTCTTGCAGCTCCTCATCAGACGGTTCGTCGTCTTCATCGCTCCATGTGGCAATCATGGCTTTGGGCTTCTTAAACTTGTCCTTCTTGAATTTCCTCTTCAGATCTGGGCACTCTCCTCTCATGTGCCCGGGCTTCTTGCATTCATAACAAATGACAGTATTAGGCTTGGTCGGCTCGCCCTTGGTTTGAATGGGCTTCCTTTGCCCCTTTCTGAAGTTGCCTTGAAAATTCTTCTTCTTTCTCAAAAATCTCTTTACTTGGCTAGTTATCATGGCCAAGACTTCTTCTTCATTGCTTCCCTCGCTGGATTCTTCTTCTTGAAAGTCATCATCAGATTGGTGAGCTTTCAATCTAATCACTTTCTTCTTCTTCGTATCTTCCTCAGCTGTTCTCTTCATGTTTATCTCATTGGTCATAAGTGACCCTATGAGCTCGTCCAAAGAAAGTGTGGACAAATTTTTTGAATCCTCAATTACTGTGGCGTTTGTGTGCCACGTCGACGGAAGTGATCTCAGAACTTTCCTCACAAGATCGGAGTTTGTGTACTCCTTCCCGAGACTTTTGAGACCATTTATGATCTCTGTTAATCTCGCGAACATTTCTTAGATGGTTTCTTCAGGCTTCATTTTGAACAGCTCATAATCTCTGACAAGAAGGTTTGCCTTGGTCTCCTTGACCTCAGAGGTTCCCTCATATATAAGCCGCAACTTGTCCCACATCTCCTTGGCTGAGATGCACATGGATACACGAGAAAACTCATTAGGATGTATGTAGCACATTGCATGATATTCATAGCATTAAAATTTACAGTGCATTTCTTAATTTCCTCGGGTGTCCATTTTTCTTCATCATCTGAGAGTTTATAAGAACCCTTGTCCACAACCCTCCAGACCCTGTACTCCTGAGCCCTTAGAAAAACATGCATTCTGTTTTTCCAAAAGGAGTAGTGCGAACCATCAAAGAATGGAGGACGGTCAATGGAATGACCCTCAGGCATCATCCCCTTGTTGGCCATTGATCTGGATCTTTCTCTAGATCGTTAGATCTGTGAAAGTTAGAGCCTTAGCTCTGATACCAATTGAAGTCCTGCGATCAATGACACCCAAGAGGGGGTGAATTGGGTGTTTATAAACTTATACAAATTCTTGGCCAAATTAAACAAGTATGAAAAATAGCCGTAATGAAAATATAGATCTATATGTAAACACTTAGATCTAATAGGATCTATCACACTCAACCCATCTTAGGTACGGTGGCGGAGGTGAAAAATCCGAAGATTCTACTCACGCAAGATGTTATCTTCTTGACAAGGTTTGCCTTGTCGATCCGAACCCACCTTTTAATATACCCGAGATTTGATATGAGAATGATAAATTATGCTAGATCTAATTCAAACAAAACAACAAAATTAATCAATGTGTGTGCTGCATGGAATGGGGATAGAAGAAAAGGAACAAACCACACAATGGACAGTGATTTTTAGGTGGTTCGGATGCAACAACGGCAACCTACGTCCACCCCTCACGATCTGTGAGGATTCCCACACTATCTTGTAAAGGATTGCAAGATCGAAACATACAGACACACACGTGAGGAGTTCGGAACTCCCACGATGGTGCACAAGCACCGAATCACAAAGATATGTGAAGACTAGAAGACACACACACACACACACACACGCGCGGATCTACATAGATCCACACACACACACAAGTGTTTAAAAGTACAAGATCACACACTTGAAGCTTGATGAAAAACAAAGGAGAGACATAAAATGAAAGACTCAGATTTAAGCTCCCCCTTAATGGATGAAGATGATCTTGGATGAAGCTTCCTCCTCAGTTAAATCTTCACTTGAATGGCCTGCAGATGATCTTCAAAACTTGGAAATGGATGAAGAAGTTCTTCCCCGAAACACTATTCACAGAGCTACAGTGGCAGCACTCTTTCCCCTTTGATAGCCTTCTTGATCTTCTTAGGTGATTAGGGTTTTTGACTCCAAGGAGAGGTTTTATAGAGCTTGGATGGTCAAGGGACAAGCCAGGGACCAGATCCACAATTCATGGCATGAATGGAGGGTTTGGGTTTAAACAAAGGAGAAATAAGACCTCTCCCCGTGCTTGAAATACAAAGTCAAAATAAGTTGCTTCGGGGCGGGCGGTCGACCAGAAGACATGGGGCGGTCGACCGGTATGTAATAGACTATTGATATTTCATCCCTGGAAATTCTGGTCAACCGGACTGTAACCTTAGGTCGACCGGACTGTAACAACTCTGTTCAGTTTTGATTGCTGGAAAAATTGGTCGTCCTGCCCTTGTCTGCTGGTCGACCGAACTATTGAAAACCTGCAAAAATGAGTTGTCAGCCCAGTGAATCATATCCATATGATGAAGGCTTGGATTGAACATATGTTGTTATTGATTTCAAGTCCATTCGAACACTTTTTACGCGTTTGGAGATGTATGAATATCAAAGCAAGATTCAAGAAGGAATTGGACCTTGATTGCATACGAAGCTCGTACTTAAGCACTAATACATGGCACGTGATAGAGCACATGTTCGGGGTTTTGTTATCATCAAAATCACTTGGATATACTCAACACTAATTCTTCTCAGTTTGAAAGTTATTTCAGTTCTCCTTTAGCTCTATTTTTATTTCTATTTTTCACTGTTCTTCTATCTTTCCTTCCTCTATTTTCATCTAAACATCTCTTTGGCGGAGATTCTTCTTCGGTACTCTAAAGGCGGCGTACCTCTCCAATATGGGGTGATCCAATCAAAGGCTCGACACGGCGTGGGCGACGCTATTCTTCACTATCTTGGCTCTATTTCTTCCCTTGTTCTTTTACTTCAAGTTGTAATTTTTATTTTTTATAGAGTTGTAATCTTTCCTGTTAGCAATAAAGATCAAATCTTTTGCAATTGAATTCTTCTACTCCACTCCCTCCAAAATTCTGTTCTCAACCTTCTCATATTCTTTAGATAGGTTTATTTCCATGTTCATGCAATTTTATTTTCCTTTAGCATAAACTCACTCAAATTCGAATTTCTCAAATATAAGTACTTTCCAACTTGTGATTAATTGAAAATATTCATCTCCGTGGGATCGACCCATTCTTACCACTCTACTTAAATTTTACATCTTTTTAGTGAGTGAGTGTGGTTATTATTGAAATTATGGCACGACTTTTAACGACGAGTTTTGTGCACATCAAGTCTCTAATGGTCATAACCGAGGCTTTTCCGATAGCGTGGTCGATGTCCTCCCGACAGAGTTGTCACGGGTTTCCTGACAGTGTACCATGGTTCCCTAGCCGGTTAGTTAGATAGCTTTCTGATCGTAGTGGTTGTGGTCCTCAGTAGAATGTATAGATAGTGTTTCCCCTATTGCCGACGGTGGTTACCGTTATTGTTGTTCCTGTTGTTATTATTATTGTTATTATTTTTCCGTTACTTATGGTGGGAATCCGTGGGACCCCTATTGAGCCAATGAGATGAGGCTCACCCCTTTCCTTTTAGGTATGGTGCTCCTTTTAGTGTTTCTAAGACTCGGTGAGGTGCCTGAGGCATTTCTAGTTACCAGCTTGTCAGAGCCGTGGTATGCCCCAAAGGCTGTGTGCTTTTACTTTCTTTTAGGCTTTACTTTTTGGACTTGTACTCTGCATTATAAATTGTATAAATTGTAATAAATGTAATTTAATTCCTACACTTTATTTTTGTATTTATTTTAGATTCACATGCACTTCCATAGCGTTACTTAACCCGAGCCTCGTGGCTCGTGGGTGGCGAGCCACAATTCGGGTTCCACTCGTTCCTTTTTGGTACTCAGATTCTGGGTTGTTATAATTGTCCCTCTACGTCGATAACCATCAAGGCAAGAGAGTTAGGGATTGAGCTTGTGCACCCAAGTCTTCCTCTTGCCTATCGAAGACCACCTGGCCTTCATGGGGCTTGACTCTATGCAGACGTATTGAGCCATGGGTCTCAGCCTCTGATGATGCACCCTTGGCACTATCCCTAGATTAGTCCTACACATTGTAATCATGGTGGGCCCTGATGCCAAAGGTTCTGCCTCCTCATGCTTCATCGTCGTGTAGTCGTTCCTCAAGATCACAGATCTTCGGGATTGGAGATGCAGGCTTGACGACCACCTGGTTGACCCATAGGAATGCCTCTGGGCCAGCGGAGAGGAGGCTAGAGGCAGAGATGTTGGAATCCTACTTGGGGATTCCTGACATGGGTGGTGGCCGCCTTCCACCGCTGGGATACTGGGGCTCCCATGCTAGAGCCAGGTCGGTAATCCCACGTTGGGGGTGTAAGAGTATCTCACCAGGCCTCTCAGCTAGCCCATCCAAAGCAGCTACCAACTTTAGAGTACCTCACGGAACTTGTCCTGTAAAATAATTTCCCACGGGGCTAGAAGTTCCCCGGAAGAACCCTTCGGTGGTTAAGTCAGTGTGTGAGTATAAAGGTGCGGGAAGAGATCTTTGGAGGGTGAGAAGGTCGGGGTCTATCGTAACAGCCTAGTGGCTAGGGTGAGGGATGTTGGGTCCCTTAGTGCAAATGCAAACAAGAGGGGGGATGAATTGATTTGCGCCTAATTTAAAATTTTATCTAGATGATACTCTATTTAGAGCACACGACAGATTCAACACAACTCTTAGAAACAATTAAGCGAGACTTAGATTCACTAAGTGCAAAATTGATCGTGGTTAAGAACATAGTGTGGCTTGATGAAACAAAATCAACTAGGTAATTTATGTGTGCAGATTAAACGTGTGTAGTAGTGTAATCAATTTAGTGTGTGTAATAGTGTCAATTTGAACCTGTGAATGGAGAAATAAGAAATGGACAATCGCACAGGCATTCAAATATGAACACAGTGATTTTTAAGGTGGTTCGAGGCCACAGCCGGGCTCCCTACGTCCACCCCTCACCAAAACCCGGTGAGGCTTCCTGTGCTGCAAATGCAACAACACACACGGGGATAAGTCCCCAACAGCACGCTTATACACAGCTTAACGGGGATGAACCCCACACACCCACACACGTTGTTTTCACAACAACACATGGGGATGAACCCCAAAACAAGCACAAACATAGACAAATAGCTTGACTCGAGGAAGAGGCTCCTCGACCACACACACACGGCTGCACAGTAGCCAAACACACTCTGATCCCTAAAACATGGTATCAAAAAATCCACTGTCAATACAACACTACACATGAAAATCTAAGATTAGATGAAATGAAGAAGAAAAATACAAATCGAAAATGAAAATCAGCAATGTGGCTTCGAAACAAATTTCAGAAGCATAAGACTGTAGATCTGAGATAGATATAAAAAACTATCAACTGAACCCTGTTCGCTACTCCGGATATATGATGGGAAGGATAACTCTCTCACGGTGCTCACAACTGCTCAGATCAAAATCAGAGGCTCTCTCTCGCTATCCCGTTCTCTATCTTGCTCTTGAGAAGCTCAAGGGTGCTCGAATGACTAAGGGCTTCAACATTTTCTTCCCCAGACGATAGATCTATATTTATAGAAGAGAAATATGGATAATTCCCTTTTTCAGAGTTATATTCTGATTGGTCCATGATAGAAGTGGAATATTTTTACCTAGGACCTTTCTAGAACCCAAGCCACGTGTCATGGAGGCGTGTGCCAATGATTGGAAAGAGAAATCAAGTGACTGGAAGTGACCTGCTTAAAAGCTCACGTGCTTGTACGGTTGGCCTCTGGTTTGTCGACTAAGTAGACAGTTCTATCGACTTGAACTTCATGTCTGTCGACTTGAGCTTGTCATTACTATGAACCTTAAAACTATGGTCTGTCATCTTAGTGTTGCGAACTCAGATGACATCAGTCGACCTAGTTGGCTAGTAGGTCGACTCAATGGTTCCTTGCATGAGCATCCTCTCAGTCGAGCTAAGCAACCCTGAAGATGTCTGTCGACTTGATGAAGACCAAGTCGATCTCTAATCTCTACTGACTATCCTTTCTTTGAGGTCGACATAGTGTTGAATTTGGTATTCCTTCTTGTTGCTTCTATCGACTCTTCTTCACATCGGTCGACTGAATTGGAGCTTGGTCGACTTTTCTCTGTCAACTCTTTCTCTCATCTGTCGACTGAATTGGACCTTAGTCGACTGATATTTCCTTTCTCTGTCGACTCTTTTGTTACGGGTGAATCAGTCTTCCACACTCTGCCATCTTCATTCAATTTTATTGACACACAAAATGGCCTCTTGAGCTTCTCGTTCTATGACCTTGTGTCTTGCCATAATCCTCAAGTTCTTCAGCATTCTTTTTGCCTTTCTGCTGATGTCTGTCGACTTTGGTTCGTGGCTAGGTCTTCTGTTGGCTAGAGTTGCTTTGTCTGCAGGTTTAAGTCTGTCGACTTGTTGACATATCTGTCGACTTTAGTCTTATGTCTGTAGACTTGGACTCATATCTGTCGACTTAAATACTAAGTTTGTCGACCTAGGCCTAGTGAAAAGTCGACATGTACCCTGCAGACAAGATAAAAATTCACACAAGTTAGTCCTTAAGCCAAGACATAACTAACCATTTACCTTAACCTTTGTAACATCAAATTCTTCGCCCTGGGTTCCATATTTCTACAGAGTGAGTCAAAACCATATTAGTCTTCAAAATGAAAATTATATGATCAATAAATTTACATTGGTTCAGGTACACCCATTGTATGTTGATAAGGACTTCGACTATAAAGATTGTCATCATCAAAAGTAACATGGAACACCAACAGTCTCCTCCTTTTTGATGATGACAATACTTCAAAGTTAATTGCAACATCTTTCACAAAACTTTGTCAAAACACCAATTATTTTTCTTCAGGAACAAGTCAACCATATTACCAGGAAGGTTAATCCTTCAAACATGAGTCAATCATTTAAACATAAGAGAACAACCAGTTCAGATCTGATTACATCTAAGATTTCATCATACACATTGAGCAATACATCTGAACCTTCATTAGTCTCAACACTTGATTCCTTTAGACTAGACATAAAACACTCTGTTTAACTGACAAAACAGAAAATAGCACAGTAGCATGATGATAATAAAAATCATCAACCCACACAATGAATCATAGTTGGATCATTATCAAAAGTACAATAATTAATAATAGTTGGACATCATCAAAACTACACATAAACCACACATGCACAATATTCTCCCCCTTTTTTTATGATGGCAACTATGAGTAATTATGGCAACTATGAGTTCAACTATGAGCCATTGAACTTTCAATTCAGTCAAAACAACCTGAATGAAAACTCTCCCCCTTTGCAATGCAACCTTGTAAGCTTTCCCCGTTGACTCAACTATAAACTCTCTCCCTAATGAAGGAACAAATAATGACTCATATAATCTCTCCCCCTTTGAGATCATCAAAACAAAAGACAAGGAGAGAATCTGTAGAACATTCATGAAGGTGGGGATCAAAGGAATCAAATATTTAGGGTTAGAGACATCAAAGCGACATCAAGAGATTTTCAGAGTAGGGGTGAAACAGTGAGGGCAACTGGATCAAAATAAGCATATAGAAGCGGTAACACGTAGATAGAAGCAGAGATTTGGAAATTAAACACGGTGTAAACCCATGAGCCCACAGCATGATAACCTGTTTCAGAAATGGACATGATCAGATCAAAGCCAGACATAGGCATGAGCAAGATATAGCAATCAAAGTCAATGAGGAGACATTATGCAAGCTCTTTATTCAACTTTTTATATTTTCATATTTTTTAATTTTTCTTTGCAATGCATGAAATTTAAAATATATGATCTAATTACATACATGATGAAAACTATTTGGTAGACTGATACCAATTGGTGGAATGATACCAATTATTTCATTGAAGAACGCCTAGATGCACATATATGCAAATGAATGATTTTATGATCAAATGACCCTCAATGCCTAAATTCAGTTGTTCAGGATAATGCTGATTGTTGAATATGATGTATTATGGATCATGCATTCATGCACTCAGTCAAGTAACACATTTACAATTAACCACATTTTCTCTCCCCCTTTGACATGATCGCAAAGTGGGGTAGAAAAAACATCATATGGACAAACTCAACTATTTAGGAGATTCAAAATGATAAGGTTTTATTATAATTGAGTTTAGTAAGCAAGCAAATTCTCTTGCTATCTCTCTCTTTACAAATGCACGTGAATGCAGATGAATGATTCTATGAGTAGATAAGCCTCAATGCCTAATGCCAATCGTGTAGAATGATGGATCATGAATCATGTAAGCATTCTGTCAGAACACACAACATATATGTATATATGCAAACTGTCTCCCCCTTTCTTATCAAACGGATGGGATTACAGAACATGCAAATGATTCAAATGGCATGTTATGCTCAATAACAATTCCATAAATGGGTTGTGCAGTGATTTAGAGAGAAACATACAGATCCTTGAAGTTAGACAAATTTTCAGAACACACTTAAAATCATATCTCTTATTGTGAAAATAATTAAAATGCGCAATCAACATCAAGCATATGGATACATGGACTTTCTAATTAACATTAGTGGATAACTCTCTATCTACACATACATTTTCAGACTTGAATTATGATAGCTTTTCTCTGCCTCATCTTTTTAACAAAAAGAGTGGTCAGGTTTAATCCACACATTTTTATGCGAGGAAACACATGGATCACATGCCAGAATCTCCATTTACTCAGTGTGTTAACCATTCCACTTCATTTTGGAACAGAGATTAATCAAAATAGTATTTTTCAATGCGAGCCACATCACGTCTTAGGTGACATGCATCTGACTTACTCAGTGAGTTTGAACATAGCTCTGTCTTCTTTTCATTTCTTTTAACTCAAAATGGAGTTCCACTTCGTCGTTTTACGCGAACACTCCTCATTTCTGCAATGGGGAGGCCCGATTACTAGGTTAGATTTTCCTCCTTTCTTTTTGCATGATCGCACTTTTTCCTTTTTTTAATTGAGGCAATAAATTCTTTTCTCAACATAAGTCTTCAAATAAAATGCAAGATTTTGGATTTCACAAGTGTTAAGAAGAATTTCCAATATCCTTATACATGATATTCATCAATCACATTTTAATGCAGTGACATGTGCGAGTTTAATTTTAAATCTATGCTAAAAATTATGCTACATACATGATCATTAAGCTCCCCCTAAATATATGCACTTATCAAAACGATTTCTCTCTCTAAGTGTATGACATAGCGCACACAAGCCATTAATCATGTGCAGCTTGTTTAGCAAGGGAGTATTTGGCCATAGTAGTTTCCAAAGGGGTTGATATCACATACATATCATGCAAACACACATTGGAAGAATGCAACATGCAAGTCATGCAATATGACATGTAGACTTTAATCTATACCTGAAATGCAATATGGATGAATGACACTTGATAAATGTAATTTTTCATTTTATACATGACAAGCATGAATGAGATGCAAGCTCCATTTTATGCATCTAATGCCCCATATGCATAAATATGCAAAATGCACCTAAATGCATATGATCAGATGTCCAACAGATTTATTTGAACTGAAAAATTGAAGCATGAAAATTTATTTCAACCTCCCCCTGAGAAGATGCATTCAATGGAATAATCAGATATTAGGACAATTATGGCTACTGCAAACAAGCAGAGATATCAATCAGTGATCAGGTCGACAGATTAGTTGAGTCTGCTGGCTGAGAATGAAGAAGGCTATCCCAAACAAACTGAATTTGGCTGACAGAGCACAGGATCAGGTCCACTGATCTGTGCAAACAAAAGCACAAGCACTAGCCAAAACTGAGTTCGATCAACAAGGATGGACATCAAGTCGACAGACCTGTGTGGTTAGAAACTCAAATAGAATTTATTGATTGAACAAAAGAGGGATTTGGACTTCTTTTGACAAGAGGAGGATTTTTGAACAAGACTGGAAGATGATTCTAGATAATACTGACAACAGAACATGTGACCACATGATTGATGAATTCAAATTCCAAAAAGGACATCATCAAGCAGCTGAAAATAAAGCAATATCATACTCAATTATGATTCTTTGCAGTTCAGAAGCTGTGACATTTCTTATACAGAGGAATTTATCAAAACCAACTTATGAGCTTTGCAAATCATAATCACTGAATTCATTATCAGATTTATTTTAACCAAGCTAAAACTTTCTCATAAATCAAACATTTGAATCCATTGACTTCTGGTACGGGGCGGAGTGAAATCTCACGCATGATAACAGTTTCCAGGCAGATCTGATCTGTGCTTCCACAAATCATCATTTGATATACCATAAAATTCATATACATGCAAAATAGTCATAAGCCACAGCAGATTTTCATGATGAATATTGAACACATTTCAGAGTCAAGCACTGCCATTTA
This sequence comes from Amorphophallus konjac, assembly GCA_022559845.1. Lineage (NCBI taxonomy): Eukaryota > Viridiplantae > Streptophyta > Magnoliopsida > Alismatales > Araceae > Amorphophallus > Amorphophallus konjac. The sequence continues at coordinate 254,692,123 of CM040128.1, read as the reverse complement.
CATAACATCAAAACAGCAGTTCAGGGATAGTATCAATCAACAAATTAACATGTAGAAGCACCTAAAAAACATTTCAAGGATCACGAGACAGATAGTACCCATTCTAAATTGACATTTTGCACTTTAAACATATCAAATATTTTAACTTTGTCCCATGGTTTTTCAGAAACTTCGTGCGCCTTGACTTCCTTTAACGAAGTGACCATCTTGTGCTTCTTATTTCCAAGGCGCACCTGCAAGCCAAATTTCTCATTTGACATTTTTAGGTATCCAAGTCTTCTTGGGTCCTTGACGGTTAGACACACTTTTAACAAATGTACTTCTCCTCTTCATTGCATTCAAATCATCCTTTCTCATGATTTTGCAACCCTTAATTACATGTCTAAATTCTCCACAATAAAAACAACTAGGATGGACAACTTAAAAAAAAGATTTTTCTTTACATGCATGAGATTTCTCAAGTGCATTCCTCTTGTTTCTGAAAACTTTAGGTTCAACATAATTGATCTTGGCATTCATTCTGAAAGCATGAGCATCATCATTCAACATTGACCAACATTCTTTCATCATGTGACTAAATTTTCCACAAGAATAACAGCATTGAGAAGGATTTCTTTTAACTGAGTTTTTATTGTTTGGATTATATTTTCTAGACATGTTTTTCTTGTTTGAAAACATTCTATTTTTCAAAAACCTTTCTACTTCTACATGCTTTCATATCATCATTCTTCATCACATGACAATCATGCATAGCATGACCATGCTTACCACATTAAAAACATGATATATTTCTATTGATTGACTTTTTATTCCATGGATGATATTTTCTAGACATGTTTCTTTTCTTTAAAGACAACTTTTGTTTATCACAAACAGTTTCAACATTACATGCATTTAAGTTATCATTTTTCATCACACTACAATCATCCATAACATGTCCATGTTGTCCACAGTAAAAATAAGAAACATTTCTTCTTTTTGATGCAGAATATTTTGAGGAAGTTTTTCAGCATGCACAGTAGAACCAGTGAATTTGATTTTCAATTTTTGCAACAAGTTTGTTTTCATTTTCTGCTTTTCAGTTCTCAGATTAACAGTTTATTTTGGGAGTGTTTTAGAGGTGGAGGCTATATCAGAATTGTGAACAAATGAAGTTAACAGTTTACTTTCAAAAGATTTTTTGTTGACTGGTGTGTAGCCTAGCCCTTCTCTTTGAAAATTGACTTTCACTCCCAAGATTTTATCCAAGTTTTCTTTTCCTTTAACAAATCTCACCAAAGAATCATTCAATTCTTTGATATCACTTTCTAGAGATGAGATATGCAATTCTGAACTAGCAATCTCGTCCTCACATATAGCAACCCTATCATTTAACATTCCATTCACAGTTTTATAACTTTCAATTTCTTGTTGTAGGGTATACATTTTTTCAGAATCATCAACAATCACACACTTCCCCTTTTTATATGCATGTAGTTTATCATTCAACAAACTATTTTGTTCTTTCATTTTTTCATTCTCCTTAGCGAGTTTCTTCTTCTCAATCAATTCATCAAGTAAATGTTGATCATTAGACATAGATTCCAATTTGTACTTGAGCTCTTTTTCAATTTCTTCAAATTGATTGATCTTTTCAAGCATGGTATCATTTTATTTTCTTAAAGAAATAATTTGTTCCTTATGCATGTCAATATCAAACAAGAGACATTCATTTAAGTTTTCAAGTTCTACACATTTCTCATAAAAGGAGTTATTATGAAGATTGTTTTCCAATTTCTTTTTCATTTTTTTTATTTTCATATTTCATTTTCTTGTATCTATCTAACAATTCTTCATAAGCATCCATTAATTCCTCAATGGATACTTCATCAAAGTCAGAGTTTACCTCTTTGAGTTCCTCACTCGCTTGACCAATGTTGTTAGCTATAAGGCAGCTATGCTCCATCTTCTTCTGATGGATCTTGACCAAGCCATCCCAAATTCCTTTAGCAGTGCTGCAAGTAGAGACAAAAGGAAATAAGTTAAAGTCAACTACAGCCTTTAAAATGTTCAAAACTATAAGATTCTCATTGTATTTGAACCTATGTTCAGCAGACCATTTAGATTCATCCAGTGGCAATTCATGAGGACCATGAGATATAAGATTCCACATCTTTGGATCAATGGAGTTAACAAACATACACATTTTTCCTAACCACAAGGCATAATTGGAACCATTAAAAATTGGTAGGAAATCAACTGAAAACTATTCGGCAGAAGAGCTCATGACTGCAGTTGCACTAGGATCTCCTCTATAGATCGTTGGATCTAGGTGAAGCAGAGCTAGGCTCTGATATCAATTGTTGGGTCCCTTAGTGCAAACGCAATCGAGAGGGGGTGAATTGATTTGTTCCTAATTTAAAATTTTAACTAGATGATACTCTATTTAGAGCACAGAGTAGATTCAACATAACTCGTAGAAACAATTAAGCGAGACTTAGATTCACTAAGTGTCAAATTGATCGTGGTTAAGAACATAGTGTGGCTTGATGAAACAAAATCAACTAGGCAATTTATATGTGCAGATTAAATGTGTGCAGTAGTGTAATCAATTTAGTGTGTGTGATAGTCTCAATTTGAACTTGTGAATGTAGATAGAAGAAATGGACAATCGCACAGACATTCAGATATGAACATAGTGATTTTTAAGGTGGTTCGGGGCCACAGCCGGGCTCCCGTCCACCCCTCACCAAAACCCGGTGAGGCTTCCTGCGCTGCAAATGCAGCAACACACACGGGGACAAGTCCCCAACAGCACGCTGATACACAACTTAACGGGGATGAACCCCCCCCCCCCCACACACACACGCGTTGTTTTCACAAGAACACATGGGGACGAGCCCCAAACCACACACACATGATGCCGAACCACAGCAACACATGGGGACAAACACCAAAACAAGCACAAACATTGACAAACAGCTTGACTCAAGAAACATGCTCCTCGACCACACACACACGGCTGCTCAGTAGCCAAACACACTCTGATCCCTAAAACAGGGTATCGAAAAATCCACTGTCAATACAGCACTACACACGGAAATCTAAGATTAGATGAAATGAAGAAGAAAAATACAAATCGAAAATGAAAATCGGCAATGTGGCTTCGAAACAAATTTTAGAAACATAAGACATTAGATCTGAGACAGATCTAAAAAAACTTTCAACTAAACCCTATTCACTGCTCCGACTATATGATGGGGAGGAGAACTGTAATACCATGAATTCTTATCGGATCTTTCAGATCCTTATCGGAGTGCTTTCGGATCGCTTTTGTGGGTCCTGAGTTAAGTTTTACGATCCACGTGGGTTTTTCTCTCGTACAAGTTACGGAACCTTGTGGTGGGTTTATTTCTTAGTTCATCGACTCGAGGACGCTACAGTTGCAATGTACTCTTTGAGAGGATCGTTTCGACTATTTTTACGTATTTTTCTGAATTAGGAGATTTTCGACACAAAAATCAGATTTTCATAAATTAGGAAAATTCCTAATTCCTTTTCTATTTATTCTTCTTTCACCCTCTCTCCTCCCTCATTTCTCACCCTCACGTTCTCTCTCTCGTTCTCTCTCCTCTTTGGTCCTCCCGACACTGGGCGTGCACCGTTGGCGAGCTGGCTGAGGCGGGAACACGATGGAGTGAACTTGGAGCGTGATGGAGTGGTGGATTGAGCGTGGCGCGGCGCGATCCCTCGGTGGATTCAAAGCCGGTGTGGTTCGTTGATTTGGCGGTTCTCGGCGCAGTTTAGTCGCTTCGGTGCGTGGAATCGTCGGTGGAGGTAGGGAGATGGATCACCTACTTCTCCGCAACGTTCCCTCGCAGTTCCAGGCCAAACGGTGCGAAAATGAGTGGGTTTCATTCAGTTTCGGGAAAATCATGCCTTTGGGGTGTTTGTCAGGTTCGCCGGAAAACGGCGATGGTTTTCGGATCAGTTAGTATCATTCGAACCCCTAGAATGTTAGCCTTCCAAATCCGCTGATTTCGTTGTGATTGGTGCTCATTTGGGACCGGTAGGAGCCCAGGAACCCATGTGATTCTATTTGGGTCAATTCGGTAAAATTGCCCGTTTCTAGCCATTTGTGCATCGATTTGACCCCTTCCGGAGTGTGGAAGGTCGGTATTGTCAATGTGATTGTATCCCCTTCGTTTTGGAGCGAACGGGGCGTGAAAAGGTCGTGATCCGGCCGATCCTATGGTTTTCCCGCTGTAACGCCTGAACGGTCGTTACAGTGACTGTTTAGGTCACTACGCGGTCCAATGTGTGACCTCATGTATGCCGGTTTGGGTTTGCGCGGTCACGTGATAGACCGCCTTACGTGTCTCACGGTCCATCATAGGACCATTTTTTTGTGTTTTACGGTCTATTATAGGACCGTTTATGTCCATTGAACGGCACTTGGGTGACCGTGCGATTTCCCTAGTTACGCTGGTTAGTTGGGCGGTCTTACAATAGACTGTTCAGCTCTCTTAAGCGGCCCTTTGCTAGACCGCTTAGTGTTGTTGACTCTGGTCAACCATTTTATGGCGGTTGGTGAAGCGGTCCTTCTCTAGACCGTTTAATGTCTTTAGCGGTCCATTGCTAGACCGTTATTGAGTTGGTTTGATCGAGCAGTCTCCTATTAGACAGTCTAGACCCTTTTAGCAGCCCATTGGTGGACCGTCTATTCTCTTGAGTGGCCCATTGGTAAACTGCGACTTGGGGTTTGACCGTAGTCGTCCGCCTCTTCGTTGTAGCGCCCTTTTCTTAGGCCGCTACGGTCCGTTTGGCTTAGGTCCATATGTTAAGGTGGTTAGTGTGGCGGCTTGTTCTTAGGCCGCCTAGTCCGTGTGGCGGGTCTATATTAGACCGCCTGGTGTTTTGACTGGGCATGTTGGTTCATCGTTGACTGGGCTTAGCGGCCTATCAAATGACCACTCCAGTCATTACGTGGCCCTCCTCGTGACCGCCTAGTGTCTGCTCTGCGGTTGGTAAACGGCCCTTTACTTGACCGCCTGTGTTGCTGAGCGGCCAAGCATTAGACCGCGTACCACCAGAGAGCTGTGTTTTCGAAGTTCTGATTTTCAATCGTCTTGGCTTGACCTTATGATTTGCCCGTTGTCTCGTGGATGTCTTTTGATATCCTATGAGGGCTATGACCATATTATAAAATAGCCAAGAGTGTCCTTAGCTCGAGTGGTGTTTTGTACTGCTTCCGAGTCTTCTGAGTCATTATGTAGGCTTTGGTCAACCTAGTGAGACCCAGTGGTTGACAGGTGATCCTGAGTGTGTCTCGTTAGCTCGAGATAGTGATTCTGGATGCCTTGGGGTACTGTCCTACCTCGATTTGCGTGTCCAAATGCGTTGAGGGTCTTGGTGTTCTCTCAGATCTCCGTGAGTCATTTTATATGGTTGTGTGGATCTGATGATCCAGTGTCATTTTCCTCGGCTTAGGATAGGCTGATTGGCGGCTTGTCACCACCGTTGTGCGACGATCCTGACTCCGAGTCATGAGACTCAAGGATTGTTGCATTGCTAGGTCTAGTTGCCCTATCCTGAGTCTGTTGGCAGTGGGTGTACTACCTTTGTGCTTCGTAGTACGGGTGACAGTGCGTGCTTAGCCTGTCTGGACTCCAGCACTCGTGTTTCAGAGTCTCTGTGTCTAGTGAGCCTCCACTAGTCGTAACCTGATGATCTCGAGTGTCGGCCCACCTGGGAGTGGTGGCGGGGCAGTTCTCGAGACACAGTTTTTAGGCTAGTTTTCCTGGGCTTCCTTGCCTTGTAGTAGCATCCTGCTGGGGGAGAAAACTAGCTAGAGGCCTGGCTCAAGGCATTGAGCTTGTGTGTGCACACGTGGTCAGGGGCGTTTTGGACGAACGCCGACGGGCATGACCCTGACTAGTCACTAGTTACTATAGTTCCTGCTCTGGTTCAGTGAGTATCTTAGTCTCCGTCGTTCTTGGCGTCCGTAGCGAGATACTTGTGGTGCAGTGTAAGACGTCGGTGGACGCATCTGGCTGTTCTTCTAGTGAGGAGGTGCTTCCGTCACGTGACATGTGACTCCCACATTTCTCGTACATCGTGACCTCTCCGGGTTAGTCTTTTCTTGGCCTTACCCGAGGTCCGTGTTGTGTGGTATGCACGACGATCCAGTCATGTATGCATTTGCGCTTAGGGAGCGTGCACGACAATCTAGTCGTGTAGGCTTTAGTGTTCTATGTCTGTCAAGGTCTCTTCGAGGCCTTTTACATGTTCCCGTAGGCCTTAACTTTAAGACTGGTGTCTTGTCGACGGATCGATAACTCCTGATCTTGTGAGATCAGGGTTCACCCTTCTGTCACTGTTTGGGGTAGCTTAGGAAGCGGTGCCTTGCTCGGTAGCCGTGTTTTTGTTCTTTACGGCTTTGCTTTCCCCTCTTCTTTTAGATGTTTCTACTCCTGCCTTTACTACTTTCTTTTACAGCTTTCTAGTTGTAGTTTAGCTTTTCCTGCTTTACTACTACTGCTGTTTTAGCTGTTGTTGTGTATTACTGCGTTGTTTTTCAGTGGGGATCCGCGTGACCCCTACTGAGCCAGTGACACAAGGCCCACCCCTACTTTTCAGGTGTGGCGCTCTTCTTCTTAAGCGGTTCCTGGTGTGGCGTGCTCGTAGTTGCCAGCGGTACCTACATCGGGCTTCCCCCCGACCTCAGTGTACGTTTTTCTTCCTGTTGACTATACTTATCTTTCCTTTGGACTGGACTCTAGTATAATTGTTAATTTTAACTGCTAATTAAAAAGTAATTTTATTTCTGCTACTTTAGCAAACCTGATTAAATGAAATTTAATTTCTTACTGTTATATCTGGGGCTTCAATGTACTACACAATAATCCTTTTATCCCTTCGGAGCTTTACAGCTCTTGGGAGGCTTCGCAGGTTCCAAGTGGTATCGGGTCTACTCGGTAATCCTATAGGGTATATCCGGTATCTGGAGTCCAGGTTGTCACAGGTGGTATCAGAGCGTTGTTGTGTGAAAGTACATGGGAATCCGAGATACATAGTGTCCAGAGTCCTGAAAGTCCAGTACAGTCTTTCGCTGGCTTAGGTTTCGTAATTCCTTATCGCTTAGTTTTTCGTAAGTGGTCTTGTGCGTACTGTGTTGGCACTGTACGAGATGGTTTTTCTCTCGTCAGGATGCGACGGGATGCTCCTTTTTGTCGTGGTGTTTGTCTCGATCGTGCCGTACTTGGCAGAGTTCATCGGCAGGTACGAATCTACAGTACACTATTCGAGATTTTTCCGTGGCTTGTTCAGGTGGCTGGTGACTTTTCTGGTTGGTGTGATGGCCATGCACATTCTTATATTGTTTTGGTCGTCCCAGCTTAAGTCTGTTCAGCTCCTGAGGTGTTTCGCTTCTGTTGACGTGGTTGCTTTATTGCCTCATTTGAGAAGATGCTCGAGCGAACCTAGGATTCTCCTTCCTGGTAAGCTTCTGTTAGTCGAGCTTGATGCTTCTCATCCTGTTTGGTGGAATCTTTTCGAGGTAAGCCTTGGAAGTGCTATCTTGGTGAGGCCTTTGTCCTGCGTCTACTTAAGTGTGGACAATATTTATTCTGAACCTGATCTGCTTCTCGTTCGACGGTTGCTTGGCTTTGGACCTAATTTCTGTGTTAAAAGCCATTGTGCACCGTGTTCGTCATGCCGTGTCCGGCGAATGATGCGTTGTGAAGGTTCAGTAATTGTTCCAGGACATGAGGACAAGCTGAGATTAGCTTTCCTTTGTGCTTTGTACTGAAGCTGGTGCCCTTCTTGGTCTGCACTTAGGCTATTTGTGATCAATTGCTCACAGGATCAGTACTCGTGGCGTGTTACATTACGATTTTCATGAATTGCGATGGTGCCGAGTGTGTGCTGAGATGCGGATACCGAGGTATTTCCGATGTCTGTGTGTGTTGTATGAGTACGCAGCGGAAGCGTATGGGCTGATAACCCACGAGTCGAGGATCGTTGGTTGTAAGATTCTGACCGGTCGAGAGAATCATTTTTCTCGATGTGACTCCGTCTTGGCTTCGTGTGCCTTGATGTTGTTTGTTGCCGTGCCATTGTTCTTGGAGGCATTCTAGTGGTTGGCACTGACATTTTTGAGTGTTGGGGAGTCTGTCGGCATCTCTGCTAATCGAGTACCCTCTGCTCTTCTGTAACTTTTCTTGGGTGTTGTGCTCTCAGGATGTGATCGTGGTCCTTGAGATGCGTTCCCCGAGATTATTGTTCTTGTTGTCGTGGGTCTTCTCTTGGTAGATTGATGTGACCCAGCTTGCAGTTGTGTTCCGTGGTTCTGTGTTCAGTACGGAGCTGGGATCCTGCAAGTGATGCTGTTGTCATTGTTGTTGTTTTTTCGTTGTTTCCCCGTGAATCTGTCTTGGCAATGTGTGGACCGAAGTCTTGTCAGTTAGTTGTGATGTACTCTTCTTCCTAGTAGAGTTAGCATGCGACTCGATCAGATGTAATGTCTGAGTGAGGACTGACTTGATTGTGCTTGTGGTCCGGTGCTGTCGTTGGCATCCTGTGTGCCAGGTTTCGTGGTTGCCTTTGGCACTGGAGCTGATGATGTCGAGTTGTCAGCTGAAAGGACTATGCTTCCTGGTTTGAGCTGATGCTTGCCGTGTCTGTCATTTTGTTTTCCCGATAGCTATTGTCGTGACATGGGTCGTGTCTCCTTTCCTGTGAGACGTAAGCGACGTTGCCTTGTTTCGGAGGTGTCAGGCTTGTGACCACTCGTGTATTATGCTTGTCCTTTGGATCGCTTTCCCTTGAGATCCAGAGCATGCGCTTGTGATTATGGTCTGGCGGTGTCCCTCTGAATTGTGTTTTTCAAGATTTGTGTTATTCCGAGTTCAGATGTTTGGGTTTGTTCTTCCCTGCTTCTCCTTGGTCGTTCCTTAAATTTTGAGGATGAAATTTCTTGAAGGAGGGGAGGCTGTAATACCCTGGATTCTTATCGGATCTTTCGGATCCTTATCGAAGTGCTTTCGGATCGCTTTTGTGGGTCCTGAGTTGAGTTTTACGATCCACGTAGATTTTTCTCTCGTACAAGTTACGGAATCCTGTGGTGGGTTTATTTCTCAGTTCATCAATTCGAGGAGGCTACAGTTGCGATGTACTCTTTGAGAGGATCGTTTCGACTATTTTTGCATATTTTTCTGAATTAAGGGATTTTTGGCACAAAAATTGGATTTTTGAAAATTAGGAAAATTCCTAATTCCTTTTCTATTTATTCTTCTTTCACCCTCTCTCCTCCCTCATTTCTCACCCTCACGTTCTCTCTCTCGTTCTCTCTCCTCTCTGGTCCTCTCGACGCGGGGCGCGCACGGTTGGCAAGCTGGCTGAGGCGGGAACGCGATGGAGTGAACCTGGAGCGTGATGGAGTGGTGGATTGAGCGTGGCACGGCGCGATCCCTCGGTGGATTCAAAGCCGACGCGGTTCGTTGATTGGCGGTTCTCGGTGAGGTTAAGTCGCTTCGGCGCGTGGAATCGTCGGTGGAGGTAGGGAGATGGATCACCTACTTCTCCGCTACGTTCCCTCGCATTTCCAGGCTGAACGGTGCGAAAACGAGTGGGTTTCATTCAGTTTCAGGAAAATCATGCCTTTGGGGTGTTCGTCGGGTTCGCCGAAAAATGGCGATGGTTTTCGGATCAGTTAGTATCATTCGAACCCTTGGAATGTTAGCGTTCCAGATCCGTTGATTTCGTTGTGATTGGTGGTCATTTGGGACCAGTAGGAGCCCGAGAACCCATGTGATTCTATTTGGGTCAATTCGGTAGAATTGCCCGTTTCTAGCCATTTGTGCATCGATTTGACCCCTTCCGAAGTGTGGAAGGTCAGTATTGTCAACGTGATTGTATTCCCTTCGTTTCGGAGCGAATGGGGCATGGAAAGGCCGCGATTCGGCCGATCCTATGTTTTTCCCACCGTAACGCCTAAACGGTCGTTACAGTGACCGTTTAGGTCACTACGCGGTCCAATGTGCGACCATTTCATGTATGTCGGTTTGGGTTCGTGCGGTCGCGCGATAGACCGTCTTATGTGTCTCGCGGTCCATCATAGGACCATTTTTCTATTTTTCGCGGTCTATTATAGGACCGTTTATGTCCATTGAACGGCACTTGGGTGACCGTGCGATTTCCCTAGTTACGCTGGTTAGTTGGTCGGTCTTACAATAGACCGTTCAGCTCTCTTAAGCGGCCCTTTGCTAGACCGCTTAGTGTTGTTGACTTTGGTCAACAATTTTATGGCGGTTGGTGAAGCGGTCCTTCTCTAGACCGTTTAATGTCTTTAGCGGTCCATTGCTAGACCGTTATTGACTGTTTTGACCAAGTTACTATTTTACGTTGGTTTGATCGAGCGGTCTCCTATTAGACAGTCTAGACCCTTTTAGCAGCCCATTGGTGGACCGTCTATTCTCTTGAGCGGCCCATTGGTAAACCGTGACTTAGGGTTTGACCGTAGTCGTCCGCCACTTCATTGTAGCGCCCTTTTCTTAGGCCGCTACGGTGCGTTTGGCTTAGGTCCATAGGTTAAGGTGGTTAGTGTGGCGGCTTGTTCTTAGGCCGCCTAGTCCATGTGGCGGGTCTATATTAGACCGCCTGGTGGTTTGACTGGGCATGTTGGTTCGCCATTGACTGGGCTTACCGGCCTATCAAATGACCGCTCCAGTCATTACGTGGCCCTCCTCGTGACCGCCTAGTGTCTGCTCTGCAGTTGGTAAACGGCCCTTTACTTGACCGCCTGTGTTGCTGAGCGGCCAAGCATTAGACCGCGTACCACCAGAGAGCTATGTTTTCGAAGTTCTGATTTTCTATCATCTTGGCTTGACCTTATGATTTGTCCGTTGTCCCGTGGATGTCTTTTGATATCCTATGAGGGCTATGACCATATTATAAAATAGCCAAGAGTGTCCTTAGCTCGAGTGGTGTTTTGTACTGCTTCCGAGTCTTTTGGGTCATTATGTAGGCTTTGGTCAACCCGGTGAGACCCAGTGGTTGACAGGTGACCTTGAGTGTGTCTCGTTAGCTCGAGATAGTGGCTCTGGATGCCTTGGGATACTATCCTACCTCGATTTACGTGTCCAAGTGCGTTGACGGTCTTGGTATTCCCTCATGTCTCCGTGAGTCGTTTTATACGGTTGTGTGGATCTGATGATTCAGTGTCGTTTTCCTCGGCTTAGGATAGGCTGATTGGCGGCTTGTCACTACCGTTGTGCGACGATCTTGACTCCGAGTCATGAGACTCAAGGATTGTTGCATTGGTAGGTTTAGTTGCCCTATCCTGAGTCTGTTAGCAGTGGTTGTACTGCCTTTGTGCTTCGTAGTACGGGTGACAGTGCGTGCTTAGCCTATCTGTACTCCAACACTCGTGTTTCAGAGTCTCTGTGTCTAGTGAGCCTCCACTAGTCGTAACCTAACGATCTCGAGTGTCGGCCCACTTGGGAGTGGTGGCGGGGCAGTTGTCGAGACACAGTTTTTAGGCTAGTTTTCCTGGGCTCCCTTGCCTTGCAGTAGCATCCTGCTGGGGGAGAAAACTAGCTAGAGGCCTGGCTCAAGGCATTGAGCTTGTGTGTGCACACGTGGTCAGGGGCGTTTTGGACGAACGCCGACGGGCATGACCCTGACTAGTCACTCGTTACTATAGTTCCTGTTCTGGTTCAGTGAGTATCTCAGTCTCCGTCATTCTCGGCGTCCGTAGCGAGATACTTGTGGTGTAGTGTAAGATGTCAGTGGACGCATCTGGCAGTTCTTCTAGTGAGGAGGTGCTTCCGTCACGTGACTCCCGCATTTCTCGTATGTCGTCACCTCTCCGGGTTAGTCTTTTCTTGGCCTTACCCGAGGTCCGTGCTATGTGGTATGCACGACGATCCAATCGTGTATGCGTTTGTGCTTAGGGAGCGTGCACGACAATCCAGTCGTGTAGGCTTTAGTGTTCTGTGTCTGTCTAGGTCTCTTCTAGGCCTTTTACCTGTTCCCGTAGGCCTTAACTTTAAGACTGGTGTCTTGTCGATGGATCGGTAACTCCTGATCTTGTGAGATCAGGGTTCGCCCTTCTGTCGCTGTTTGGGGTAGCTTACGAAGCCGTGCCTTGCTCGGTAGCCATGTTTTCATTCTTTACGGCTTTGCTTTCCCCTCTTCTTTTAGATATTTCTACTCCTGCCTTTACTGCTTTCTTTTATAGCTTTCTAGTTGTAGTTTAGCTTTTCCTACTTTACTACTGCTGCTGTTTTAGCTGTTGTTCTGTGTTACTGCGTTATTTTTCAGTGGGGATCCACGTGACCCCTACTGAGCCAGTGACACGAGGCTCACCCCTACTTTTCAGGTGTGGCACTCGTCTTCTTTCGCAGTTCCTGGTGTGGCGTGATCGTAGTTACCAGTGGTACCTGCGTCGGGCTTCCCCCCGACCTTAGTGTACGTTTTTCTTCCTGTTGACTGTACTTGTCTTTCCTTTGAACTGGACTCTGGTATAATTGTTAATTTTAACTGTTAATTAAAAAGTAATTTTATTTCTGCTACTTTAGCAAATCTGATTAAATGAAATTTAATTACTTACTGTTATATCTGGGGCTTCAATGTACTACACAACAATCCTTTTATCCCTTCGGAGCTTTACAGCTCTTGGGAGGCTTCGCGGGTTCCAAGTGGTATCGGGTCTACTCAGTAATCCTATCGGGTATATTCGGTATCCGGAGTCTGGGTCGTCACAAGAACTCTTTCACGGTGCTCACAACTGTTCAGATCAAAATCAGAGGCTCTCTCTTACTATCCTGTTATCTATCTTGCTCTTTGGAAGCTCAGGGGTGCACGAATGACTAAGGGCTTCAGCATTTTCTTCCACAAATGATAGATCCATATTTACAGAAGGGAAATATGGATAATTCCCCTTTTTAGATCTATTTTCTGATAGGTCCATGATAGAAGTGGAATATTCTTGCCTAGGACCTTTCTAGAACCCGAGCTACGTGTCATGAAGGCATGGGCCATTGATTGGAAAGAGAAATCACGTGACTGGAAGTGACCTGCTTAAAAGCTCATGTGCTTGTACGGTTGGCCTCGGGTTTGTCGACTGAGTAGATAGTTCTGTCGACTTGAACTTCATGTCTGTCGACTTGAGCTTGTCATTACTATGAACCTTGAAACTATGGTCTGTCCTCTTAGGCCTACGAGCTCAGATGATATCAGTCGACCTAGTTGGCTAGTAGGTCGACTCAGTGGTTCCTCGCACGAGCTGAGCATCCTCTCAGTCGAGCTGAGCAACCCTGAAGATGTCTGTTGACTTGATGAAGACCAAGTCGATCTCTAATCCATGCTGACTATCCTTTCTTTGAGGTCGACATAGTGTTGAATTTGGTATTCCTTCTTGTTGCTTCTATCGACTCTTCTTCACATAGGTCGACAAAATTGGAGCTTGGTCGACTTTTCTCTGTCAACTCTTTCTCTCATCTGTCGACTGAATTGGACCTTAGTCGACTGATGTTTCCTTTCTCTGTCGACTCTTTTGTAGCGGGTGAATCAGTCTTCCACACTCTGCCATCTTCATTATATTTTATTGACACACAAAATGGCATCTTGAGCTTCTCATTCTATGACCTTGTGTCTTCCCATAATCCTCAAGTTCTTCAGCATTCTTTTTGTCTTTCTGCTGATGTCTATCAACTTTGGTTCGTGGCTGGGTCTTCTATTGGCTGGAGTTGCTTTGTCTGCAGGTTTAAGTCTGTCAACTTGTTGACATATCTGTCGACTTGAGTCTTATGTCTGTCAACTTGGACTCATATCTGTCAACTTAAACACTAAGTTTGTCGACCTAGGCCTAGTAAAAAGTCAACTTGTACCCTGCAGAAAAGAGAAAAATTCACACAAGTTTGTCCTTAAGCCAAGACATAACTAACCATTTACCTTAACCTTTGTAACATCAAATTCTTCGCCCTGGGTTCCATATTTCTACAGAGTGAGTCAAAACCATATTAGTCTTCCAAATGAAAATTATATGTTCAATAAATTTACATTGGTTCAAGTACACCCATTGCATGTTGGTCACGACTTCGACTATAAAGATTGTCATCATCAAAAGCAACATGGAAGGCCAATAGTCTCCTCCTTTTTGATGATGACAAGACTTCAAAGTTAATTGCAACATCTTGCACAAAACTTTGTCAAAACACCAATTATTTTTCTTCAAGAACCAGTCAACCATATTACCAGAAAGGTTAATCGTTCAAACATGAGTCAATCATTCAAACATGAGAGAACAACCAGTTCAGATCTGATTACATCTAAGATTTCATCATACACATTGAGCAATACATCTAAACCTTCATTAGTCTCAAACTTGATTCCTTTAGACTAGACATAAAATACTATATTTAACTGACATAACAGAAAATAGCACAGTCACAATGAATCATAGTTGGATCATTATCAAAAGCACAATAATGAATCATCGTTGGACATCATCAAAACCATACATGAACCACACATGCACTATAAGGGATTGTAGCCGGAGCAGATTTCCCCCTGAGGTGGTTTCCTGGGGAGAGTGATTTTTGGAGTGGGAGGCAAGGCATTATTTGCCTTGCATTTCATTGTGTACCTAGAAGGGCCCGTTGAATCCCCTATTTATAGACTTGAGCAGGCGGAGGAGTCTTGGGTGATAAGTTTTGTGCTCTCAAAAATAGCGTATGGAGCGACATGCCAGTAAAAGTGGCTGGAGTCACAGGATGCGAAATGGATTATGTCACGCCCCAAGATTTCAGCGAAAACAAGTCGAGAACATGAGCAGTTGGCAAAGTAAGCCTCTAGCTAGCAAGACAATCATAGCGTCACATTCATTCAAACAAAAAGCATAAATAATATACGCAACATCATAAGATCAAAAACCTTCAACTTTATTTAATAAATAATCAGAGTTTACAACTCAACATTAACTCGCTTGACAACAAGACTCATTAGACTCAAGAAAATAGAAAATTACATAGACATGATCAACTTCACCGCCTATTGCAGTGAATGATCTTGAATTAAAATAACAGACTCAAGTCGACAGACTATCTAGGGTTCTTCTCAATCTTCAATCACTCTTAGAACCATCACTGGAATGATCCGACTCCGATCCACTAGAGCTTCCTGAAATATTAGATAAAATGGGAAGTGAGCGCACTCGCTCAGTAGATATCTTTGTGTCATCATGTCGGCATGGTTTACATGTTTAATGTTTTAGCTCTAGAAGGTGTAATAATGAAAGAAAGTGCGATAAATCATGCGGAAAAAAGTAATAATAACATGTAGCAATACTAGCAGTAAAGTGTGATATCATGGTTCAAGAATATACGAGTATGATCTAGCAAGAATGTAAATTTGCCTTTCAATCAAGAATGTACTATCAATCATGAGAATGTACTATTTCACAACCTTAAGAAGGCTATGCACGAGAATGTATTGTCATGTAGCAAGTATGTAACGAGAATGTACTTTTCAAGCAAGCATATTTAATTTCATGAATTGTCTCGTGGAATTATCTAGTTTATAAAGAAAGTACTCCCAGTGCAATGTGATGCCAGTAATCATTATATCTCATGGTTTTCAGTATATTTCTGGCCCTCTACCGTGGGGGTTAGACTGGAGCCCTTGGACACCCTCCGTGCCCGCACTTGCATCTTCAAGTTATAAATCTAGTTATTTCCATGAGAATGTCAATAAGTTTAGCCAAGAATGTTAAATTCAATAATGCCCTTAAGATGATAGTAAGCAAGGCAAGAACGTATTGGATTCTTTGAAAGAGGTCAAGAATGAATTTAAGGGACGTCATGCTACGGAAGGATTCCGACAACATAACAGCATCTTTCTTAATTTCATAGTTTATTAATGACTTGGTAGGTACTGTTTCGGGTTTCAGACAGCCAGAAGGTTGTCTGAGACTGCAAACAAAACACAATCAACCCTTCGATCAGACCTTCGGGTTGGACAATTTTTGATAGAGCGTGGTTGACTAGGAACCGCCATTTTGAGAACGCGGTTCTGGCCTAGCCGCTATCTACTGAAAAAATTCCAAAAATTCGATACAAGTCCAAGAAGTATGGGAAAAGTATTAGGGGGTTCTGGAAAATCACAGAATCACGAAGTGCTTATCTAGCTTTTGGATTTTTAGGGTACAACCGGCTCGGCGTCTTAGTGGGAATCCCAAGCTTGCGGAGACTTACGGAGACCTTGAAACAAGAATACTTAGTCTGTTAGAAGGAATATCTGACGGGGGGGCATTCAAGTTCAAGAGAATGTTCTTGTCAAGTGCAAGTGACTAATAGCAATCGTACCAGAGTACGGGCTATGCACAAGTAACGATGAAGGAAAGAAAGCGAGAGTGAATGTGTCAAAACATATACCGAATGAAGGTCCCTTTAGTACAAAACTATAGGGTTTTATTATGAAATTAGCATATGATGAAAATAATCTTTTTAAAACATGATATGGCATAAAACATAAACATAACAAAATATAGCGTAGATCTCACTATACATAACTGGAAATCATGAAGTTTGGTCTGGGCACTGTTTGGCGTGAGTAGTAGCCAGATAGCGGTTCCACCGCTGCCGCCTTCTGGAAGGCCGCGGTTGGTCAGGAACCGTGATCCTTCCGTCGTTAGATAGAAGCAAATCCGGCCTTGCAACGCCCTTTTTATGGCAAATCAAAGTGCAATTGGTAGGGAACTAACAGTGGGAATCATGCTAGCACGTAAATAACGCATGAAAGGGCATGTAATCAACCAAAGTTATTATCTTTCCCGTTAACGTTGCATTGACAGCATGAACTAGAAAACCTAATGTGCGATCATGGAAAAACTTAAATTACAATGTGCATAAAGCATGAAAACGAGAAGGAAGATAGGGTTTTTATCCCTAACATCAAGTTTAAGCTGAGGATGTGACAACCTATCTCTTGGGTTGAACTTAAACTCTGAATTGATCACCGGAAGGGAGCCCTTGTTCCTGCGCATCCTGCATGGAACCAGCTTCTTCTGCGCGCTCTATCTCCTTGGTTGATCGTCCTCCTAACAGGAAAATTGGAGGGATGTTAGAAGATACGAAGGAGAACAGTAAGTTCTAAAAAAAAGAACTTGAGAAGACGCCATTTTACCTTTGTTCTGTGCGATCCAAAACCTAGGGTTCACGTCGAACGGTCTGGGTCCTATTTATAGGGAAAGGCTTAGGGTTATAATTTTTAATTCGAGTTAGGATCCTTATTTGATGTCAAGTCGAACTCCTAAGAGTCCTGAGTAAGTTTCACTTCTAGATCACATCAAATCATGGCCAAATCATGGATAAAAATATGAGTTTTTTGTGATTTATCCACTTGCTTTTTCTGGACCAAAACGCGATTGAGACACGACCGCCTTCTCCAAGACACGGTTGCGCGATAAACCGTGACCTCGTCCGACATTTCTGAATTTGATTTTTATTCTAACTCAACTTCTAATTTTCTCTTATTTCCCTATTTTGATTAGAGAACTTTACCCTATTACGTTTCTAGGGTTTGGGTTTGGGCCAAAAGACTCAAATTTAGGTTTAAAGGCCCTTTTTAAGTGGGCTTAATTATCTAGTTAATAGCTGGACTTTTAATCAAATGTTTTAACTTATTAATCCATTATGTAACCCATTTAAATATTTAAGCTTATTAAAATACTTAAATAAATCTATTTAAATTTCTAAAAAAATCTAAAAAATTACCAAGAGTGTTACAGATTATGGCATCGCGGAGATGCTAACGTTGGCCCTTAATGATGGCAGTTTTAAAACCTCAAGAGCTACATGTAGCAAAGATCAGTAGTTCTTAACACGTCATGAGCAGAAAGAAATTGTGTTAAAAGATTGACGAAATTAACTAAGATCACGTGAGATGGAGAAAGAACCCACATTAGGTCCTTCTTTCTTTTTCCTTGTTCTTGTCTATATGTGTGGGGGGTGGGGGGAGATATTAATTTCGCTCTCAAAAGATTAGTCAATACAACACCAAATGGAGGGCATTACATTGTCATTAAAAATCCAGGGTCATTTATGTCAACAATCCAACACATAGAATTTGCCTGTTGTTGCATATGGGGGGAGGGGGGGGATGTTGGGAAGGTGGTGGTGGGGCTGTTTTGTCATGTTAACATCTCAAAGCCACGAAGCGCCATGTAAGGGAACTCCATTGAGAGGTAGTCATGGGAGCCATGTGAACATGTGTGTGACTCTCTTTCTCTCTCCATTCAGAGGCAGTCATCCGAGCAATGTGACCAAAATCCTAGTTAAGTGACCAAAATCCGAGCTAAGTAATTTAAATCCGAGTTACGACACTCAAATCCAACTTAAAAATCTTGTTCGAGCTATGACATATTCGAGTTATGGCCCTTTCAAGTTAATTAGGACTCATTCGAGCTATGACCCATCCAAGTTAATACTCGTTGAGGGGAAATTTAATAGAATTAAAGAAAATACTATTTTTGCATATGTTGAAAGGATGGTTTTGGGTGCTCAGGAGGTTTAAATAGGTGGATTGAATATGTTATAACAAACAGAGGTGATTGTGACAGATGAAAATTGAGGAATGTGTTAGAAGGTCAAATGCCAACAGGTGGAAAGTGCATATAGATTGGTGGAGGATATGATATTAATAAAGGGTTCTTGCTCATTCTCTCCTATACGTTCTCACGAAAGGGAGAAGAAAAACGAGGAGAGAAGGAGAACGAGAAGGGCAAGAAGAAACATGAAGAATGTACAATATTTCGTTGGAAACGAAAGAAGTTTATTTTGGAAGATTTGATTAAGAAATTTGTTATTGTGTTTAGTAGCAACGTCATAGAGTTGTGCAAAGTTGTTAGAAAAGCTTAGAAGAGATTTTAGATGTTATTTAGGGATCTCACTGTAAAGGTAAACATGTGATAAACTAATAACATGTTATTTGTTATATTTCGTTGTTTTAATGTTATTTTGATATTTAGAAACTCCACTCTTGCATGAGAAGTCAGTGACGCTAGGTTGGAGAGGTTTTGGTCAAATTAACCTAAGATGGTAGTATTGATATGGCTCAATTGCATGTAGTTCTCTCAAAGCATTATTACCTGAGTAGAACTCAGAACCTTCCTATTCATTATTGTGTATACGATTTGACTATTTATGTTTGATTTTTTGATCTGCCATAAACCGTAGTTAGTATGTTGTCACTCCGTTCATTGGCCAAGTCAAAATTATTTAAATAAAAGTTGGTAAAGAGATTAGTATGAAATTAAATGTATGGACAATGTCATCTTAAGGGGGTGTGAAGTAACACGTAGTAAGTATCTGTTGTGGAATTAGGCCCATTGTCAAGGATGAACAAACATTTCTAAAAATCTAGAACACATACTTTAGTTTGATGGATGGTGGGATATTGACTTCTAATCACGTGAAGTTGATCAAGATCGATAGGCCCATGCGCTAGGTCATTCGTATAGATGTCTACCGCCTCTGCGTCATAGTAAAACTTGTGTGTTACCCCTTATATTGTGGTTTCGATGCATGTCTAATTTCTAAAATTAAACTACGACTGATATGAACTTCGTCGGTTTTATTTATTAAACTAAACAATCTAAAAAGTGCTTATAGGTATGATCTGATTTGTGACACTTGCCATGCAATTTGAACTATTTGACTTATATTTATGAGATATGATTTGTTCTACAAGTCATCTGTAAATCTGATTCTTTTGACATATAAATCTAAAATTGAAGATTTGAAGGGGTTGCACTTACATCCAATGTTTGTTCAGTTTGATTATTAACATTTCCTTGGATTTATGCTATGCATCTAGAATATGTTGAAGGTCATGACATCCGATGTTTGTTCAGTTTAATTATTAACATTTCCTTGGATTTATGCTATGCATCTAGAATATGTTGAAGGTCATTTTAAGTTTAGAATTATTATGTGATGTGTCAAGGTATTATAAAATATGCATGAAATTAGTTTTAATGTCTACTGAATCTTAAGACTCAAACATGTGATTCAACTATTTTTCAGAAAATCAGAAAATTAGAAAATGTGATTTGGCTCCAACGAGGAAAAAGTCAGAGAGAGATCTTGGGAGAATTTTGTAATCTGTTGTATATAAGACATAAAGGTTGTGTCCTTTATATGTAAGAATCTAAACATTTTCTCTATAAGATAAGAGTATAATTTTGTTACAAAGAGAGAGAGATGTATGGTGTTGATTAAGATGCAATTACATATGTTTAATTTTAAGGGAAATGGTATGGCCGTGTCTTTTGAAAGTATTGATGGTTTGATTTTTATTACCTTACAAATATTTAGAACTTACAATATTTAGGTGTGGTATGTGATGTTGGGTTTAGTGTTTTGATGGTGTTCAACTATGACTCATTAATGAGTCTTCTTGCCAGGCACATATTACTCAGTCGAATGCCTTAAAGTCAAATTGACTAAGTGTTTGAATTTTAGGTTAACATGTAACAGGTCCAAGTCGACAGACATGAAACTCAGTCAACTGATATGCATCAGGTCGACTGACTTTTATGTTTAGGTCAACCGAATCTCCCAGGTATGAGCAACAAGTAGATTGGGTCGAATCAATGAAGCTATCGAGTCGACGCAAGAACAAATCAAGCTATTAGAGGTCAGGATGTGTCGACCTAACCTTCATGGTAGGTCGACCTAACTGGTGGTCCAACATATAGCAGCAAAGGCAACAAGAAGATTGGGTCGACTCAGGATACTCAATGAGTCGACGTAGTTAAAGGTCCTCCAGGCCATGTGAAGAACTGTGTCGACACAACATACATATTATGTCGACGCAACGGCAGTAGTAGCAGCAATTGTCAACAGTAGCATCCAGCAGCTTCAACAGCAGCGATGCCACATGAAGGATGGGTTGACTTAGTGTGCTCAATGAGTCGACGCAGCTGAAGAAAATATCCAAGAAGAATTGAAGGGTGAGTCAACGCAATGTGTGTATGCATCGACACACTTTAGAACATATAGTGCATACTCATTAAGCCCAATGAAGGCTGGGTCGACACAACAGCGACGTCCAGCAACAACAGCAATAGCAGTGCAAGCAAGAGCAGTAGTCACAGCAAAGGACAAGTCGACTTGGCCTGAGCTACAAGTCGACTCACTCTACCTTCCAGAAGCTTGATCATGCGAGCTCAAAGCACAAGTCAACTCAAGTCCAAGACCAGGTCGACTCAGGAAGTTATCCAGTGTTATATTTCCAACATAGAAAAGAGCAAGTCGACTCAAGGTTGTAACCAAGTCGACCCATGATAGTCCACAAGCTTGGACTATACAATCTTCATCAGAACAAGTCGACTCAAGTCCAAGAACAAGTCGACTCGTGGTAATCCAGAAATTTGAAATCTACAGAGCTCAAGGAACAGGTCAACTTGGCCTGAACACCAAGTCGACTCACAACATTTCAGAAGACTGGATCTTGCTAAACTCAAAGAACAGGTCAACTTGGCCTGAACACCAAGTCAACTCATTCCGACAGCATAAGTTTTCAAACTTAAAGTGGGGCCTCTTGGGCTCATGGTCCAAGGTCCAATCATTAACACACGCTCCAAGGTCACGTGCCTAGGGTTCTGGAAAGGTCCTCGGACAGAAGGTTCCACTCCTATCATTGGACCAATCAGAGAACACCTTGGAAGTGGAGTTTTATCCAAGTTGCTAGGCTATAAATAGCACCCATTCACCTTGGAAAAGAAGAAAGAAGCTCAAGAAGGAAAGTGCCACCCTGTGTGATTTAGAGAGAGCATCCTTGAGGAGAGTTGAGAGCATCCTCGGTGTAATGCCCCGGATTTTTCGGATCTTTCTTCTCGGGTCTCGGATCTGCGTTTTCGGTGTATCTAGCTCCGTTGTGTCTGAAATTTTATTTCGGACATCATTCATGTTCGGATCGGCGCGATCCGGAGTTGTTTCGGAGGCCCGAAAGCGTTCTGCGGCTTTTCCGCGTGTGTTTTTCGATTCCCGGTATGTGTTTCGGTAATTCCTTCGGAACCTCGTTGTAATGCCCCAGGTTTTTCGGATCCCCCTTCTCGGGTCTCGGATCTGGTGTCTTGGAGTATTTGGCTCCGTTGTGTCTGGAATTTCGTTTCGGACATCTTTCGTGTTCGGATCGGCGCGATCCGGAGTCGTTTCGGAGGCCGGAACAACTCCGCGACTTTTCCGCGTGTGTTTTCCGATACCCGGTGTGTGTTTCGGAAATTCCTTCGGAACCTCGTTGCGGGTGAACCGGGCCGTTCACCTGGGCGCGAGTGGTACCGTTGTGATCAGCGCGTCGCGAGGTTCGAGGAGGTGTATTTTTCTATTTTTTGGATTTTTTCCGAATTTCTGGATTTTCCTATATAAACACCCCACCCTCTCTCTTCCTCTCATTTCTCACTCTCACCCTCTCTCTCTTCTCCCACTCTCTCCTCTCACTCTCTCCTCTCCGGCGGCCGACGGACCAAGGCGGGGTGATGCAGGCGAGGAGGACGGCGAGGATGGGTCGAGGATCGAGGCTCGAGGGCGCGGTGAAGCCGGTTCGCGGGCGTGGAGGCACCGGCGGAGTTTTGGAGGCGTTTCTTCATGGATCGACGTCCACAGTGCGCGAAATCTTCGGTGGAGGTAGGGAGATGGACCCCCAGCTTGTGCACTTCCTTTCCCGCGAGTTTCGTAGGCCGTGGTGAGCCGAGCGGGTGGAATCGGGGTTTTTTGGGCAAAACCCATGTTTTAGGGCTTGTGGGCCGATCTCTCGTTTTACGGCATTTTTGGCCGATCCAGGGGTTTAGATGCATGACTAGGGGCTTGGGGATGGATTCCCCTTTGTTTCCCCATCACCCGGGGGTGATCGTGGCGTGGGTCGGTGTTTTGGATGGTTTCCCGCCGTAACGTTCTCGGGAGGGTGTGACGGTCACTCCAGTAACCGTTACATGCGTGTAACGCGCCTGGGCAGGGGCGTTACATTCCCTTGGCTTTTGACTTTGGCGTTCGTGGGTGTGACGGTCCCACGATAGACCACCACAGCCGTGTGACGCGCCTGGGTGGGTGCGTCACATCCCCTGTTGCCCAGCTGAGGGCTGGGGGTGTAACGGCCCCCAACGGACCGTTACATGCGTGTAACGCGCCCGGGGTGGGCCGTCAGGGGCGTTTCAACAGTTGTCTTCCTGACTGTTGGGGGTCAGCGCGTGTAACACGCCAGGGCCAGCGCGTTACATTCGTGTAATGCGCTGGGGCAGGCGCGTTACATCCCGTTTTCACGCTGGGAGCGTGAGGCGCGCGTGACACACCAGGGCAGGCGCGTTACATTTGTGTAATGCGCTAAGCCAGGCGCGTTACATTCTGCGTTCCTTTGGGCCGTGTAACGGCCTACGTTAGGCCGCCAGGTGGATGTGATGGTCCCTCCTAGACCGTTACAGCCCTGTGACGGTCTAGGGCTAGACCGTCAGGCGTTGTGTTGCACCGAGGCGAGTTTTTGTGTTCTCCGCCTTGTTACGCGATGTGTGGGTCCCCGATCGACCCGGTTGGGACCCAGTGGTCGACCTGCGGTCTCGTGAGTGTCCCAGACACCCATGGGATTCTGTGTCTGTGTTTTGAGGGTGTCAGGAGGACCGTGCTACCTCGTTTAGCGTGCCCATGGGCTTGAGAGTCCGGGTGACTTCTCGCGTGTCGGGCTTTCATGTTACGTTAGACCGAGTCACCGCGTGTCGGTGGGTGTGCGGTGGGGTCTCCCCCGCATGCCGTTAGTTTTCCTGGAAGATGATTCCCGAGTGGGCCATGTGGTTGGCCTTGGACTGTGAGTTCAGTTACCGGCGTGGCAGCTTGTGCGTTGCCCTGGGAATCATGCTTCTGTGCTTTCCGCGTGGGCCATGCGTGTGGCCTTGGACTGCGAGTCCAGTTGCCCAGCCTGGGGCTGGAGGGTTCCCGCCTTTCCCTGAGAGTGGGATTTGGTGCGGCGGCCTGTGAGTCGCCTTGGGAACCGTGTTTCAGCGTTTCTGCGTGGTCGAGCGTGCGACCCGTGGACTGTGAGTCCTCTTTCTTCTCCGACTGTGGTCACCGTGCGACGGGGCCGGTACGTGGGGTGGTCCCCGTACGTCGTCGGATGCGGACGTTGTTTTCCGTTGACTTGAGAGTCTACTCCTTCAGTGACCCTCCACTAGTCGTAGCCTACCAGTACACGGTACCGGTCGCACCAGGGAGTGGTGTACGGGCTTACCCTTAGAGGTGGTTTGTGGACCGGTTGCCGTCGGGCCCCACGTCTTGCAGCCATAGTTCGGCTGAGGGGAAAATCGGTCAGAGGGCCAGACCAGGGACGCGCGGTCTGTGTGTGCACATGTGGTTGGGGGCGGTTGGACCCACATCGACGGGCGTGACCCCAGCTAGTCACTTGTTTGTGGTTACTTGTTCGGTGTTCGTGCCTTTGGTAGGCGCTACCACGTCAGGCAGTTCACCTGCGGTGCGGTGTAAGTCGTCAAGGGACGCTACCGACTGTGCTTCTAGTGGGAGGTACTCCTGTCGAGTTGGGAGTGACAGACTGTTAGTTTCCGTGACTTCGACCTTCGGGTTTTCGGTCGTGTTGACCGTTGAGTTCGGTTGTTTCACCGTGGCGCGTGTGTTGGTTTTCGCGCCGTGGGACTAGTGCTAGTGGCTCTATCGAGGTTACGTCTTGTTGTGCGGTACTCACGATCGGATGGTCGGGGTTGCACCTTGGACAGCGTGTCCAGGTAGGCTGTGTCCGGGGGACAAGCCTCTATGGCGTGGTTACCGTGGGTTTTTACTTCGGTAAGCGGTACTAGTGCAGTTCGGTAGCCTCGACTGCGAGATCGAGGTGTGTTTCTGGTACAGTAGGAGTAGTTGTAGTGCCGTTTTTCGACCGGCCACCTGGTTTACTGTTCCTGCTGTTGCGGTTGCTCTTATAGCCTTCCTTTCCGCTACCGCCATTGTTTCCGGTTGGGGTTCCGTGGGATCCCTGCTGAGTCTTTATTTTGAAGACTCATTCCCTGCTTTTCAGGTGAGGCGGTTCTTCTTCCTCGAGGTTCGAGGGCGCGATGCGGAGGTTCTCAGTTGCCAGCTTACCGGGCCGAGTGTTCACTTGGCATGTGGTACGTTTTTACTGATTTAAACTGTACTTTCTGTTGGACTGGACTCTGTTATAGCTATAGTTGTTTATTTATTCTATTAATTATTGTCCTACTTTATTTCCTATTTCTTTGTGCCTCCACACTCCTTTTAGCCCTTCCGAGCCCTCCCGGCTCGTGGGCGGCGGTTCGAGTCTCGGGTTATCGGGCCTTCTCAGTAATTGGATTCACGGGTCGTTACAGATGGTATCAGAGCGAGGTTGTGGACGTACATAGTAATTCGAAATATTGCAGTGATCAGAGTCCATAAGGTCCAGTACAGTCGGCAGATGGCTTAGGGGGTTTTGTGCCTGTTTTTCCGCTTTGTTTCTCGCTTGAGAACTTGAGTGCGCTGTGCGGCGCTGTGAAGGTGGTTGATGTCCGCGGCTTTTGTGCCAACATAGGGTCTAAGGATCGAGGTCAAGAGCCTTCTCCCTCATCGGTGGTGGCCCTGGTTGTGCTGCGTTGGGCAGAGGTTGTCGGCTGGTGCGTTGCTGCGGTGCTGCGTTCGAGGTATCTGCAGTGTGGTCATGTGGCTGGAGAGGATTATTCGTGGTTAGGTGGCCGTGAGCATGCTCTGAGGGAGTTGTTATTGGTGTTTGGCCACTCCAGCGTTGGTTTTGTCCAGATCCTAAGGTGTTATGATCGAGAAGTGTGCTCGGGTGTGCGGAATATCTTCTCGGTGAGCTGCTGTTTCGTCGAGCCTGGTGTTCTTGTCGTGCTCCGTTGCGTCAGAAATGACGTGTCGGTCCCGATTGTTCTGCGGATTTCGAGGCAGGATTTGGCAGAGATGTCCCGGTAAGTCTTTGCTCCTACGTTTCTGTCAGTGGATGGGTTGTGTTCGCCCTGGAGTTGGCTTGAGATGTGAAGGCCCCACGACGAGTTCGGGACTCGAGGATGAGCGTTGACGATTGTCGATTATGGCTCGTGTTGCGGCTCTTGGCGTGGCGTGTTGCAGTTCGAGGAATTGCAGCGGTGGTGCATCGAGAGATGCTGTGATTATGGTCCGATGTGACACTCGCCGAGTGTGTCGGAGGCGCTGACCTGATGGAAGCGATGGCTTTCCTTGGTGCTGGATAGTGCTGTTTCCAGCATGCGCGAGGTTTGAGGTCAGGTCGAGCGTGGTGTTCTTCCGTTGGTCGGAAGTGTGTTTGGTTCCCCCTTTGGTTGGAGAGATTGTGTTGGGCTAAGGTTCGTCGTCTTGCATTGGGTGCCCGGATTGGTTGGCCTTGTATGCCATGAAGTCCGTGCGAGACGTGCTCCTTCTCTTGGCAAGGTGGTCGCCTGTGAGAAGTCGTGCCCATTCCCTTATCGTGTGAGGGTACTGGCGCTGTTCCGGAAGGACGAGTGCTGGTTGGGCGGTGTTCACTTTCTCGGCTGTGCACGCGGATCAGAGTGCGCAACAGAAGCGTGGTGGGCTTATGACCCATTGGTTCAGGATCGTAGCGTTGGTTGCTACGGGTGGATTCCTGAGTTTGCATTGAGCATTGGGGGATTGGTTCCTCGGTGTGAAACGTGTTGTTGCCGTGCCGTTGCTCGAGGTATTATGATTCTTGGCACTGGCAGGATGGAGTGATGGGGAATGTGCTGGCTAGTGCGCCGCATGAGTACCCTGTTCCTGTAATGGAAGCCGTGTCAGGCGTCGGTGTTAGACCTGGAGGGGGTTGTTGAGGATGTCGCCTGACGGAGGTCGAGGACGTGTTGGTCAGAGTCGGTGGCTTGGTGCCCGATTTGTGTTCCCAGTCGTGTCCTCGGATGAGATCATTTTTGGAGAAGTGATCTCTGCCAGGCTGTGGGTTCCTGTTGGTAGCTGCGGGTGACTGGTAAGGCTAGTCTCGTAGCTGGCCCCGGTGAGACATATCTTGCTTAGGGACCCATGAGCATTGTTCAGGTGGTGTCCCGTGGCTCTATGGTAAGGGTGGAATCGGGATTGGCAGGTGTCCACCTGGATTGATCGAAGGATTTGATGAGACCAGGCGTAAGAGTGACGCCTGTGGGCGGAGGCCTTTTTAGCAAGATTGGCGTCGGAGGGTGGTCCTTGACGGGACGTTGGTGTCGCAATGGTTATCCCTGGTCTGGTGACCAGCATGGGATGGTTCCCTTGTAAGTCTGAATCCAGTGAGGTGATGACAGAAGACGCCAAGATCTCATCATTGGTTTCATCGTGCTCCCCGAGAGGGTCGAGTTGGCGTTCGGATGTGGAGTCTGAGAGGAGCGTGGCTCGAGGTGTGGCATCGGTCTGTGTGGGAGTCGACGGATGGCTTGCCAAGGTTTGGAATGTTTTCCTTCGGACCCGGTGGAGGACCAGAAAAGAAGGAAGAACCTGAGCGAGCGGTTGGTGACCGTCGGCGTGTGGTCTTTTCACAGACAAGATGCTGGTTGTCGGGGCTCAAGTGTGGCGAGAGCCATGTGCCAGCGAGATCTTTGGTGGTCGTTTCTGTGATGTGCCTTTCCGGATGGGATCTGGGCTTTGTCGAAGTTTGTCTTCTGACAAGAGTTGGCACAGTGTTATGTCCGGCTTTCGGTTTGCCATGCGTGGAGTGTTTCTTGGTGTTGAGACGATGAGCTGGTTGCGGTCTGTTGAGAGGACTGCTTGAGCTGGTAGAGGCTCTATTTTAGTTGCTTCCTTGAGGAGGGTGTGCGACCTGTCAGTTGGCTGCGAAGCTGATGTGTGATTTGTTTGTCGACCATAGGATGGATCGGTAGCTGTTTCTCGTGGCGAGGGTTGTGATTCCTCGGTGACCAAGATTGTGGATGCGGCGCCATGGTGGATTCTCACGTTGTCTGAGGTGATGCCGGACTGTGCCCTTTGGTATATGCCTGCTCTGTTGGCCAATGTGCTCGGCGCGAGGAGCGAGGTGTTGTGTGTGATTATAAGTCTGGCTGTGTCCCTTAGGATTGGTGTTTTCGTGAGAATCGAGGTTTTCTGTGCTGGGGCTCTAATAACGTGTCAGTTCGTTCAGTGTTCTTCCCATGTGACTTTGTGCTTGGTCCTGAATTTTGAGGACGAAATTCCTTTAAGGGGGGAGGGCTGTAATGCCCCGGGTTTTTAGGATCCCCCTTCTCGGGTCCTGGATCTGGTTTCTTGGAGTATTCGACGCCGTTGTGTCCGGAATTTCGTTTCGGACATCTTTCGTGTTCGGATCGGCGCGATCCGGAGTCGTTTCGGAGGTCGGAAGAACTCCGCGGCTTTTCCGCGTGTGTTTTCCGATTCCCGGTGTGTGTTTCAAAAATTCCTTCGGAACCTCGTTACGGGTGAACCGGGCCGTTCACCTGGGCGCGACTGGTACCGTTGTGATCAGTGCATCGCGAGGTTCGAGGAGGTGTATTTTTCTATTTTTTGGATTTTTTCCGAATTTCCGGATTTTCCTATATCAACCCCCCACCCTCTCTCTTCCTCTCATTTCTCACTCTCACCCTCTCTCTCTTCTCCCACTCTCTCCTCTCACTCTCTCCTCTCTGGCGGCCGACGGATCGAGGCGGGGGTGAGGCGGGGCGATGCGGGAAAGGAGGACGGCGAGGATGGGTCGAGGATCGAGGCTCGAGGGCGCGGTGAAGCCGGTTCGCGGGCGTGGAGGCACCGGCGGGGTTTTGGAGGCGTTTCTTCGTGGATCGTCGTCCACGGTGCGCGAAATCTTCGGTGGAGGTAGGGAGATGGATCCCCAGCTCGTGCACTTCCTTTCCTGCGAGTTTCGTAGGCCGTGGTGAGCCGAGCGGGTGGAATCGGGGTTTTTTGGGCAAAACCCATGTTTTAGGGCTTGTGGGCCGATCTCTCGTTTTACGGTGTTTTTGGCCAATCCAGGGGTTTAGATGCATGCCTAGAGGCTTGGGGATGGATTCCCCTTTGTTTCCCCATCACCCGGGAGTGATCGGGGCGTGGATCGGTGTTTTGGATGGTTTCCCGCCGTAACATTCTCGGGAGGGTGTGACGGTCACTCCAGTGACCGTTACATGCGTGTAACGCGCCTGGGCAGGGGCGTTACATTCCCTTGGCTTTTGGCTTTGGCGTTCGTGGGTGTGACGGTCCAACGATAGACCGCCACAGCCGTGTGACGCGCCTGGGTGGGTGCGTCACATCCCCTGTTACCCAGGTGAGGGCTGGGGGTGTAACGGCCCCCGACGGACCGTTACATGCGAGTAACGTGCCCGGGGAGGGCCGTCAGGGGCGTTTCAACCGTTGTCTTCCTGACCGTTGGGGGTCAGCGCGTGTAACACGCCAGGGCCAGCGCGTTACATTCGTGTAACGCGCTGGGGCAGGCGCGTTACATCCCGTTTTCACGCTGAGAGCGTGAGGCGCGTGTGACGCACCAGGGCAGGCACGTTACATTTGTGTAACGTGCTGAGCCAGGCGCGTTACATTCTGCGTTCCTTTGGGCCGTGTAACGGCCTGTGTTAGGCCTCCAGGTGAATGTGACGGTCCCGCCTAGACCGTTACAGCCATGTGACGGTCTAGGGCTAGACCGTCAGGCGTTGTGTTGCACCGAGGTTAGTTTTTGTGTTCTCCGCCTTGTTACGCGATGTGTGGGTCCCCGGTCGACCCGGTTGGGACCCAGTGGTCGACCTGCGGTCTCGTGATTGTCCCAGACACCCGTGGGATTCTGTGTCCGTGTTTTGAGGGTGTCGGGAGGACCGTGATACCTCGTTTAGCGTGCCCGTGGGTTTGAGAGTCCGGGTGACTTCTCGCGTGTCAGGCTTTCGTGTTACGTTAGACCGAGTCACCGCGTGTCGGTGGGTGTGTGGTGGGGTCTCCCCCGCATGCCGTTAGTTTTCCTGGAAGATGATTCCCGAGTGGGCCATGTGGTTGGCCTTGGACTGTGAGTCCAGTTACCGGCGTGGCAGCTTGTGCGTTGCCCTGGGAATCATGCTTCTGTGCTTTCCGCGTGGGCCATGCGTGTGGCCTTGGACTGCGAGTCCAGTTGCCCAGCCTGGGGCTGGAGGGTTCCCGCCTTTCCCTGAGAGTGGGATTTGGTGCGGCGGCCTGTGAGCCGCCTTGGGAACCATGTTTCGGCGTTTCTGCGTGGCCGAGCGTGCGGCCCGTGGACTGTGAGTCCTGTTTCTTCTCTGACTGTGATCAACGTGCGACGGGGCCGGTACGTGGGGTGGTCCCCGTACGTCGTCGGATGCGGATGTTGTTTTCCGTTGACTTGAGAGTCTACTCCTTCAGTGACCCTCCACTAGTTGTAGCCTACCAGTACGCGGTACTGGTCGCACCAGGGAGTGGTGTACGGGCTTACCCTTAGAGGCGGTTTGTGGATCGGTTGCCGTCGGGCCCCACGTCTTGCAGCCAGAGTCTGGCTGAGGGGAAAACCGGTCAGAGGGCCAGACCAGGGACGCGCGGTCTGTGTGTGCACACGTGGTTGGGGGCGGTTGGACCCACGTCGACGAGCGTGACCCCAGCTAGTCACTTCTTTGTGGTTACTTGTTCGGTGTTCGTGCATTTGGTAGGCGCTACCACGTCAGGCAGTTCACCTGCGATGCGGTGTAAGTCGTTAGGGGACGCTACCGACTGTGCTTCTAGTGGGAGGTACTCATGTCGAGTTGGGAGTGACAGACTGTCAGTTTCCGTGACTTCGACCTTCGGGTTTTCGGTCGTGTTGACCGTTGAGTTCGGTTGTTTCGCCGTGGCGCGTGTGTTGGTTTTCGCGCCGTGGGACTAGTGCTAGTGGCTCTACCGAGGTTGCGTCTTGTTGTGCGGTACCCGCGATCGGATGGTCGGGGTTGCACCTTGGACAGCATGTCCGGGTAGGCTGTGTCCGGGGGACAAGCCTCTATGGCGTAGTTGTCGTGGGTTTTTACTTCGGTAAGCGGTACTAGTGCAGTTCGGTAGCCTCGACTGCGAGATCAGGGTGTGTTTCTGGTACAGTAGGAGTAGTTGTAGTGCCGTGTTTCGACTGGCCACCGGGTTTATTGTTCCTGCTGTTGCGGTTGCTCTTGTAGCCTTCCTTTCCGCCACCGCCGTTGTTTCCGGTTGGGGTTCCGCGGGATCTCTGCTGAGTCTCTGTTTTGGAGACTCATTCCCTGCTTTTCAGGTGAGGCGGTTCTTCTTCCTCGAGGTTCGAGGGCGCGATGCGGAGGTTCTCAGTTGCCAGCTTGCCGGGCCGAGTGTTCACTTGGCATGTGGTCCGATTTTACTGCTTTAGACTGTACTTTCTGTTGTACTGGACTCTGTTATAGCTGTAGTTGTTTATTTTTTCTATTAATTGTTGTCCTGCTTTATTTCCTATTTCTTTGTGCCTCCACACTCCTTTTAGCCCTTCCGAGCCCTCCCGGCTCGTGGGCCGTGGTTCGAGTCTCGGGTTATCGGGCCTTCCCGATAATCGGATTCACGAGTCGTTACACTCGTTGCGGGTGAACCGGGCCGTTCACCAGGGCGCGAGTGGTACCGTTGCAATCGGTGCGTTTCGAGGATCGCGGAAACGTGATTTTCTATTTTTTGGTATTTTCTAGAATTTCTGAATTTTCCTATATAAACTCCCTTTCTCTCTCTTCCCTCTCATTTCTCACTGACTCCCCTCTCTCTTCTCTCCCGCTCTCTTTCTCCCCTCTCTTCTCCGACGGCCGACGGAGCGAGGCGGGGGCGAGGTGGAGGCGGCGCGGGCGAGGATGCGGGTGAGGATGGGCGAGGATCGAGGCGGTTGCGGGCGCGATCCCTCTGTGGATTCCGAGATGGTGTCGTTCGTGTTCCGGGCGGTTTTCGGCGTAGATTAGTCGCTTTGGCACGCGGTTTCTTCGGTGGAGGCAGGGTGACGGAACACTGTTGCGTTCTGCTTGTTTTCCCTGCCATTGCACGTCGTTCGACGTGAAAACGGCTGTG
Organism: Amorphophallus konjac; assembly: GCA_022559845.1. Classification (NCBI taxonomy): domain Eukaryota; kingdom Viridiplantae; phylum Streptophyta; class Magnoliopsida; order Alismatales; family Araceae; genus Amorphophallus; species Amorphophallus konjac. Next base: position 254,660,150 of record CM040128.1, on the reverse strand, counting down.
TTTGGGTCCGTTCTAGCGAAACCGTGGTTTTGTAGGTTTCGTAGGGTCGGTCGGGAAACGGCGACGGTTTCCAGATCGGTTACTATCAACGGATTCCTTGGGGCGAGAGCATTCTTTTCCCCTGATTTCATCTTGATTGGTGGTCCTGTTGGACCGGTAGGGCTCCGGGAAGCTCGGTAACCCTTTTTGGGTAACTTCAGTAGAATTACTCATTTCTCGTGATTTGTGTGTCATTTTGACTCCTATCGGAGTCCATGTGATTGCCAGGGTGGTTGTGGTTGTATCCCCTTCATTTCGGCACGAACGGGGCGTGGAAAGGCCGCGATCGGGCGACCCCTGGGTTTACCCGCCGTGATGGTTGGGCGGTCGAATCGGGCCCGTCCATTGCTTGGGCGGCTGCCTGTGGCCCGTTCATCTTCTCTTGGTTTTGGGGTTGTGCGGTCGCACGATAGACCGCACATGTGATGTGCGGCCAGGTGAGAACCGCATGTCTCCCCCTGGGGCGGCTGGTACCCAGCCGTCTGTCCTTCCGTGGGCTTGTGCGGCCAGGAACTGACCGCATATCCCAGTTGACACTTGGTCAACAGTTTAGTGTCGGTTGGGTGTGCGGTTTGGTCAAAACCGTTTTGACCGGCACTGGAGTAGGTCGGTTGGGTTGTGCAGATGATCCTTGACCGCACATCCCCTTGGGCGGTCCAGCCCTAACCATCCATCCTCCGTTTGGGGTTAGTCCGATTAGGGCCTTGTGCGGCTCTTGCCTGACCGCATGTCTCTTGAGCGGCTGCGCCCCAGCCGCATATCCCTTGAGCGGCCCAGGGTGATCCGCACATGTGCCACTCTAATCTGGTGTTTCCGTTTTGACTGATTCAAGTCCCGGGTGTGTGGTTCTTGAACCACGTGCCGACCCGTGGCCTGACGAATGTCGTCGGGGCTAGGTGTCATGGTACGTTGTAGTCCCAGGTGTAGCGTTCTCGACTCATGTTTCCGTGTGTTGGAGTGCGTCGTCGGTTTCTCCGGAAAGCGATTCCCGAGTAGGTTCTGTGGAAGGCCTTGGGATGCGAGCCCAGTTGTCCAGTCTGGGGCTGGAGACTTCCCTCTTCTCCTTGAGTTGGGCTGCAGCTTAGCGGTGTGCAAGTTACCTTGGGAATCATGCTTCTGTGCTTTCCGCGTGGGCCGTGTGTGTGGCCTTAGTCCCGTGAGTTCCCTTCCCGAGGGAATGGTCTCATCGGCTCGTGAGCTGCCTCGGTACGCGTGCTACCGTGGTTTTAGACCTAGAGATTGGACTAGATTGACGGCCTTGTGCTGTTGCGTGCGACGGTCTTGACCCCGAGTCTTTTGACTCAAGGACCGTTGGTTATAGTGCGTCTGGAGGACTGCCTGGAGTCCAGTGGCTTAGCGTCACTTGGGTTTTCTCGACTCTCGCGCAGGGTGCGTGCGTGGCCATGGACTGTGAGTCTCGTTTCTTCTCCGACAGTGGTCACCGTGCGACGGTGCTGATACGTGGGACGGTCCCCGTACTTCATCGGGTTCAGATGTTGTCTTCTGTTGTCTTGAGAGTCTACTCTCTCAGTGACCCTCCACTAGTCGTAGCCTACTCACACGCGAGTGGTCCCACCAGGGAGTGGTGGAGAGGCTATCCTTAGAGATGATTTGTGAACCGGTTTCCGTCGGGCCCCGCGTCTACCAGCCAGAGTCCAGCTGAGGGGAAAATCGATCAGAGGGACAGACCAGGGACGCACGGTCTGTGTGTGCACACGTGGTTGGGGGCGGTTGGACACACGTCGATGGGCGTGACCCAAGCTAGTCACTTGTTTGTGGTTACTTATACGGTGTCTCAGTTCCCGCTGGGCCGGAGGGAGACACCTGAGGCGCGGACTAAGACGTCAGTGGACGCATTCAGTCTTGCTTCTAGTGGGAGGTACTCCTGTTCTGGACAGAGAGTGACAGACTGTCAGTTTCTGTGACTTCGACCTTCGGGTTTTCGGTCGTGTTGGCAGTTGAGTTTCGGTTGTCTCGCCGAGGTGCGTGTGTCGATTTTTGTGCCATGAGACTGGTGTTAGTAGCTTTACCGAGGTTGCGTTTTGTTGTGCGGTACCCGTCACCAGGTAGTCAGGGTTGCACCTTGGATAGTGTGCCCAGGTTGGCCGTGTTCTTAGAGGCAGGCCTTTACGGCGTAGTTGCCATGGGTTTTCACTTCGGTAAGCGGTACTAGTGTAGTTCGGTAGCCTCGACTGCGAGATTGGGGTGTGCTTTCTGGTACAGTAGGAGTAGTTGTAGTGCTGAGTTTCGACCGGCCACCGAGTTCACTGTTCCTGCTGTTATTGTTGCTCTCGTAGTTACAACTTTCTGTGCCGCCGTTGGTTCTTGGTGGGGTTCCGCGGGATCCCTGCTGAGTCTTTGTTTCGGAGACTCATTCTCTGCTTCTCAGGTGTGGTGGTTCTTCCTCGAGGTTCGAGGGTGCTGTTCGGAGGTTCTCGATTGCCAGCTCGCCGGGCCGAGTGTTTCACTCGACATGTGGTACATTTTTACTGCTTTAGAATGTACTTTCTGCAGGACTGGACTCTGTTGTAGCTATAGTTGTTTATTTATTTCTGTTATCTGTTGTGTTGTCCTGCTTTATTTCTTATTTCTTTGTGCCTCCACACTCCTTTTAGCCCTTCCGAGCCCTCCCGGCTCGTGGGCGGCGGTTCGAGTCTCGGGTTATCTGGTCTCTCCCGGTAATCGGATTCTCGGGTCGTTACAGCTGGTATCAGAGTGGTTGTAACACCCCGATTTTTAAAATCTGAAATTTAATTGAAATAGTGAATTTTTAATTTAGATAAATGAATTTCATAAATTAATATTATATTCCTCAGTGAATAGTGCTAGTGTAATCTCAACTTTCTCACAAAAATCTAGAAAAATAGTAAATTGATAGAGAATGTTTTATGAAACAACTTTGCCTTCTTGAGTTTTATCAGTAAAAATCTGTAATCAGATCTATTTATCATTTAAGTGAGTTCCATTAAATAATATTTTATTCCTTGAAATAGTACCATCGAAAATTCTTCTACGTGATAAAAATTCATAAAAATGGTAATTAGGTTTCTAGAAATGTATATAACAAATTTATCTTCTGGGATTAACCCAGTAAAAATCCGTAGCAAGATCTATTTAATGTTTTAAGTGAAAAATCCACACTTTTCAACCTTTACCTAACCTTGACTTCAAACACAAATTTCGACCTTAATACTCAACCATTTGATCTGAAATTGGTGTCAAATTAAAGGCCATGATCTTAACTTCAATAGCCCTCTAAAAATTACTCGAAACCCTAACCCTAATTGAGGCGGCTGGTCGAGTTTTGACTTGGTCTTGCTTGGCGGCGCCTTGTCCAACACGCCTCTTGTGGCGTCGATTCCTCTCACCACAGACCATCCCAGAACGTGTATAAACTATCAAAATGAAGCCCTTCCAGTCTATTCTCATTTGGTGGCCACGGCAGTCACTGAAGTTTTCAGATCTGGGAGATATCTCGCGTTGAGTGCGTGGGTGTCGGCTTCCTTCTTTCTTTCTTCCTCCTTTGTTCTTCCTTGTTCTTCATCAAATTGAGGTAGATTCTCTCGGGCTCAAACATCAAGTAATATATAAAAATGTTCAGCATGAAGTCCTCTTTCTTTTGATATATAAAGCCCCAAATATCATGTAGTATCATGCGAGTATTTTAAGGTTTAGTAGAAGCATGTTAGAAGCATGTTAAATTAGGGTTAACTTTGTTCCTTCTTCGATTTAGTTCTTATTTCAGGACGTAAATATGAAATTGATCCATGCATCTTGTAGGTTTTTTCGTGCTCTTTCCATTGATTATAAAAGCCTTAAATTCCATTCAGCCTATCTAGAGAATTTCTGTTCGGAGTAACAGCATGTCTAGACCTAGCTTTCGGTGTGTTCTTCCGAGTTGATTTCTGATTTTGAGTTACCAATCCTAATCCTCATGTACCATATCTTATATGGTTGGATTTAGCATCGGAGTGGCTTTCTTTTGACATAAGAAGCCCCAAATTCTGTTCTGTATACTGAGAGAATTTTACGTTTTAGTCACAGTATGTCAGAATTAGGGTTTCCCATGTCTTACCTTAATAAATCTCGATTTCAGTGATATATTTTTCAATTGGCCTTACTGTTAGATAGTATTCTCTGTTAGCTTTCCAACGGTACCAAAAGCCCCTTATTTGGAGTCCATTTCCTTGAGTTATAAGAGTTTTAGTGCAACCCTATCAAACCTTGGCTTCCCGGTGTTCATCAGACGCGGCAGGGATGACTGGAATCGACCCAGGGATGGATAGTCTTACGATAGACCGCACATCTCTATTGACCACTCTTGACCCTGGCATGGCCTGAGTTAAACGGTTGTTCAGGAACCACACATCCCAGGATGAACGGTTCCAAACTAACCACATATCTAGATATAAGGTCCGAAATCAACCGCACAAGTTAAACGGTCTGAAAGTAACCACATAACTGGCAGGCCAGGGAGGATGGACGGTCCATAGATGACCACATAACTTGGGCGGCCCTCCAGGAACCGCTCAAGTACTTGGGCGGCCCAACAAGAACCGCCCAAGCCCCAGAGTGCCCCCTTTCAGCCCGTTTAGCCCCGTTCAGCTCTGTTTAAGCCCAGTAGATATAAGGTCCAGTCCGAACCGTTTATCTACCCAGTACATGACTTAGTAATGGTTCTAATGCATTCTTTTTCATGTCATTAATGGTAATTAGTGAAATAGAAACCCACTTAATAAATATTTAATTATGCAACTAAATTCTTGTTAAATGCTTGTTATTCGTGCCTACGCGACTTACACGATCTTGTTCATTAGCTTATCATCTTGAATCATTCTTTTTGGCATCTTGGCTTAATGTAAAACTTAATTCTTGTTAATTTAGTTTGTAATTAGGATTAATATGATCATTAGCTTGTTGTTTAGCTGTTGTACTACAGCAACAGTGTGACCAATTTTTCTGACTTTACGCAAGTCGATTAGCCGATTCGCGTGCTAGTCTTGATTTTACCCCCGGAAACTCTATCCGGCGGTCTTACCATCATCTTGGAACTTTGTTATATCCCTATTAGGAACTTGTTAAACACCAGAAAACCCTGTTTTATGTGTTTAAACCGCTGGTTTAGGGTTTGGATCGAATCGGACGATGAGAGGCATGAGCGGTTAATAGTTGACCGCATAACCTCTTCGGCGGCCCGATTGTGACCGCATATCTTTATACGGCCCAGTATGGACCGTATATCTTGTTCATAGGCCTTAATGTCTTCTAGACATGAGCGGCCCATAATGCACTGTTCATACATTGAGCGGCCCACTGTCGGCCGTTCTTTTCTTGACCTCTCGGGCTGAGTTTCAGTCCAGTTCCTGTATTTACGGCCCTGTATGAACCGTATATACCATTGAGCGGCTCTGTTATGACCGCACGTCTCTTGGAGATGAGTTTGACCGTGTTTTGTACTCTTGAATCCAAGGACAAGTTTGGTCCTTTAAATCTGAACTTATAACAGAAATTCCTCTGATTAAATTGGCCATTAAAAATTGACTGAATGTCTAGACTCGTGGGATCTTGGATCCAATAAATCAATGCCAACGCATCGTAGGGGCCCGGTCTGGTCCTGGGGAGAGCGCCCGAAAGTTAGTGAGCCCATGGGATGTTAATGACATGGTGGGGCATTGCACCGAAATGCATGACTTGTGTACCGTCTACGACATAAAAGCTCTTGTTACTTGTTACTTGATCGTACTTGGAATGATGTATAAATTACTTGCTTGTTGGCCAATTCCTTACTACTGTCTATTGTTATATCTCCTGTTGTAAATTCTTGTATCTGTTATCCTTGTTAATCATTATCAATTGTATATTTCTTGACCTTGTAAGATCTTGTTCTTACGTTGTTTCATTATACCGTTATCGTCATTTATTTCTTTCTTAGTATTGCATATAAAAATGTAATTTACTTGTTAATCACTTAAACTATGCCTGATGATAGAGTATAATTCCTACTGAGCTTTTTGCTCACCCCTACTTCCATCCCTTTTCAGGTTATGCGAGTATCGGTACGTGCATTGGGAAATGGATCAGTGTGATCGAGTGGAACCTGGAACCTAGAGTTGGAGTCTGCTCTTTCATTTTCTTGAGTCTAGCTAGTCTAGTTATTTCTTTTTGTTATTTATTTTGAATCTTTTATTGTAAGTGGTGTCAAAATATATCTTTTTAAATTAATAAGAGTTCGTATTTTCTCAAAATGTGTGTCTGGCCTCTTTGTATTTTATTGTGATTATTTATCTTTCGCTCTTGTTATCGTGACTTGTCTCTTGCCACGTTCCGAGCATCGCTTCCCGCTGCTATCGGTTCGGGGCGTGACAGTTTTGGTATCAGAGCCTCCTTGCCTGAGTCCTTGGATTTTATCCAAGAGTATAGGTTACCCTAAGTCTTAAGACCCGTGTCATCTCTTGTCACCTGGTGAGATTGGGTAGTATCGTGGGTTAAGTAATAAAATATATGCAAGATTGCATCGTGTTACACGTAAGGGTAATGAAAAAGTTAACCATATAACTATCTTGCAGGTCTCTAAGCCATTCTTAAAATGAAACCGATTGGTTCCATGGGTAAGCTAGGATTCGGTTCCGCTAAAGGCTGGCGAATCCGTCGTAAGGAAACCCGACGTAATAAGAAGAAGAAGAGTAATCTTACACCAAGGGAATATTTTTACTGTCACAAACTTGGTCACCTCACGAAGGAGTGCTGGCGAAGGAGCGGAGCGTGTCTGCGTTGCGGAAATCGGGATCATAAAATAGCTAGCTGTCCTAAGTTACTTCCACAAGCAAAACTACAAGAGAAAAAAATCGGAACCCACTCCTACCGAATGAAGAATTATATATGGTATCGTTCTCTTTTATCCCTAGTTATAGATAAATTCTTTCGTCATTAGTTGTATAATTAACAGGATATTTTGATAGATAGTATAATTAACATGTTATTTTGATAGATAAGATCATCTTAGTTTAAACATTCACATAATTAGTAATACCCGGTGAATTTGGGGACCAAATTCCTTTAAGTGGGGGAGGGTGTAATACCCCAGTTTTTAAAATCTGAAATTTAATTGAAATAGTGAATTTTTAATTTAGATAAATGAATTTCAAAAATTAATATTATATTCCTCAGTGAATAGTGCTAGTGTAATTTCGACTTTCTCACAAAAATCTAGAAAAATAGTAAATTGATAGAGAATGATTTATGAAACAACTTTGCCTTCTTGAGTTTTATCAGTAAAAATATGTAATTAGATCTATTTATCGTTTAAGTGAGTTCCATTAAATAATATTTTATTCTTTGGAATAGTACCATCAAAAATTCTTCTACGTGATAAAAATCCATAAAAATGGTAATTAGGCTTATGGAAGTGTATGTAACAAATTTGTCTTCTGGGATTAACCCAGTAAAAATCCGTAGCAAGATCTATTTAATGTTTTAAGTGAAAAATCCACACTTTTCAACCTTTACCTAACCTTGACTTCAAACACAAAATTCGACCTTAATACTCAACCATTTGATCTAAAATTGGTGTCAAATTAAAGGCCATGATCTTAACTTCAATAGCCCTCTAAAAATTGCTCGAAACCCTAACCCTAATTGAGGCGGCTGGTCGAGTTTTGACTTGGTCTTGCTTGGCGGCGCCTTGTCCAACACGCCTCTTGTGGCGTCGATTCCTCTCACCACAGACCATCCCAGAACGTGTATAAACTATCAAAATGAAGCCCTTCCAGTCTATTCTCATTTGGTAGCCGCGGCAGTCACTGAAGTTTTCAGATCTGGGAGATATCTCGCGTTGAGTGCGTGGGTGTCGGCTTCCTTCTTTCTTTCTTCCTTCTTTGTTCTTCCTTGTTCTTCATCAAATTGAGGTAGGTTCTCTCGGGCTCAAACATCAAGTAATATATAAAAATGTTCAGCATGAAGTCCTCTTTCTTTTGATATATAAAGCCCCCAATATCATGTAGTATCCTGCGAGTATTTTAAGGTTTAGTAGAAGCATGTTAGAAGCATGTTAAATTAGGGTTAACTTTGTTCCTTCTTCGATTTAGTTTTGATTTCAGGACGTAAATATGAAATTGATCCATGCATCTTGTAGATTTTTTCGTGCTCTTTCCATTGATTATAAAATCCCTAAATTCCATTCAGCCTGTCTAGAGAATTTCTGTTCGGAGTAACAGCATGCCTAGACCTAGCTTTCGGTGTGTTCTTCCGAGTTGATTTCTGATTTTGAGTTACCAATCCTAATCCTCATGTACCATATCTTATATGGTTGGATTTAGCATCGGAGTGTCTTTCTTTTGACATAAGAAGCCCCAAATTCTGTTCTGTATACTGAGAGAATTTTACGTTTTAGTCATAGTATGTCAGAATTAGGGTTTCCCATGTCTTACCTTAATAAATCTCGATTTCAGCGAGATATTTTGCAATTGGCCTTACTGTTAGATAGTATTCTATGTTAGCTTTCCAACGGTACCAAAAGCCCCTTATTTGGAGTCCATTTCCTTGAGTTATAAGAGTTTTAGTGCAACCCTATCAAACCTTGGCTTCTCGGCGTTCATCGGACGCGGCAAGGATGACCGGAATCGACCCAGGGATGGACGGTCTTACGATAGACCGCACATCTCTGTTGACCACTCTTGACCCTGGCATGGCCTGAGTTAAACGGTTGTTCAGGAACCACACATCCCAGGATGAACGGTTCCAAACTAACCACATATCTAGATATAAGGTCCGAAATCAACCGCACAAGTTAAACGGTCTGAAAGTAACCACATAACTGGCAGGCCAGGGAGGATGGACGGTCCATAGAGGACCACATAACTTGGGCGGCCCTCCAGGAACCGCCCAAGCCCCAGAGTGCCCCCTTTCAGCCCGTTTAGCCCCGTTCAGCTCTGTTTAAGCCCAGTAGATATAAGGTCCAGTCCGAACCGTTTATCTACCCAGTACATGACTTAGTAATGGTTCTAATGCATTCTTTTTCATGCCATTAATGGTAATTAGTGAAATAGAAACCCACTTAATAAATATTTAATTATGCAACTAAATTCTTGTTAAATGCTTGTTATTCGTGCCTACACGACTTACGCGATCTTGTTCATTAGCTTATCATCTTGAATCATTCTTTTTGGCATCTTGGCTTAATGTAAAACTTAATTCTTGTTAATTTGGCTTATAATTAGGATTAATATGATCATTAGCTTGCTGTTTAGCTGCTGTACTACAGTAACAGCGTGACCAATTTTTCTGACTTTACGCAAGTCGATTAGCCGATTCGCGTGCTAGTCTTGGTTTTACCCCCGGAAACTCTATCCGGCGGTCTTACCATCATCTTGGAACTTTGTTATATCCCTGTTAGGAACTTGTTAAACACCAGCAAACCCTGTTTTATGTTTTTAAACCGCTGGTTTAGGGTTTGGATCGAATCGAACGACGAGAGGCATGAGCGGTTAATAGTTGACCGCATAACCTCTTCGGCGGCCCGATTGTGACCGCATATCTTTATACGGCCCAGTATGGACCGTATATCTTGTTCATAGGCCTTAATGTCTTCTGGACATGAGCAGCCCATAATGCACCATTCATACATTGAGCGGCCCACTGTCAGCCGTTCTTTTCTTGACCTCTCGGGCTGAGTTTCAGTCCAGTTCCTGTATGTACGGCCCTGTATGAACCGTATATACCATTGAGCGGCTCTGTTATGACCGCACATCTCTTGGAGATGAGTTTGACCATGTTTTGTACTCTTGAATCCAAGGACAAGTTTGGTCCTTTAAATCTAAACTTATAACAGAAGTTCCTCTGATTAAATTGGCCATTAAAAATTGACTGAATGTCTAGACTCGTGGGATCTTGGATCCAATAAATCAATGCCAACGCATCGTAGGGGCCCGGTCTGGTCCTGGGGAGGGCGCCCGAAAGTTAGTGAGCCCATGGGATGTTAATGACATGGTGGGGCATTGCACTGAAATGCATGACTTGTGTACCGTCTACGACATAAAAGCTCTTGTTACTTGTTACTTGATCGTACTTGGAATGATGTATAAATTACTTGCTTGTTGGCCAATTCCTTACTACTGTCTATTGTTATATCTCCTGTTGTAAATTATTGTATCTGTTATCCTTGTTAATCATTATCAATTGTATATTTCTTGACCTTGCAAGATCTTGTTCTTACGTTGTTTCATTATACCGTTCTCGTCATTTATTTCTTTCTTAATATTGCATATAAAAATGTAATTTACTTGTTAATCACTTAAACTATGCCTGATGATAGAGTATAATTCCTACTGAGCTTTTTGCTCACCCCTACTTCCATCCCTTTTCAGGTTATGCGAGCATCGGTACGTGCATTGGAAAATGGATCAGTGTGATCGAGTGGAACCTGGAACCTAGAGTTGGAGTCTGCTCTTTCATTTTCTTGAGTCTAGCTAGTCTAGTTATTTCTTTTTGTTATTTATTTTGAATCTTTTATTGTAAGTGGTGTCAAAATATATCTTTTTAAATTAATAAGAGTTCGTATTTTCTTAAAATGTGTGTCTGACCTCTTTGTATTTTATTATGATTATTTATCTTCCGCTCTTGTTATCGTGACTTGTCTCTTGCCACGTTCCGAGCATCGCTTCCCGCTGCTATCGGTTCGGAGCATGACAGTGGTGGTTGTGGACATACATAGGAATTCGAAATGTTGCAGTGATCAGAGTCTATAAGGTCCAGTACAGTCGGCAGCTGGCTTATGGGGTGTTTGGGAACATTTTTAAAAAGAAAAGAAATTTCATCATCACCAAAAGTTTTCCTCTCTCCTCCGTTATCCCTCCTCCCCGTTTCCCGTTCGGGTGAGCTCCGTTCTGCTCCTGGGCGGTGGCTGCCGGCCATGGCCGGCCAGGGGAGGCCCCTCTCGCCTCCCCTGTCGTCCCCACGACCCCAGTCCGCCCCGCTGTCCGCGCCTTTTGGCGCCACTGCGGATCCAGCTCCCCCCGCCCTGCCTATCCCTGGTCGGCACGTCAGCACGGGGGACGTCCCGTCTCTGACATTGCTTGCTGCAGGTAGCGCTGCAGCACTGCCCCTGCCCCCTCTCTCGCCTTCCGCTCCTGCGCCGGCCACCGGGCTGCTTCCTCGTCCCCCTCCGGCGGGTGGTGGTGTCGCCTTCCCCGTCTCGACCAACTCCAGGTCTGCGGTTGCCTCCTCCTCACTCTTCCAAGCTTCAGGCCGTGCAGCAACGGCTCCCTTGCCGGCGCCCGTCGGTCTGCCCTCGTCCGCTTCAGGTGATGCTGGCCCCCCCCTCTTTACCCCGGCTGGAGTTCGCACGGCACCCTCTCCCTCCTTTGCTCAGGCGGTCCTCAGCTCGTTTGCTCCGCCGCCGTCCAACCTCCTCGCTCATGCCCCTGCCCTCACGATGCGGGTGAGCCGGCGGCCTTCTTCAGCCTGGCCGAGATCAACGCCTCCTGCAAGGCGCTTGAGTTCGCCATTGTTGCCCGCACCCCTCAAGGTCGGCCTTCCTTTCAAGACACCCGAGCTCACTAGTGCAGAGGTTCATTTTGCTCAAGACTTCGTCATCAGCTCCCTGGACTCACGCCATCTTCTTCTTCGATTTCATAACAAGGAAGACTTCTTACAAGTTCTGTTGAAGGAATCGCTCTATGTCAAAGGGAGATTGTTCCTGTTCTCCAGATGGACTCTCACTTCTCGCCGGACGAAGACTCCACGCTGGTTCCTGTCTGGATTGATCTCCCGGGTCTCCCCCCCAACTTCTTCTGTGAAGCTCTGATCCACTCTATCGCAGGGAGCATTGGGCCAGTGTTGCAGGTTGCTAGGGATACTCTGTGCCTCACTCGCACGCAGGCTGCTCGAGTCTGTGTACAGCTCGACATTTCCAAGCCTCTCCCGAAGCGTGTCTGGGTTGGTATTGGGGGGGCTGGCTCCTGGCAGCACCTCGTTTACCCAAACCCCCCCTTGTTCTGTAGCTCCTGCAAGCGTCTTGGTCACCTCCCAGCCAAATGCAAGAAGGTGGACGACAGCAGGGCCTCCGATGGTGCCCCTGGCCGTGCACTGGACCCCCCTGGACCTCAGCGTGCCTGGCGACCGGTTTCTGCGGTGGATGCCCCCACGCCTGCTCCGGTGCCCTCAGCCTCTGAAGGCCTTTTACCCTCTCCCCCCGTTGCAGCTTCTGCTGGCCAAGTTGTCGACAACCACCCCCTTGGGTGTCGACACTCGGCGGCTGTCGAAGTCTCCGGCAGTGAACTGGCTCCCCGGCAGGGAGGTATTGCTGACGACTCACCTGGCGGCTTGGGACCTCCCCCTACGGCGGTTCTTGCTCCGGCTTCTGTTTCCCTCCCTGGGGCGTGTGGCCTTGACGGCGAGCCGCCTCCCTCTGCTTCGAGCCCCTCTCTTTCAGCTTCAAAAGGGACGTGCACGGCGGCGCCATCTGCACCCACGGGGGGGGCCCTCCCGGCCGCCCGTGGTGACTCCTCAGCCTTCTCAGGTGCGCCCACTGCAGCCTCTGCCTTGGTCGGGGGCCTGACTCATGGTGACCATCCCTCCTGTGCTGCCCATGTTGCAACTGGTGGCAACCGCCCTGTGGATGGGTCGGCTGAAGCGGGCCCTCATGCTTCCTCTGGTGGGGTGCGCTCAGCCATGGGCGCTGGCATGGCCTTGGGCCCCCCCTCTTCTGTCTCCAGGTGCTCCGTCGACGTATCTTCTGCTGGTGGTGTCTTCGTGGATGACCACATCACGCACCCAGCTTCACTGGACTCACCACCCTTGGTGGCTGACCACCCCAGCTCTCATGCTCCTGCCCTGGGTGACGAAGAGGAACATCCTACTGAAGCTACAGCTATGCGTCCCATTATACAGGTGCTCACCGTGCCAGGCTTGGAACCACTCCCTCAGTTTCCAGACCTGCCTGCAGCACACGCCTCCTTTGTCGGGCTCACCCCCGCCATTGACCCAGGTGATCGTGGTGCCTGCCCCCGGCGCCGCTCGCGCAGGACCAACTCGGGATGCCCCACTGATCTCCCTGAACTATGAATGCTCTCATCTGGAACATCCGGGGCCTGGGGAATGCTCAATCAGTCAATAGGCTGAAGTTGCTGATTCGGAAGTTTAACCTTCCTTTTGTTGCTATTCTTGAACCAAAGCTAGGTGGTCTGTGGATAGAGAGGTTTAAACGGAAATTCCGTATGGAGCACTGTATTGCAAACTCTACTGCTAATGGCAAAATTTGGGTGTTCTGGAGGTCTTTAGCTCAGGCGGTCCTCATCTCCTGTTCTGAACAGCATATCACTCTTTTGCTTTCTTCTAACCTGGGTGTCACTTCTTATATTACTATTGTCCATGCAAGCTGCATCATCTCTGAACGCCGGCTGCTTTGGGACCACCTGATGGATTTCTCTGCTACTTGTGATAAACCTTGGCTGGTTGGTGGAGACTTCAACAGCATTCTCCATCCTTCTGAAAAAAGAGGGGGCAGACAAGCATTCTCCTTGTCCTCGTTAGACTTCCAAGCCTGTATTTCTGCCTCGGGTCTGGAAGATGCTGGATATGTTGGGTATCCTTACACCTGGTATAATGGTCAGCGAGCTAACGGGATTTGGGCGAGATTGGACAGACTGCTATTCAATGGAGCATGGGCTATTTCACGTTCCCGGATCACTGTGCAACACCTCTCTCGGGCATGCAGTGACCATAGCCCTTTGCTATTAACTGTGCGCACTGAGTATCAGGGAACCCCTTCTAGATTTTGTTTCCAACATATGTGGCAGACTCACACTTGTTTCATGATTGATTCTAAAGCTGCATGGGCAGCGGCCCCTTGTTCATCACTGCCATTGCTTACCATGGCTCTCAAGTTAAAACATATGAAACACTTCTATAGACAATGGAATCATGATGTTTTCAGGAATGTTTTTGCTAATGTTCAGGCTGCTGATGATGCTCTCTCTGTGGCACAGGAAGCTTTTGATTGCAATCCATCTGAGGAACATTTGTCAGACTATCTCTCTGCAAAGGATCGGCTTGAGCAAGCTCACCTTCAAGAAGAACTATTCTGGAGGCAAAAATCTAGAATACAGTGGCTCAAGGAGGGTGACCACAACACTAAATTTTTTCATGCTTATGCCACGTCTCAGCGCCGAAGGTCTTCTATTTCGTCGCTGACCCGTGATGATGGGACTATGGTGAACCAAGAAGAGGACATTGCTAATTTGCTTGTGGCCCATTTCACTAAGGGTTTCACCTCCACTTCACATTATTTGCATCCGGATATTTTGTCATCCATTCCTCCCCTACTGGATGAGCAACAGAATGCTCGGCTTCGAGCTGTCCCCAACGCCGATGAAATTAAACACATTGTTTTCACCCTATCTCCTGACAGTGCGCCAGGCCCGGATGGCTTTACGGGTCATTTCTTTCAAGCTTGCTGGGACTTCATTGGTCCTTAGGCTTATTTCTGTGGTCACTTGCTGCCCCGTACTTTCACTGCCTCTCTCATTGTCTTAATACCGAAGGTGGAAAACCCGCAGACGTGTACTGATTTTCGCCCTATCAGCTTATGCAACTTCTTCTACAAGGTTATCTCACGTGTTCTTAGTGACCGGTTGGCGGGTGTGCTACCCATCCTTATCTCCGAGGAACAAGGTGCTTTTGTTAAAGACCGATCTATTATTGAAAATATTAGCCTAGCCCGTGAGATGATATCACACATAAACAATAAATGTCGTGGCCGGAATGTTATATTCAAGATCGACATGGCCAAGGCTTATGATCGGATGGAGTGGGATTTTCTATTCACGGTGTTACGAAGGTTCGGCTTTGAGCTCTCCGTCATATCTCTTATCGAGCCACTTCTCACCAACTGCTGGTTCTCTATTCTTGTCAATGGGAAGTCTCATGGTTTCTTCAGATCCTCTCGGGGACTCCGGCAAGGTGACCCAATAGCGCCGGCGCTTTTTATTCTCGCAGAGGAGGCTCTTAGCCGTGGCTTGTTGGCTCTCTTCTCTCGGAGTCGTGGGGGCTGGTTTCAGACACTTGGGCGCTGCCCTAAGGTGTCCCACCTACTCTATGCAGATGATACTTTGGTGTTCTCTAATGGCTCTATTCGCCATCTCAGGGTCCTCATGTCCTTTCTTAAAAAATATGAGGTAGCATCGGGCCAACTCATCAATTCTTCCAAGAGTTCCTTCATTGTGGGCCGCCTTGCTCCTACTTCATTCAGCAGGAAGATAGCGGAGGTTACTGGTTTTAAAGTGGCGCCAACCCCCTTCACCTACTTGGGCATTCCTTTATTCCATGGCCGGAGTTCACCGAGGCACTTCTCCTACCTTCTCGCTAATGCTGCGGCCAAGCTTCAAGGTTGGAAATCCGCATTCTTATCTTCTGGCGGGCGGCTCATTCTTATTCGGCATGTCTTATCCACTCTGCCAATCTACACCCTTGCCTCCACCGCTATCCCGAAGACCATCTTTAGAGCCTTCCACAGGCTTCTTGCTAACTTCTTTTGGGGCTCATATGAAGGTTCCCACAAGAAGCATTGGAAAGAATGGTCCACTGTTTCCAGGCCAATTGAATGTGGTGGGTTAGGGGTTCTTAACCTACACACTTTACAAATTGGTTTGCGGAGTAAGCTTCTATGGAGAGCAATTACGGGGTCCACCCCTTGGGCTGCCTTCTTCCGGGCTAAATATCTTCATACGGAACACTATTCTATGGCTTCCTTCAACCTCACTACAGCAGCGGAAAGGGCCCTTTGGCAGGCCGCAGCCGGCCTCATCTATTCCAACCACAGGGTCTTCATTGCCAAGGAAAACTCCAGCGCCTCTTTTTGGTTTGATGTGTGGGCGGGCAACACTCCATTGAAGGATTATGTCCCACCTCATGTGTGGAATCAGCTGCCAGACAAAAGGTGTTCAGTTGTGCATGTTCTTACAGGTCAATCGTTGGCCTCTCTTGATGTTGCTCGGCAGTATTGTCCAAGACAATTCATGGAGCACATTGTGGCCTCCACTTTCTCACATGACTGTTGGGTATGGACCCTTACAACTGATGGCGCCTTCTCCACATCTTCAGTCCGCAAGGCTCTTTCTCCTGCAGGTTCTCCATCCTGGCCGCTTATTTGGACCCACAGAGTGCCTCTCAAGTGGTCTATTCTCACTTGGCGGGTCTTGCATAGCTGCCTCCCGGTTGACTGGTCCATCATGAAGTGTGAAGTTCCTCTTTGCTCCAAGTGTATCTGCTGCTCTTCACCAAGCTTGGAGACCGATCTGCATTTACTTTTCCTTAGCACTGTGGCCAAGGAGTTTTGGGCCTTATTGTCGCCGTTCCTCCCCTTCAACTTTTGTGCAGTGGATAATGCTGCAGCTGTGGTTTTAGACTTTTTGGCCAGCCTGCATCTCTCTTCTATTGCTGGCACATTGGCCAGATGCTTTCTTCTTGCTGGCGTTTGGGAGCTGTGGGTTAGCAGAAATCAAGCTCGCTTTGAGGGCCGCCCCATGAATGCTAGACATATATTCTGCAGGGTCATGTTGTCCATTCGCGGTATTGTCCATGGCTGGCAGCTGAAAGGACGTCAACTCCTACCACATCAAGTGGATTTACTTCAAGCATGGAATATCCCTTTAAAGGTGGCTCACAACATCCCGCCTCGACTCATACGGTGGTTCCCCCCTCCCTCGGGAAGATTGAAGTTGAACGTCGATGGCGCTTTTAAGAGCGGTGTGGGTGACGCAGGGGGTGGTTTTGTACTCCGTGATTCTAATGCCTCCCTTGTGTGGGCTGCGGCTGCTCCTTATCCACATGCTTCCTCCAGCCTTGAAGCTGAAGCACTTGCTCTTCGGGACGGCCTCCTACTATGTTCTCAACGTGGGGTGCGTTCCGTTGCGGTTGAGACTGACTCACTTGTCTTGGCACATATTGTTAATGGTCAATTTTCATGCCCGTGGAAGCTTTCCCTCATTTTGTATGATGTGGCTGCTGCCATTACCTCTCTTGATGTATCTATTTCTCATGTGTTTAGGGAGGCTAACCAGGTGGCTGACATGTTGGCTGCCGTGGGACGCTCCTTGTCGTCTCTATCCTTTTGGACATCTTGGCTTGAGCTCCCACTCTCTGTAAAGGGCCCCTACCGCCTTGATAAGGTAGGGTGTCCCACTGCTCGGCCCTAGGTGCTGCTGTATCTGTTCTACTTCACTTTATATATACATCTTTTCCTGTTGGGCAGCAGGGGATGAGCGCCTCTCTCCTCTATAAGGGGTGATCGCTCTCCCTCTCCCTGCCTCAATAGGTATTGACTTCAGTTAAAAAAAACATTTTTAAAATTAATAAAAGGAGTGGGATGTGTTGTTTGGCAAAGCTCTCAGTTTTGCCGTCGGAGGAGGAGGAGTCGCCGGAGGCGAAGCTGCCGGAGGAGGGAGCTGCCGGAGAGGGGGGGCCTAACGGGGAGGGAGGGGGAGCCGCCGGAGGAGGGGGAGCTGCCGGAGGAGGGGGAGGAGCTGCCGCGGCGGAGCCCCTACAGGGGAGGGAGAGGGAGAGGGGGGGATCCACCGCGGCGGAGGGAGAGTGGGGGTCGGCGGAGGGAGAGGGAGAGGGAGAGGGGGGGATCCGCCGCGGCGGAGGGAGAGGGAGAGGGAGAGGGAGAGGGAGAGAGGGGCTGGGGGGGGATCCGCCGCGGCGGAGGGAGAGGGGGGCTGGGGGGGATCCGCCGTGGCGGAGGGAGAGGGGGGTCGCCGGGGGGGAGGGAGAGGGGGGCTGGGGGGATCCGCCGCGGCGGAGGGAGAGGAGGGCGGGGACGGGGACGTAGGGGGAACGAGAGACACGAGTCTGCAGTTTCAAAAAAAAAATTGGTCTAGAGTTGTTTTTTTTTTTGGGGGAAGATTTACATGGGAGTAAATCATCTCCCTAAAATTTAGGAGAGACATGCCAAACAGGGTAAAAAAATCACCTTCTCTTTTTTTTAAAATTGAGAGAAAAAAGGGGTAAAAAAGAGCAACCAAACACCCTATTAGGGTTTTGTGCTTTTTTTTCCGCTCTGCTTCTCGTTTGAGAGCTTGATTGCGCCGCGTGGCGCTGTGAAGGTGGTTGCTGTCCGCGGCTTTCGTGCCAGCATGGGGTCTAAGGATCGAGGTCGAGAGCCTTCTCCCTCATCGGTGGTGGCCCTGGTCGTGCTGCATTGGGCAGAGGTTGCTGGCAGGCGTGAGCTCGCGGTGCTGCGTTCGAGGAATCTGCAGCGTGGTCAGGTGGCTGGAGAGGATTGTTCGTGGTTAAGTGGCCGTGAGCGTGCTTCGAGGGAGCTGATGTCGATTTTGACCACTCCAGCTTGGGGTTTGTCCAGCTCCTGAGGTGTTCTGGTCGAGAAGTGTGCTCGGGTGAGAGGAGGATCGTTTTGTCGAGCCTAATGTTCTTGTCGTGCTCTATGGCGTTAGAATGACGTGTCGGTCCCGATTGTTCTACGGATTTTGAGGCAGGATTTGGTAGAGATGTCCCGGTAAGTCTTTGCTCCTGTGCTCTTGTGTGCGAATGGATTGTGTTCACCCTGGAGTTGGCTTGAGATGTGAAGGCTCCACGGTGAGTTCGGGGCTCGAGGATGAGCGTCGGTGGTTGTCGTTATGGTTCGTGTTGCGGCTCGTGGTATGATGTGTTATAGTTCGAGGAATTACAGTGGTGGTGCATCGAAAGATGCTGTGATTGTGGTCTGACGTGACACTCGCCGAGTGTGTCGGAGGTGCTGACCTGACGTGGTGATGGTTTTCTCAGTGCTGGAAGGTGATGTTCCTAGCATGTGTGAGGTTTGAGGTCAGGTCGAGCGTGGAGTTCTTCCGTTGGTCGGAAGTGCGTTTGGGTTCTCCTTTGGTTGGAGAGATTGCGTTGGGCTAAGGTTCGCCGTCTTGCATCATGTGTCCGGGTTGGTTGGCCTTGTGTGCCATGAAGTCCGTGCGAGACGTGCTCCTTGTCTTGGCAAGGTGGTTGCCTGTGAGAAGTTGTGCCCATTCCCTTGTCGTGTGAGGGTGTGCTGGCACTGTTTCGGAAGGACGAAATGTCACGCCCTGAACAAGGCGGAAATATCAGGACGTACAGTCAGAGGCAAGCAGGAAAGAGAGAGAACTAATCTAAATATACACAAGTGCTATGGAAAGGAAATACTAAATGATCATTTAACAACCAAACTGATACAATAATCTCAAAGGCAACTTAATACAACGTGGAATAACAATCACTAAGACTCAACAACATAACTGAAACTAAATGCTCTCCAATCACAACTAACAATAAACACACTGCTAACACACTAGAACTGAAACACTTAAGACATCACTCCTGCCCTTCCCCGTCGGTAAGCGCGTCACCTGAAGAGCCTGGAAATGGGGGAAACACAACTATGAGATAACGCTCAGTAGGAAATAACAGACATGTATAAGTGATTAACAGTTTAATTACATTTTCAAAATGTCATGATACAAACGATAATGCAATGAAAAGGTAATGATGATATAATGAAACAACGGTAATAACAAGATCTTGCAAGGTCAAGAAATATATAATTGATAATGATTAACAAGAATAACAAATACAAGAATTTACAACAGGAGATATAACAAGAGATATAACAAGAGATAGTAGTAAGGAATTGGCCAACAAGCAAGTATTTTAAACATTTAACCAAGTATGATCAAGTAACAAGTAACAAGATACTTTTGTCATAGACGCCAACACTCAAGCAAGTACTCGGTGCAATGCCGCACCTCGTCATTAACATCCCATGGGCTCACTAACTTTCGGGCGCTCTCCCCAGGACCAGACCGGGCCCTTATGATGCGATGGCATTGATTTACTGGGCCCAACGTCCCATCCGTCCAGACATTCAGTCAATTTTAATGGCCAATTAATCAGAGGAATTTCCGCCATAAGTTCAGATTTAAAGGACTAACCTTGTCCTTAGATTCAAGAGTACAAAACACGGTCAAACTCATCTTCAAGAGATGTGCGGTCGTAATGGAGCCGCTCGATGGGTATATACGGTTCATACAGGACCGTACGTATAGGAACTGGACCGAAACTCAGCCCGCGAAGTCAAGAAAAGAACGGCTGACAGTGGGCCGCCCTAAGGTAAGAACGGTGCAATATGGGCCGCTCATGTCTAAAAGACAGTGAGGCCCAAGAACAAGATATACGGTCCATACTGGGCCGTATAAAGATATGTGGTCACGATCGGGCCGCCGAAGAGGTTATGCGGTCAAATACTAACCGCACATGCCTCGGGTCGTCCGATTTGATCCAAGACTTAACCCAGCGGTTTAAACTCATAAAACAAGGTATGCTGGTGTTAAATAGATTCTAATCATGATTATAATGATGTTCCAAGATGACGGTAAGACCGCCGGATAGAGTTTCCGGGGTAGAACCGAGACTAGTACGCTAATCGGCCAATCGGCTCGTGCAAAGTCGAAAAGTTAAACATGCTGTTCCACTGTACTACAGTAGCTAATCAGCAAGCTAAACAGTCATATTAATCCTAATGCCAAGCCAATTTAATAGGTATTTGGTTATATATTAACCCAAGATGCCAAGAAAAGTAATTTAAGATGATAACGAGTTCGCGTAAGTCGCGTAAGCACGAATAACAAGCAATAATCGTAAATTTAGTTGCATATTTAATTAGTTATTAAATGAGTTTCTATTTCACTAATTATCATTAATGACATGCAAATGAATGCCTTAGAACAAGTATTAAGTCCCTCTCTGAAAGGATAAACGGTTCTATATGGACAGCACATATAACTGGGCATTCAGGGGCCGAACAGGGGTCACCCTGTGACACAGGGAGATGGGCGGCTCTCCCTGGGCCGCCCAAGGGTTTGGGCGGTTCCTCCTGGGCCGCCCAATGGGTTGGGCGGCTCTGTACCAACCGCCCATCCCCTGGGATGTGCGGCCAGTGCAGGGCCGTTCAATGATATGTGGTCAGTGCAGGGCCGTTCAATGATATGTGGTCTGTCAGGGACCTTTCATCCAGATATGTGGTTCCTGTGGAACCGTTCATCCTGGGATGAGTGGTTCTTGAAAAACCGTTTATATAAGGGCATGCTAGGGTCAAAATTGGTCAAAAGATGGGCTGGAGTTGGACGGTCTATCGTAAGACCGCCCATCTCTGGGTCGTCTCCGGTCATCCCTGCCGCGTCCGGTGAACGCCGGGAACAAGGTGATTGCTAGGGTTGCACTAAAACGTTAATAACTACTAGGATTGAGCTCCAAATAAGGGGATTTTGATATCAATGGAAAGCTAATACAAAACTCTACCTGTCTACAAGGTCAATTGCATGATCAATTGCTGGAATCGAGATCTATTAAGTCAAGAACACATGAAACCCTAATTCTGACATGCTGTGACTAAAACGTTAAATTCTCTCTACATACAGAATGGAATTTGGGGATTCTTGGCTCAAATGAAAGCTACTTTGATGGTGAATCCAACCATATAAGATATGGTTTATGAGGATTAAGATTAATACTTCAAAATCATAAATCACTTCGGATGAACACATCGAACTAGGTCTAAAACATGCTGTTACTATAAACAGAAATTCTATAAGTATGCTTCATGAAACTTAGGGCTTTCTACGTGAAATGAAAGCTAATATCATGCTTATTACATCATATAAATTAATTAGAGTTTGGTCTGTTACACCTACCTCAAATCGGAGAGAGAAAACTCAAACCCTAGGATGAAGAACACTTGGACAGCACCTCACAAAAAGCTCGATATCTCCACGGATACCTAATGAAAATTGGGGCTTTTGCCACCAATGGATAGAGCTCGATGAGAGGAACAATTTGCTATACTCATGATCAAAATTTGGTTGAGAATTCCTACCTCAATCGATGGATCAAAGAAGGATGAAGGGAAGCCAACGGCCTACTGACCCACCTCCACAATTCGAGCTAGATCTCCCCAGATCTGAAACTTCAGTGAATCCCACAGTAGCCAAATGAAAGAAGACTCGTAGGGCTTCATTTTGATAGCTCATAGAGCTTCTGGAGCCTTCGGAGTTGGGAGTATTCGCTGCTGCAAGCTACGTGTTTAGAAACGGCGCCGAAATCTTTGACTTGACCAAACTATGTCGGCAGCACGTGTTGGGGCTAGGTTTACCTCAAATTGATTGAGGGTAAATGTTCCTTACATTGTGGCCTTCCTTTTGCCACTGATTTCAGATCATTTGGTTGAGTATTGAGGTCGAATTTCGTGTTTTAATCCAAGGGTTAGGTATGGGTCAAAAGTGTGCACTTTTGGGTTTAAACTCTAAATAGATCTTCCCACGGATTTACAATGGCCTAATGCCAGAATGAAAAGTTGTTTTCTACCTCGACCTTAATCTGTTTACCATTTTTCTGGATTTTTATAAGGTGGTCAAAATTATCACTATTCTAATTCTAAGGAATTAAATATTAATAAATCCAAAATTCAATTATTAAATCAATAGAAATTCAATTCTTAATTAACAAGAGCTAAATAAATATATTAAATCCAATAAAATAATTCGGGGTCTTACACCCTCCCCTACTTAAAGGAATTTGGTCCTCCGACTTCACTGCACTAAGACTGAGAGTAGGGAAAGAGATCGCTCACCTAGAATAAGTCGGGATACCGCTTCCGCATAGTCTCTTCAGACTCCCACGTGGCTTCTTCGGTCCCACGCCGACTCCACTGAATCTTGACCATCGGTATTGAACGATTCCGGAGTTGCTGTTGCTTCCGGTCCAGAACCTTTATCGGTCTTTCCTCATAGGTCAGATCCTCCTTCAGCTCGAAATCCACATGCTGTATAACATGGGTGGGGTCGTACACATACTTCCGTAACATAGAAATATGGAAGACGTTGTGCACGCCAGACAATTGAGGCGGTAAGGCCAGCCTATATGCCACCTCTCCCACTCTATCTAGAATCTCGAATGGACCAATGTACCTCGGACTCAGCTTGCCATGAATGCCAAATCTTCGGATCCCTCTCGTCGGAGAGACCTTTAAGAACACATGCTCGCCAACTTGAAATTCCAATGCTCTTCTCCTGTTGTCGGCATAACTCTTCTGTCTTGACTGGGCTACTTGTAATCGGTCTCGGATAACACGGATGTTCTGTGAAGATTCCGAGACAAGATCCGGTCCAAGCCACTGTTTCTCACCTACCTCATCCCAACACAACGGGGATCGACAGCTTCTCCCATACAAGGCTTCAAATGGAGCCATCTGAATACTAGACTGATAGCTGTTATTGTAGGCGAATTCAATTAGTGCCAAATGCTCATTCCAAGTACCACCAAAGTCAATCATACATGCCCGTAGCATATCTTCCACTATCTGATTGATTCTCTCCGTCTGTCCATCTGTCTGTGGATGAAAAGCAGTACTGAAATTCAGACGAGTACCAAGAGACTCTTACAGTCCCTTCCAGAAATGAGAAGTGAATCTAGGGTCTCGATCAGATACTATATTCACTGGAATACCATGTAATCTCACCACTTCCTTCAAATACAAAGCAGCCAATACATCGACTGTCCACTTAGACTTAATGGATAAGAAATGAGCTGATTTTGTCAATCGGTCAACAATCACCCAAATTGCATCAAATCCACCACGAGTTCTAGGCAAACCCATAATGAAATCCATGCCAATACTCTCCCACTTCCATTGGGGTATGTCGAGTGGTTTCAATTTCCCTGCCGGTCTGAAGTGCTCAGCTTTAACTTGTTGGCAAACCAAGCATTTACTTACGAAGTCAGTGATTTCTCTCTTCATATTCATCCACCAAAAGGATCCCATTAAATCTCTGTACATCTTAGTGCCTCCGGGATGAATGGTGTATCTGGATCTATGAGCTTCCACAAGAATCTTGTTCTTTACTGTAGCTTCATCAGGTACACAAGTTCTGCCTTTAAATAATAATCTACCATCATCAGCCAACCCGAAATCAGGTCTGTTGCTCAAGCTTCCCTTGATCTGTACCAGCTCGGGATCATTATCTTGCAAGGACTTGATCTCCATCAATAATTCAGGTTTAAGTCGAATCTGAGCAATCAAAACCCGATCATTGTCAATATTAAGATCCAGACTAGATAACTGTTCCAGTAACTTCCACTCTTGCAACATGAGACTTGACAATCTAGCTACTGGCCTCCGGCTTAATGCGTCTGCCACAACATTGCCTTTGCCAGGATGATACTCAATAGAAAAGTCGAAGTCCTTCAAATACTCCAACCATCTGCGCTGCCGCATATTGAGTTCCTTCTGAGAGAATAAATACTTCAAGCTCTTGTGGTCTGAAAATACCGTGAAAGATTCTCCATACAGGTAATGCCTCCAAATTTTCAAAGCAAATACGACTGCTGCAAGTTCCAAATCATGAACAGGATAATTCTCCTCGTGCTTCCTCAACTGCCTAGAAGAATAGGCAATCACCTTCCCATGCTGCATGAGTACACAGCCTAAGCCAATTCCTGAAGCATCAGTATAAACGACAAATCCTCCTTCACCAGAAGGTAAAGCCAATATAGGTGCAGTAGTCAAACAATCCTTTAGAGTCTGAAAGCTTTGCTGGCAATCGCCTGACCAATCAAACTTGTTCTCCTTACGGGTTAACCTTGTCATAGGTACCGCAATCTTAGAGAAATCCTGGATAAACCTTCGATAATAACCTGCCAGGCCAAGAAAACTTCTAACTTCCGTCACACTGGTAGGCTGCTCCCAATTCTTCACTGCCTCAACCTTCGAAGGATCCACAGAAATACCTTCCTGGGTGATAATATGTCCGAGAAAGGACACTTCTTGCAGCCAGAATTCACACTTACTAAACTTGGCATAAAGTTGATGATCTCTCAATAATTGTAATGACATCCTCAGATGTTCAGCATGCTCCACTTCACTCTTGGAATAGATCAAGATGTCATCAATAAATACCACGACCCATTGATCAAGATAGGGCCGAAATACATTGTTCATCAACTGCATGAAGGCTGCCGGAGCATTCGTTAGACCAAAAGGCATAACGACAAATTCAAAATGACCATACCTGCTGCGAAAAGCCGATTTATAGATATTCTCCTCCTTAATCTGCAACTGGTGATATCCAGATCGAAGATCGATCTTAAAGAAATATTGAGCTCCCGCTATCTGGTCAAATAACTCATCAATCATCGGCAGTGGATATTTGTTCTTGACAATCAACTGGTTTAACTGCCGATAATCGATGCATAATCTCATCGAACCATCTTTCTTCCGAACAAACAATACAGGGGCTCCCCACGGAGACGTACTAGGACGAATAAAGCCCTTCTCGAGTAACTCCATCAACTGTTGCTTCAACTCCCTCAGTTCTGCAGGAGACATACGGTAAGGAGCCTTGGAAATAGGAGATGTGCCCGGAAAGAGGTCAATAGAGAAGATAACTTCCCGCTCAGGAGGAAGTCCTGGTAATTCCTCTGGAAAGACATCAGAAAAATCTCGGACAATAGGAATGTCCTTGATCTCAGTCTGCTACTCAGGGGTTGCATAGATAAAGGCTAGAAAAGCCTCACATCCTCGCCTCATCAGCTTATCAGCTCGAAGAGCCGAAATAAGCGATATAGAGTTATGGTGCTTAACACCCACAAAAGAAAGCCTCGGGTGCCTAGTAAAAGACACCGAGCCAGAACTACAATGAACATTGGCCTCATATCTGGCCAACCAATCTGCTCCTAGAATTACGTCATAACCCTTCATGTCCATGCAAATCAAATCAGCTGGAAAGTTCTGCTCACCAATCAAAACCTTACTAGAAGGATAGAAATGCTGGATTGCCGATCTAGTACCAATAGGGGTTGAAATCTCTAACGGAGTATCCATCATAACCGGTTTCATAGCTAATGACTTAGCAAAACTCCGAGAAATAAAGGAATGTGTTGCACCAGTATCAAAAAGAACAAATGTTGGCTTGTCGAGTATAATAAGAGTACCTTCGACGAGTCCACCATCTTCGGCTGTTTCCGCTTCTTCTGCATATAGAGCTTGGAGCTTCCCTTGCGGTTTCTTGAAGATTTACGGTTTTGCCGGTGTTGCTTGCTCCGCTATCAAAGGACAATTGGGGATACGGTGCTCTTTGCTTCCACATCGTAAACAGGCGCCCAGCTTGCGCCAGCATTCCTCCACCTTGTGACCTGGACGATCACAATACTTGCACACGCCCTTAAACGGAACAATAGGGCCAGGCTTCTTATCTTCATGCCTCGACATCTTGCCCTTCCACGATCCGGACCCGCTCCACGAACTAGGTCCACTAACAGGCCTCTTCTTGGTATACCCGGGTTTGACACTCCCGGAACCCGTAGGTTGTTCCTTCTTCGCACCGCTTCCACGGATTCTCTCCGTCATTTCGAGGGTATCCTCTAGAACTTGAGCCTTTCTCACCATCTCGGAATAAGTGGAAATCTCCATTGGTGCCAGTTGGTTGATATAATGCAGCTTCAATCCGTTGAGAAAACGCTTCGCCTTCATTTTCTCGGTGGAAATAAGGTGTGTAGCATATCGAGAAAGCCGTGCAAATTGAGCCTCATACTCTGCCACTGACAAACCTCGTTGCTTCAAGGCCGCGAACTCTGCCGCCTTCTTCTCTTGCACTCGGTCAGAAAAATACTTGCCGTTGAAAAATTCCTCGAACTCTTCCCACGTAACCTGATGATCACCGAGAGTCGCCTTGATAGAATCCCACCAAGTACGTGCATCACGCTCCAATTGAAATGTCGAGAGAAGGACACGCTCCTGGTTGGTGCATTGCATAACTTCAAACATTCTCCCCATCTCATCTAGCCAGTGCTCGGCTTGGTCGGGGTCGGTCGAACCCGCGAATCTAGGCGGATTCATCCCGCGGAAGTTCTGGTATAGATCACCGATGCCATGTGGTGCCGCTCCTGCCTGAGCCACTTGCTGAAGGGCCTGGGTAAGGCCTTGAACCGTGCGCTGCATGTTCCTCCATTCGGCGCGATCAGCTGCCATCTACACAAGAAATAGATTACTTAGGTTAATTCAAGATAATTAATTACACGATTAAGAAACGAACTTAACCCAAGTTTCTACCCATTCTCACCAGGTCAGGTCCTAGACTTTAACAAGATTAGGGGTCTAATGCACCTAGACACAACCAAAACTCGGTACCTGGCGGAGATAACCGGTCCGAAGACCACTCGCGCAAGTATGCGACCTTCCGATAGGCGTAGCCTAACGTTCGGACAACATCTTTTGATATACCGGGCTATTGGGATGCCATGCAAGAACTTAGAAAACCTAGAACTTAAGAACTTAAGAAAACCTAGGAATGTGAAACCTAGGCTCTGATACCAACTAAACTGTCACGCCCCGAACAAGGCGGAAATATCGGGACGTACAGTCAGAGGTAAGCAGGAAAGAGAGAGAACTAATCTAAATATACACAAGTGCTATAGAAAGGAAATACTAAATGATCATTTAACAACCAAACTGATACAATAATCTCAAAGGCAACTTAATACAACGTGGAATAACAATCACTAAGACTCAACAACATAACTGAAACTAAATGCTCTCCAATCACAACTAACAATAAACACACTGCTAACACACTAGAACTGAAACACTTAAGACATCACTCCTGCCCTTCCCCGTCGGTAAGCGCGTCACCTGAAGAGCCTGGAAAGGGGGGAAACACAACTATGAGCTAACGCTCAGTAGGAAATAACAGACATGTATAAGTGATTAACAGTTTAATTACATTTTCAAAATGTCATGATACAAACGATAATGCAATGAAAAGGTAATGATGATATAATGAAACAACGGTAATAACAAGATCTTGCAAGGTCAAGAAATATATAATTGATAATGATTAACAAGAATAACAAATACAAGAATTTACAACAGGAGATATAACAAGAGATATAACAAGAGATAGTAGTAAGGAATTGGCCAACAAGCAAGTATTTTAAACATTTAACCAAGTATGATCAAGTAACAAGTAACAAGATACTTTTGTCATAGACGCCAACACTCAAGCAAGTACTCGGTGCAATGCCGCACCTTGTCATTAACATCCCATGGGCTCACTAACTTTCGGGCGCTCTCCCCAGGACCAGACCGGGCCCTTATGATGCGATGGCATTGATTTACTGGGCCCAACGTCCCATCCGTCCAGACATTTAGTCAATTTTAATGGCCAATTAATCAGAGGAATTTCTGCCATAAGTTCAGATTTAAAGGACTAACCTTGTCCTTGGATTCAAGAGTACAAAACACGGTCAAACTCATCTTCAAGAGATGTGCGGTCGTAACGGAGCCGCTCGATGGGTATATACGGTTCATACAGGACCGTACGTATAGGAACTGGACCGAAACTCAGCCCGCGAAGTCAAGAAAAGAACGGCTGACAGTGGGCCGCCCTAAGGTAAGAACGGTGCAATATGGGCCGCTCATGTCTAAAATACAGTGAGGCCCAAGAACACGATATATGGTCCATACTGGGCCGTATAAAGATATGCGGTCACGATCGGGCCGTCGAAGAGGTTATGCGGTCAAATACTAACCGCGCATGCCTCGAGTCGTCCGATTTGATCCAAGACTTAACCCAGTGGTTTAAACTCATAAAACAAGGTATGCTAGTGTTAAAAAGATTCTAATCATGATTATAATGATGTTCCAAGATGACGGTAAGACCGCCGGATAGAGTTTCCGGGGTAGAACCGAGACTAGTACGCTAATCGGCCAATCGGCTCGTGCAAAGTTGGAAAGTTAAACATGCTGTTCCACTGTACTACAGCAGCTAATCAACAAGCTAAACAGTCATATTAATCCTAATGCCAAGCCAATTTAATAGGGATTTGGTTATATATTAACCCAAGATGCCAAGAAAAGTAATTTAAGATGATAACGAGTTCGCGTAAGTCGCGTAAGCACGAATAACAAGCAATAATCGTAAATTTAGTTGCATATTTAATTAGTTATTAAATGAGTTTCTATTTCACTAATTATCATTAATGACTTGAAAATGAATGCCTTAGAACAAGTATTAAGTCCCTCTCTGAAAGGATAAACGGTTCTATATGGACCGCACATAGAACTGGGCATTCAGGGGCCGAACAGGGGTCACCCTGTGACACAGGGAGATGGGCGGCTCTCCCTGGGCCGCCCAAGGGTTTGGGCGGTTCCTCCTGGGCCGCCCAATGGGTTGGGCGGCTCTGTACCAACCGCCCATCCCCTGGGATGTGCGGCCAGTGCAGGGCCGTTCAATGATATGTGGTCTGTCAGGGACCTTTCATCCAGATATGTGGTTCCTGTGGAACCGTTCATCCTGGGATGAGTGGTTCTTGAAAAACCGTTTATATAAGGGCATGCTAGGGTCAAAATTGGTCAAAAGATGGGCTGGAGTTGGACGGTCTATCGTAAGACCGCCCATCTCTGGGTCGTCTCCGGTCATCCCTGCCGCGTCCGGTGAACGCCGGGAACAAGGTGATTGCTAGGGTTGCACTAAAACGTTAATAACTACTGGGATTGAGCTCCAAATAAGGGGATTTTGGTATCAATGGAAAGCTAATACAAAACTCTACCTGTCTACAAGGTCAATTGCATGATCAATTGCTGGAATCGAGATCTATTAAGTCAAGAACACATGAAACCCTAATTCTGACATGCTGTGACTAAAACGTTAAATTCTCTCTACATACAGAATGGAATTTGGGGATTCTTGGCTCAAATGAAAGCTACTTTGATGGTGAATCCAACCATATAAGATATGGTTCATGAGGATTAAGATTAATACTTTGAAATCATAAATCACTTTGGATGAACACATCGAACTAGGTCTAAAACATG
This sequence comes from Amorphophallus konjac, assembly GCA_022559845.1. Classification (NCBI taxonomy): domain Eukaryota; kingdom Viridiplantae; phylum Streptophyta; class Magnoliopsida; order Alismatales; family Araceae; genus Amorphophallus; species Amorphophallus konjac. The sequence continues at coordinate 254,630,230 of CM040128.1, read as the reverse complement.
CTGTTACTATAAACAGAAATTCTATAAGTATGCTTCATGAAACTTAGGGCTTTCTATGTGAAATGAAAGCTAATATCATGCTTATTACATCATATAAATTAATTAGAGTTTGGTCTGTTACACCTACCTCAAATCGGAGAGAGAAAACTCAAACCCTAGGATGAAGAACACTTGGACAGCACCTCACAAAAAGCTCGATATCTCCACGGATACCTAATGAAAATTGGGGCTTTTGCCACCAATGGATAGAGCTCGATGAGAGGAACAATTTGCTATACTCATGATCAAAATTTGGTTGAGAATTCCTACCTCAATCGATGGATCAAAGAAGGATGAAGGGAAGCCAACGGCCTGCTGACCCACCTCCACAATTCGAGCTAGATCTCCCCAGATCTGAAACTTCAGTGAATCCCACAGTAGCCAAATGAAAGAAGACTTGTAGGGCTTCATTTTGATAGCTCATAGAGCTTCTGGAGCCTTCGGAGTTGGGAGTATTCGCTGCTGCAAGCTACGTGTTTAGAAACGGCGCCGAAATCTTTAACTTGACCAAACTATGTCGGCAGCACGTGTTGGGACTAGGTTTACCTCAAATTGATTGAGGGTAAATGTTCCTTACATTGTGGTCTTCCATTTGCCACTGATTTCAGATCATTTGGTTGAGTATTGAGGTCGAATTTCGTGTTTTAATCCAAGGGTTAGGTATGGGTCAAAAGTGTGCACTTTTGGGTTTAAACTCTAAATAGATCTTCCCACGGATTTACAATGGCCTAATGCCAGAAGGAAAAGTTGTTATCTACCTCGACCTTAATCTGTTTACCATTTTTCTGGATTTTTATAAGGTGGTCAAAATTATCACTATTCTAATTCTAAGGAATTAAATATTAATAAATCCAAAATTCAATTATTAAATCAATAGAAATTCAATTCTTAATTAACAAGAGCTAAATAAATATATTAAATCCAATAAAATAATTCGGGGTCTTACACGAAAGCTGGTTGGGCGGTGTTTACTTTCTCGACTGTGCGCACGTGGATCAGAGTGCCCAGCGGAAGCGTGGTGGGCTTGTGACCCACTGGTTCAGGATCGTAGCGTTGGTTGCTACGGGCAGATTCCTGAGTTTGCGTTGAGCACGGGAGGATTGGTTCCTCTTTGCGAAACGTGTTGTTGCCGTGCCGTTGCCCGAGAAGTCGTGATCCTTGGCACTGTTAGGATGGAGTGTTCGGGAATGTGCTGGCTAGTGCACCGCATGAGTACCATGTTCCTGTAGTGGAAGCCATGTCAGGCGTCGGTGTTAGACCCGGATGGGGTTGTTGAGGAGGTCGCCTGACGGTGGTCGAGGACGTGATGGACAGAGTCGGTAGCTTGGTGCCCGACTTGTGTTGGAAGTCGTGTCCTCGGGTGAGATCATTTTTGGAGAAGTGATGTCTGGCAGGCTGTGGGTTCCTGTTGGTGGCTGCGAGTGACTGGTAAGGCTAGTCTCGTAGCTGACCATGGTGAGATGTATGTTGCTTGGGGACCACTACCAGAAAAGGCGGGATTTCAGACGGAAATTTCAGACGGAAATTTCCGTCTGAAATTTGTGACGGATTTTTTTCCGTCGGAAATCCCGTCTGAAATATGCAATTACACACCGAAGTTCAGACGGAAATTGTGACGAAAAATATTCCGTCACAAATTTCAGACGGAATTTGGGACGGAAAATTTAATCTGTCAGAAATTTATGACCAAGAATTTGTGACGGCCACATTTGTGACGGATCCGTCTGACAATCCGTCACAAATGTGTCTTCTCACGGATTTTCAGACGGAAATTAATCCGTCACAAAATTTTTGTGCCCCCAATCCGTCACAAATGTGCCTTTGTGACGGATTGGGGGCGCAAAACTTTTGTGACGGATTAATTTTCGTCTGAAAATCCGTGAGAAGACACATTTGTGACGGATTGTCAGACGGATCCGTCACAAATTCTTGGTCATAAATTTCTGACAGATTAAATTTTCCGTTCCAAATTCCGTCTGAAATTTGTGACGGAATATTTTCCGTCACAATTTCCGTCTGAACTTCGGTGTGTAATTGCATATTTCAGACGGGATTTCCGACGGAAAAAAATCCGTCACAAATTTCAGACGGAAATTTCCGTCTGAAATTTCCGTCTGAAATCTCGCTTTTTCTGGTAGTGGACCCGTGAGCATTGTTCAGGTGGTGTCCCGTGGCTCTGTGGTAAGGGCGGAATCGGGATTGGCAAGTGTCCACTTGGATTGATCGAAGGATTTGATGAGACCAGATGGAAGAGTGACGCATGTGGGCGGAGGCCTTTTGTGAGATTAACGTCGGAGGGTGGTCCTTGATGGGACGTTGGTGTCGCAATGGTTGTCCCTAGTTTGGCGACCAGTGGGTGGTCTTGTCACAGATAGAAGATGCTAGTTGTCGGGGCTCGAGCGTGGCGAGAGCCGTTTGCCAGCGAGACCTTTGGTGGTCGTTTCTGTGATGTGCCTTTCCGGACAAGATCTGGGCTTTGCCGAAGTTTATCTTCTGACCAGAGTTGGCTCGGTGATATGTCTGGCTTTCAGCTTGCCAGGTGTGAGGTGATTCTTGGTGCTGAGCCGTTGTGGTGGTTGCGGTCTGCTTGGGTAACCGTGTCTGCTGGTGGGAGCTTGGTTTGGTTGTTCCCTTGTGTTGGGCGTGAGACCAATCGGCGGGTTTGCGAAACTGGCGTCTGGGTCGTCTGCCGACCATGGGTTGCATTGGCAGCTGTTCCTTGTGTTGGGGACTGTGTTTCCCCGATGGGCGTGCTGTTGGCTATGGTGCCGTGTTCGTGGTGCTGTGACTAAGGAGACGCTAGACTGTGTCCTTTGTGAGTGCCTGCTCTGTTGGCCGGTGTGCTCGGCGCGTAGAGCGAGGTGTTGTTCGTGTTTATAGTCTTGCTGTGTCCCTTAGGTCTGGAGCTTTCATGTGAATCGTAGTTTTTTGTGCTGGGGTTCTGACGGCGTTGTCAGTGTATTACGGCGTTCTTCCCCTGTTCCTGTGCTTGTCCTGAATTTTGAGGATGAAATTTCTTTAAAGATGGAGGGCTGTAATGCCCCGGATTTTTTGGATCTTTCATCTCGGGTCTCAGATCTGCGTTTCCGGTGCATCTGGCTCCGTTGTGTCTGAAATTTCATTTCGGACATCATTCGTGTTCGGATCGGCGCGATCCGGAGTTGTTTCGGAGGCCCGGAAGCGTTCCGCAGTTTTTTCGCGTGTATTTTTCGATTTCCGGTATGTGTTTCGGTAATTCCTTCGGAATCTCGTTGCGGGTGAACCGGGCCATTCACCAGGGCGCGAGTGGTACCGTTGCGATCGGTGCGTTCCGATGATCGCGGAAACGTGATTTTCTATTTTTTGATATTTTCCAGAATTTCCAGATTTTTCTATATAAACTCCCTTTCTCTCTCTTCCCTCTCATTTCTCACTCACTCCCCTCTCTCTTCTCTCACGCTCTCTTTCTCCCCTCTCTTCTCCGACGGCCGACAGAGCGAGGCGGGGGTGAGGTGGAGGCGGTGCAGGCAAGGATGCGGGCGAGGATGGGCGAGGATCGAGGCGGTTGCGGGCGCGATCCCTCGGTGGATTCCGAGATGGCGGTGTTCGCGTTCCGGGTGGTTTTCGACATGGATTAGTCGCTTCGGCGCACGGTTTCTTAGGTGGAGGTAGGGTGACGGAACACTGCTGCGTTCTGCTTGTTTTCCCTGCCATTACACGTCGTTCGGTGTGAAAACGGTTGTGTTTGGGTCCGTTCCAGCGAAACCGGGGTTTTGAAGGTTTCGTAGGGTCGATCGGGAAACGGTGACGGTTTCCTGACCGGTTACTATCAACGGATTCCTTGGGGCGAGAGCGTTCTTTTCCCTCTGATTTCGTCTAGATTGGTGGTCCCGTTGGACCGGTAGGGCTCCGGGAAGCTCGGTAACCCTTTTTGAGTAACTTCGGTAGAATCGCTCGTTTCTCGCGATTCGTACGTCATTTTGACTCCGGTCGGAGTCCATGTGATTGCCAGGGTGGTTGTGGTTGTATCCCCTTCGTTTCGGCACGAACGGGGCGTGGAAAGGCCGTGATCGGGCGACCCCTTGGGTTTACCTGCCGTGATGGTTGGGCGGTCGAATCGGCCCGTCCATCACTTGGGCGGCTGCCTTTGGCTCGTTCATCTTCTCTTGGTTTTGGGGTTGTGCGGTCGCACGATAGACCGCACATGTGATGTGCGGCCAGGTGAGAACCGCATGTCTCCCCCTGGGGCGGCTGGTACCCAGCCGTCTGTCCTTCCGTGGGCTTGTGCGGCCAGGAGCTGACCGCATATCCCAATTGACCCTTGGTCAACAGTTTAGTGTCGGTTGGGTTGTGCGGTTTGGTAAAAACCGTTTTGACCGGCACTGGAGTAGGTCGGTTGGGTTGTGCGGATGATCCTTGACCGCACATCCCCTTGGGCGGTCCAGCCCTAACCGTCCATCCTCCGTTTGGGGTTTGTCCGATTAGGGCCTTGTGCTGCTCTTGCCTGACCGCATGTCTCTTGAGCGGCTGTTGTTGCATCTCTGTAGTTTTGATGATGACTAACACTATGAATCAAATTATTTTTATGATAATTATCTTGATGCTCCTTAATGAATGATAAAGATCCTGAATTGTCTAAATATTCTTAGGATCTAATGTTGTTGTCTTGCATGCACATCTATGGATCAAATGCTTTTTCATCATGCTTTTCTAATTTAATGCTCCTCTATCATGTACACCCATGAGCTCATACTTACTTGTCTTGATTATATGGGTTCTGTACATTTAGTGCGTTGACGCACTTGGCTGGCTGCGTAGACGCAATAGTGCGTCTTTCGCTTGCTGTTTTGTCCACTGCGTCGACGCTGCACGATGGAAGCGTTGACGCATTGGCTTGGTGCCAAGGGCTTGAGCGTCTCGCATATGAAGTTGAGTCGACGCTGCACGATTGAAGCGTTGACGCATTGGCTTGGTGCCAAGGGCTTGAGCGTCTCGCATATGAAGTTGAGTCGACGCTGCACGATGGAAGCGTTGACGCATTGGCTTAGTGCCAAGGGCTTGAGCGTCTCGCCTATGAAGCTGAGTCGACGCAGTCACCTAAAGCGTTGACGCATTGGCTTGTTACGAAGAGATTGTGCGTCTCGCCCAAGGAGCTGAGGCGACGCTACACAATGGAAGCGTCGACGCCTTGAGTTTATGACCAAAGGTTCTTTTGATCAACCACCCAGCAGAAGCGTCGACGCTGTCAACTGATGCGTTGACGCATTAGTGTGTTTTGTCAAGGGACCTGTTCTCCTTATATCCATTGCGTTAACGCCTTGGCTTTAGTGCGTTGACGCGTTCTTCTGTCCTTTGATAAGTCCCGTGCAATCTGTGTGAACAATTTATGACTTGAATATTTCTGAGATTGACTGAATGTTATCTGAAACCTTACAGGGACTTAAAGACAAATTGGAACTTTATTCCAATCATGTGAGCACGTGATCCTAGGGAATAATCATCTAACACGTGGCTCGGTTCATCTGGAAGCATGTCTTCGCGCGTGTCTCCCAAACCCTCACTCTCTCGTGAGGTTGGATATATATATGAAGGTTTCTGCTCCTGAAAAGCTACCGAAGCCACAAGGAAAAGGGTGAGGCCAGAGCGAGAGGAAGGAGAGGAGGAGCCATCCTGATCCATTCATTGAGCGTACCTGGAAGAGAGAGAGTGTTGAAGGAGAGGATGGTTTTCTGCTATGTTTTTTCTATGCTTCTTTAAGAAGCTACATTGTTTCTCCATTCGATTGTCTTCGATATGTTTTCAGTTGTTTGTTCTTAAATTCCGATACTCTATTTTATCGTTCCCTCTAGGTGTAGAGGAAGAGAGGTGAATCCTCTGGGTTGCATTGTGATTCCCTCTGAATCAGATCAGAGGAAGGGAGGTGGTCTCCGAGGTTTTTGTGTTCAGATAGTGAGGAGGCTATCTGGGTTGTTCCCTCCGGCTGTGGAGGAAGAGAGACAGCGTCTCTGAATTGCAGTGAGGGTGAGTCACTGCTGGGTTCCCTCTTGTCTAAGAGGAAGGGAGAGTTATCTCCGGGTCAGGTCTTGGGGTGTGAGACCTGGGTGCAAGCTGTGTGTTCAGTGTCTGTAGGGATTTCGATCCCCAAGCTGTGGATCAGCGTGTTGTTGGCAGACTGAGTCTGCGGTTCTTTCTTGTGAAAGGAAGCCTCACTTGGCCTTGAGTGAGGGATGGACGTAAGTCTGCAGGTTGCAGACTGAACCATCTAAATCTCCTGTTCTCCGTGGTTTGGTTGTTGCGCATCCATCTTCCGTATACTTTTGTCTGGCTTCATTAAGTAAATGTGAATGTTGATGATCGAAACCTTGGTCTGACTGCTCGCTAGGTGGTTGTGCATATGTGCTGATGAAATTTTGAGTGATTTATGTCCTGCACTCGTGAATTACGTTATATTGGTTAAGGGTCCTGCCTCGCCTCAGTAAAATATTTTTTAAACGGTGATCTATTCATCCCCTCCCCTTCTAGCTCACCGTCCTCCTGTTTAACAGTTGGTATCAGAGCAGGTTTACCCGAGATGTGGTCCAACGACCAGGGTAATCCTGGAACCAGTGGTCCTCGCAGCTACATAGCTGAAGGACAGTCAATCTCCCGTCCCCCATATTTTGATGGTTCTAATTATTTCTTTTGGAAAAACAGGATGGAAGTTTTCATCCGATCTCAGAGCCACAAGCTGTGGAGAGTCATTACAACTGGACCTTATGATTTACCTCCGAATGAGGAGATGTGGTCTGAAGAACAAGTCAAATTATCCGGACTGAACTGGTCTGGGCTCAACATCATCCAGTGCGCAGTTCACCCTGAAGAATACGCCCGAATTTCGGCGTGCAAGACAGCTAAGAAGATGTGGGATGAACTAGCGCTGATTTACGAGGTACCTCTCAGGTCAGAGCTACCAAGGTAAACTACCTAACCTCTGAGTATGAATTATTTAAGATGAAGTCAGAGGAGAGCGCGACTGATATGTACGCTAGGCTATCACTGATCACAAACAGCCTCAAGGGGTTTGGAAAGGAAATATGTGAAGGGGATATAGTCAGGAAGATCTTGAGATCTTTGACTCCAGCGTGGCACACAAAGGCCACTGTGATAGAGGAATTGAAGGATTTAACAACCATGACTGTCACTAAACTCATAGGGTCTCTTATGACCTATGAGATGAATCTCAAGAAAACAGGAGAAGCAAGTGACAGAAAGGGCAAGAATGTTGCTCTTAAAGTTGAACGACATAGCAGCAGCAGCAGCAGCAGCAGCAGTGGAGACTCTGATGGAATTCCAGACCTTGACAGGAGTGAAAAAGCTCTGCTCATACGACAGTTCAAGAAATTTCTGAAACTAAAGGGAAAATCATATGGGAGAAGAAGATATTACCCATCAGGTAAATATCCAAACAATGGCAATGACAAGGATAGGAATGCTAAAAGTGTGATGTGTTATCATTGCAGGAACTTTGGGCACATGAAGCAAGATTGCCCTAAGCTTCAGAAGAAGACACTGGATTACCATAAGAAAGGCTCCAAAGTGTACAAGAAAAAGCCAAAAGCTATGGTATGCACTTGGAGCGATGAAGAAGAAGACTCAGAGACTAATTCCTCAGAAAAGGAGATTGAAGGAGTATGTCTGATGGCCGACGAGGAAAATGAGGTAATCAATCCCTTTGTGACTTACTCTATTGATGACTGGGAAGATAAGTATGGTGAACTGCTAGATATGTATAATGCCTTAGCTAAAGAACATAGAGTCACCAAACGCAAACTCAATGTGGTTAATGAAGAACAAGAACTCATCAAGACAAAAAATTCCAAACTGATAGCTGAATTAGCTCAAATGGAAAATGTAAGAAATGAGAACAATTTTGTTTAAAAAGAGCTTGAAAAACTTATAGGGTGTTTGGTTGCTCTTTTTTATCTCTTTTTTCTCTCAATTTTTAAAAAAAGAGGAAGAGGTCTTATAACCCTGTTTGGTATACCTCTTCTAACTTTTAGGGAGATACTTTACTCCCGTGTAAATCTTCCTCAAAAAAAAATAACGTCAGACCAATTTTTTTTAAAAATTCTCTCCCACTCGCGACCTCTCCCCTCCCCCGCGTCTCTCCTTCCCTCTGGCTTCCCCCCCCTGCGCAGCCCCCTCCCCCTCCCCCCTCCGGGTCCGACTAACCCCCCTGCGCAGCAGCCCCCCCTCCCTCCGGCACCGGCTCCCCCCCTGCGTAGCAGCCCCCTCCCCCCTCCGGCACCGGCTCCCCCCCCCTGCGCAGAAGCCCCCTATGGCCCCCTCCCCTCCCCCCGACGGTGCCCCCCCCGACGGCGGCCCCCTCCCTCCCTCGGCTCCCCCCCTCCTCTCCGGTTCCCCCCCCCCCTTGCGGTGCCCCCCCCTCTCTCCGGTTCCCCCCCCCGGTGCGCAGGCCCCCCTGCGGCCCCCCCTTCCCCGGCGCCGGCTCCCCCCCTCTCTCCGGTTCCCCCCCGTGCACAGGCCCCCCTGCGGCCCCCCTTCCCCGGCGCCGGCCCCCCCCTCTCTTCAGTTCTTCCCCCCCGTGCGGTGCCCCCCCCCCTCTCTCCGGTTCCCCCCCCCCCCCCCGCGCAGGCCCCCTGTGGCCCCCCCTTCCCAGGCGCCGTCTCCCCCCCCCCCTCTCTCCGGTCCCCCCCCCCCTTCCCCGACGCCGGCTCGCCCCTGCGGCCGGCTTCCAAACAGGGCTATCTAAAATTTAAAAATTGTGATATTTTTGACAAACAGTCCAGAGTGATTTTCATCAATTTTAAAAGTTAGATTAAAAATCACCTTACCATAATTTTTTAGGGAGAAATAGTCTTGAAAAAAAAAGTGCTCCCAAACACCCTATTAGAAAACAGCTTTATGAAACCACTCAACATATTGAAGAAAACCTGAGACAAAATGACTTACTCAGGGAAGGGTATGAAGCTGTTAAAAGGGTCAATGATGAATTGCTGGAAAATAATATATGTCTGCGGAAGGAGTTGGAAGATAAGAAGAAAACCCTTGAGAGGTTTATTTTGGGAGAGAGTAATTTGAATGCCTTGTTAGGCACCAAAGTAAACTTTAACAGAGAGGGGTTGGGTTTCAACCCAAGTAAGAAGGAAGCATTTGGGGTAAAAACCACTACTTTCTGCACTGAGAAAGGAAAAGAGAAACTGGATATTCCATCCAGTTCCAAAACTACTGAACAACAAAAGAACATCCATAGACAACTGGCTGATTTTGGAAAAAATATCTTCAAGAAATTCAACAACTATGACTCTAATAAAAGAATGGGCTATTTTAAAAGAAACATGGGAACGCCTAACTACACACAGAATACTGTCAATAAAATGCCTTCATCTAGACAGGTTAAAAATTATGGTCTGGCTGGGACCCAAACCTTTATCAACAGAAACTGGACACACCTTGAGAAACAAAAAGAAACAAATGAAATGCACATCAATAACAAAACTGTCAACTATCATCACAGAAAGAAAAAGGGGTTAAAACAGATCTGGATTCCCAAGACTGTGCTTAATGAATTGAACGGTATTTTTGGACCCAACTTACCTTGGGTTCCAAAACACACAACTTAAATTGTTATTGTGCAGGTGAGCCTAGCAGCCGAGAACAACAAGTGGTATCTCGACAGTGGCTGCTCGAGGCACATGACAGGGGATCAAAGAAAGTTCAGCAAGCTTGAATTGAAAGCAGGAGGGTCAGTTAAGTTTGGAGGTAAAAACAAAGGCCAAATCATTGGGACCGGAACCATCGGTAAGAAAACCTCCAACTCTGTTGAGAAAGTCTTGTTGGTTGAAGGTCTGCAACACAATTTATTGAGTATTAGTCAGTTGTGTGACAAGGGTCACAAGGTTCTCTTTGATGAGCATGCTTGCAAAATTTTAGAACCAAACTCCGATAAAATAAAGTTCATTGCAAATAGAGTCAATAATGTCTATATTGTGGATCTTGATGCTGAGTCTGAGTCTAATCTGTGTCTCACTGCTGATTCAGAGAATAACATGTTTGACTGGCATAGGCGACTAGGCCATGCTAGCTTTAACACCTTGCATAAATTAGCTAAATTTGATTTAGTTAGAGGCATGCCTCGCTTAAAGTTCAAATCAGTTTCGAAGAATTGCGAGGCCTGTACTCTAGGCAAGCAAACTCGAGCTTCTTTTAAAATTAGGTCTGAGAGCTTGTCAACTAAGATCATGGAACACTTGCACATGGATCTCTTTGGTCCTACCAGAACCCAAAGTCTAAATGGTAAGAGATTTGGTTTTGTCATTGTCGATGACTACTCTAGATTTGCATGGCTATTTTTCTTGGCAAATAAGAGTGATGCTTTTCAAAAATTTGAACATTTTTTCAATAAGCAGAAATATGTAGGCCACAAGATCACTGTTATCCAATCAGATCATGGAGGAGAGTTTGAGAACTCCTTATTTTCTAGTTTTTGTGACAAGGAGGGACTGACTCACAAATTTTCTTCTCCCAGGACCCCAGAGCAGAATGGAATTGTGGAGAGAAGGAATCGATCAATAGTGGAAATGGCAAGAACACTACTAATGGAGAGTCAGCTACCTAAGAGCTTTTGGGCAGAAGCGGCAAACACAGCCTGCTACATACTTAATAGAGCTTTGGTAAGACCCATACATAAGAAAACACCATATGAACTCCTGAAAGGTAAGAGGCCTAATGTCTCATATTTCAAAATTTTTGGTTCAAAATGCTTTATTCATAATAACAACAAGAGAGACTTAGATAAATTTGATGCTAGAAGTATTCCAGGAATATTCCTAGGATACTCTGAAACATCTAGGGCCTTCAGGGTCTTTAATAAAACTGATAGAACTGTAGAGGAAACCCCTCATGTTATTTTTGATGAAACAAAAATCTCTAACAGTCTAAATGATGATAACAGGTCTACAAGTCATGATGGAGAGTTCCTGAATCAAATGCAAGAGGAGGAAGTACAACCGGCTGAAGAACCCACTGATCTGAACCCAGTAAGTACAGCCGAACAAGGTGAGTCCTCAACAAATGTCAGAGTTTTAAAAGACCACCCTGTAACCAATATTATTGGTAGTCTTAATGATCCCCCTAGGACAAGATCTCATTTCAGAAATGTTCAGAATCAGGACTTAATTGCTTTAGTTTCTCAAATTGAGCCTAAGACCATTGAAGAAGCCTTAAGTGACGAGAATTGGGTAACTGCCATGTGTGAAGAACTAGGGTAATTTGATAGAAACAATGTCTGGGAACTTGTACCTAGACCTGAAAATTTTAATGTAATAGGATCACAATGGGTTTTTAAGAACAAACTGAATGAAGAAGATGTCATCTCTAGGAATAAAGCTAGACTTGTAGCTAAAGGCTACAGTCAGGAGTATGGAGTGGACTTTGATGAATCCTTTGCTCCAGTAGCTAGAATGGAGGCTATCAGAATTCTATTAGCATTTGCTTGTTCAAACAACATAAAACTTCAACAAATGGATGTTAAGAGTGCCTTCTTGAATGGAATTCTAAAAGAAGAAGTTTATGTTGAACAACCTCCTGGTTTTCAGTTTTCAACTAAACCTGATCAAGTTTTCAGGTTAAACAAAGCTCTTTATGGATTAAAGCAGACTCCTCGGGCCTGGTATGAAAGGCTGACCAGTTTCTTACTGAATAAAGGATATAACAGAGGTAAAGTTGACCAAACCTTATTCACTAAGAATTCAAGACAAGATCTCATCATAGTTCAGGTATATGTGGACGACATCATCTTTGGATCAACAAATCCTGAACTGTGTAAAGAATTTTCACAGCTTATGTCAGCTGAATTTGAGATGAGCTTAGTTGGGGAACTGACTTATTTCCTTGGCTTGCAGATAAATCAAATGATAGATGGCTGTTTCTTCCACCAAACCAAGTACACGCTGGATATCCTAAAAAGGTTTGGGATGACTAACTTGAAGCAAATATCCACCCCAATGAGCACAAGCATGACCCTTAATGCAGATGAGTCAGGTAAACAAGTGGATGAAAAACTCTACAGAGGTATGATCGGATCCCTCTTGTACTTAACTGCCTCTAGGCCAGACATACAATTCAGTGTTGGTTTATGTGCAAGATATCAGTCTAGGCCTACTGAACTACATTTGTCTGCTGTAAAAAGAATCTTTAGATATCTGTCTGCCACACATACATTAGGCTTATGGTATCCTACTTCACACACATTAGATTTAGTTGCATACACTGATGCAGACTTTGCTGGATGCAAACTAGATAGGAAGAGCACCAGTGGCCACTGCCAATTCTTAGGAGGATGCCTAGTTTCTTGGAGTTCAAAGAAACAACATTCAGTGGCTCTTTCCACTGCTGAGGCTGAATACGTGGCTGCAAGTAGCTGTGGCACTCAGGTTATCTGGATCAAGCATCAACTTCAGGATTACCAAGTAGAGACAGGTTGCACTCCCATCTTTTGTGATAACACTAGTGCCATAAACATTGCAAAGAACCCTGTTTTACACTCACGAACAAAACATATTGAAATCAGGCACCACTTTATCAGAAATGAAATTGCAAATAAAACATTTGAATTAATTCATGTTGGAAATTCTATTGCTGAAAGGGCTGAAAGTGATAATTCCTTAATGCAATTTGTTGAAGTAGGAAGGGAGGCCCTTGCTGGAAGAGCTCTTTCAAAAAAGGGGATTATCACACGATCTAGAGCTAGATCGGTTGAAGCTCAACCACAGGAATTCCAATGTTAAACACAACCCTTATTTGGAATATCAGAGGAGTAGGGAACCAAGGTTCTCGGAGATGTTTAAAGAAGCTGATTCAAATTCATAAAGTGGACCTAGTTGCTATTAGTGAGCCAATGTTGGATGCAGAGAAAGCTATGAAGCTTGGAAGGTTTATAAAATTGGCAAAATTTGCTGTCAATTCCTTAACTGATTCTAAAATCTGGGTTTTTTGGCATGACAGCTTTAGGCTGGATGTTCTTGGTTCATCTGCCCAGCATATTACTTTGGGTTTAAAGGAGGATAATAGACTTAATAGTCTCTTTTCCTTTGTGTATGCTTCCTGTGATTCCCATCTTAGACTTGATTTGTTCAATGAGTTAGTTACTTTTGCTGGTACAGTGACTATCCCTTGGATAATAGGAGGGGACTTTAATTGTGTTCTGAAGCCTTCAGAAAAGAAGGGTGGAAGTTTTCCCTCAATGGCCAATATGGCTGAATTTAATGCCTTTGTTTGCTCAGCATGGCTCATGGATGCAGGCTATGTTGGTGAATCAATGACTTGGAATAATAACCGAACTGGAGCTGCAAACATCAAAGCTAGACTGGACAGGGTCTTTATTAATACAGAATGTCAAAATGCTTTTCCCCAGTTGGTTGTGAAACACTTAGCAAGAGGTCCTTCTGATCACACCCCGATGTTATTATCATCTTATAATTCTTCTCATGGTCCTTCCAGGTTCATTTTCCAAAAGATGTGGTGCACTCATAAATCCTTTAACCAAGTTGTAGCTGATGCTTGGAAGCAGTGTACTGTTCAACATCCAAATGCAATGATAAGATTATCTACCAAATTAAAGGCTGTGAAAATGTCTCTTAGCCAATGGAATAAGGAGATCTTTGGAGATGTGACAAAGAATGTCAAATTAGCAGAACAGGAAGTGGAAAAGAAACAAATTGAATTTGATATCTCTCCTTCAACTGAAAACATATGTAAATTGAATGCTGCTATGGCAAATTTCCATCAGGCTTTGTATAGGGAAGAAATTTTCTGGCATCAAAAATCCCGCATAGATTGGATTGAAAGTGGGGACAGAAATACATCATTTTATCACTCTCTTGCTCAACAAAATCGAAGAAGAGGATTTATCTGTAGGTTAAAGCTGGATGAATCTGATAATTGGTGTGAAGACCAAGCTATTCTTGGTAGGCAAGCAAACCAGTATTTCCAGAAGCTTTTCTCATCTGAAGACCATAAAATGGACTGTTCCATACTAGATTGCATTCCTCAATTAATCACTAATGACCAGAACAGTCTCCTTTGCTTTGTTCCTGAAGGCAATGAGATTAAAGAAGCAGTATGGTCTCTAAAAGGATCCAGCACCCCTGGTCCGGATGGTTTTCCGGGAGAGTTTTATAAGCATGTTTGGGACATTATAGGCCAAGATGTCATCTGTGCAGTGCAAAGCTTCTTCATGGGGTTTCCAATTCCAAGAGGAATGGCATCTTCAATTATTGCTTTAATCCCAAAAATTCAAGTGCCTAAGTCCTTTAATGATTTTCGGCCAATAAGTCTCTGTAATTTCTCCTACAAAATAATCTCCTCAATCATTTCAAGGAGGCTTGCACCAATTCTGCCAACTATTATTTCCAAGGAACAAGGAGCTTTTGTTCAAGGTCGTAATATTCTGGACAATGTTGCTATAGCAAGACAACTTATGGGAGATATTGATAGGAAAGTAAGGGGTCATAATGCCATTGTCAAGCTGGATATGGCCAAGGCCTATGACAGAATTGAGTAGGACTTTTTACTGGCAGCCCTAAGGAAATTTGGTTTCAATACTAGATTCACTTCTTACATTGGAATGATTTTAACTAACTGTTGGTTTTCAGTTAATTTCAATGGCAATATGGCAGGTTTCTTTAAATCTAGCAGAGGTATTAGACAAGGTGACCCTCTTGCCCCATATCTTTTTATTCTAGCCTCGGAAGTACTAAGTAGGGGGTTGACTGTTCTATTCCAATCAGGAGCTTTGAAGGGTTACAATGGGCCTAAAAATATTACCCAAATATCTCATCTGCTGTATGCGGATGACACACTTATTTTCTTGAATGCTAGCAAACACAACATAGCGGCACTGCTGCACTTTATCTCAAGATATGAAAATAGCTCAGGGCAGAAAATAAATGTTGGCAAGAGTAGCATAATTGTTTCAGACAAAGTCCCCCTATCAATAAAGTAATCTATACAACTGCAGACTGGTTTCAGAATTGCTTCTACTAGTTTTAATTACCTTGGTATTCCAGTGAAGAAAGGTAGATACACATGCCAGGATTTTAAGTACATTGTGGATAGAGTTCAGCAGAAGTTAGAGGGATGGCAATCCAAACTACTCTCACAGGCTGGGAGGGCAATTCTCATTAACTCAGTTCTCCGAAGCATTCCAATATACCTGGCATCTGTTTACTTCTGCCCTAAGTCAATTATCAATGCCATTGACAGACTCTGTGCCAACTTTTATTGGCAGGGTTCTGAAATTCTGAGGCGTCGCCATTGGATCTCCTGGAAAAAAATCCAAATGCCTAAACTGGAAGGGGGCCTTGGTATTAGAGATCTTAATCTCACCCAGTTGTCGCTGGCTACTAAATGTCTGTGGAGAATTATTCAGGGGTCTTCTCTTTGGTCTCAGTATGCCAGACAAAGGTTTGTTAAAACAAATCTTTTCGACTGCACAAGACCTTTTCCAGCTGGGATGTCTCAAGGTATGTTTCAGCAAGCTAAGAAGTTAATCATAAATAATTCTAGATGGATAATTGGGGATGGTAAGGAAACAGATTTTTGGAAGGATAATTGGACTGGCAGAGGGCCGTTAATCAACAATATACCTTCAGGCAATTTCAATAATATACAGAGGCAGCCAAAGCTGACAGTTAGAGAGGTTTTTCTTGATCCAAACCATCCAGTTTGGTCCCTACTCAGTAACTCCTCACTGCTACCTAAAGTTCAGTTGAGTAATAGGCCAGATCTTTGCATCTGGACTGGTACAGTAGGTGGTGACTTTAGTGTTCAGTCTGCAAATAATCTACTGAGACAAAGAGGTATACTAAGGCAGCCTTGGGCCAAGTTATGGCACTCTAGTATTTCTCCAAGGGCAGCTAACTTCTATTGGAAGCTGCTTCATAGAGCAGTTCCAGTTGATGGTAGAATTTCTGAGTGTGGAATTTCCTTAGTCTCAAAGTGCAGTTGCTGCCTACTCCCTTCTCAGGAGGATTTAGATCACCTGTTTGTTAAAGGAGATCTAGCTTCTGCTTTATGGAAATGGGTCTCCCCCTTGATTAGTACTAAAATTAATCTGAGTGAGCACATTACAATTCGCGGCTGGAATATTTTGACAGGCTCCAAGCTGCATTCAGCATTCAGCTATTCTGGTATGCATGCTGTAGTTCTAATTGTATGGGAGATTTGGAAGGCCAGATGTTCTGCCAGGTTTGAAAATGTGACCATCAACATCTCAAGTATCAAGAGGAAAGTGGTGGCAGGCCTCTCTCAAGCCCTTGATAACCATTCCTTTCCAGATAGTAGCTCGACAGATCAAATAAAAATCCTGAATCAGTTCCAACTGTTCCCGAAGATTATTTCTAGGAGGATGCCAATGATTATTTCATGCAGTCTAGCTCCTCTTCATTTTACTCTTCATGTAGATGGAGCTTCAAAAGGGAACCCGGGAAATTGTGAAGGTGGTGGTTGTGTTAGAGATTCAGCAGGAAACATGATCATCAGCTTTGCCTTTTATTATGGCTTTGGGAGTAGTTTCCTTGCAGAAGTAAGGGCTCTCTATGATGGGCTGTCAATAGTTAATAAGGGAGGACTGAAAGTAGCTGCAATTTTTTCAGATTGTGCCTTTCTAGTGGAATCCATCCATAAGAAGAAAGTTCCTAGCTGGACTGTCTATCCTTGGTGGAGTGAAATATTGGAAATAATATCCTCAAGTGGCTGTCCGGTGAGACATGTTTATAGGGAAGGCAACCAGCTGGATGATGCATTGGCCTCTTATGCTAGCTCTTGTCAGTCAAACTCCATTTTTACCCTTGTAAGTGATCTGCCCAAAAGGGTGAGGGGAGTTTATAGGATGGACAAAGGAGGCTTGCCTTCCTTTCGTTTCTGTAAATAGAGTTTTTGGCATCTCTTTCCAGCTTTGGCAACTTCATACAGACAGGGGAATGACCCAAAGATCATATATCACGCGCATACTAACTGCGTCAACGCCACTCGAGCAGCGTCGACGCGTTTGCCTCCAGAAGCCCAAGACAGAAAACTGTCTTCAGATTATCTTCACTCAGCGTCGACGCCACCAGCTACTAGCATCGACGCAGCGACTGCCTGAAGCTTAAACTGAAAGAAGCCTAGAAGCAATCTTCACGCAGCGTCGACGCATCCAGATGCTGGCGTCGACGCACCCAGTCCCAGACATCATACAGCGTCAACGCATCCAGATGATGGCGTCGACGCACTCAGTCCCAGACAAATACTAGGGCAGATGAACTGGATAAAGGAGGCTTGCCTTCCTTTCGTTTTTGTAAATAGAATTTTTTGATATCTTTTCCAGCTTTGGAAACTTGTACAGACAGGGGAAACCCCCAAGATCATGTACCTCCTTTATTCAGAAAATCTAATAAAATCTTAGGCCACAGTTTCATCCTGGGGGAGTGAGAACATGTTCCCCTGCTGGGGGGATATGCACTCGACTAGTTGATGATTCTGAGGGCCGGTGTTGATTAAAAAAAAAAAAATTCATGTTGGAACTGCAGATCAAATTGCTGATATCTTTACAAAACCTCTAGATACTGAAAAATTCACTTCTTTGAGAAGAGAACTTGGTATTTACAAACTCTAACTGATTTGAGGCAATGAATTCTGGTTCATGTATTTCCATAATTTTAGTGGTAGTTTTGTCATACTTTTTCTGGTGGGGGTCCCTATGTGAGGGGGAGCGGGTGTGTGCCTTGAGTAAAGTCAATTATGCTTCTCTGCTGTTTTCTGGGTAGAATGGAAGATAGAGCTACTAGAGAGGGGGAGCTTGACTAATTAGAAACGCTTCAAAGATGGTTGTTATTGCTGGATTAAATGTTAGAATTGATCTTGAATATTCCTCTTAATAGAACCTCATTCAATTCCTACATTCTTAAGTTTGTGCAATTAAAGTCCAGCTAGAATCCTCTTCTAGTAAGTCTTAAGAGGCTAAGATTAACCTTCACAAGTATATCCTCTTACTTTGTTGCATGACTCATGAACAAGCTAGACATGTAAGAAATGGTTTCTGTTTATGAGCTTCTCATTGGACATCTTGATAAGACCTCTAACATTTGCCCTGGTTTTGTCTTCAAACAACCCCTTGTTGAGCTAGTTAAACTGATCTGTGCTTAAAACTGGATACTGAGAAACTAGGAATCCCATCAATGAAATGAGAATTTCCTATGTAATGAGGTATCAGTTCTCATAAACAAAATCAAATGAAAGAAATACAATTCAAAATTATGCTTGGCAGAGCAATGATGACAATATGGTGAGTAACTGGAGATTCTGGCCTCTGATCAAGGCGTCTCCTCATGTAACAACCAATGGTCACTATCTCTGTTCTCTAATTGAGAAGTGATGAGGCTCTCACACTGAGTAACTGAGGATGCTGGCCTCTGACCAAGGTGCATACTTAATGTCAAAAGTGTAACTGGCCGAATACACTCTATAACTGTGCTTTCTCTGCCTGGACTGTTTGTCCTCAATGCCTACAGGCGGTCTTAGTGGTTCAAACTCTTGTTGTCTCTTTGACAAGCCTTAACAGCTACCTCAGTCATACTTGTTGCCACTTGCTCTTCTCTCATAATCATAGTAAGTTGATAAACTTCAAGTTTATTCTAAATCTCTTTCTCTTACCAGAACTCCAAGATTCTTCACTGGACCTTACAGCCTCACTTAAGCATCTAAGATTTGACAATGAGTGTCTACTGTTGGAATCTTCTCCATCTTCTCTCATCAGTCCAGCGTCAACATCTCTCTTTCTCCTTGTTTTGATGATGTCAAAGGGGGAGAAGGTTGAGTAGTCTGAAAAGGGGAGAAGGTTGAAAGGGGGAGTAAAGAGGTGATTTTGTAGCTAGCCAGTGGAAGGAAGGTTTTGGAATGGTTTTTGGTAAAATATGATGAGTGCTGTGAGTTCTGGCCTGTTCAGGCTTTGAGAGGTCACCATTGCTGCCTTTATTGAGAATGTTTTAAGTTGGTGTTTCTTCTTTCACTGAATTTGACTCATGGTGTTACCATCATCAAAAAGGGGGAGATTGTTGCATCTCTGTAGTTTTGATGATGACTAACACTATGAATCAAATTATTTTTATGATAATTATCTTGATGCTCCTTAATGAATGATAAAGATCCTGAATTGTCTAAATATTCTTAGGATCTAATGTTGTTGTCTTGCATGCACATCTATGGATCAAATGCTTTTTCATCATGCTTTTCTGATTTAATGCTCCTCTATCATGTACACCCATGAGCTCATACTTACTTGTCTTGATTATATGGGTTCTGTACATTTAGTACGTTGACGCACTTGGCTGGCTGCGTAGACGCAATAGTGCGTCTTTTGCTTGCTGTTTTGTCCACTGCGTCGACGCTGCACGATGGAAGCGTTGACGCATTGGCTTGGTGCCAAGGGCTTGAGCGTCTCGCATATGAAGTTGAGTCGACGCTGCACGATGGAAGCGTTGACGCATTGGCTTGGTGCCAAGGGCTTGAGCATCTCGCATATGAAGTTGAGTCGACTGCACGATGGAAGCGTTGACGCATTGGCTTAGTGCCAAGGGCTTGAGCGTCTCACCTATGAAGCTGAGTCGACGCTGTCACCTGAAGCGTTGACGCATTGGCTTGTTACCAAGAGATTGTGCGTCTCGCCCAAGGAGCTGAGGCGACGCTACACAATGGAAGCGTCGACGCCTTGAGTTTATGACCAAAGGTTCTTTTGATCAACCACCCAGCAGAAGCGTCGACGCTGTCAACTGATGCGTTGACGCATTAGTGTGTTTTGTCAAGGGACCTGTTCTCCTTATATCCATTGCGTTGACGCCTTGGCTTTAGTGCGTTGACGCGTTCTTCTGTCCTTTGATAAGTCCCGTGCAATCTGTGTGAACAATTTATGACTTGAATATTTCTGAGATTGACTGAATGTTCTCTGAAACCTTACAGGGACTTAAAGATAAATTGGAACTTTATTCTAATCATGTGAGCATGTGATCCGAGGGAATAATCGTCTAACACGTGGCTCGGTTCATCTGGAAGCATGTCTTCGCGCGTGTCTCCCAAACCCTCACTCTCTCGTGAGGTTGGATATATATATGAAGGTTTCTGCTCCTGAAAAGCTGCCGAAGCCACAAGGAAAAGGGTAAGGCCAGAGCGAGAGGAAGGAGAGGAGGAGCCATCCTGATCCATTCATTGAGCGTACTTGGAAGAGAGAGAGTGTTGAAGGAGAGGATGGTTTTCTGCTATGTTTTTTCTATGCTTCTTTAAGAAGCTACATTGTTTCTCCGTTCGATTGTCTTCGATATGTTTTCAGTTGTTTGTTCTTAAATTCCGATACTCTGTTTTATCGTTCCCTCTAGGTGTAGAGGAAGAGAGGTGAATCCTCTGGGTTGCATTGTGATTCCCTCTGAATCAGATCAGAGGAAGGGAGGTGGTCTCCGGGGTTGTTGTGTTCAGATAGTGAGGAGGCTATCTGGGTTGTTCCCTCCGGCTGTGGAGGAAGAGAGACAGCGTCTCTGAATTGCAGTGAGGGTGAGTCACTGCTGGGTTCCCTCTTGTCTAAGAGGAAGGGAAAGTTATCTCCGGGTCAGGTCTTGGGGTGTGAGACCTGGGTGCAAGCTGTGTGTTCAGTGTCTGTAGGGATTTTGATCCCCAAGCTGTGGATCAGCGTGTTGTTGGTAGACTGAGTCTGCGGTTCTTTCTTGTGAAAGGAAGCCTCACTCGGCCTTGAGTGAGGGATGGACGTAAGTCTGCAGGTTGCAGACTGAACCATCTAAATCTCCTGTTCTCCATGGTTTGGTTGTTGCGCATCCATCTTCCTTATACTTTTGTCTGGCTTCATTAAGTAAATGTGAATGTTGATGATCGAAACCTTGGTCTGACTGCTCGCTAGGTGGTTGTGCATATGTGCTGATGAAATTTTGAGTGATTTATGTTCTGCGCTCGTGAATTGCGTTATATTGGTTAAGGGTCCTGCCTCGTCTCAGTAAAATATTTTTTAAACGGTGATCTATTCATCCCCTACCCTTCTAGCTCACCGTCCTCCTGTTTAACAGCTGTGCCCCAGCCGCATATCCCTTGAGCGGCCCAGGGTGAATCGCACATGTGCCAGTCTAACCCGGTGTTTCTGTTTTGACCGATTTGAGCCCCGGGTGTATGGTTCTCGAACCACATGCCGACCCGTGGCCTGACGGATGCTGCGCACGTCGTCTGGGCCAGGTGTCGTAGTAAGTTGTAGTCCCGGGTGTAGCGTTCTCGACTCGTGTTTCCGTGTGTTGGAGTGCGTCGTTAGTTTCTCCGGAAAGTGATTCCTGAGTAGGTCCTGTGGAAGGCCTTGGGCTGCGAGCCCAGTTGTCCAGTCTGGGGTTGGAGACTTCCCTCTTCTCCTTGAGTTAGGCTACAGCTTGGCGGTGTGCAAGTTGCCTTGGGAATCGTGCTTCTGTGCTTTCCGTGTGGGCCGTGTGTGTGCCCTTAGTCCCGTGAGTTCCCCTCTCGAGGGAATGGTCTCGGCGGCTCGTGAGCTGCCTCGGTACGCGTGCTACCGTGGTTTTAGACCTAGAGATTGGACTAGATTGACGGCCTTGTGCTGTTGCGTGCGACGGTCTTGACCCCGAGTCTTCTGACTCAAGGACCGTTGGCTATAGTTCGTGTGGAGGACTGCCTAGAGTCCAGTGGCTTAGCGTCACTTGGGTTTTCTCGACTCTCGCGCAGGGTGCGTGCGTGGCCGTGGACTGTGAGTCCCGTTTCTTCTCCGACTGTGGTCACCGTGCGACGGTGCTGGTACGTGGGACGGTCCCCGTACTTCGTCAGGTTCGGACGTTATTTTCCGTTGTCTTGAGAGTCTACTCTCTCAGTGACCCTTCACTAGTCGTAGCCTGCTTACACGCGAGTGGTCCCACCAGGCAGTGGTGGAGAGGCTACCCTTAGAGATGGTTTGTGGACTGGTTTGCATCGGGCCCCACGTCTACCAGCCAGAGTCTGGCTGAGGGGAAAACCGGTCAGAGGGCCAGACCAGGGACGCACGGTCTGTGTGTGCACACGTGGTTGGGGGCGGTTGGACCCACATCAACGGGCGTGACCCCAGCTAGT
Source organism: Amorphophallus konjac (assembly GCA_022559845.1). NCBI lineage: Eukaryota > Viridiplantae > Streptophyta > Magnoliopsida > Alismatales > Araceae > Amorphophallus > Amorphophallus konjac. Next base: position 254,608,075 of record CM040128.1, on the reverse strand, counting down.
CACTTGTTTGTGGTTACTTGTACGGTGTCTCAGTTCCCGCTGGGCCAGAGGGAGACACCTGAGGCGCGGACTAAGACGTCAGTGGACGCATTCGGCCTTGCTTCTAGTGGGAGGTACTCCTGTTCTGGACAGAGAGTGACAGACTGTCAGTTTCCGCGACTTCGACCTTCGGGTTTTCGGTCGTGTTGGTAGTTGAGTTTCGGTTGTCTCGCCGAGACGCGGGTGTCGGTTTTCGTGCCATGAGACTGGTGTTAGTAGCTTTACCGAGGTTGCATTTTGTTGTGCGGTACCCGTGGCCAGGTAGTCAAGGTTGCACCTTGGACAGTGTGCCCAGGTTGGCCGTGTTTTGAGAGGCAGGCCTTTACGGCGTGGTTGCCGTGGGTTTTCACTTCGGTAAGCGGTACTAGTGTAGTTCGGTAGCCTCAACTACGAGATCGGGGTGTACTTTCTGGTACAGTAGGAGTAGTTGTAGTGTCGAGTTTTGACCGGCCACCGGGTTCACTGTTCCTGCTATTACTGTTGCTCTCGTAGTTACAGCTTTCTGTGCCGCCGTTGGTTCTTGGTGGGGTTCCGCGGGATCCTTGCTGGGTCTCTGTTTTGGAGACTGATTCCCTGCTTCTCAAGTGTGGCGGTTCATCCTCGAGGTTCAAGGGTGTTGTTCGGAGGTTCTCGGTTGCCAGCTCGCCGGGCCGAGTGTTCACTCGGTATGTGGTACGTTTTTACTGCTTTAGACTGTACTTTCTGTTAAACTGGACTCTGTTGTAGCTGTAGTTATTTATTTATTTCTGTTATCTGTTGAGTTGTCCTATTTTATTTCCTATTTCTTTGTGCCTCCACACTCCTTTTAGCCCTTCTGAGCCCTCCCGGCTCGTGGGCGACGGTTTGAGTCTCGGGTTATCGGGTCTCCCCCGGTAATCGGATTCTCGGGTCGTTACACTCGGAGAGCACCTGAAGAGGAAGAAGAGTGTGGAGATAAGAAGAGAGTAGCCACCAGAGATAGTGAGAGAGCTCTTCGTGACGAAACGTGAGGGTTTTCCAGACTCGACTGAGAGTCTTGCAGGTGTCCATCAGAAAAGTTCGTAGATCTTCATCTGGAGCAACATTGTGCTTTATCCTTTTCTTTTTCTCATCTTTTTTTTTGGCTCATTTTTCATTTCTGATCTGTCTACAGTGTGTGTTTTCCGATACCCTGTTTTGGGTTCGTTTTCTTTTGTTGCATGCTGTAAGTCAGCGATGTGAGGAGGCTACTCCTCAGCTCAAGCTATTAGTGAGCGGCTGTTTTCGGACTGATTCGCTTGTGTGTGTGTGTGTTACTTGCAAATAGTGAAGCCTCACTAATCTAGTGAGGGGTGGACGTAGGTTGCGGGTCTGCAACCGAATCACCTAAAAAATTCTGTGCAGTGGTTTGATCTTTGTGTGTTTGATATCTTTTCCTCTTCATTCACTCACAGGTTACTAACGTCTCTACTTACTGCATCCGATATTTCTCTTCTCCACACACATTTGGCTTTGGATAGTATTGTGCACTGAAGATACTCGTTCCAAGGACATCTCTAGTGTTTCTATTGCTGTCCTACTCAAGGATAGATCTTGTGTTTGATCGTATTTCTGAACAAGTCCTGTGTGTTTTTGAGTTAGCCAACCGGGCTATTTTTAGAGAGTCGATCTCTTCAACCCCCCCCCCCCCTTCTAGATCTACTCTTCTACCTAACATGTGATATCCCCGGATCGGACCGGAACCCCAAGAAGAGTCGATCTATTCAACCCCCCCCCCCCCCTTCTAAATCTACTCTTCTACCTAACATGTGATATCCCCGGATCGGACCGGAACCCCAGGAAGAGGGCGCCACAGTTGAAGCCCCTATTTATAGATGGGAGCGAGTGAAGGAGTATTGGATGATAAGTTCTGTATTCTCGAAAAGATCGTACAGAGTGACACGTCATTAGGAATAGTGGGAGTTACGAGATGCAAAATGGACCATGACATCGTGGATATGATTACGTTGACCCTTAACGATGACATTTTTGATACCTCGAGACCCAACAAAATCTCAGTTTAACGAGGAGCCGCTACACGTGACGGGCATGAGAGGAAAGAAATTCTGTTAAAAGATTGGCGAAATTAACTAAGATCACGGGAGATGTCGAAATTATCTAGGATCACGTGAGATGGAGAAAGAAAGAACCCACATTGGGTCCTTTTCCTTTTCCTTGCTCTTGTCTACACGTGTGTGTGTGTGTGTGTGTGTGTTGGGCGGTGGAGGGAGATCTTGATTTCGCACTCAAAAGATTAGTCAATACATGCAGCACCGAATGGAGGGCATTACATTGCCATTAAAAATCCCGGGTCACGTATGTCAACAATCCAACACAGAGAATCTGCTCGTTGTTGCCTGGGTGGGGGGGAAGATGGGGGGATGTTGGGAGGATGAGAAGGTGGTGGTGGGGGTGTCATGTGCCGTCAACATCTTGAAGCCACGAATCGCCATGTGAGGGAGCTCCATCGAGAGGCAGTCATGGGAGCCATGTGAACCTGTGTGTGTGGCTACACGACTGCCCCCCTCTCTCCACGTTCTTCTCCTTTTCTTGTTCCTTCTTCCCGTCCGGGGAACCGGCCAGTATTGACAGATGGGTGTAGTAGATGCCCATTATTAGGTGGACATGGGTATCGTTAATTATTAGTTTCCCGACTCAAATGGAAGCCAAGGTGAGGAAATGGGTGTTGCTGTGGCCCCTGTGGGACTCGTTTCATTACAAACCATGAAAGTGGCCAGCCAGTTTCGCCTCCCCCACCTCCATTGCTTTTGCTTTCCTTGGGGAAACCCACGAGGTGATCTAATCTTTTGACCTGCCCTGCCTCCCAAGGAAACAGTACACACCACCACCATCCCCACGATAGACGCAAACTGGTCAACGTGATTCCCTGGTTAAAGGTCCATCCGAGCAGCGCGTTACGCCGTTTGACTATATTGACAGTGTCTTTTACTATTTTAAAGAATGATTCGTAGACTCGGTCTGACTCGAGTTGACTCAGACGTATCTTACTGTATCTGAAAAAATTTGATACGGTACAGATCACCTTTAAGATCGATCGAGTTGGGCCGAGTCACAGAGAGAGAGAGAGAGAGAGAGAGGGAGAAAGAGAGAGAGAAGATGATGCACGTGGAATTAGGTTGAATTGATTGTGACTCGGATATACCATACCAGATCAGAAAAGATCCGATCCGATGTCAATCACCGAGTCAACGAATCTTACTTTAGAACCCCTTTGAATGATCACCACAACGGATGGAGGATATGACCCCACGCACCACCCTTGCGGAGGTGGGAATGGTTCCGGGTCACGCCTATTTAACACGCCTACACACAATGCAAAGGGTGTGTGTTTGACAGGATTTTGATGTCTTAACTATGTTTTCCTTTCATATGATTGCATATACTTATTCAGTATTGTTCAGTGCCATCTTTGTTTTGCTTAACTTCGTCAAAACCCGGTTGACCAAAAAAAAACTTTGTCAAAACGCATGTGATTCCACTCTTGATCTTGACGAGAATTTGCATAAATGTAGGTTTGCGACCTTGAGATGTACCTCGGTGGTCGAGACTCTACTTAAATGAAGAGAGGTCATAAGTTCAAAACTTGAGATGTTAAGAGACTTATCTAAGCGGGCCCAATAAAATAAGCTTCCCACTCCCCGTGTCATTCCTTACCTTTGTGTCGAGAGTCATGTCTAAGTGAACTCAGTAAAATAAGTTCCACGTGAGTTGGTAAGAAAATAATGTCAATCTTCACCTCTTAACTCAGAGAGCATACTTTTAAAAAAATAAAATTCCACCTCCACTTTAGGGATATATCGCTCAAGCACTACATAAAATTTTTTTCTTATCAAGAGTCATGAAAAAATTGTTGCAACATTGGTAACATATGTGAGAATCTTAGACTGCATAAGTTGGCCTTCTAAACGGTTACTTTGAGTCTAAATCTTTAAATTTTGACTTTTATAAATGGCATTAAAAAATTGAAATAATGACTTTCAAATTGGGTCTATGAGGCACACAAAATCTTTAATTTCCTAATGTACAATTAGAACATAGAGTTAATCTATTTCCATCATCTGGGATGAATACTACCAAATTCGGTGTCATATTTACAACTGTCAAGAACTGAAACAAGTGAGATAAATCAGGACAATAGATCTTTTCTTCTCCGGTTAGCATAGAGTTTATAAAAGATATATAACCGTCATTTGCATCGAGACACGAGTTGATTAGCTTGACTAATCTATCCCCCTAACCAACCTAAAACGCTATCATTAAGGGCTTGTTTGTTTCATCGTAAAACAGCATAAAATTTCATACTGTTCTATTTTATATTATTTTTTGTTGCTTATTTAATTGTGAAATAGTGTAAATATGATCATGTTAGTCCCACTTGGCACTAAGATTCTCTTGTTGTGGTTTACATTCTATGTCTATAGGAAATCAAAATCGGAGAAAAAATTGAGTTCAAATCATAAAAAAGTAATATATATATATATATTATTTTATGATCATCCAAACAAAATAATTTTGATTTTAAAATAAGAAAATACACCAATTTTAAAATCAGTGATTCTAAAATTAAAAAATTACATGAAAATAAACAAAGTCAAAGTAAAAAAAATACTATCTATGCTCTTCTAAAATATATGAATTGATGAGAGGTAACACAGTTCATTAAAAAAATAAAAAAAAAAGGAACCGCAGGCGTTAGAGGAAGAATACGAGTAACATTCTTATTACGAATGGGCCACCTGAAATGGGCTTAAATTAAACCATCCATAAAGAACACGGATCTTCCGACAAATGGGCCAAGAATGGATGCGTCCATAGGAGTTGGGCCAGACTAACAGGCCTGGCCCGCTTGGACTGGATGGTAGTTGAGACTTGAGAGGCATCATTTCATTAGCGAAAAACAAAATTAATACAAGGGTGTGCAGGAAACTTGTAAATTCTCCGATGAAAAAATTGAAAAAAAAAATCTTCTCATTTCAACAATTACAGAACTACCATTATTATTTTACTATTATTGTAAATAGCCCTTTTCAATAAACATTAGTGCAAAGTTGTCCTTGAAGTTAGTTGCTGCTTAGAATGTCCGTTTGGATCTAGAAAGTTAAGTTTTTAGATGAAAATACTCACATAGAAAGTGTTATTTTCACTAGCAAGTTGTTCTAAATAAATAGGAGGAGAGATAAACGGATAGATATGTGAAGAGAGAGAAAGAGTTTAAGAGAGATTAGAGATATTTTGATTGTTTTTAAATTTAGTTAAAGACTAATTAAGGTTGATTATAAAAAAATATTAACAGGACACTAAAGGAGAGTGAGGGCAAGCGTATTTTTACAAGTATTGTAACGTAGCAAGTTTATTTATAACGATAACAGGAAGGGTGATGATTTTGCAATTGCTGAAATGAGAGGGTTATGCTTGCAAGATTTTCTGTTTATATAGGATCAATGGATTGATGGAGCTGACCGGGAGCAGGAAAAGACCATTAAATGGTAAAGAACCGAGCTCTACTCTATTTAACCTCGGCTCAGTTAACGTTTGAACGTGATCAAGCCTATTTCAAACACTTTTAAGCATTAAACCTTAGTCACTTAATATTCACCAACTTATTTGTACTACCAAAGGAATGATAGGAGACATATGCCCTCTTGTATACGTACGATATATATACCATTAAATAGGATGCGGTTGAATTTTAAGGAGTTTTTTTGCACGAAAATCATTGTTAGAGGTTAATTTGTAAAAAAATCATTCTTAAAAATATATTAGCAGATACGTCAATGTGTAAATTTGAATTGTACAAAAATATCATATTTATTTACATACATATCACTTTTTTTACGAATAATTTGTAAAAAAATCATATTTAAATGACACTTATGCATTATTTGAATTAACCCAATGATATAATTGTTAATACATTTTTAAGAATGATTTTTTTACAAATTCATCTCTAACAATAATTTTCATGTAAAAATTTTGTTATTAATTATATGTAATTGTATTATTAAAGAAATATAATTGAGTCTAAATTGAGTTCGTTCGTGAACATAAATAAGCCAAATATTTCTGCATTTAAGTTCATCTGTTTTATAACTCGAGTCTAAAATTTTGTTCAATCTTAATCCATTTAACTAATTAGTCAAATGAGCTGAATCAAATTTTTATCGAGTTTGTTCATAAATTATTCGTCGAGTGTATGCTCATTAGTTCGCACCCTTCTCTGTGAGCAAGTGAGCCTAGAGCAAGAGGAACGAGTGGGTGGGTGGGCCTATGAACTGCCATTTGGCCTGGTTGATCAATTCTTGATTCAGTATTTATCGAGGTACTATCATTTATATGAGCCAATGCTCTAAACTTAAATGGTGATGCTGTTAGACTAGCCTCAGATTTATTGGAGATAAAAGTTTAAAATAAGAGTCTAATATGATATCCTTTTCTACTCATCTTAACGTTTTCAATCGAATAGTCTAAAAATATTAATATGGTAATGAGGAGGGTAAAACTCATACGACCCATGCGCGGTCCGTTAACAACAGGTCCGTGTCGGCCCAAGGTCTGCGAAACACGTAGCGGACCCCAGACAGTCTGCGGTCCACGCCAGGTTACCCAATAAGGCCAGCCATCAGATTTGTCAGCCCACGAGGGGCATCGACCCAGGCATATCGGACGCCGGATGACCCTCCGATGACTGAACATTACTCCCGCCATCATCGGCCTCCACTCCAATAAAGGCGAGCATGCCCCACGAGTGCCGTAAGACTCGCCTAAAGATCGCACGACCCTAGATGAATGGGCGTACAACGGGAAACTCCCCACAATCGCGGGGAGACATTATCCCACGACTCACGCCCTTCTCCGTTAAGGGATAGGTCTCTACCGTCAGGACAACCCCTATAAATGGACCTTCGACCACGGTGACATAGACAGACAGAGGCACACCAACAGCTACAGACGCCTACAGACAGAGAGAGCCATCTATATAGAAGGGCCCCGACCCGCTTTCGAGCACGCCTCCAGACTAGCGAGCACTCTCCGAGCACCCACTGGGTGTAGCGAGCATCTCCGGGAGCCTAATCTCCACTCCAGGTTTGATCACTCTGCTCTCATCCTCCTCTATCTTCTCCATCCTCCCTTGATCCCCACATCATAAGGTCCTGACTTAAGCATCGGAGGTTTGTCCCCTAGGGTAACGCCTGGGGCTCCTTCTGATGTTGTTTTCCTGGTGTTTGCAGGCTTCCACGGGTGGCTGGACGATCTTCCCTAATAAATAAATATTAAAAGTGTGATACGAGGTTCGAGAGACTATTTTCTCGTCTCTACACTTTTTGGCGCCGTCTGTGGGAAGAGGAACAAAAAGTCATGACATCCCGTGAGAGATATCGCAACACCAGCAACCGCGGCCGAGGGTCCCATCAGGGCCCTAGTTCTCACCGGGGATCACAGGAGGCATCCTCATCACAGCCGCATCGAGATGTCACCGCCGATGAGCTAGCAGAGATGCGTTGCCAGCTCTAGGTCTTGACGGACCTCTGCCAAGGCCTCTTTAACAGACTGATGGGGCAGGAGTGCACCCCGACAGAGCAACCTCAGAATGGGCACCAAGATCGCATAGCCCGCTACATTCCAACCCAGAGATGGCCCAACGGCTGCATCGCTACGAAGAGGTGGAGCGGGAAATAGAAGGTAAAGTTCGATACGTGGACGACGTCCTGCACGCCGCAAGGACCAGGGGCCTGATCGACGAGGATACAGACTTCCATGCTCCCTTCTCCAAGGAGATCATGGAAGCCCCCATTCCTCTGAAGTTCCAATTGTCGTCGTTTACCCTCTACGACGGCACCACCGATCCTGCCGACCATATGCATAGCTTCGAGAAAAATCTGGTGTTTCACCGGGCCTCGGACGCCGTGAAGTGTTTGGCATTCATCGCCATCCTTCGGGAGAATGCCCGAATTTGGTTCGAGTCCCTGTCGGTTGGGACCATCACCTCCTTCCACCAGTTGAAGAAGCTATTCAAAGAAAACTTCATAGGCTGCAGAAAGGAGGCCAAATCAGCAGTGAGCTTGCTCGCTATCCGGCAGGGGTGATAGGAGACCTCTGGGACTATGTGCCCCATTTCTGGGCAGAGGCTCTCCGCATTGCCCGCCTGGACGTTAGCATCGCCACCACCGCCCTCACACAAGGGACCTCGGATTCCATCCTCTCACGATCACTCGGGGTCGAATCCCCAGCAACCTTGATGGACCTCCTCGCCCTGGCGCAGAAGCACGCCAGCTGCGAGGGGAACACCGCTGCCCTGGGCCGCATGGCCGGGACTGGTCAACCCGACCTAAAGATATCCGTCGACTCTCCCCGCGAGGGGTGGAAGAAGCGAGAATGATGCGATCGAGAATGTCGTGACTGCTCGAAGACCAGTGAAAGGGGCCAATATCGACGCTACACACCCCTGACGGCTCCACCCGAGCAGATCCTCATGGAGATCGGTGAGGAGCCTTACCTCCGATGGCCTCCGAAGATGAAGTCCGATCCGAGGACTAGAAGCAAGAGGAGGTACTATCGTTTCCATCATGACCATGGGCACGACACAGCCGACTGCATCCAACTCAAGGATGCAATCGAGGACCTCATCCAACGAGAACTCCTCGATAAGTTCATTGCCAAGGCCGCGGAGAAGCCACAATAGGAGCAAACCCCTCCACCCATCGACAACAGACCCAACAGCAAAGAGATCATGATGATCTCCGGTGGGCTGGCATCAGACGGGAACAACTCCAGGAGACGCCATCGGTACGCATCAGAAGTCAACTCCATGGACCAAGGTGGGTGGAGCCACCGTGAGTCTACTGCTCGAGATCATCTCAAAGACCCGATCATCTTTTCAAATGACGACCTTGAAGGTGTAATCACTCCCCATTCCGACGCTTTGGTGGCCTCAGCAACCATCAACCAATGTACTATGCGACGAATCCTCGTTGATAATGGGAGCGGGCCCAATGTAATTTCTTACGACTACCTTGTACTTATGGGTGTGGACTTGTCACGCATAACGCCACTACACACACCCTTGTATGGGATTTTCTGGCATGACTGTCCTCCCCGAAAGATGCATTTCACTGTCGATCACGTTCGAGACCGTGCCCAGAGATGTGACGTTCCTAGCGGATTTCACAGTTGTACGTGAGATGACTAGGTATAACGCCATAATAGGTAGAGGCATCTTCGACACCCTAAGGGGTGTCCCCTCGTCCTATCACCAGAAGCTAAAGTTCCCCACTCCTCACGGAGTAGGGGAACTCTGAGGAGACCAGGGCAAGTCGAGAAGATGTTACTTGATCTCCACCCAAGATAAGAAAGCTGAGGAGACTCCCCCTGAGAAGAAGGCGAGGACAGGAGATCATGGGCCCAGCGGGAGTACCCCAGCCAAGGACCTATACCTCATCCAGATGGGGGAGGATCTGAGCAGGACCCTCCGCATCGGTGCCACATTGACCGAACAAGAGAAGGAGGCCTATAGGAATTTCCTGGTAGCAAACCAGGACGTGTTCGCCTAGTCTGAGGACGAGCTCCCAGGAATCCCGCCAGAGGTAATAACCCACCAGCTAAAGTTGGATCCAAGCTGCCGCCCGGTGTAGCAACGCTGGAGGCGTTGCAATCCCGAGCGACTGGCTATTATAAAGGAACAAGAAAGCAAGAAGCTACGCTCGGGACTCCTACGACCTACCCAATACCCCGACTGGGTTGCCAACGTAGTCCTAGTCCCCAAGAGCAACAGAAAATGGCGAATGTGTGTGGACTACACAGACCTCAATAAAGTCACTCCCAAGGATAGCTTCCCAATGCCATGAATTGACCAATTGGCCGATGCCATGGCCGGGCATAAGATGCTAAGTTTCTTGGATGCCTACTATGGGTATCATCAGATCAGTATGCATGAGTCTGTCCAAGATAAAACGGCCTTCCTCACCAACCACGGGCTATACTGCTACACATGAATGCCCTTTGGGTTGAAGAACGTCAGAGCCACGTACCAGCACGTGGTCAATCACATGTTCAATGCTCAGATCGGCCACAACATGGAAGTCTACATCGACGACATGCTCGTCAAGAGCCTCACCAAGCACCTAGAGGACCTGGCGAAAACATTCACGATGCTCCGGAAGTATAACATGAAGCTCAACTCGAACAAATGCACCTTCGGAGTCAGGTCGGGTAAGTTTCTTGGCTTCCTTGTAACCCATAGAGGGATTGAAGCAAACCCCGACCAGATCCGAGCGGTGCTAGAAATGAAGTGCCCAGAGCGGGTGAGGGACGTGCAATGCCTTACTGGCCGCATCACTGCCCTTACTCGATTCTTATCTTGAGCCGTGGAGCAGTGTCTACCCTTCTTCCGACTCATCAAAGAGGCGAACAAAGCACCAGAGAAGAAGGGGCGGATAGATTGGGATCAGGAGTGCGAGCAAGTATTCGAAGAGCATGCTGGGAGGTTAGCATGGGAGGTTAGCATGGGAGGTTAGCATGTCCTTACTGTATGGAATGCTATCTGGTTGGAGCACACATGGGAGGTTAGCATGTCCTTATTGTATGGAGAATACTAAATCATTTATATTGAAACATAGTGGGAAAGCATGCTGGTTTGATTGCCATCGGCGGTTTTTATCAAGTGACCATCATTTCCGAAAGCAAAAAGACTCATTTCATAAAAAACACTGTTGAAATAGATGAAGCAGACTTAGAATGGGTGTCTGGTCGACATATGGTGGCACGGGTGCAAAATTTACCAGATGTAGTACAATTATCCTGTAGCACACGATAACTCCCTAGATTTGGAAAGGATCACAACTGAAATAAGAAAAGTATTTTTTTAGAATTGCCTTATTGGTCAACTTTTCTTGTACATCATAATCTAGATGTCATGCATATCGAGAAGAATATTTTTAATAATGTGTTCAACACGATCATGAACATTAAAGGTAATATAAAGGACAACGCCAAAGCGCGTATGGACTTAAAAATACTTTGTAAACGTCCAGAATTGGATCTGCAAAACGTACATGGAAAAATTGTACAGCCTAAAGTAACTTATATGCTTAGCGATATACAGATCAAGGAAGTGTGCCAGTGGTTGAAACAGTTGAGATTCCCATATAGATATGTGTCTAACATAGCCCGTTGTGTGAATGTTAATGAGGGGAAAATATATGGAATAAAAAGTCATGACTGTCATGTGTTCATGGAGAGGCTGGTGCCCATTGCATTTCGTGACTTGTTGCCAAAGCCTGTATGGGGAGCACTGACCGAGCTGAGTCAGTTTCTCAAGATTTTATATGCATCAGAACTCAGACTTTGGGATGTACAAACTATCGAAAAAAATGTGGTCACAACTATTTGCAAGCTAGAGAAAATATTTTCTCCGACATTCTTTGATTTGATATAACACTTGATTATCTATTTGCCATACAAGGCTATAGTCGGAGGGACAGTACAATTTCGATGGATGTATCCATTTGAGAGGTATGTGAGAATTTTTTTTTCTTTTGGCCGCTACATGTGTACGATATGTATGTCATTGTCATCTGAACTGTTGTTGTAGGTGCATGCATGAACTAAAAATGAAAGTTCACAACAAGGCGAAGATGGAGTGTTCGATTACTGAGGCATATATTATTGAAGAAATTTCAAACTTCTGTTCAATGTACTTTGAGCCAGAGATTCAAACTCGTCATACTCGACCTCCACGTAATGATGATGGGGGAGTTGCTAAATCGTCCAATCGACTTTCTATATTTAAGCATCGTAGATGTGCGTTCGGACGTTGCTTGACTCGTACGCTCGAAGATAGAGAGTTATACGCCGTAGAGATATATATTCTTCTGAATTGTACTAAGATTGAACCCTATGTTGAGTAAGTTCTTAACTCACATTTCCTTATGTACATAAGTTGTTTATCCTTCTTCTTCCCATTTAAGATAGTAGTGTATTCATATTGCAGACAATTTGATTCAGAATTAGTAGAAAAATATCCAAATATCCAGGATGTGGAGGTTAAAAAAGAATGCGAGAAATTTTTTGCCAGATGGCCGAGATATCGAGTTAGTGTCGATCGTTGAATATATATGTTTCCATTTACTTCTGTTGAGGTAAATGTTAATATTTTAACTACTTTGATTTACATATAGGTTGAACAAGGTCTTATTATTGATGAAAGAGTACAGGTAAAAAGTTATGGCCCCTCAAAAGTTGCACGTGCCTATCCAGGATATATTGTGAATGGACATAGATTTCACACGAGGGGTTATGAACGAAATAAGTCTACGATGAACATCGGCGTATGATGTGGGACGGACACGCGACTCGACTCCAAATGGATATGCGATCCTCGGACTCTAAGCAAGCTCGCGATCGTCCCTAACGAGGGAAGCGTCGGACGTGCGCGGTTGAGAAATCGGCAAAGAGCTAGGGTGGTCAACTCATAAATTCGTGCCCGGATCGGGTCACGGGACGGTCTCGCTCTCTCTCGCAGCAGCAGTGAATATCAATAAATAGCGAGCTAAGTTACCCTATCATGCTCTCTAGCAGCGGCATATAAAGCATATACGAACTAAGTAAAGTGCCGAGTAAGGAGCGAATACGATACCTCCACACTACCGGGCGTGGGGAAGACTTCCCGGCCGATCTTGTACTCCCGGAATAATAAATACACAACAATTACAGCAAGACCAATTGCTGCCCACTCCACACAGGGAGGTAAAGGGAGACACCGCGGGGCCCGGGAGTAGCGGTTTCGGGTTGACGGGCCGCTTCTTGTGTTGCTTCGACTGCACACGTACTCACAACCGTGGGACCCACGTGCTGGTCTGAGGGACCGTGTGGGCCCGGGTTGGCACCACTGTGGTGGAGACGCCTGGAGGGGCGCTCCCTGGGACGGCGGTGTGCTGGTTCACCGGCCGGAGGCCGGGAGGCTCCGATCTCCACTCGCCGGAGTTGCTGGCCACGGATTTACAGTTCTGTTTTACAGCGCGCGACCCGGCAAGATCTGCTTCTGCGGTCACTCTCGACGTCGGATCGACACACAAGAGATACCGATGGAAAGATGACTTGAAATCCTTCGATCTATGGCTGGAGAAAGAAATGTGAGTTTCCCGTTGATGGCCTTTGTCGAATTTTCAAGCTGCTGACTCACAGGATTTGAAAACTCAGGGTAGAACCAAGTTTTCCTGAGAGTTGGCATTGACTGCGATGTAAACCTTCGATTCAGCCTTTGAGCCCTTCATGAAAGTTGTATAGGCCGAAGAGAGGAAAACGGTGATATATCTTATGAAAGGTTTGGTGGAGATTTAGATGTTTTGTAGATTTTATACTGACTTGGGGTCGGATCTAGACAGCAGAAATAGATCTGAATTTGGGGGAAAGACACAATTTCTAAAAATAGGTAGAGGGCTTTAGAAATTCGACGAAAATTTATGGAGAGTGGGGATGATGGACAGAAGCTCCAATAAATTTGGGGGTTCCAAAAAAAATCAAAAAGGGGGTCTAAAGGTGGAAGAACTAAGCTTCTGCTATACAGATCTGAAAGGGGACAGATCTGGAAGACAGAAATACACAAAAATGAAAAAATATAAAATGAAGTCTAAAGGACGTGATTTTTTTTACTGGAGGTTGGGAATCAAGATAGGAACCAACTCTGAAAATCTCAATCCAGATGATGTCGGAGTTGGGAGTTAAAAATCCCGGAGTGAACCTCTGTCCAGCAGAACAAAACCTTGGACAGCACTTCGGAAGCGGTTTCGCGGCGGCTCGATGGCGGCACGAACGGCGGTGGCGGCACCAGAGATGAAATCAGAGATAGAGGGGCTCAGGTAGAAGGGGTTCTCAACCCTAAAATGCAGAGGGAAGAAGGAGGAACCAAGAGGAGAGAGGGGAGGGGCGCACCAGGCTCCTTACACAATACAATAATTTCTTCTCATTCATTCATTCAAATGGAAAATACATGCTATATATAATAAATGGAAAAATGACTCAAAATGCCCTCAGATCTAAGGTATAGAACTAATTATTTCTAATGGCCTTTTTACATAAATTAAATTGGAACAAAATAGGAGGGGGGCGCCCCCTTAACTAGGTGGGGTGGTAGGTGGCCTCCCCTTGACATTTTAAGTCACTTGTCTCCCCCATGTGTCAATTGACTTGTCAAACCTTCTAGATGCCACCTTGGCTTTTGACCAGCCCCACATGGATGAGGTGGACCAATAGGGAAGGAGTGGGGGCCCCCTAGCAGGTCCTACTGGCATTTTACACATAAACCCACACATTCTTAAGGAAGAACAAATAGGCTCATAAAGCCTTACAATTGCGAATCTACTTCCCCCAGGATATAAAAATTAAATAAAAGGACACAAATATAAAAATAAAATGTACATGCTCAGAGTTGATTCCCATCAATTCTCCCCGGGTGAGAAGAACTCAACCCCGTTGAGTAGGGGTACGGCTGCTCGAGTCACTCCGGCGGATCCGTCACCGTGCCAAGTAACGCGGGTACGCTCCACTCCACGTGACTGTCACCTGCTCATTCCGTATATACTCGATATGCACAAGCTGCTGTGGGAACGAGGCTGGAGGTGGACACTCCGGGTGGGGCACTCTCAAATGGGAGGAGGCGGCCCGAAGACTCACTAGGAATCACCGCTGGGTCCCTGTAGGTGACTAGATCCGGGTATAGATGTAGAACCGATCCCATACTCCTCGAGCGAATCTGCTCGCCTCTTACGGGGCTGACATCAATGAGCTTGCACAAGACACATGCAGACTCCTAACAAACCACACACAAACCACACAAACAAGCCACATAATCAAACCACATAAAGAAGAAACAATACTGATTCATGCATGACTCTAGACAAACCTATTGTTAGTCCGACACGTACATGGGTGACGGCGGACCAGGACACCCGAACGTGTGCCATGCATGCATTTGACGTAACCGGAGGTTGACGTCATGGTGAACTCCTAGACATCCTATGATGCACCAATCATGGACATTGTGCTTGGATGTGGGAAGTCCGGGAGGTTCGGGTGGTTTAGATGGACCGGAGAAACCAAAGTCTTCATTACCCCCAAATGATGGTTCGGACCTATGGCTATGTGGAGGTTGCTTGGCCCGAGTGGAAAAGGCGTGATAGTGAACTCCGCAGAGGAAGTGGAGTGAAGATGGTAGCTCGGGAGGTTCACTAGCGAAGGGGTCAAAAGGGTCGAAGAAGGTATGACCCCGTGAGATGGGTTCCAACATGACATGGTCCCAAGTTTGGAATTCATAGTCACCGTCATACATTACGATCGGTGGGACGACGGACATGTGTAGAAAATATGATTCCTCCCTTGGGCAAAAGGGAATGAAGTCGGGCTCGACCGACAAGGGGAGGAATAAGAGGATCTCTGTGGTGACACAACCCACGGTGCACTCGGAGGTAATGGACCCTAAGGCCGGATGAGTGAAGCTAAGACTAGTGGGTTGGTCGAAGTCTCGGGCCAATGAGTGCGTCAACTTCCATTGTGCGTCTAATCCCACAATAAAGTCATCCAAAGTATCAACATGGTGACTAGACTGGAATGTGGTATGGAAGGAGTTGACGGGCACTAGTGGTAGGGTGGGGTCCATGGATGGGTAAGGAAGTGGGACCAAGCCATCGTTGAGTCAACTAAGAAGTGGCTCGGCTATAAAAAGCGTACCCGTTAGAAACACGGGTGGCTCGGGCTTTGGTGGCTCCAAATGAGAGAGCTCCGAAATAAGATCGGAAGGTGAGGGTGATGGTAATGGAGCTCTCATGGGAGGGAAAGGATTCCCCGACTGGAGTGGGGGTCCGACCGGATCGAGAATCGGCTGGGAGGTAGATGCTCGCCGAAGGGCGGCATCGGCTTGCCGTATGGCAGCATCAAACCGAGACTCAAATGGCGCGACCTCCAGAGCGACCTTATAGGAATCCCCCAAAGTTTTCACGTGGCGGCAAAATAATTCAAATTGGAAGTGAAGCCGCGAACCTTTCCAGAATTGAGTTCCGGCCTCGATGTTATCCAGCCCGACTTCACATCTTAACGGGTACACTTCGAAGTCCCTAATGTACTCGGACACGGATAGGTTGCCTTGGTCGGGCCTGAGGTATGGGTTGACCATAGTTGACAAAAGATGGGAACAGACCCCTAGGAATGGTCATGCAAGGCCATTTTTTTTATTTTTTTATTTTATAAGTAAAATGTTATGCCAACTCATGCAAGCACCTAGACACAACTTAGAATGCGATGCAAATGCAAAGTTGAAATGAGACTCGACTACGCACCTAGACAAAACCAAGATTCGGTACGTGACGGAGTTAATCGATCCGAAGATCACTCGCGCAAGGGTGCGGCCTTCCCGATAGGCATAGCCTAGCGTTCGGACAACACCTTTTTATATACCGAACAATGGTATGCGGATGCAACCTTAAACCGACTTAGACGATGACTAGACGTAAATGACACCCTTTTTTTTAAAACACCCTAGACTCAACAGGTGCTCTGATACCAAATTGATGCGGGACGGACACGCGACTCGACTCTAAATAGATATGCGATCATCGGACTCTAAGCAAGCTCGCGATCGTCCCTAACGAGGGAAGCATCGGACGTGCGCAGTTGAGAAAACGGCAAAGAGCTAGGGTGGTCAACTCACAAATTCGTGCCCGGATCGGGTCACAAGACGGTCTCACTCTCTCTCGCAGCAGCAGTGAATATCAATAAATATCGAGCTAAGTTACCCTATCATGCTCTCTAGCAGCGGCATATAAAGCATATATGAACTAAGCAAAGTGCCGAGTAAGGAGCGAATACGATACCTCCACGCTACCGGGTGTGGGGATGACTTCCCGGCCGATCTCGTACTCTCGGAACAATAAATACACAACAATTACAGCAAGATAAATTGCTACCCACTCCACACATGGAGGTAAAGGGAGACACAGCGGGGCCCGGGAGTAGCGGTTTCGGGTTGACGGGCCGCATCTTGTGTTGTTTCGACTGCACACGTACTCACGACCGTGGGACCCACGTGCTGGTCCGAGGGGCCGTGTGGGCCCGGGGTGGCACCACTGTGGTGGGGACGTCTGGAGGGGCGCTCCCTGGGACGGCGGTGTGCTGGTTCGCCGGCCAGAGGCCGGGCGGCTCCGATCTCCACTCGCCGGAGTTGCTGGCCACGGATTTACAGTTCTGTTTTACAGCGCATGACCCGGCGAGATCTGCTGCTGCGGTCACTCCCGACGTCGGATTGATGCACAAGAAGTACCGATGGAAAGCTGACTTGAAATCCTTCGATCTATGGCCGGAGAAAGAAATTTGAGTTTCCCGTTGATGGCCTTTGTCGAATTTTCAAGCTGCTGACTCACAGGATCTGAAAACTCAGGGCAGAATCAAGTTTTTCTGAGAGTTGACACTGACCGCAATGTAAACCTTCGATTCAGCCTTTGAGCCCTTCATGAAAGTTGTAGAAGCCAAAGAGAGGAAAACGAGTATATATCTTATGAAAGGTTTGGTTGAGATTTCGATTTTGTGTGGATTTTATACTGACTCTCTGGACAGCAGAAATAGATCTGAATTTGGGGGAAAGACACAATTTCTAAAAATAGGTAGAGGGCTTTAGAAATTTGACGAAAATTTTTGGAAGGTGGGGATAATGGACAGAACCTCCAATAAATTTGGGGGTTCCAAAACAAATCAAAAAGGGGGTCGAAAGGTGGAAGAACTAAGCTTCTGCTACACAGATCTGAAAGGGGACAGATCTGGAAGATAGAAAGACACAAAAATTGAAAAATATAGAACGAAGTCTACAGGACGTGATTTTTTTACTGGAGGTTGGGAATCAAGATAGGAACCAACCCTGAAAATCTCAACTCCATATGATGTCGGAGTTGGGAGTTAAAAATCCCGGAATGAACCTCTATCCAGCAAAATAGAACCTTAGACAGCACTTCGGAAGCGGCTTCGCGGCGGCTCGATGGCGGCACGAACGGCGGCGGCGGCACCAGAGATGAAATCAGAGATAGAGGGGCTCAGGTAGAAGGGGTTCTCAACCCTGAAATATAGAGGGAAGAAGGAGGAACCAAGAGGAGAGAGGGGAGGGGCGCACCAGGCTCCTTACACAATACAACAATTTCTTCTCATTCATTCATTCAAATGGAAAATACATGCTATATATAATAAATGAAAAAATGACTCAAAATGCCCTCAGATCTAAGGTATAGAACTAATTAGTTCTAATGGCCTTTTTACAAAAATTAAATTGGAACAAAATAGGAGGGGGGGCGCCCCCTTGGTGGTAGGTGGCCTCCTATTGACATTTTAAGTCACTTGTCTCCCCCATGTGTCAATTGACTTGTCAAACCTTCTAGATGCCAATTGGCTTTTGACCAGCCCTACATGGATGAGGTGGACCAATAGGGAAGGAGTGGGGGCCCCCTAGCAGGTCCTACTGGCATTTTGCACATAAACCCACACATTCCTAAGGAAGAACAAATAGGCTCATAAAGCCTTACAATTACGAATCTACTTCCCCCAATATATAAAAAATAAATAAAAGGACACAAATACAAAAATAAAATGTACATGCTCGAAGTTGATTCCCATCAGCATATGTGTTAAGAGAAGTGCATAAATGAAAATGAATTTGACTACTATAGTATTCTTGAGGAAGTCATAGAATTGTAGTATCTGGGATAAGATAATCATGTATTCCTATTTAAGTGTCATTGGTTTGATCCTAATTCTATTTGACATGACAAAACATATGGGATTGTCGATGTCAAACATAGGTCTAAACTTAATACATATGAACCGTTTATTTTGACCGCGCAAGTCCAATAAGTGTATTATTGAAGCTATTCATCATCCAAGAATAAAGATTGGTGGGTAGTTTGTAGGGTTAAAGCAAGACTTTTTCCCACTTATGAGTTAAATCTGAGTGAAACTGTCTCAGAAGATGTCAATGCCGAATATTTTAAATCAGATGAAGTTAGCGTTATAGGTTCCACACATCTTCATTTGGACGAATCTGATGAGCCACTGTCATTACATACGGGAAATGAAGTGGAAGAAGTCGATCCGACGGAGCTAAATGTTGATGTTATAGGAGAGGAGGAGTCCTATGAAGAGGAAGAGTTTGAATCTGATGAGACTACTATGGATGACGAAGATGAGGCTGAGTTAGATATATCATCAGCATCTGAAGAGGAAGTGGATAATATTTGATCATTTAGTATGATATTTTTACATTTTTACATAATTTTTAATGACATTTGTAAATCTTATATAATTATGGATTAATAAGTATTAATTTTATTATTCTTAATAAAGAGATGATCTGAGGAGGTCGTAGTGGGAGTGGGAGGAGACAGGGCAGTGGGAGGGACTCTACTCCCTCCTCTTTGGCGTCTACTTCGGGCACATGTATATCTATTCAAATATTAAGCTATATAAGTGTATTAATTATATATCAGCTTAAAAGATTTATTTATTACAGCAGGTCCGAGTGTCGGCTGACCAGCAGCACATGACACACCGCCGCCATCGCAGTTGACAGGTATGTCTATTTTGAAGATGCAATGAAATGTTGTGTGATTATATATTTTACTTATGATATTTAATTCTTACAGGTCTCTGTGCCCTCCCACCAACTATGCAGGGCACACCCCCACCAGCTCCTGCTACAGGTATGTCAATTTAAATTTATAGCATAATATTCTTTGATTATATATTTTGCTTATGATATTCAATTCTTATAGGTGCCAGTGCCTTCCTACCAGCTATGCAGGGCACACCCCAACCACCTCCGCTTCAGGTATGCCGATCATTCCAACGCAACCTGCGTGGTGAGAGTGACTTGGGAGAGCTGATGGAATCCAAATTGGATATCCGATTTAGGCTCGGTGCTCAAATTACTCAATTCAGAACTAACTTTTAAAACCTAACTTTGTTTAAAACAATTCATATAAGTAGGGGTTGGGGGCCCAAAATCTAAAATACTAGACTGATAGACGTGTCGATCGTTCCAACACGACCTGGGACATAAAAGTGACTTGGAAGAGCTGACAGAATCTAAATCGGATACCCGGTTTGGGCTCGGCGCTCAAATTACTCAATTCAGAATTAAGTTAATTTTCAAAGCTAACTTTGTTTAAAACAATTCCCACAACTAGAGGTTCGGGGGTCCAAAATGTAAAATATTGGCCTGATCGGCGTGCCGATCATTCCAACATGACCTGGGTGGTGAGAGTGACTTGAGAGAGTTGACGGAATATAAATCGGATACCCAGTTTGTGCTTGGCACTCAAATTACTCAATTCAGAACTAAGTTAATTTTCAAGGCTAACTTTGTTTAAAACAATTCAGATAAGCAGGGGTTAGGGGGTCCAAAATCTAAAATACCGATCTGATCGGCGTGTCGATCATTCCAACACGACATGGGAGGTAAAAGTGATAAGGGAGAGCTGACGGAATCTAAATCGGATATCCGATTTGGGCTCGGTGCTCAAATTACTCAATTCATAACTAAGTTCATTTTCAAAGCTAACTTTGTTTAAAACAATTCAGATAACTAGGGGTTCGGGGTCTAAAATGTAAAATATTAGCCTGATCGGCGTGCCGTTCATTCCAACGTAACTTGGGTGGTGAGAGTGACTTGGGAGAGCTGACGGAATCTAATCGGATACCCGATTTGGGCTCGGAGCTCAAATTACTCAATTCAAAACTAAGTTACTTTTTAAAGCTAATTTTGTTTAAAACAATTCAGATAACTAGGGGTTTGGGGGTCTAAACTCTAAAATATCGATCTGATCAACGTGCCGATTATTCCAACACGACCTTGGAGATAAAAATGACTTGTGAGAACTGACGGAATCCAAATCGGATACTCGATTTGGGCCCGGCGCTCAAAAGAGCATTCTCTAAATGTACTTAGTTTAAAATTAAAGAAGTTTGGTTTGGGGATCCAAAATCTAAAATACTGCTCTGATCGACATGCTGATCATTCCAACACGATCTGGGAGGTAAAAGTGACTTAGGAGAGCTGACAGAATCCAAATCGGATACTCGGTTTGAGCCCAATGCTTAAACGAGCATTCTCTAAATATACTTAGTTTAAAATGCAGATAAGAAATTGGGTTGGGGGGTCCAAAATATAAAATATCGATCTAATCGGCGTGTTGATTGTTCCAACACGACTTGAGAGGTAAAAAAGTGACTTGTGAGAACTGGCAAAATCTAAATCGGATATCTAGTTTGGGCCCGACGCTCAAAAGTGTATTCTCTAAATGCACTTAGTTTAAAATTAAAGAAGTTGAGTTCGGGGGTCCAAAATCTAAATTATCAGTCTGATCGGCGTGTTGATTGTTTCAACACAACATGGGAGGTAAAAGTGACTTGTGAGAATTAACGGAATCCAAATCGGATACCCGGTTTGGGCCCGGCGCTCAAAAGTGCATTCTTTAAATACACTTAGTTTAAAATTAAAGAAGTTGGGTTTGGACGTCCAAAATCTAAAATACCGCGCTGATCGACATGCCGATCATTCCAACACGATCTGGGAGATAAAAGTGACTTGGGAGAGCTGACGGAATCCAAATCGGATACCCGGTTTGGACCCGGCGCTCAAAAGAGCATTCTCTAAATGCACTTAGTTTAAAATGTAGATAAGAAACTAGGTTGGGGGATCCAAAATCTAAAATATCGATCTGATCGGTATGCCGATTGTTCCAACACGACTTGAGAGATAAAAGTGACTTGTGAGAGTTGACGGAATCCAAATCAGATAACCAATTTGGGCCCGGCGCTCAGAAGTGTATTCTCTAAATGCATTTAGTTTAAAATTAAAGAAGTCAGGTTCGGAGGTTCAAAATCTAAAATACCGGTCTGATCGGTATGTTGATCATTCCAACACGACATGCGAGGTAAAAGTGACTTGTGAGCGTTGACGGAATCTAAATCGGATACTCGGTTTGAGTTCGATATTAAAATTTTCGATTTGATATTATATCTGATTCGAATTTATACAATCAAATAAAATATTTAATTTATCTTTTCAAAAAAATATTTATTAATGCATACTTAATGTTATTATTTTTTCAATATAGGATCCTCTTGCGAGCGGCAACGGAGAGGACGAGCAGCACGGGGGGGATGAGGACATGGAGGATGCAGAGGATATTTCTTGATTATTTTTATTGTTATAAAATTGATAATTGATGTTGTGTTTCATTTCTTGTATATCTTGAGTTTTATTTGTTATGGATGGATTTTATATTTTTTTATTTAAAAAAATTTCTATTTTTTTCTATTTTTTTTAAAAAAATAATAAATGGTTTTTTCCGATGAAAATTTCGACAGGCGCGTTACATCCGTCGGAATATTCCCGACGGAATCACCAACGGATTAACTTTCTGTCGAAAAATATATTTTTTTAAAAATAAATTTCACGACGGAATTACCGACATAATAAATGTCCGTCGGAATCTTTTTCGGCGGCATTTTCGATGGACTATATATTCCATCGCCAAAAGAATTACAGATGAAATTTCCGTCTACTATGTATCCGTCAAAAATTACCGACGGAGTTTCGACGAAAAATTCTTCTGTTGGAAACTTCCGATAAGGAATACTCGACAAAATACGTCCGTCGAGAAAATCACTTTTCCTTGTGGTAAATGATACCTCTGATGGATATCGGAAGTGTATCGGAATAGTACCCACAGATAATGTGATAATGAGAATAACGATACATTTGACGAATAGTGAGAGTGTATCGGAATAGTACTAACGGATATTGAGATAACGAGAATAATGATACCTCTAATAGATAGTGAGAGCGTATCGAAAGTACTACTCACAAATAATGAGGGTACAGTACTTATTGACAGTGATGGTGAGTAGCCCTGTCAATGGATCGGATCCGGGTCGGATCCATTATGATCCGAATCCGGATCCGATCTCTTTAGAGTCGGATCTGACCTGAATCCGAAATGAAAAGATATTTCGGATTCGGATCTGATCCGAATCCGAACTCATAATTTCGGATTCGGATCTTACCCGAATCCTACTATGTATTTTTCAATCTTGTAATCTTATTTTTGGATCTGGATCTGGATCCTAATCTGAATCCATATTTTTTGGATCTGGATCTGGATCCTATTTTCAATCTTGGATCCTGCAAAGCTTGTATGGCATGACTGATAATGGGTTGGATCCCATTTTCAAAAGTGCTAAACTTTTTGTAGATGTAGATGGGTTCCATGGATTAAACTTAGTTTTGTGGACAAGGCTTGTCGATGGTAATTGAGCAAGCATGATAAAACATGAATGAAGGCTTGCCGATGGTAATCTGAATCCATAATTCTATTTTCGGATCCACATAACACACACCACTAGATAATTCTATTTTCGGATCCACATAACCCTACGTATACACTGAAAGCTGCCCGAATGTACTCTTCCCTGGCCTTCTCCAGCTCTTGTAAACTGAAGGATAAAACATGAATGTAGCAAAACCTTAAGTTTGTAAACTGAAACACAGGTGCATTGATCATCACGTTTGAGGGGCTGCCCACTGGGATGAGTTGAAGTTGGTGCTACAACCGGAGCTGAAGCTGTTTGGTCGGAAATCGAAGGCAATGGTGGGTCTGTAACATCAGAAATGGTGAGATCGAGCAGGTGCCGATGCTTCCATGGGAGGTGCTGCACTTGGCACAGCCATCTACATCAGTGAATCGGGCTCAACCGGGATAAATGTGTAGTGGCCATGCGTACTGAAATCTATAGCATGGACTCCCTGCAAAATCACGTGTTTGTCAATAGATCAACTCTATCATACAGTCAACAACAACTGGCGAATGTCACTTAGTTATCTCTTACTGGGTTGCATCAGAAAGTCATTCCACTGTAATAGAGAAAAGGTGTTGAAGTTAGATGGAAGGCTCTATCACCACAGGATGTGGATCTAGAGGGGGGGTGAATAGATCAACTGGCTATTTAAAAATTAGGCCTAGAATCAAATGCGGAATTAGAAGAACACTAAACGAACACAGCCAATGCACCGAATGAAACACACAAGATCTGCTGAACAAGCAATCAAACACACAAGAGGCACAAAGACTTTTAGGTGGTTCGGTCAATCCGACCTACGTCCACCCCACATTCAACTCGAATGTGGATTACTGCTGATACACAGCTTCAATCTGCTGGGCACTACAGCTTGCCAACAACGGTTGGGGCTTACAGCTTATCCCGACCAGAGGAACACCCTCTGCAACAGCTGAGCTTCACAGCTTGCTCCGTTGGGCACTACAGCTTAGCCGACCAGAGGAACACCTCTGCAACCCGCTGCCTCACAGCTTGAAACCGCTGACTAACAGTTTGATAGAACAAGAGTTTTCAAAGAGAAAATAGCAAGACTGAAAACAAACAAAACACACAATCGAATGGAAGAAAACCAAAACGACTGTAGCTCAAAGTTGAGCAATATAAGCTCTGATAACTGGACCAAGAGACTGATTCACAAGCTCTCACAATAACTCTCTCAACTCATCTCTTCTCTCTTTCTTCTTCTCTCCTTTTCTTCTTCTCTGCTTTTCTTCCTCTCACAGTGGATCTCGGTGGCTACTGCTTCAGACTGGATGTATAGACTTCGCCAACTTCGATCACCTTCATCCGAAGACGAAGCCTTCTATTTATATCAGCAGCAGCAGCAGCAGCAGCAGCAGCAGCTAGGGTGTGTGGTCTCCACAGCTCCCGCCCAATCGACTTTGCCACGTGTTAGCATCTCAGCTCCTTAGATCACGTGCCAGACACCAATGGAGTGGTGGAAGGTACGAAATCTTATCTGCTTGTGACTGATGTGGCAGTTGACGACTGAAGGTGGGATCACCTTAACGTGCTCAGCAACTGGAATTAGATGGTGTCAACCCTCTTGCTCCAAGGAGTTGACGCAGCCTTCTGATATCTTCTTCCTACGAAACTCAAGTCTGATGCGTTGACTCCATCAGCCAGCTGCGTTAACGCATCGGCAATCCAGTGATCAAAGTCTTCGGCAGATAACCATGCTGCGTCGACGCTGCTAATCCATAGCGTTGACGCAGTGGTGTTCCAGAGCTGAATGTATATCAGACTCAATTGCTGCGTGGACGCTGTCTTGCAATGGCGTTGACGCACTGCAGTACTCCAGTGAGCTATGGACTCTGCCTCATTAACTACTGCGTCGACGCTGCTGTAGCATGGAGTTGACGCAGCCAGGTGAAGCTCTGAAATCCTCTTCAACTGAAGCGTGGACGCATTGAACTCCCAGCGTCGACCATGTTCTTCATTGTTGTCATCATCTGAAGACAGTGTATAGACTTTAGAACTGATGCACGATGTACATACTTCATGAGACTCGAATGAAGGCAAGCGATGTATAGACTTCACGACTGATGAATGCAATGCAATGCAATGCAGTCCAATGTACAGACTTCCTAAATGCTTCAAGACCATGCACATCAAATGTCTAGACTTCACAAGGTGAACGGCTGTACTGACTTCCTATGTGAAGACAGCCGCTGTACAGACTTGTTGAAGTGTGAAGGAGTTGAGTGAATAGACTTCACGATGTGAAGACTTGCCAAAGATAGCAGACCGATGTACAGACTTGAGCGAATCAAGGTCTGTATAGACTTGAAGCATTGAACGTGGGTAAAGATGCTACAGTCCAATGTATGGACTTAGCTTAGACAATGCATGAGACAAAAGCTCTGTACAGACTTGTAAAGCCTGAAGCCCAATGTGATGTATAGACTTACGTGAGACGCTCAATGAGACGCTCAATGTACACACTTCAATTTCCAGTGTATAGACTTGCCTTAGACGCTAAATGAGACGGACGTTGTGCAGACTTGCTGTGCCGTGCATGAACAGTGCAATGTATAGAGTTCATGTGCTGTGCAAACGGATGTATAGACTTGAGCTAAGCAAGCTACAGTGCCGATGTGTAGACTTGGCCAATGCAATGAGTTGACGCAACAGTGTATGTCAATGCAATGAGTTGACGCAGTCCAATGTACAGGCTTTCAAGCCTGAAGGCCAATGTGTGGACTTGCACAGTAGCTTCAAAGTATAGACTTGATATGTGTGCTTCGGCTGTACAGACTTCACTCTAGCAGGTAATGTATAGACTGTGAGACTTTGAGTGTGTGTTCAGTGTGAAAACAAGATAAAATGCATAACACAGAGACAATCTGATAAAAGTAATTTCATCAAAACATAAACAGTGTTACCAATCAATCAAAACAATGTGTTGCCATATGAAGTAAAGTTACATGTCAACACCATCAACACAGAGGAGTCACAACAAAAAGTAAGGCATGTAAAGTAGATATACTATTAAGAATGAAGATTGCAACACTCACATTGCATATCTTGCTCATTCTCTGCGCATGCTTCTCCAAGATCTCCCTAGCTTCATTGACAAGTACATCCAATTCCTCAAAAATAGGGATCAAGCCATGAAGAACCAACAAAAACAGAGATGATGCATTACATGGTTGGCCTTAGAAAAAGGAAATAAAAAAACTCTTAGAACTACTAATATAATCAACAAGCAACAAAAAAAGTTCTTAAGCAACATACTCGATCCAATCATGTTCTGTTCTATAAGAAAGTCAAGCAAAATGTAATAAGTGAATCAAAGAAAGAAAAGCTTCGGAACTTACTGTTAAGGATCTTAGCTGTGTAGGATTCTTACCTCAGATATACCCACAGGTTCAACTTCTTTCTGGAGAGCAAATGCACAAGGCCCTGGCAAGACAAGGACCTGAATTATCCATCTGATCTCTCAGACTTAACTTTTCTAAATATGCAATTGTGTCAAACAGTAGAAAAATACCACAATGGAAATAACAAACAGTAGGAAAGAGAATACCATATGTCAAACAAAATTATACCTGGTTTGTTGTTATCTCGATTCTAATTTATTCAGACGAAGCCCCTATCAAAGTTAAGCCAAATATGTCCATTATTAGTGTAAAAGACTTGCTTAACAAGAAATTAAAATCATAAATAAGGATAAAGCTGTTAAGAGTCAAGGCTCATTCACATAAGTTGGTACTCGGCGGAGGTTCGAGTCCAAGGACTCTCCTCACGCAAAGTGTGCTGCTACACACCTTTTGATATATCAGTCGCACAAAGCAAATCACTGAACTTCAGAAATCAAATCTGAAATGCACCAAACTTGATACACACAAATATACAAATGACTAAAGAATGCTGAAGTAACCTAAAAGTAGTATATATTGAAGAGATACAAGGATTCAAAATTTACAGCTTAAAAAATCATGAAGACAGGAAGCAAACACAGTAGAAACCAACAATCATAATATTCAGACTGTCATTCACATAAGTAAAAACATCAATAGCTAAAAAGAGTAACAACAGTAACAAATGCAAGTTACAGTCAATCGTAAAAAGTAAAAACATCAATAGCTAAAAAGAGATGATTCTACAACACTAACTTTTATGCAGATACTGGTATTCTAATGGCATATACAACAAAATAGCATCTCTTTTTCTTTTAGATTCATCTCCTGACAAATATTTCAGGGAACAATACTATGGATACAAAAATTAATGTGAAGTGTGTATTTCCATACCATCATGATGAAATGATCTCTAAAACTCAATTACACGATAACACGGTATGTGTATGCATACCATTCCTTCAACATGATTTTCTTGCCGCCTCCTGAAAGTTGATTCAAGCACCCACTGAAGTGCCAATTCTTTAGAAGTCAGAAATGAGTATATTTGGGAAGATATAAACAAATGAGGATATCAACGGATGACAAATGATACAATATCAACGGATGACACATGATGAAATAGTGACAAAAATATATCAAAATCACGACAAACATATCAAAATCATGATAAAATAGTGACAGGGAAATTTAACCCAATATTGGCTACATCCATCAACAGAATGACAGACATCATATAATACACAAGCATATATAAAAACATACAAAAAAATATCAAATAGAAGAGAATAAAGAAGAGAATTTCATTGACACAGGAAACAATACAACAAGGTACAACAAGAAAATCAAAGCTAACTATTCTTTCAATTCCACAAATGGCCTAACGCTCTTCAGCAACTGTAAATGATGCAGAGCAACCAAAATTTTACCAGGAAAATCATCCTATGTACTGTTAATGCCATGGATTATGCCTACTTTTTTTGTGTAATGTGATGCACTTGACTTTGAAGTCTGCATGGCATTGAATGTGTTAGTCCACTGTCAAATACATCCTGATTGCATAAAATAAAACCTGCTTATCAAATTTCACATACCGATTTAGACTTCTTCAACTTGCCCGAAGGTCATCATAAAAAAGAACATAGGTATGCACATCTAAAAGGAAAAAAACCCCAAAACAACTTGGTCACCCAGGCAAAAAAGAACAAACAAATGTACGTGTGATCGCGTAGAAGCAAGGAGCAGTGCTACGGTGCCAATCCTGTGTGTCGAAAAATTTGGGGAAAAAAAGATGAAATCAATAAGTTAGAAAACAAAAAAAAGATATGGATCTCTATTCTTAAACTCCTTGTTGATATGGATTTGTCTATCTAGCTCCCCGCCCCCAATTTATGAACATGTAGGCATGAATATAAACCTGAAGTTGTGTGAAGAACGAAGGGCGATAAAGAATAGAACATTAACCGTGATGAACAAGATGTGAATAAGTTAATCTACCCCTCCCCTTTTAACTAGCAAGTGAACAATTATGCACGTGCAACATGGACAATGGAAGTAAAGGGGGTTGGGGGATGGAAGACTGACCGTGATCGCCACCAAGACTAATACCTCAGGAAGACCAAGCTACAAGTCTTGGAAAGAATGAACATACCGGCACTCGCAAGCGGGGATAACTGGAACAAAACGCGGTCGATCGCGTGTTCGCGTACACCTGGAAACTGTCCACTCTCGACCGCGACCATTACCCAGAATAATAGACTGTGGGCTCAATCCTCCCTCTCTTTCAGCCGGCCAAAAGAGAGGGGCCTCGTATTGGACGTGCTATAAACCTGCAAGGAAAAGTAAAAATACACAGAAAACAAACCCAATTAGATTTAAAGATCGTGCAATATCTATCAAACTATAATGATCAAAACACATAAAAGGGGGGGTCAAATACCTGGGGTTGGTGGTTTTTAACCCCTGTGGGGCGTAATAAACAGTAGGATGGACGTTTAAAAATGCAATGAATGATTGAAACGGGGTAGGATAGCACAAAATGACGAAGCAACAATGATGCAATGCAAAGAAACGGGGAAGAAAGAGTGAGACTTGATTGATAGAATCTGAATACTCCCTGGACCGGGTATGCTTAGGACATGGGAAGCAGGGTTCCCTGGCTAAAGATCGCCCCACGAACTGGCAAAGTTTCGGCGTGAATGTCCAAAAAATTCCCCCCCGAAGTGAGGCAAAAAGCTAACCTTTTTATAAAGATCCCTTAGAAACCCTAGGTCGAGTTAGGGTTCCCCAGGGCGAATTCTGGGGTTTTTTAAGAGATAATCTGATGAAAAATCGAAGGATAATCATCCAAAAGAGTCTACAACCTGCCTGGGGCGATAACTCCTCCGAAGATAGAGTCCCAATGCCTTCTCGGCCGAAGAAAACGGAGCTCGGACGGAACTGGGCTCGGGTTAGCTAACGCGGTCTATCGCACGACCGCTAACAATAGAAACGGTCGAGGGGAGACCGCGACCATGTGCGAAAATATGGATTGACTGAGTCAACAGCAACGGCCTGGGTCATAGGATAGAAGCAGTCTGTACACGACCATGACAATTGAATAGCGGTCAACTGAAGACCGTGTCAATGAAAAAGCATGCCAAGGAAAGATTGACCCCAAACAAACCCCGTCCAGGGAGTAAGAAGCTTGGTAATGAAGAAATAAGCTCACAACACCATCATGAAAGGCCCCAGAGCAGTGGATGACTTGGGACATCGTTAAGTGGATAAGAGAAAAGACTCGACTTGTGGGCATAAAACGGGTGTCAACAGATGCCCCTCCTTGATGTCCGCTTTGCATGGAAGCGAGCGGAAGTGACACGGAGGCGAAGTGGAAAGGAGATGGAGCGATAGTGACAGCGACGTGAAATGGAGATGACACGGAGATGAAGCAAAGAGAACTGATAAGCAGGCATCAAGGTAAAAGACACCCGTCACAACCAACAAGCGACAGGAATTCTCCCGAAAATGCCGAACTAACCACACGGAATGGCTGACAAGAACAAGACATGTCTGGAGAACTAAACTAAGAGGAAAAAAGAAACACGACCAGGCCCATCGGGGACACAATCCACAGACGATGAGGGGGTCGGAAGGGAGCACAACGTAGGAAGCAGGAGAAATATAACTGGGATAAAATCAAGACATGAATCATACCAGCCAACCAAACTAAGCAGGTAGTTCAGAGAAATTGATCGAATTCAGAGTGGAATGAGGAATCTCTTATCCAAGAGAAATCATGTGCAGTTATCCATTGCTGACGAGGAACCTTGAAGGGACCACGAGACGTGAGAGCTCAAAAGATAACATGATGCATGCTGGGCTAAAATAAAGAAATCGTTAAAACGAATGCAAAGAAAACACAAAATAGAAAATACTCAAGGATAACATTGCTAGCCTGGGACAACCAAGGTCAAGACACCATCTGCAACCACGGCGTGCAGGATAGAACCATCCTCCTCAGATCTTCCCAACCTAGCGGCCTATCCGGAGGTTAAACGCGTGAACCTGGATCATCATTATTTTTGTTGAAGGGGAACATCAGATCCTAGAACATGCGAGAAACTAACTGGTCCTTGAGAGGCTATAGTAATGTAGCTACCATATAGTAATGCAAGACAGAGGAGGGATAGAAAGCCATACCTGACTCACCTGTCAAGCGAAACGGCATTTTTTTGTCCTTTCGAATATTTGAATTTTTATGGCTTTTTCAAGATGAGAAAATCATGGGCAGATAGATATGAAAAGGCAAAACATAATGACAAAGATGAATAGCATATATAATGCAACGGACAAACATCACCACAATGATGAAACAAACAAGGCATATGTGTGATTATGGAGGAACAAACATCACTGAAGGGAAATTATATGAACAAGCGGAGAACAAGCAGGCGAATAAAAAAGAGGCAAATGGGCCTTGTATCCGACGTGGTCCTCATTAGACTGTTACTGTACTATAGCGATCTTCGACAAACTGTGACCATACAACCAGATTTTGAAAAGTAACGGCCGCCCCTTCGGGGGCCGTTTCATTTCCCCCCACCACCATTTCGCAAACACCGACCCCACGCCCCCATCTCTCCCCCTCTCTTCTTCTCAATCTTTCCTCTTCCCCCCTTTTTTCTTCACCCGGAAGGATGCCTAGGAAGCTTCTCACCCGCCGTTTTCTCCGAAGGATCATGGAGATGGAGGTGGGCGCCTCGTCCTCCACGGAGCAACCGACGGAAGATGACTGTAATGACCCGAGAATCCGATTACCGGGAAGGCCCTATAACCCGAGACTCGCACCGCCACCCACGAGCCCGAAGACTCGGAAGGGTTAAAAGGATGGTGTGGAAACTACACAAGCATCACAAATAATTGCAGAAATTAAACAGTTATAATATTAAGCAGGAAATAAATTAACATTTCACATGGTCCACAATAAAATAACAACAACAGTAACAGTAGTCCACGACTAGTACAGTGACAAGAAAGAAAAGTACAGCAACACGGGGCATACCCCGGCTCTGACCTCTGGCACTACCTCTGGGCACCCGCAACACGCTGCACTCCTGACGCGCTCCCCGAAGGTGGCGCCTCACCTGAAACACGGTGAAAACACGCAGGGAATGAGTCTCGGAACAAGACTCAGTAGGGATCACTCGAACCCTACCTCGTAAAACGAGAAACCACTACACTAGCGGTAGGAGAGTACCTCGGAAAGGAAAGCCCTGTGCTCTACAGAACCAGGCCCTACGGCACGCAAACCGACACACGTGCCACGGTATGAGACCGAAACTCAACGGTCGAACCATAAAACCCGAAGGTCGGAAACACATGACTTACAGTCTGTCACTCCGTACTCGACAGGAGTACCACCCACTAGAAGCACAGCCGGTAGAGTCCCCTGACATCTTACACCGCGCCGCAGGTGAACCGCCTGACGTGGTAGGTCCTACCCGAGGCGCAGACACCGTACAAGTAACCACAAACAAGTAACTAGATGGGGTCACGCCCGTCGACGTGGGTCCAACCGCCCCCAACCACGTGTGCACACACAGACCTTGCGTCACTAGGTCTGGTCCTCTGACCGATTTTCCCCCGTAGCCGGACTCTGGCTACCGACGAGGGGCCTACGGTAACCGGTCCACAAACCGTCTCAAGGTGAGTGCCCGTACACCACTCCCAGGTGAGACCAGCACCTCGTACTGGTGGGCTACGACTAGTGGAGGGTCACTGAAGGAGTAGACTCTCGAGTCACGGAAAACAACGTCGCAACCACAGGTACGAGGAACGCTCCTTGTACCCACACTAACGCACGATGACACAATCCAAAATCACCACCACACGGGACCCCACGGTGCCCCCATGTGTAGCCCCCACATGATGCCCCGCATCAGTCGGATCACGGGTCAGCACTGGGATCGAGACTAGCTCGTCCGGGATTTGAATCGGCGAGGAAAGGGAGTCGCTGTCACCGGAGGACCGCCTCCCGTGGTCGCGGTCGACCTAGCACCGCTACCACCTAGTCGCGGTCCTCCTTGGACCGCGACCACCCTGGTGCGCGAGAAGTGAATGCGGTCGCCTGATGACCGTTTTCACCTGATAGCGGTCTCCAGGAGACCGCGACCAGATTCCAACGGTCAAAAACCATCTCGAAGACCGTGTCGGACCCCATGGTGAAAGCGATCGTCCCCTGACCGCCACCAGCAGTCGCGGTCAGTCGCAAGACCGCGACCGCCTGCCGACAGAACAAGCCCCAACGGTCGAAAACCTTGGTGAAGGCGGTCCCCACCTGATCGCTACCAGTGAACGCGGCCACTGGTAGACCGCTATCATCTCGGAAAACCGAGAACGGCGGGAAATGGCCAAAAACACCATCCACGCCCCCATACCTCCACCGGAGAGGGGGAAATCAAAGGGGAAGGCCCCCGGGGACCCCTAGCATGATTCTAGGCCATCAAAACGCGAATTCATGCATCAAATCCATAGATCGGGCGACTCTCCCCAAAACATGGAAAAACCCCAAGCATGCTCAAACTAGCCCCTCTCGGCCTCCCCTCGGCCTATAAATCACGGAAAAGATCGGCAAGAGGCTAAGGAACGTCACCCTACCTCGGGGCTACCCGAAACGCGGCGGATCGCCGCTGATCCTCAAGAATCGTTCGAAGCTTCACGAACTCCCCATGCCCTCACCGAGCACCGAACACCGCCGCGATCGCCACACCACCGCCTACGCCACGACGCCGTCGCCTCGCCGCAACCGCAGCCGAAGGTGGTGGCGCCGGGGCTAGCACCGGGAGAGAGGGCGGTCACGGTGGAAACGCACGGGAGAGAAGGGAGGAAGAAGAAGAAAGAGAAAGAAGAAAAGAAAAAGAAAAGAAATAGGGTTATATAGAAAATCCGATTTTTCAGAAAAATACCAAAAAATAGAAAAATATATTTCCAGAATCCTCGGAACGCACCGATCGCAACGGTACCACTCGTGCCTGGGTGAACCGTCCGGTTCGCCCGCAGCGAGCTTCCGAAGAAAAAGCCGAAACACACACCGGGAATCGGAAAACACACGCGGAAAAGCCGCGGAACGCCTCCGGGCCTCCGAAATGACTCCGGATCGCGCCAATCCGAACACGAAAGATGTCTGAAACAAAATTTCAGACACAACAGAGTCGGACGCTCCGAAAACCAGATCCGGGACCCACGAAGAAGGATCCGAAAGGTCCGGGATATTACAGCCCTCCCCCCTTAAGGAATTTCGTCCTCGAAATTGAGAACAACCAAAGGGGAAAGAAGAGGAAGACTCACTCAAACAGATACGGGAACTGCTGACGCATCTCGTCCTCACGTTCCCACGAAGCCTCACCACCAGAGTGTCGCTGCCATACGACCTTCACCAAGGGAATGACCTTGTTCCGCAGGCGCTGCTCTCGCCTATCCTCCACGCGGATCGGAAACTTTGGGAGAGAAAGGTCTGGAGTCACCTCAGGCCAAACCGAAAACTGGAGCACATGAGAGTCATCGGGCATATACTTCCGCAACATTGAGACGTGAAACACGTCATGTACCGATGCCAACTCAGGAGGTAACTGCAACCGGTAAGCAACCTCACCGATGCACTCCACAATCGCGAAAGGACCAATATAGTAGGGACTCAGCTTCCCACGCCGTCCAAAACCCATCACCCCCTTCATCGGAGAAACTCTCAAGAACACATGATCGCCCACGGCGAACTCGAGGGGCTGCCTCCTGCGGTCAGCATAACTCTTCTGCCGACTCTGGGCCGCCAACATGTTCTGACGAACCAGGTGCACAACATCCACACACTGCTGCACCAATTCCGGTCCCGTCAAAACACGCTCACCCACCTCGAACCAATCGAGTGGAGTCCGACAAGGACGCCCGTACAATGCCTCATAAGGAGCCATGCCGATGCTCGAATGATAGCTGTTGTTATAGGCAAACTCCACCAACGGTAGATGATGAATCCAACTCCCCTGCCACTCCAGGCAGCAAGATCTCAGCATGTCCTCCAAAGTCTGAATGGTCCTCTCAGACTGACCATCTGACTGAGGATAATACGCAGAGCTAAAAGCCAACTCCGTGCCAAGAGCTCGCTGGAAACTCCTCCAGAATCCAGAAGTGAAGCGTGGATCCCGATCCGACACGATCGAAATAGGAATCCCAGGCAACGGCACGATCCGCTCCACATAAAGACGAGCCAACTTAGACACGCTCCAGCTGACTTTGACCGGTAACAACCGCGTCACCTTCGTCAGCCGATCCACCAGCAACCAGATACTATCCTGCCCAGTCGGAGTCCTCG
This sequence comes from Amorphophallus konjac, assembly GCA_022559845.1. Classification (NCBI taxonomy): domain Eukaryota; kingdom Viridiplantae; phylum Streptophyta; class Magnoliopsida; order Alismatales; family Araceae; genus Amorphophallus; species Amorphophallus konjac. The sequence continues at coordinate 254,572,885 of CM040128.1, read as the reverse complement.
GCAACCCCACCACAAAATCTGTGGTCACATGGTCCCACTTCCAAGCAGGAACATCCAAGGGTTGGAGAGCACCGCCTGGTCGCTGATGCTCCGTCTTCACCTGCTGACAGATCAGGCACCTAGCCACAAATTCGACAACATCTCTCTTCATGCCAGGCCACCAGAACTGCCTCCCCAAGTTCTGATACATCTTCATCGCACCCGGGTGTACGGTGTACCTGCTCCCATGAGCCTCGCGCAGCACCGCACGACGAATCTGCTCCTCGGCTGGGACGTACAACCTGCCACGAAACCTCGCAGCACCGTCCTCGCCGAGCTCCACGTCAGCCATAGCCAGAATCCGGGGCAACTCAGGGTCCGCATGCTGAGCCTCTGTCACCTGACGACGGATAGCAGGAGTGACAGTCAGACTCGCAAGCACTGCCAACCCTGGCTCCTGGGGAATCTTGAGCCTGAAAGATATTTCGGGCACTTGTTCCCAGAGCCTCCACTTCCTTAACATCAAGGCACTAATCATGACCTTCCGACTCAAGGCATCGGCGACGACATTCATCCTGCCCGGCTGATAAGACAGGGTGAAGTCATAGTCCTTCATGAGCTCCATCCAGTGCCTTTGCCTGAGGTTCAGGTCCTTTTGCGAGAACACATACCTCAAACTCTTACCTTGAACTTCTCACCGTACAAATAATGCCTCCAGATCTTCAGCGCGAAGATCACCGCCGCCAACTCAAGGTCATGGGTAGGGTAGTTTTCCTCGTGAGACTTTAGCTGCCGAGATGCATAAGCCACCACTCTACCATGCTGCATCAAAACAGCACCCAATCCAACGCCGGAAGCATCTGTACACACCACGAAACCTCCCGATCCAGAAGGTAAAACCAACACCGGAGCCGAGGTGAGCAATCTCTTCAGTTCCCTGAAGCTCTGCTCACACTCCTCGGACCAGACAAAAGGCACATCCTTCCGCGTGAGTCTAGTCATCAGGGTCGCAATGCGAGAAAAATCCTGGACAAACCGGTGATAATAACCCGCAAGCCCCAAGAAACTCCGGATCTCCGTCACCGACCTCGGCCTCGGCCACTGCATTACTGCCTCGACCTTGGCGGGGTTCACGGAAATGCCATCACCAGAAATCACGTGCCCCAGAAAGTGCACCTCGCTGAGCCAAAACTCGCAAAGGGGTTTCATGAGTTTCATCAAAATAGACGTAAGGTCTAAACCGGACAGAGGATTTCATCATTGATCGGGCGAGGTGCCGGTCGATCAACGGTGGGACGTACGTGACGGTGTAGGTCTCGTCAGGACAGACGTAAGGTCTATTCCAACAGGTTTTATCGCAGGTGGGGCTTGCCAAGAAATGCGTAGGCTTCATCAGGACAGACGTGAGGTCTGAGCTGGACAGGCTTCATCAGAATGGTGATGGGTTTCATTGTCGGTGGGACGTTTGAAAGAGGGTATGTAGATTTCATCAGGGTAAATGTAAGGTCTGCCCCGGAAGGGTTTTATCATCGGTGGGGAATGGAGCCAACTGACCGACGGAAGGTTTCATCAGTGAAGGGGAGGTAAAGGCAGCGTGTCGGTTGGCATGGAACTTCGAATTACCACATTACTGACCCAAGCGCCCTTTCGGGTTTTCACCGGAGCCAGCCCCCTCTTGCTTTTGCCCACGCGCCCTTTCAGGTTTTCATGTGGCGGGGTACCCGATTTTGCCTGCAGTGCCCTTTCGGGTTTTCACCACAGCTGGGTTTTAGCCATTTTTGCCCTTGTTCAGAATGTCCGAACAAGTCTGGCGGGGTATCTCTATTTTTAACCCCATCTTTATATATATATATATATATATTTGAATTGGGATTTTTAGCACGGATCAGGCGATGTGATGCTTCATCAGTGGCTGCTCTTATCATCGGTATTGGGTATATACCGATGCAAGGATTTCATAGGCTTCATCAGGATAGACGTAAGGTCTAAACTGGATAGGTTTCATCATTGATCGGGCAGGATGCCGACTGATCAACAGCAGGTTTCATCATTGGTATTGGGTTTATACCAATGCAAGGATTTCATAAGTTTCATCAGGATAGACGTAAGGTCTAAACCGGACAGGTTTTATCATTGATCGGGCAGTGCGCCAATCGATCAACAGCAGGTTTCATCATCGGTATTGGGTTTATACCAATGCAAAGATTTCGTAAGTTTCATCAGGATAGACGTAAGGTCTAAACCGGATAGGTTTTATCATTGATCGGGCAGTGCGCCAATCGATCAACAACAGGTTTCATCAGCGGTATTGGGTTTATACCAATGCAAAGATTTCATATGTTTCATCAGGATAGACGTAGGGTCTAAACTGGACAGGTTTCATCGCTGATCGGGCGGTGCGCCAATCGATCAACAGCAGGTTTCATCATCGGTATTGGATTTATACCAATGCAAAGATTTCATATGTTTCATCAGGATAGACGTAGGGTCTAAACTGGACAGGTTTCATCGCTGATCGGGCAGTGCGTCAATCGATCAACAGCAGGTTTCATCATCGGTATTGGGTTTATACCAATGCAAAGATTTCATATGTTTCATCAGGATAGACGTAGGGTCTAGCCCGGACAGGTTTCATCGCTGATCGGGCAGGATGCCGACCGATCAACAGCAGGTTTCATCATCGATATTGGGTTTATACCAATGCAAGGATTTCATATGTTTCATCAGGATAGACGTAGGGTCTAAACTGAATAGGTTTCATCATTGATCGGGCAGGATGCCGATCGATCAACGGTGAACTTCACCATGGTGGGACTTTGGACAAGGTATGAGGGTTTTATCAGGACAGACGTAGGGTCTATACTGGGTGGGTTTGATCGTTGATCGGGCAAGATGCCGGTCGATCGACGAGAGGTTTATGGCGGGAGGTGAGGCTTCTTTAGGATCACCACGTTACTGACTCAAGCACCCTTTCGGGTTTTTCGCCGGGGCCAGCCCCCTCTTGCTTTTGCCCACGCGCCCTTTCGGGTTTTCACGTGGCGGGGTACCCGATTTTGCCTGAAGTGCCCTTTCGGGTTTTCACCACAGCTGGGTTTTAGCCATTTTTACCCTTGCTCAGAAAACTTGAACAAGACTGGCGGGGTATCTCTATTTTTAACCCCATCATTTTTATTTATTTATTTTCATTCTTTTATTCTCTCTTCCCCTCTTTTTTTGGGAGGGTGACAAGTCGGAATGCCATTAGGTCATGATGAGGGATGGCTTGGCTAGGGCGGAGTGCCGCTATACCAAGAAAGGGTGTAGCTCGGCTAGAGCGGGATGCTGCTAGACCAAGGAAAGGGTATATCTCAGCTAGGGCTGGATGCCACTAAGCCAAAGAAAGGTAGCTTTGGTTAGGGCGGAGTGCCACTTATCCAAGGAAAGGGTGTATCTCGGTTAGGGCGGGATGCCACTAAGCCAAGGCAAAGGTGTATCTCGGCTAGGGCTGGATGCCACTAGACCAAGGAAAAGGTGTATCTCGGCTAGGGCGGAATGCTGCTAGGCCAAGGGAAAGGTAGCTTGGTTAGGGCGGAGTGCCACTAATCCAAGGAAGGGGTGTATCTCGGTTAGGGCGGGATGCCACTAAGCCAAGGAAAAGGTGTATCTCGGCTAGGGCTGGATGCCGCTAGACCAAGGAAAAGGTGTATCTCGGCTAGGGCTGGATGCCACTAAACCAAGGAAAAGGTGTATCTCGGCTAGGGCTGGATGCCACTAAGCCAAGGAAAGGTAGCTTGGTTAGGGCGGAGTGCCACTAATCCAAGGAAGGGGTGTATCTCGGCTAGGGTTGGATGCCGCTAGACCAAGGAAAAGGTAGCTTGGTTAGGGCGGAGTGCCACTAATCCAAGGAAAGGGTGTATCTCGGCTAGGGCGGGATGCCACTAAGCCAAGGAAAGAGTGTATCTCGGCTAGGGCTAGATGTCGCTAAGCCAAGGAAAGGGTGTATCTCGGCTAGGGCTGGATGCCGCTAGACCAAGGAAAAGGTGGCTCGGCTAGGGCGGAGTGCCACTAGACCAAGGAAGGGTAGCTCGATCAGGGCGGAGTGCCACTAGACCAAGGAAAGGTAGCTTGGTTAGGGTGGAGTGCCACTAGACCAAGGAAAGGTAGCTTGGTTAGGGCGGAGTGTCACTAATACAAGGAAAGGGTGTATCTCGGTTAGGGCGGGATGCCACTAAGCCAAGGAAAGGTAGTCTTTACCCGATTACTCGGGGAATATTGGTTGTGCAGCATGATACAGCTTGAGGTGTTTACCGTTGAGTGGCGAGAACTGAATTTCCCCTCGATGGTTAACAACTACGTAGGCCCCTCCTTCGTAGACCCTTTGTATCACATAAGGACCTTCCCAATTAGCATTCAGCTTTCCTTTTGGGTTGGACGCCATGACTTCTTTTTTCTTGACCATGACGAGGTCACCTTTCTTGAATTCTCGTCCTCTTACGAGTTTATTGAATGCAGTGGCCATGCGGGCCTGATACATTTGGATATTCTTCTGAGCTTGGAGGTGCTTCCCTTCCAATTCAGTCAGTTCTTCTAACCTTCTTTCAGCATTTGTTTGTTCGCCACGGGCCAGGCCATATTGGATTGACACTCTAAGTGACGGGACTTCCAGCTCTAGTGGAACCACTGCCTCCGAGCCGTATACCAATGAGTATGGTGAGCACCCTGTAGGTGTCTTAAAGACGGTGCGGTATGCCCACATAGCTTCATACATCTTTTCTTCCCAGTCCTTCTTATTAGAACTGACAACCTTGGCTAGCAAGGTGCACAAAGTCTTGTTAAAAGCTTCTGCCAATCCGTTTGCCTGGGGATTGTAGGGAGTGGAGGTTCTCCATTCAATCTTATACTTATCGGCAAGCCGATAGATTTTCTGATTTCTGAAATGAGTTCCATTATCAGATATTATTCGGTTGGGGATCCCGAACCGGAAGATAATATTCTGCTTGATAAATCTGGTGACCAGTTCACCAGTCACTTCTCTTAATGCTACAGCTTCCGTCCATCGGGAGAAGTAATCTGTCATGGCCAATATGTACTTATGACCGGCCGAGGAAGTCGGCAGTGGCCCGACTACATCAGTTCCCCATTGTGCAAATGGCCAGCTAGGAACTGTAGGGTGCAGAGTTGTAGGTGGCCTTCTAGGCACGGTAGCATGCTCCTGACACTTCTGGCATGACTTTGCAAATTTACAGCAGTCTTCAAACATGGTAGGCCAATAGTAGCCCAGCTTCTTGATTTCTATCTTCATTTTGGGGCCAGCCTGGTGGGGGCCTGCTGTCCCAGCGTGTATTTCTTTCATCGCTTGCCAAGCTTCTTCAGTGGACAGGCAGCGGAGTAGAATCTTTTTGCGTGCATCCGCCATTATTCGGAATAAAGTTCCATTTCTGAATTCGTAGGAATCTTTGATTCTCAGGAGTTTCATCTTTTCCTCCCTTTTCTGTGGCAGTTGTTGGTGCAGAAACCACTGTAGCAAATGTTGTCTCCAATCAGACGCCTGTACTGCGCTGATAGTGGCAACTTCTTCCTCTTCGGGGCACCCTTCTAGCATACTGGGGACTTGCCGCCGGTTCATAACAAAAATGTTCAGTGTTTCATCTGGCGGGACTGCTAGCGAGCTGGCCAGCTTTGCCAGTGCATCAGCCTGGGCATTATGTCCACAGCCCACATATTTGAGTTCAATATGATAGAACTTTGCCATGAGGCGTACAGCTTTCTGGTGATAGGGATTTAGTTCTGGCTTCCGCACTTCGAACTCCCCTTGGACTTGTTTTATTATCAACATCGAATCCCCGAATACCTGAAGCATTTGGATACCCATGTTGAGGCTGATATTGAGTCCGATTATCAGAGCTTCATATTCGGCTTCATTATTGGTGCATGGCTTGTTTATAGACCAGGAAGTATGCACAACCTCCCCCTCTGGTGATTTCAGCACAATACCGGCTCCAGCCCGTATTCTGGTCTTTCCATCAGAATCTGTCTCCGTTCTGAATGCTCCATCAAAGAACAGTTGCCACATAACTGGCTGAGCTTGACAGGCCTCGAGTGTCTCATCATCGGGGAATTCAGTCCCCAACATATCATTTTCCGGCACAGGATGCTCCGCGAAGAAATCAGCCACGGCCTGTCCTTTTATTGCCCTCTGGGGTATATATGTGATATCGAATTCCATCAGAATTACTGCCCATTTGCCCAACCGGCCTTTCGGTACTGGCTGAGTCAATATGTATTTGAGTGGATCTGCTGCAGATATCAATCTGATTTCATGTGACAACATGTAGTGTCGGAGCTTTTTGACAGCAAAGACTAGTGCCAAGCAGGTCTTCTCTATGTAGCTGTAGCTTTCTTCAGTTCTCATCAGCCTCCTACTTAGGTAGTACAGGGCTTGTTCTTTGCCTTCCTCATTTATCTGTGCCAGCGTTGCCCCCAGGGAACAGTATGTGGCTGCGATATACAGTATCAAGGACCTGCCCTTAATGGGTGCCCCCAGCACCGGAGGGGTCTTGAGGTATTCCTTCAGCTTCTCAAAGGCTTCCTGACAGCCATCGTCCCAGAGGAACGGCACATCTTTCATCATGAGTTTGTGAAAGGGGTGGCATCTTCCCGATAGATTTGATATAAATCGTCGGATGTAGGCCAGACGCCCTTGCAGGGATCTCAACTCGTGCAGATTCCTTGGTGGAGGGAGCTCCTGGATAGCTTTAATCTTGGATGGATCAATTTCAATACCCCTATGTCGGACAATAAATCCGAGGAATTTTCCACTGGACACGCCAAAGGCGCATTTCATAGGATTCATCTTGAGTTCATATTTGCGCAACCTCTGGAATACTATCCTTAGGTCTTGCAAATGATCTTCTCTTTTGCTGGTTTTTACCACCAGATCATCAATGTAGCACTCTACCTTTTTGAAGAGCAAATCATCGAAGATCTTTGTCATGGCTCTTTGGTAGGTAGCGCCGGCATTCTTAAGGCCAAACGGCATTCTTTTGTAGTGAAATATCCCCTTCGGAGTGCGGAATGCAGTGTGCACTCTATCTTCTTCAGCAATCCAGATCTGATTGTATCCGGATGACCCATCCATAAACGATAGGGCCTCATGGCCAGTAGTTGCATCGATCATCACCTCAGTGATTGGCACTGGGAAATCATCTTTCGGGCAGGCCTTATTAAGGTCCCGAAAATCAACACATATTCTAATCTGCCCATTCTTCTTCTTTACGGGCACTATATTGGCCAGCCATGTAGTATACTGGTTTTCTTCGACAAAGCCTACCTCAATCAGCTTGTCAACTTCTTTGTTAATCTGGTTTATCAATTCAGAATGCATTCTCCTGGAAGGCTGCTTTACAGGGTTAGCCTATGGGTTTATTGCCAATCGGTGCTGTGCCACATCAGTGCTCAGTCCTGGCATTTCATCATATGTCCATGCAAAACAATCTCGGAATTCTGTCAAGAACTGTATATATTGTTCCCTGACATCTGGCTCCAGCAGTGCGCTGAGGAATGTCGGCCTTGGCTCATCTGCGGATCCCAAATTTATTTCTATCAGCTCATCGACGGTGGCTTGGCCTCCGTCTTCGACTTCGGGCGGGGCTTCTTGTAAATCAATAAAGCCTCCCGGGATATAATCTTCTTCAGTTTCATGCTCCTCTGCTTCATCATACTGGTCATCAGCGGATGCTGGCGCATCATATAGGGCCAATATTATCGGGTCCTGTTCAGTCTGCTCCGAGGGCGAGACTGGTTCAGCAGGAAATTCAGAAGTGGACTCCTCCGTCCTTAGAGGCTCTTTTAATGTGGGCTCCCCTGAAAGGTCATCATTCTGCAGAGCCCGGAATTCTTCTAGGATGCGCCCGAACTCCAGACACTCCTCCAGCTCTCTGGCTATTTGATCTTCATCCGGGGTTCCCGTATCAAATTTTGCTTCAGCCTGGAACAGATCCTCTTTGGAAGATAGGTCCTCCCAGTACCAAGCTTTCTTTGTCTCATCAAATGTCTCTGTTTCTGGCAGGTTGTCTGGGGCTTCATTGCTCATTATGGATTGATAAATGATTTCTTCATCCTCCGAGGGGTATTTGTCATATCCTACCTCGGGAGGATCGTCATGCTAGTAGGAGATAGATATGAGGTCTACCTCAACCTCATAGTATTCTTGGAGGGTATAACCCAATCCTGGGTGTTGAGTGATCTTCCTCATTTCTTTACTATCTCGAGGCGGATCCCACAGTTCCTTGAATGCCTTCTTCTGAGCAGCAGGCTGCATTGATGGCATTTGCATCTTGGAGAACATTTGTGAAACCCGTTGGGTAGTGTAATCCAAGCTTGTAATCGGTACCATCCGGTTTGCAGCTTCTTCAAGGGCCATACAGTATTGATCATCTTCTTCGACTAGCTCCCCGGTGTAGAATATAATAGGAGGTTCGCAGAAGCGAGGGATTTCCATAGTCTTCAGTGGTAGCACCGTTTGGTACTCAAGGCTGACGATGGGTTTAAATAAACCCTGCGGCACCTCCACCTGAGTGTACTTTTGCTTCATTTCTTCATCGGCATTATCCGGGTGGACGCTAGGAGGGGTAACCCGAGCAAAGTCACCGGCATAAGAGATGTGAGATACATTATGCTTTTTAACATAGCCCTTTGGTGGCGGTGGAGACTAGTTCCTTATCTCTGTCTCAGGCTTTTTCTGGCTGACCACAGCCTCTTTCCTTTCGCACTTTTGCGACACCTCGGTGTAGTAGGATGCATCGAGCATATGGCACTCGAACACTTCGAAGGGATGCAGATCCGCAAACACCCTTTCTTCTTTTCCTTCATGGCAGTATTTAATGCACTGATGTAGCGTGGATGGCACTATTTGATATTCATGCAGCCACGGTCTCCCCAGCAGGGCCTTATACGTGGTGTTGGAGTCGATCACATAGAATCGTACCACTGTAGTGAGGTCCCCCAATGTGAGGTTGAAATCAGCTACCCCAAGAGGTGTCTCACACTTTTGGTTGAATCCTGCAATCTTCATGTCTCTGACCTTGGTGAGCTGCAGATCAAAGTAATATTTCTGATAGATGCGGTATGGGAGAATGTTCACAGCAGCCCCGGGATCTATCAGTATTCTGCTTATCGGCTGACAGTTCAGGGAACCCCTCATATACAGCGGTCTGTTATGGCCGGAATTTGGGATTAGCATATCATCCTCTGTGAATGTGACTGATGGACCAGAATTCACTTCTGTCAAGAGTGCTTCATACTGTGCCGGCGACTGCAAGGCATCAATAATGGCTTGGCGAGCCTCTTCACTCAGAGAGAGGATTTCCCAGATGGAGAACCTGGTAGGGAGCTTCTTTAGCATTTTCATGATCCGGCTGCCCACCCGGACGTTAGACAGTCTCATCTCCTCCACCCAACGGGGTCTTGGAGGTTCATGTGGTGCCTGTGGCCTTTGCTGCCCAGTGCCGGTTTTACCCTCTTGATCGGTTTCCCGGGAGGCTTCTTCTGTAGTAACGACCCCTGTTTCTGCTAGCGGGTTACTTCCTTTATTTTCTTCATGCTGCTTCTGCTTCCTAACTGCAGTCTGCTGGCATTTATTGTTTTCAGCTGAAGCAGTGTGAGCCAGCTGCTCATTTTCCAAACTGGACAAGAATTCCAGGAATGAAGGAGCCTCTTCTTTTTCTTGGTACAAGCTGGCAGGGGGAGGAACCTGGACACCTCGTACCTCTGGCTCGGGGATCTGATAGGGTTGCTCCCCTCTGAATATAATATTATGATTAGCTGGTGGCGGGCGCCCCCATCTTTTCCCAGAACGTGTTGCATGGGCTGAGGTAGAGGCCTCAACATGGTTGGCTTCTAGCGGGGCATTTGATGCTTCATCCTCATCATTCTCCCCGGGCAAGGAAAAGAGTACCGACAGGGTGTTGCATTATACTGTCGTGACTTTCTTTCCCCTTTTGGACTTGGGCCGTCTCTTCTTCTTCTGGGAATTCGGCTTTGCCGGCTCCTGCCCCCAGAAGGGCTCAGTCTCATCTTTTCTTTGCTCTGCCTCTGGCTGCTCTTCAATTTTCAATTCTTTGAGCTGCTCCCAGAGTATACAATCTTTTACCAGCAGGTTTTTGGGCTTTTTCTGCTCATATTCATCGAGCTCATTGATATACTGCTGTAGACGCCTGGCTGCAGGACTTACTTCTTTATGTGCAGGTAGGGGAGTTTGTCTCCTCCGGTTGTGAGTAGGGATCCGGATGACTGGCCCGGTCTCAGCTGTACGCCATACTGGCTTTACTGGAGGCGGCTCAGGCCTTGGGGTGACACCCCGGATAGTTGCCCCACTGGTGCTGGCTGCAAGAGTCTTTTTCCTGTTCTTTATGGGCTTCGTCTGCCATCCTTCCTGATCTTTCAGTGGGGTGAGGAGGCAAGCTTCATAAGTATGCCTGGTACATTCTTCAACGGCTTCCTCAGGCAGCTGCTGATAGACTGAAATCACATTGGCGGCCATCCTCCAGGGCGGAGGCTCATGCAGATGAGGTGGCTTCACCTGGTAATCACCCAACTGTAGCTCACCCTTTTTGACCATTCCTTCCATAATATCCTTGAAGACATAACAATCTTCAATTGCGTGCCCCAGCGCACGGTGAAATGGACAGAACAACGGATCATCTTTCTTTGTTGCATCCGCAGGTCTCTTCGGTTCAGGCAACGTTACCTTGTTGAACTTATATGCCCAGTTAAATAGTGCTGATGTCTTATCTTTGGGAAAAGAGTAAGCCCTTCTCATTCTGTCTCTCAGAGAGACCTTATCTTTTCTTTCTGTTGCACCCTCAGGCGGGGGAGCTTCATCTGCCTCCTTTTTCCCTTTCTGTTGCTCGAAGGTTCTGAAATCGACGGCGTTAGCCTCAGTATGTGATGGCCATCGATCATTGGTTTTACCCTTCGGCATAGTGGGAGCATTGGCGGTCGGGCGCTTGGACAAGAACGTCTCGACTTCCGCCACTATATTGTTCAGCCGGTCAAATGTTCTGACATCTGCACCGATCATCTTTTCTAGCACCTCTCTCTTGAGGCTCTGTTTACATATCTGCACTGCATCTTCCTGATGAGGAGGTCTTCGGCATCTCATGGCTAAGTTTCTCCACCTTTTGATGTAATCCAGTGCTGTTTCATCATGCCTTTGCTTGGTTGCATATAGTTCTGCTATTGTAATTTCTCTTTCCGTGACATCAAATCTATCACAGAACTTTCTTTGCATATCAGGCCAATCAATCACTGATCTAGCGAGCAGGCTTGAATACCATTCAAAGGCTGTCCCAGTGAGGGATGAGCCAAAGAACTTAAGCAGATAGGCTTCATCAGCTGCCAGGTCGCCCATAATTGTGGTATAGTAAGCAATGTGCTCCCTGGGAGAGCCCTGGCCGTTGAATTTCTCAAATTTCGGCGGCTTACTGACGCCTGGGGGTAGTCTTTTAGCAGCATACTGGGGAGGATACGGTACTTTGTACACATCATAGGTACTTACACCGTCACCGGTCTTCTCAGACAGTTTCATCTCCACAATTCTTTCAATCATCAGCTTGTGGGCTAGGGCTGGATCTATCTCTTCTGGGAAGAAGTGAGCTTGTTGTTGACTGTGAGGAGTTGTCATCACAGTGGCGCGCAAGCTGGGCGCGGTAGGTTGTGTCTGAGATGCAGAGGGCTGAGCTACTGTTTGCTGTGGAACAGGTTGGCTCGGTGCTTTGCCCTTATCAGTCAGGAGAGGATTAGCTGGGATAGCCGTGTCTGTTGAGCTGGAAGTATGACCGACAGGCTCGACTTGCTTGGAGACCGGTGTAGCTTCATGTCTCTCATTGAGCTGTCTTCTGAGAGCATTGATCTCCTGCTGGTATCTTCTGAACATCATCTGGATCACGGGATCCAGGGTGGACGGGATCTGTATATCTTCCGAAGTCCCTTCAGCATCATCAATGAATGGATTATCTTCTTCTTCCGTTGTCACCACATTGACTGTCATGGTGGTGATCTTGCGGGTTTCATCATCAGTTTTCATCTTATCTTTTGTAGCCTGACCTCTTCTTGTGACGGGGCCTGGTCTGGTAGCCAGCCTGAGCAGTTCATCTGGCTGAGTTGGTAGCATATCCTGCCCCCTGGCGATTCCAGCCATGTTACAGGCAAAGATTTGCATTCTTCCCCTCTGCCTGCAAACTTTTCTTTTTGCCTGGTCAGGGTATTTGAGTCGGTCGAAGACCGATACTCTTTCTTCAGCTTCTTCCCTACACAGGTCTTCTTTATCATATCCGGCCTTACGGCCTTCTTCATAATCATTTGAATCGGAGGAGGAGACTCCGAGCATCAGTTCCTGAAGGGCTTCTCCTTCTTCTTCATCCACGGTGCCCAGAGCACGGGATAATCTTTACTGACCGAGGGCAGAGTTCCCCAGGTAGTGGAAGTAGTCTTGGACCACTTGTTTCATCTCCTCTGGATTGTGCCTTCGCGGCTCTGGTCGGAGTATCAATCTTTCCTGGCTTTTCTGCTGATGAGCCAGTCTTGTCATCTGAGCATTCAAATGCTCGGCTTTGGAATATCTGAATATGTCAGCCTGTCTGGCACAGGCTCTTGGTCTTCTTGGAATGGCAACCGTGACTGGTTCGCTCATTCCCATATCGCCATCTTGGCAGCAGTTGGCAGTGTCATCATAGTTCTTCCTTTGCCATCTTTTGCCTTTGGCCCTGGGATGGGTGATAGTAAGGTCTTCATTCTTTTGATATCTTTTGCCCCTCATCACGGGGCGAGTAGTAATCAGATTTCTTCCTTCATCATTTTTTTCATCTCTCCTCCCCAGAGCTTTGGGGTAAGCAGCAACATCATCTCTTCTGTAGTTTCTTTCTTCTCTTCTGCTTCCTGCCCTGCAGCGGGCAACAGCATCCTCAGTAGCCTTCTTCTCATATCGAGCTGGGGCCCAGCTCTGAATCTTCTTTGGTCGCCAGACCTGTTTATATTTTGCTGGCTTGGGCGCCAGTGGCTTCCTTTCATCAGCTTCCCAGTTGGCCCTCCTAGCGGCTAGAACGCGGAACCTATTGTCAGTCTGGACAGTCGGGACAATCCTGTCCAGACGGACTTCTCTGGGGCGACCGTTGAGGTTCACCCTAACATCTCCCATCATCATTGTCTTCCCAGAATTGGAAAGACGATTGTCGGCAGCAGCATACCGGCTTCTCCGGTTATTTCTCTTTCCCCTCTGGGCAGCAGCGGGAACCGTATCCCTCCTTTGAACTTGGTGTACATAGCAGGCGACGGCCGTCGAGGTCGTCTTCTCCGGTAAGCCAGCCTTCTTACCAGTAGTCTTCATAGGGGCACCTGCAGCGGTGCCTTGCTCGTCGTTGTTGACCTGCAGAAGGTCGGTGAAGACGAGGCCCATACAGTTGGGCAGCCCGACAGCAGGGGGCATTGCTCCGAATGACAGGGGTACCGCCAGGTAACCCTCTCGCACATGCATATCGATCGGTTGTTGGCCGAAGCGTACAGACATAAGTCCAGTAGTCATCTTCCTGAAAATAAGGAAAGCGCACAGGATCAGAAATTTGAGGGGGGCCCGCTGGGCCTCCTATTTTGGCATAGAGATGAAGGGAGACTAGGTCCCACCGGGCGTGCCAGCTTGTGGGGATGGGTCTATCTGTATTTATTTTTTTAATTGATTTCTATTTATTTTTATTTGACTTATTTATTTATTTTGTTTATTAGGCGTGCCAGTCACGTGTGTGACAATTTCATTGTGCGCTCGATCTGACTTGGTCAGTCGATTGTGAGGTCCGAGTCAGGACCAGAAGTCCGTCATACCATAAAGGCTATGACGTTAATTACGTCCTTCCAAGGAAGGACAACCCTTGATTAAACGCAAAAATAGGAGGCCTCATAAGGCAAACAGATATTCATATACATAACTTTGAACTTCGTACCAGGCCCGGAAGGCGAGTAAGAGAATAACATTAACCACAGAAACAAACTATCTCGCTGAATCGGCGGTTCAAAAACAATCAGACTCAGGGGAAAGGTGAAATAGAGGATATCAATCGCGGACAGGATGAGCCGCGATCATGACGGAGGCTTAAAGCATCGGTTAACATTTCGGCGGCACTTCCCCGTAGTCTGGATCATACCCAGAGGGAAATAGGCTATCACCCACGGAGTGCCGGGGTGAAAGCCGAAAGGAAGAGAGAGGTCGGGCCTCTCCACGTTACACATGTATGCCCTAGGACAATGTTTGATTCTTCCCTCACAGGAGCTGGTGGCACTCATGCATTGGCATGGCTCACCGGAGCTAAGAGGGAGGCGCGTCGTTGTGACTTCGACACGAATCGATGGAACATAAGGGGGTCTACCTCCCTTTAACTTTATCCTCAGGACATATCTGGTGATCCACGAATATCTCCGTGTAGGTTAGCTCTGGGCATTTGGGCTCACAGAGTGGCAACTTAGGCTCTCGGCATGACCACAGAGAGGAGGCTAAGGCTCCCGGCGTGAGTGGCAAGAAGGTGGAGGTTCCCGGCGTAGTCGAAGGGAAGAATACAGGAAGCTCCCGGCGCCGACTTCCCGGCGCGCTAGAGATTCTCAAAGGGGGGTTCTCGGCATAGGCTAAAAGGGGGAAGAGGAGCTCTCGGCGTGAGGGTTCCCGGCGCGCTCAAGGCCGCGCAGGGAGCTGGTGGCGCCGAGAGGCAGGTGCCGAGAAGGTGGATGTTTGGGCGCCGTGAGGAGTCCAGGATTTTCTGGTACCCTGTTTTTAGGATTTTGAGGGTTTTCTGGGAATTATATGAAGTACATTGGCTCCGGGGACTAGAGATGGGGTTTAACTGGCTTTAGTTGTATATGCTTCAAAGGAGGCGAGAGCTGAGAGGGATTGGAGGGGAAGAGCCCCACACAGAGGTCCTTTTCACCATTACCATGCGGAGTCCAGAGGACAGCTTCAGTATTATCTTTCATCGGCCTGGGAGGATTTCAGCAGCACCTCCCCCGTACCTAGCGTATGCCAGGGAGTGATAGACGATCACCCACGGAGTGCCGTGATGAAAGCCAGAATAAGGGGGGTGTGGGACCCCTAGCCCGTGTATGTGATCACACCACCAACTTAATATCCCTTTGAGGCCATTGAAACTTATGCAGTGGCAGAGTTTCTCTGGCTCGTAAGGTTATGTAGGGGAGTTATCCCCAATGATGTTTATCCCTTAGGTACATATGATGATCTGGGGTATCCTTCGACAGGATGCAAAAGCTTGGTTGATCGGGTTTCAAAGGGCATCTGTGTGGTTCCTTGGCCTGTAGCAGGAAGGCTTTCATCCGGGGTTCAAGGAATAGAGGATTCACAGCGTAAAGAAAGGGTGGCAGGAAGCATAGTTCCCGGCGTAAGTGGCATTGGCCAAAAAGGGGGGAGCTCTCGGCGCAGGGGTTCTCGGCACGGTAATGACCGCGCCGGGAACCCGGCGCCGGGAGGCCCCCAGGCCGGGAAGGCTGTATCGCAAGAAGCTTTGTCTGGCTTGCTGAAGGGGCTAAAGCAAGGGGGATCTCTCGGCAGAGTAGTTCTCGGCGGGGAAATGACCACGCCGAGAAGGGACTAAAGGGTTTATGGCATAGTTGCGATACCCTGCTCAGGAGATTTCTGGGATTTCTGGCTCGGATTGAGGCAAGATCTGGGCTACAGGAGGGGATTACATGGGGGTTAGCATCAGTCGAGGGCAGATCATCCATTATTGAATCCTCGTGGGACGTATGGCATTCCCTCTACTCACCTGCTGCTCAGACGGTCAAGAGATTGATGTCTCTGACCCTGAACGAAACGGGAGCTCGACAGACATCTATAATATCCGGAAAAATCATGATCCGAGGGGAAGGAAGAGGGGGGACAGAGCCCAATAACCCATTGAACGAGGGTTGAGGTTCCGTCTTCATCCTTCACCAGAGAACAGGCTAGGGAAGGGGCGGTCGAAACATGAATCGGAAAGCTGTAACATCTGGGCAAACCGATATTCAGAAGAACAACCGATGCAAAAAGGGGAGAAAGACAGCAGACATTCCAATCGATCGAATGCTCAAACGAGCCATGTTGATCCTTCATTTCATTGCATCATCCCAAACCTATACAGATCGTAGAAGGTAAATGAAAGACAGAGAAATGGAAATCAAGACCGGAATCCTCCGGCTACATTGATACATCGAGAAAGCCTCGCCAGATTACATCAGAAGAAAAGAAAACAAAGAAAGGAAAGCATGGGGGAGGGCGGAGCATTGACTCCTCTCCCTCCCCGGCTACCCACCTGAATCTCCCTTTTTTTTTCTCTCAGCTTCTTCTTTCTTTCCCTCTCGGTCTCTCTTCTGGCTTTTTTTTTATCTGGTTTTCGTTTCTACTGTTCCTCCTCTTTTTTTCGTCTCTTCTTCTCTTCGAAGGGAAGGGGCTTTATAGCCGTCCCTTTTTTGCCTTCTCGGCAGGCACCTCACGGCGCGCCTCAGCTGAGGGCTTCCCGGCGCGCAGGCTCCAGCCTCTTGGTGCAGCCATTGGGCTTTGACAAGGTGGCTCCCGGCGCCACTATTATAGGCCCATTTAGGTCTCTTTGACCAGGCCTTTCATAGGCCCCTCACGTACATCAGTACCCAAGAGGGTCCCCCGTTGGTAATATATTTTGTATTGAGATCATTAGTAGGGTTTTTATCAGTCCGCAGACAGGGGTTTCATCAGTATTGCCACCTGAATGATGACAAAACTGGGCATCATTTTATCGATATCGGCACCTGAATGGTGACGAGATCGGACATCAGCTTTAGTCTGGGAAGACTTCAGCCGGGTGTATAATCTGTGGAGACGATTCTTCTTGTGTTCTGACTTTGCAAAAGCCTTTGCAATCTTCATCTGCCGGTATCGGCTTCATCTTTATCTTACATCACATCTGTTAATAAGCCGACATCTGACTTACCATGACATGTCATCTGTGGATTCTTGGATGAGGCAGCAACACAGTTCCTATTAAAGTGTGCTAGGAAGTCTCGTTAGTCAAGTGACTACTGCTTTGTTAGTGCTGCCATCTGAGTGACATCGGCACCGGACATCAGCTCGGCCGACAAAGGCTTCAGCCGGGTAAATGGTTGACGAGTTTCATCATTGGTCTTTCACTGTGAATATGATCTGCTTCCACCCTTGTTCATTTTCAAGGTGTCAACAGGTGCGTACCGACCCAGCTCGACAAATCGGGCCCTGTACGGCAACACGGATATGTCACCCTGCACCAGCTCCAGAAACTCCCGCATCCGCTGCGTAGCAACAATATCTGGACAGTACGTACGCTCGAAAGCACTAACGAAGTCGTCCCACTCGATCTGCTCAAGTGGACGAAGCTGAAAAGACGTCTTCCACTCGGAAGACCACCACCTCCGAGCCTTACCCTGTAACTGGTTGTAGGCCAACACCACTCTGTCCTCGGCTATACTCCTTGCAGAACTGAACACCTGCTCCATCCCATCAAGCCAATCACGAGCCGCATCAGGGTCTACCTGGCCGCTGAAATAAGGTGGATGGAACTGCATGAAGTCCCTCACTGCCCGGCCTGGCCCACCCCTGACAGATGAGCCCTCACCAGCCTCTCCGCCGAACTGCTGAGACATAAGCTGGTACATGCCTCGGAAGAAATCCTCGGCCCCCGGAACTCTCGCAGTAGCCGCGGCCTCGGTAGCTCCCGGTGGCGCTCCGCTAAGCTCCTCCTGGTCCCCCTGGACCCCCCGCTGGATCTCCTGACCTCCAGCCGACTGCCCCTGCTGAGAGCGAGAGCTCCTCCTCGGCGCCATCCTCGCTCCTGAAGCACAAGACAGAAAACATGGAGACGGCAAGGTCAAAATAAACACGCGGTGCCCAATGCCAGCGTCACCTGTACATCATCGCTGTGGACTAGTGGACCACTACAATTACCTATGATTCTTATGTAATTCCACAACCGCGCTCTGATACCAGCTGTGACGACCCGAGAATCCGATTACTGGGAAGGCCCGATAACCCGAGACTCGCACCGTCACCCACGAGCCCGAAGACTTGGAAGGGTTAAAAGGATGGTGTGGAAACTACACAACCATCACAAATAATTGCAGAAATTAAACAGTTATAATATTAAGCAGGAAACAAATTAACATTTCACATGGTCCACAATAAAATAACAACAATAGTAACAGTAGTCCACGACTAGTACAGTGACAAGAAAGAAAAGTACAACAACACGGGGCATACCCCGGCTCTGACCTCTGGCACTACCTCTGGGCACCCGCAACACGCTGCACTCCTGACGCGCTCCCCGAAGGTGGCGCCTCACCTGAAACACAGTGAAAACACGCAGGGAATGAGTCTCGGAACAAGACTCAGTAGGGATCACTCGAACCCTACCTCGTAAAACGAGAAACCACTACACTAGCGGTAGGAGAGTACCTCGGAAAGGAAAGCCCTGTGCTCTACAGAACCAGGCCCTACGGCACGCAAACCGACACACGTGCCACGGTACGAGACCGAAACTCAACGGTCGAATCGCAAAACCCGAAGGTCGGAAACACACGACTTACAGTCTGTCACTCCATACTCGACAGGAATACCACCCACTAGAAGCACAGCCGGTAGCGTCCCCTAATGTCTTACACCGCGCCGCAGGTGAACCGCCTGACGTGGTAGGTCCTACCCGAGGCGCAGACAACGTACAAGTAACCACAAACAAGTAACTAGCTGGGGTCACGCCCGTCGACGTGGGTCCAACCGCCCCCAACCACATGTGCACACACAGACCTTGCGTCACTAGGTCTGGTCCTCTAACCGGTTTTCCCTCGTAGCCGGACTCTGGCTACCGAGGAGGGGCCTACGGTAACCGGTCCACAAACCGTCTCAAGGTGAGTGCCCGTACACCACTCCCAGGTGAGACCAGCACCTCGTACTGGTGGGCTACGACTAGTGGAGGGTACTGAAGGAGTAGACTCTCGAGTCACGGAAAACAACGTCGCAACCACAGGTACGAGGAACGCTCCTTGTACCCACACTAACGCACGATGACACAATCCGAAATCACCACCTCCCGGGACCCCACGGTGCCCCCATGTGTAGCCCCCACATGATGCCCCGCATCAGTCGGACCACGGGTCAGCACTGGGATCGAGACTAGCTCGTCATGGATTTGAATCGGCGAGGAAAGGGAGTCGCGGTCACCGGAGGACCGCCTCCCGTGGTCGCAGTCGACCCAGGACCGCTACCACCTAGTCGCCGTCCTCCTTGGACCGCGACCACCCTGGTGCGCGAGAAGTGAATGCGGTCGCCTGATGACCGTTTTCACCTGATAGCGGTCTCCAGGAGACCGCGACCAGATTCCAACGGTCAAAAACTGTCTCGAAGACCGTGCTGGACCCCATGGTGAAAGCGGTCGTCCCCTGACTGCCACCAGCAGTCGCGGTCAGTCGCAAGACCGCGACCGCCTGCCAACAGAACAAGCCCCAACGGTCGAAAACCTTGGTGAAGGCGGTCCCCACCTGACCGCTACCAGTGAACGCGGCCACTGGTAGACCGCTATCATCTCGAAAAATCGAGAACGGCGGGAAACGGCCGAAAACACCATCCACTCCCCCATACCTCCACCGGAGAGGGAGAAATCAAAGGGGAAGGCCCCCGAGGACCCCTAGCATGATTCTAGGCCATCAAAACGCGAATTCATGCATCAAATCCATAGATCTGGCGACTCTCCCCAAAACATGGAAAAACCCCAAGCATGCTCAAACAAGCCCCTCTCGGCCTCCCCTCGGCCTATAAATCACGGAAAAGATCGACAAGAGGCTAAGGAACGTCACCCTACCTCGGGGTTACCTAAAACGCGGTGGATCGCCGCCGATCCTCAAGAATCGTTCAAAGCTTCACGAACTCCCCACGCCCTCACCGAGCACCGAACACCGCCGCGATCGCCACACCACCGCCTACGCCACGACGCCGTCGCCTCGCCGCAACCGCAGCCGAAGGTGGTGGCGCCGGGGCTAGCACCGGGAGAGAGGGCGGTCACGGTGGAAACGCACGGGAGAGAAGGGAGGAAGAAGAAGAAAGAGAAAGAAGAAAAGAAAAAGAAAAGAAATAGGGTTATATAGAAAATCTGATTTTTCAGAAAAATACCAAAAAATAGAAAAATACATTTCCAGAATCCTCGGAACGCACCGATCGCAACGGTACCACTCGTGCCCGGGTGAACCGTTCGGTTCGCCCGCAGCGAACTTCCGAAGAAAAAATCGAAACACACACCGAGAATCGGAAAACACACGCGAAAAATCCGCGGAACGCCTCCGGGCCTCCGAAATGACTCCGGATCGCGCCGATCCGAACACGAAAGATGTATGAAATGAAATTTCGGACACAACAGAGCCAGACGCTCCGAAAACTAGATCCGGGACCCACGAAGAAGGATCTGAAAGGTTCGGGATATTACAATGACCAACCGCCACCGCCCCCGGAGGAAGAAGCTCCCCCCATTGCTCCCGAAGGTCCCGGCGAGGCCACCGAAGGGGCTGCCGAAGAGTCCAAAGGTGATGGTCAGGAGGAAAGAGCCCCTGGAGCACCGGTGTCCGAGGTAAGCCCGCGGCCAAAAACCCCTATTTTTGCCCCTTTGATTTTAGTTTTCTTGTTGCATGTGATTGGAACGGGGTCTAAAATCCCTAAATGATAGAATGTAGGGCCAAAAAAGCCCACACGGATGGCGTTAGAAACGAGAATGGCCCGGCCCTCCGTGGCGACCTGGTCGCGGTCTACCAGTGACCGCTACCAACAGTCGCGGTCCTGTCATGACCGCGATAGTTCCAGGCCCTTTGGATTTGAAAAAAAATCTTTTCTTTTTCTTGCTAAAATGCCTATCTTGATTATACTGACCTTCGAATGATAAACTGCCTTGCAGGGGAAGAGCCGAACTAGGATTTCATGGTTGCAAGTTCGGGCAGTATATCTCGCGCTGCCCGAGTTTCAGCGGACCAGGCTGGTAGTGATGGGGTTCGCGGAGTTCTTGAGCGTGGAGGTACTCCGGACCGATGTCGCGCTACTGCTAGCGCTATAGGACAGATGGGATCCAATCAGCAAGGCTTTTCTGTTCCCGTGGGGACATATGATCCCTACACTCGAGGATGTGGCACGGATTACGGGACTTCGAGTGCACGGGGCGCCAGTGAGTGGCTTCACCCATTCAGACTATCGAGAGCAGGCACAGCGACTGCTAGGGCTGGAGCTGGATAGACCAGGACGGGCATCGACACTGCTACCACGAGGCAGATTACAGGACAGCTTGGGCCTGAGAGGAGCCGGGATCTCAGTCGGAGAGCTACCCGAGCAGTACTTGGAGCCACTGAGGGACCGAGCGAGGGAGAGAGTGTCTGCCGAGCCAGGACCCGAGGCAGACATGGTACTGAGGAGGTTCCTGGTGTTGCTCTTTGGGCGGCTGCTCTTTGCTACGAGAGGAGATTCAGTGAACTGCCGGCTTCTACCGCTACTGGAGGACTTCGAGGGCGTGGGGTCGTATGCATGGGGCGCGGCCGTACTAGCCTTTCTATTTGACTCCCTTGGCACCACTACCCGCCAGACGATGCTTGGCGGCTTTGCTCCATTTCTTTAGGTATGATTTCAATTTGAATGAACTAAATTTGAATGCTTATGCTTTTAATTCCAATGATCTAGATTTGCATGCTTGTGCTTATGTGATTATCTGGCTAATGCATGTGTGGAATGCAGGCGTGGGCCTATATCTACCTGCCTCACCTCGGCAGAGGACTAGAGGCTCATGCAGACCGTCTACCCATCGCGAGGCGGTGGGTGACTAGACGGGACACGGGATCGCTCCGATGCCAGGTGCGGGCGATTCAGGACGACATCGACTCTCTTCCTTATGCATCGGTGAGTTCCCAACCTAAAGCTCAAAATGCAAATGTTGAAATGTATGCTTACTTTGACTCCTCTTCACAGGTTCACTAGACACCCTACCGAGACGAGGGGTTCGAGGGCCAGCCTTGGGTGGAGGCGGCGTTGGCATACTCTGGTCGAGACATCTGGCTGCACTGCATGAATGTGGTGGAGCCACTCTGCTACCGTCTGACCATGAGGACCCGGGGAGTGCATCAGCTGGACGTGGCATTCCCGACCCGAGAGAGTGCCGAGGAGGAGCGCGTGGGGCGACACTCACGCGGACTAGCTGGTTCAGTGGACTGGATCGCTCGAGCGGAGGAGCAGATCCGAGACTGGACGCGCTGCGGATGTGAGGTGTGAGCCAGAGCTGACACAGATGAAGCCTACCTGAAGGCCTATGCACGACGCTACAGGGATCAGGTCTTCCGCGGCACCCGACGACCGGTAAGAACCTTTGAACCTAGTGCTTTACCTATTATGTTGACATGTTGACATGCTGATGCTTCTAAATGCAGCTTGACCCACAGGGGCACAATGCAGAGCTCCAGGGTTTACTCCACTCGACCGTGCAGTAGCGGGACGAGCTTCAGCGCTCACTGGATCTCCTGGTGAGCCTTTACTGCTTTCTAGACTTAGAAATGCAATTATGTTATGATGCTTATGAGATTGACTGACTTCAATGTGCAGCGTGCCGAGGGAGTCCAGCGCCATGGCTCAGATGCCCCTTCTTCCTCCACACAGACACCAGCAGACCGGGCCCAACGTGACGCAGACTTCGCGAGGGTGGTTGCACGGGCCGACGAGGCCGAGACTTCACTTGCCGAGAGGGTGAGTGACACAGCCTCCTTTCAATGATATTTTCTATGAATTGGCTATTCACAACTGGAATGCATAATGCAGGCAAGGGAGTTAGAGGCAGCGATGTAGGAAATAGCCCGGCTACGAGAGGAGGCAGCGACAGCAGGCCGCTATCGCGAGGAGGCAGAGCAGGCCCGGCAGCGGATCCATGACCTCAAGATCGAGCTACGGACCATGGAGAGGACAGTTCGCATGATAGGATGAGGCCCTGAGTGGAGCGCTTCTCAGAGTGGCGCACGTAGCAGTTCTGTTAGGGACTACTTCACCAGTTCCTCCAGCCGTCGGAGGAATGAGGATGAGGAGAGACGCCGACGCCGTGAGGAGGGTAGCACAGCCATGGGCCCTCCAGAGAAGAGGCGAGAGGGTGGAGGTGAGAGTGAGGGACCTGGCGAGGGCCGGGCTTGATTGTGCCTTGTTGTTTCTCTTTCATATTTTGTTTGCACCATACATGTACATGGAGAACTTTGATATATATATAATGCCATGAGTTTTGTTTTAAATGAATGTGAGTGTTTGTGTGCAACCATAGAGCTTGCCAATCTACTAATGCTTTACACAATCGACTCAAGAAGGAGAGAGAAAATGGTGCGAGGGTGAGACACGACTAAGAAAGGAAGGGGTATGCAGGCTCAGCAATTCAGTCGCGGTTCTATGACAACCGCTAAATAGAGTAGCGGTCAAATGCCAGACCTCATTAATAGGAGGGATAATCATAAAGCATGGGGGCTCCATCGCGGTCATGCCCTGACCGCTACCTAAAATAGCGATCGAGCGACTGACCGCGCCCTGAAGAAAGTAAGCCCGCTTGACCAGGGTAAAGGGGTTTAACGGGCACAGACACAATGCGACACAGTAGGGGGAACACGACACATGCATGACTACACAATTCATGGGACGGAATAACATGTGCGGGATAAAGATATGTGAGATGGGACAAGGGTATGAGGTACGACAGACACATTCCTCAATCAAACCCGAGATCGGATGAAGCAGAACCGCTAGGTTCACCATGACGCTTCCCGTAAAGATATTGATCAAGAGCTGAGCAAAGTTGAGCAAGGCATGGACAAGACATAGATGAGTGTGAACATGGAGACAAGTCAAAAGATGAAAAGCGAGGGAGCTTGAGCACCTGCGATCTGCACACTTAACAAATAAATCACGTATTTGTTCTCAAGATAAAAGTGCATAACAATAAAGGACATCTCTCATTGTTTTAGATTTTTGACAATATCTCATTTTTTTTTGATTTTGACAATATCTCATTTTTTGGATTTTGGCAATATCTGATTTTTTGGATTTTGGCAATATCTGATTTTTCTAAATTTTGACAGTATCTGATTTTTTTGGATTTTGGCAATATCTGATTTTTCTAAATTTTGATAGTATCTGATTTTTTTTTGGATTTTGGCAATATCTGCAGCACTCAAGACGGGCTTAAACCACTGGCTAGGGATCGTCGTTCCTACCCCTCTCATTAAAGGCTTCCCTTAAGTAGGGCGTGCATGTGATGGTAGCTCACCATAACTAATTGTCCCTAACGAATAGTGCCCTTACTAAGGCCATGCCCGAGATACAACCCAGCCTAAGGGGAGAAGTAGAAGAAAAACGGGAGATAAGCTTTGTGCAGAACAGGAAATATCAGGGCTCGACTTCCTTCTAGGGCGCTACCCCTCAAAGAGTAGGTCTGTTGCGTCGGGACTTTGTGTCTTTGATTTTTTTGAGGACCCTTAGGCATGCATACGACCAGGGTTTTCCCTGCGGGACTTTGTCACTCTTGCCATGCCTCTCATATAATTTTGCATATCGATTCATTCGCCTTGATGTTTTACAGCCCTTATTGGCTAGACACTGCATGAAAACTCACTTTTTGAGGGTCAAGACTGCCCCTATTTGAGACCTCTCCCGTATTAGAGAGCGCCTAGGTTGGTCATCTTATCCATCCATCTCTTACCCCTGCACTTAGCCGAGTAGAGAAGAGAAAAGGCCCTTGTGCATACCCAAAGTATGGCCAAAGCAGCAACGGTGTTATTTTAGAGAAATAGGCTATGGCTCGCCGTGTAGTGTGTGAAAAACCCATGCAAAAAAGGTCATCCTTAACAATCGGGGAAAGAACCCAGACTCCCAGCACAGAGCTATTACCAGCCTATGATGCTACAGAAGCGACTCTTCCTAACTAATTAAGTAAATTCAACTAAAGCCGCTCGACCATGTTTAGTAATCCATGTTATGATCATGTGCGGAAACAAGAGTAATCGCAATAATGACACATTCTTGCACAAAATAAGAAATACCTTTGCCAGTCCTACAATGGGGAAGTAGCATCCTGAAGCGAGCTTGATCATCGAGCCTTGATTAGCATGAGCTTTATACTCCTTGCTTGACAGAATAAAGGGTGAAAAAGGATAGCAAAGGATCAAAGACTCCTCTACACGGAGGAGCGGCAAACATTAAACTGGACGAAATAAGGATAAAAAGGAAGAGAGATGAGGGCTAGAACTCCCTCGTTAAGGTAATGAGGCCCTGATAACAAGGAACCATATATAGAATGAACAGAGATCAACCGAGATCAAGGCGGACTAAAGCCTCGAAAACAGCAAGAAAAAGGGTAAGAACCCTGAAAGGGTGAGGAGGAGAAAACAGAAAGACGATGAAAGGATAGTTGCGAAGATAAGGGAGAAGAAGGGTGATCATCCGACGTGGTCGGAGAAAAGGAATAACGATCACCCGTCAGAGGCGGGGAAGGAGATGCATGAACACCCGACAAAGTCGGGGACAAGAACTGAAAACCACACGACAAAGTCGGGGAAGGACCAGAAAAACCACCCGACAAAGTCGGGGAACGAGCATAAGGAATCCCCAACAGGGTCGGGGGGAAAAGATGAGAAGCGGAATCCGGATGTATCTAGGGAGAAAAACTAGAAGATGCCCCTAGATCAGGGGAAGAGGAGGACATAGGCCGATGCCTAGAATGGTGGGGATAGGAAAAGATGGTAGAAATATGGTCAGGTGGCGGAAGGTACACCACCCACGGATAAGAACCGAGCAAAAGAAAAGATGAATGGATAGGAGAATGAGAGGAGGAAGTGGACCCCCGAATGCACAACTGTCGGCCCTTGAACTTATGCCGCCACCTTTTCTTAGCAGAAATCTTCTTGAAACAACCCTGCCTGGCACGGATTCGGGCCTTCAGGCTTCTTATTTTACAATACTTTCTCAAATAACGGGCCCATCTGGCAGACAGCTTGGCCCGACTGTGAACATGCTGCTTTATCGGGGCGGTTGTCCCTAGTTGTAGGGTGCCAACCATAGAGAGGCATTCCAGCATAGACAACTCCTCGGAATGGACATCAGGAAGCAATGGAGTTTTGTCATTTGGCACTAGTACATGGAGCTTTGGCATCTTCACTCGGCAGTGGGGCATGAAGCATAACTCCCTTGCTAGAAGCGGAGGACTGAACTGAGGGAGGGTGATGCGCGGCGTTGGCATGGCCGCTTCATCAATAAACCGAGGGAGATGAGACAGAAAATGCAGAATGCCCCTGGCCAATCTTGAGGACACAGCCAATTACCCCTTGAATGGTGAATTGATTAGACTTTTGGCGGCCGCGTGGTTTAGCACCATCCGGGCGGAAAACTCTTCTGGGCCAGTGCACTGAATAGCAATCAGGTGAGAGGTAATAACAACATCAACAGTGAATTCTTCGGTGCGTAAAGAAATTGCCACCGGCCTTGCTTTTGAAGAAATTGGCACCAGTGCTAAAGAACTCTTCTGAGCAACCGTCTTCATAACAAGTGCGGGCTCATCGTCCCTGGGATAGCGAGAGACCAGGACTCGGACCTGCATGCGGCAAATGAAGTCTTGAAGCTTGTAATGCGTAGTCAAAACCTGGTTCGGCTCTTTATCTCCCTGGGGACTAGACCCGAGGGGCACCAAAGGTGGCGTGTACCTGCTCCGCGAAGTGGGAAGTGGTAGAGGGAGGTTAGAAGGAGGAGGTTTGAAGGGCGCGGGTGGCGATGGTGCAAGTGATGGGATGATGATGGGCATGGGTGGAGGTAAAGGCAAAAGTGGAGGTATGGGTTTAGGGTCGGCCCGCTCGGGCTCAAAGGATGATGGCGAAAGGGGGAGTGGAAGAGGCGACGGCAGTGGTGGCGAAGGCGATAAAGGTGGCGAAGGGGGTGGTGTGGTTGATGGAGATGGTGAAGGTGAAGGGGAAGGAGATGAAGGTAGGGGTGGGGAAGAAGGAGGAGAGGAAGGTAGTGGCGTAGTGGGGAAGTGGCAGGTGGTGGCGCTCTCCGACGTATCTTTACAACATGTTGAGAGGCGTTGGGAATAGGTGTGGTGGTGGAAACGGAGGGTGAAAGAGAGGTTGCCCGAGCGGAGGCTAGGGTAGGTAAAGGTGGTGGAGGAGATGGGATGGAGGAAGAAGTAGGTAACGGAGCAGGTATCTTATCAACTGAAGAAACACCAGGGTGCCCCTGGTCTTGAAGTGGAGACGGTTGTCTAGACGGCACAGCTTGCTGCTGTTGCTGTTTGCTGCTGAGATCTGAAATAACTTGGCGGATGACAGCCCAATCAATCATCTTCTTGTCTTCCAAGTTGTGAACAAGTTCCCGGAACTTGGAACAATTCTCGACCACATACCCCTGTTGATGATGGAATTCACAGAAATGGAGCAAGTTCTCAACCGCGGGTCGACAAGGCATAACCGGAGGGAGCTGCAACTTGTGGGTGGCCATCAAAGCCCTGAAAACATCTGTAAGGGATTCTGGCAACGGGGGGTGAGAAGCCCGCTTCGGGCAAGGCGGATGCCGAGGGGTGTAAGAAGGTAGTGGGGATGGTAGCGGAGGTTGTGTAGGTAAGGGGGATTGCGTAGGCGAAGGCGGAGGGTTAGAATGATGTGGCGGCGTGGAGGGAGTGGGAATGTAATGGATGGCATCTACCCGCTCTGGGTGTAATGTTTCTTTGACCGAAAGTGGAGGGGTGTGGGGAGATAAAATAGCGGAGGGCTGACTCGTGGAGGGTTGGTATGCGGTGGAGCACATGGAGGTATATGGGTGTGTGGGAGTGGACGGTCGACCCGTGGAGGGATATAAGGTGGAGGGTTGATTCATGGGGGGATATAAGGGAGATGACGGATGGGAGGCATACGTGGGCGTGGAAGGTGGAGGAAATTCGGGGTCAAGGGAAACTAGGAGTTGTTGGCTAATGAAGCGGGCTCGGTTGTAAAGTTGTTGCCATGAAGTGATATCGTTTAGGGCTAAGATACATCTGAGCTTGGGTGTTGCGTTAGAAATAACCATCTTGATCTGCTCGCCCTCCGGAATATGCCCCGGGACTTGCGCGGCTAGGCGACGCCAGTGGTCGGCAAACATGGAGAATTCCTCGTCGGGCGTCATCTTCTCGTGGGCCAGATCAACCAAAGAATGTCTGGGCCCAACCTGATCCTGGTACTGCTAAATAAATCTTGCTTGAACGGCTTGAAAATTCATCATCTGCTATTGTGATAACGTGAAAAACTAATCATTGGCCGAGCCCTCTAAAGATAGGCCAAACAAATAGACCATCAAGCGTTGATCATGCTGGAACTGGACCGACTCATATAAGAACTCCTTCAAATGCATGTAGGGGTCACCGACTCCACCATAGCGACGATAAGCCGGAATCTGTTGGCGTGGTGGAAGTTGAAGACCCCGGAATGCAAATGGTATATCCAAAGAAGTTTGAGGACTGATTTGTCGCTGTAATTCATCAAGCTGGCGTTGGGCCTGAGCGATCATCTCCTCGGTAGGAAGAGTCCAAGAAAGATATGGGCCAGCTTGAGCAAGAGATGATGAATTTAGACCAGGATAATGTTGATGGGCCGGATAAGGGGATCTGTCCTGAGAAGAAGAAAAGCCCGCTCCGGGAATGGAGGAATGCATGGGCCTGGAAGAATTACGAAGGTGGGAATGAGAATTGATTGGACTAACAGCAGCACAGGCGGGACAAGAGGGCCCGTTAGAAGAATAGGGTCCAATGGAGGAATAAGGAGATGGGCCCGCATGGGAAGAGGAATCCATGCGGGGATAAGAAGGTAGAGAAGAATAGGGATAGGACACAAGGGGAAAATGCTCCATAGAGAGAGTGGAGACTTTATACAGTCAAAAGTGAGAGAGTTACAAGGAGGGAAAGAAACCTAGGACACAGTGACCAGGTAAAGGGACCAAATGGGCGGACACCCAAAAATGAACTGACCTAAATGGGCCTAATTAACCATGCTAATGTAGATGATGCGAATGCAACACATTAATGGACCTAAGCAGAGACAAACAAGGTGGATATGAAACAATCAAACAAGTTAATCAAAATGCACACAAAGGATGGGAGAGGTGAGAAGAGGAGCGACCAATTAATGCAACCAAATTTCAAATGATGCGCGTAGGATTTTATAAGTTCTCCCTTTTGAACCTTGGTGAATTAATTAAGATTTAAGTTTACCGGACCAAAGGATCCCTAGCCAAGGTTGGGAACAGGGCAATTGACTGACACTAGAGGACTCTCTCTCTCTCTCTCTCGGATGCAAACCCTAGACTGGGGTGTGGTAACGGTACAACCTGTCCGGTGTCCGTGTGGGAATCCACGGCTCACGGGGGCTTACGGAGGTCCTCAGCAAGGTCCCCTAGTCGGCTCCAAGGA